>CM045497.1:46528132-47128132 GCA_024704745.1 Rosa lucieae
CAAAAAGTTATCACACAACACTAATCACACAACGGAACAGAAATCATCCGTTGTGTGTTTAAGTAAGCTTTATTGCACAACGGTACTTGTTTGTCTGTTGTGTGAATGCCAACAAAGTGATAACTTTTTTATCAGAACTACATTACACAACGGACTTAAGTAATGTCTGTCGTCTGAGTCTTAAAAAAATTAGCGGCAGATTTCCCTCCACTTTGGAGCCTTGGTTGCCTCTTGAAATCTGAAATTTGTGTTACTTGATACAACGGTGCTTTATTTTCCGTTGTGTGATTGAAAACTGGATGCCAAATTTTGAGGAAGCTTGATTGAATGTCTTCCGCAAGATAAACCTAGTGCAAGCTGTAGAAATTAGACAACAGCAGTTATACTTTTCTGTTGTGTGAAAGTGGGAACATATAGGCGGCAACATTTTGAGCCAAATTGCTGTATGCGGCAGATTTCCCTCCATGTTTTGACATTTTGATACTCTTACAACAGTTTGTTAGGTTTCTGTTGTGTGATTGATTTGTTGGAAGTTTAATTGTGCCTCCCACCCAGGCCAAGCCACATCGTGTCGAAAGAAAGAAACAAATTCTCTCGAGCTCTCTCAGTTGTGAAACACTGAAACCCTCGTCTCTCCACCCCCCTCCCCACGACTCTCCTCTCTCAGTCTCTCGGTCTCTCTTGTCTGCTCTCTTCTTCTTCAATCTCATCACCCCCTTTCAAACCCTAACCCTAAAATCTTCCTCCCCCAGCAATGGCCTCCTCCCCCGACCACAACCACACCCTGAACGGCGATTCCAACACCCACGCCTCCAAAAAGCCCAAACTCTCCTTCATCACCCCCTCCGAAATCGCCGCCGAATTCTCCCACCACGACCCCACCGTCGCCCGAATCAACAACGGCAGCTTCGGGTTCTGCCCTGACTCCGTCCTCCAGGCCCAGAGCCGAATTCTCCCAGCCCGATCACTTCTACTTCAACCACCTCCAAGCCGGGCATCATCCACTCCTGCACCCTTATCAAGGACCTCATCAACGCCGACCACGTCGACGAGGTCTCTAACACAGTCAACGCCACCATCGCCGCCGCCATCGTCCTCCAGCAGGCCGCCTGGGGCTTCTCCGCGAGCAAGTTCGAGCAGGGACATAGAGTAGTTGTACCAAAAATGCCGCTTGGGGAAAGGGCAGGTGACAAAAGCGAGTCTCGCTACTGCGGCGTGGAGACGGAGTTCAGCGATGACATGCCCAACGTCCTCGCCTTCAATCTCACCCATGGCTCCTTCGACTTCGTCGTCGCTACTCTGGTTCGTAATCTTCTTCCATTCCTTTTCCGATTTCATTTCCTTTCTGTGTTTAGAAATTCTGATGCCGCTTGATGGTGACTAACTAGCCAGTCACATATTGTGGCTGCAAAACAGCTCTGTTTATTATGTGAATGGTCAATAAGCTCACCTAGAATAAGTTGTTAGAGGCGGTCCGGTGCGGCTGCTTTTACTATCAGCTCTCACTCTACAGCCACTAACTACATTCACGTCAATGAGCCAATTAGGATTTGATTTGGATTTTAGGTTGAGTGCTAGCTGTTAGAAATGGTGGATTTTTGGTAATGTTTAACTTTTGATGCTTGTATGGTGAGTAACAAGCCAGTCGCATTTTGTCTTCACAGATTTCATCATTTGAAGTTGTACTGAGAAGATGAATCTGGTCCTATGTTGACCAAGAAACCTGTGGTCATGGAATCCTATGATGAGATTGTGTTCCCTGAGCCTTCAGAGAGTTTTTTAGCTCGTGTCCAGAATCACCCTGCTATAGCCTCCCCCAGATTACCTGCTGGTTTGACTCTGCCTTCTCCTGGTATAAGTTTTTCTGCCTTGCTGCCTGCAATCCTTTTTTTATCTTGTTGTGGGTGTTTAATATTCCTTTTCATTGCATTTAGCGCCAGTTGAAGATCCAAGTAAAAGAAAGAGAGGTGACACAAAAGATCATCCCCTGACCCAGTGGTTCATGAATTTTTCAGAAGCTGATGAGCTTCTACAACTGCCTGCGGCTCATCAGCAGATGAGCATTTCTCTCTCTGAAATTTCTGGATATATAGTAAGGAGCTTAGACCTGATTGATGTTATAAATTTTGTTGCATTTTTGTGAGTATCATGAGTTTTACTGCTGCATGTATTCTTAGATTGGTATGCACTTGCTGAATTTTTTTCTTTGCAGTGAATCTTTTGCCATGAATGCATGTTAGTGCCTATGATTCACATTTTTTTTTTGAGAGAGTTCTTGGGGTAAGCTCATATAATTATCCCAACCTGCATCTTAGTTTATGTCATTCAATATTAGTGGATATAAAAAATGTGATCACATATGTACAGAACATGATTGTTCATTTGGATGAATTATAAACCAAAAGATTTAAAACAAAACGTGTTTCTTGTTTTTAGTATAATTCTACATAGCCTCTTCCTTTTTTTTCCGTTTCATTTTCTGAACAAAACATAGTCAATTCCTTATATAAGTAAGACACTGATAAGTTATGACAGTGATCCTCTTAACCGTTTTTTGTTTTTTGTTTTTTTTTTGGTTTAGTTTGTTTATTATTTATTTTTTTCTTTATCTCTTTTCTTACCTCATTGTTCACAACCACTTACTGGTACTGACATTAGTTCTTCTACCATCTGCCTCATTCTGGATTTTCGTTATTGTAGACTCTCTTCCAAACTGCCTCAACCAGAAAAGGTCCTGGTTGTTGAAAGAGTTATTGAATCCTTGGGCTTGCAGGCGGTGCGGGATTCCCTGGTTGGAACGGTAGAGAAGCGAGGAATCTCTGGAGGTCAAAGAAAAAGAGTAAATGTTGGGCTGGAAATGGTCATGGAGCCATCACTTCTAATTTTAGATGAACCCACATCTGGTTTGGATAGTTCATCTTCTAATCTGCTACTTAGAGCTCTTAGACGTGAGGCTCTTGAAGGAGTTAACATTTGCATGGTTGTCCACCAGCCCAGGTAATTTATCTTTTATTAAATGCTAAAAATGCACATTTTAAGGTAACTGTTGTTTTGTCCGTTTGTTGGGATAAGGTCCTTTTCACATGGTCTGAAATATGTTGCTTATGCCTTCCTTATATCCGTCAGTATTCTAATAGTCCACTTTCTATCTTAAAGCAGAGACCATTCTCTTAATGCAAATGATTCAAGGTGTCCCTACATTGTGGTTAAACTTGAATACAATTTGATCTCATACTCTTTTTGCAGTAAAAATTAATCCTGGTCATTTCCAAAAAAAAAAAAAAAAATTAATCCTGGTTAGACCTCTGAGGCCTACATTCAATAATTTGAATTTTGGAAGTAATTCACACTTCTCATTTATGTATCTAATTCCATCCTACTCGCCCTCTCCTCAGCGGTTATTTCTTTTGGGCAATTTTGGGAATGTATATTTGAGAATTGCAAATTTTAAGATTGTCCTCGAGTTTATGTTCAAAGCAAAGAATCGGTATACACAACTCACAACAGATAATTATTTAGAAAGAACCAATTTAGATATATGTAATGGTGGAACTATATAACATAAATAACTGGACGATTGGAATGAGGGAAAGCTATATGTAATGGTGGAACTATATAACATAAATAATTTGAGGATGTTTACAAGATCCAGTAACTTTGTTATTTGGTTCAGCTTTATTTTCTTTAGTTGCCAACCTCTATATAAATCATCAAATTATATGCATCTCTGGAAATCAATTATATGTCCATAGTATGATTTTTCTGAGTTTCTTTATTATATGATAGTTTTGTTGAAGAAGGAGAATATTTTCCCATTCATATTTTATATATTTTTATCAATATCATTGAGTAATTTTCTGGAACATGACATTTTGTGTATATTTATTTATTTATTTTAGATTTTCTCCACAATCTACTGTGATTATATACTCAGGTGGGATTTCCTCCTGTAATCTTCTATTTGCTTGGCGGGAAAAGTTTGGAGCAAGATTGAGGTGATCGATACAATGGTTTCTGTTGAACCTAGTGATTGGTGACTTAATTGGTTTGTTCCAGGAACACTTACCTTTCTTTATTGTTCTTTTCTCTTCAGGTTTCATAGTTTTCTAAGAAATGGGTAATCGGATAAAGGAAGAGGAGAAAATTGAAAGAATAATTCGAAGTCTTTTAAAGCTTCCTGAGAATAAAAGATGCATCAACTGCAATAGTTTGGTATGAAATCTTTAGCCATTTTCTTATCTCTTTGGTGAGTGTGTAGCCTCCTACATAATGTGAGGCTTCTATAGCCGTCCTGTTCTGCAATCTGCAAATTATACTTTGAATCTGTAAAGGCATTGCTTAATTATGTTGTTATATATATATATATATATATATATATTTTACTACATTTTAAGAGGCAAATGTGCCAATATGGAGTGGAGTGAATGACTATTACACTAGGATAGAAATAGTGGATTACGAGAAAAACAAGTAACTCTGCTAGGCATAAAAACTCTTAACTTCTTGGTGTTTGCATTTGATAGAGGGCTTGTGCATGTTGTGTTGTCAAAGCTTGACTTGTTCCCCTAATGGGCTGCTTTCCTTTGTCTGCTCAGATTAGCATCTGTTTACTTTTATGTGTGCTTCTATATGAATTTGGTAACAAGTCAACTCATTTTTATACTCCTCTTCTACAGGGCATGTTGGAAATATACAGCTCTTTGTCTGAAGCTGACAAGAAGGAGTTTGAGACTGGCTGGCTGCCAACTTACAGGCTAATATACACCTCGATTATATCATATTTCTTATTTGCATTACCTGTCACCCTAATTATTGACTGGCTGCTGCCAACTTACAGGCTAATAATAAGAGTGTTTGGTAACCACTCTTTCCGCCTCAACCAAAGAGAGGTCATTAATGCTACAATGAGTGGCCATGATGTTTTTGTTTTAATGCCAATTGGAGGGGGTAAGAGCCTGACATATCAGGTACTTGAATCTTTTTCTCACGACTCTTTTGACTTGTTTCAGGTAATGTTTTTCTTCCAGACTTTATTTTCATTTGGATTTTACCTTTTCTTCTATTGAACAATATACAATGATGTTCCTTCCTCCTTTGTCTTCTCATATCTGCTAGGCAAATATTCCTGCTGCTTACCTAAGTGCCAATATGGAGTGGAGTGAACAACATGAGATTCTTAGAGCACCGAGTTCTGAATATTGTAAATACAAGCTGTTATATGTCACCCCTGAAAAAGTTGCAAAGTGAGTGTTTGTTCCTTACAGTAGTTGTATCCTAGCAAACATATTCATTTCTGTGCCCTATGTTACATCAACAGCAGCACTTTATTAGTAGTGTATATTCCCTCTTGGTTTGTAGTTGAGGTTTATATTAATTGGGTTGAGTTGTGCATATTCAGAGTGAGCCTGAGTTAAATGTTGACCAGTTGGATAGTGCACTAAAAGACAATGCGGCAGCTGAAACTGATGCTCCTGCTGAATATAGTGAAAAAGAGGCATTTGATGATTATCAGTGCAATGGTAAAGAACCAATCATCTGTCAGGTTAGTCATCACTGTAACTAGGCTTTTGTTTTTAAACTGTACACAAGTTTCAGTCTTTCAGATGTTTTGCATTGTGGAAAGGGAAAATCTGTAAGCAACGCCTTTGAATTGTACATGAATTGTAAAGACTTCGAAGCCTTTATTTCATCTTAAGAATATAACCATTGATAGTGCTCAGACCTTAAAGTTTGGTTAAAGCCGTAAAAGGCAAGGGCATAAGAAAGAGAACTAAACCCATAAAAGAGTGCAACACTTGGTTATATATCAAACTTTAGCCGATCAATTTTTTTTATAATTTAGTGCTGGTTGTCCTGTTTCAGAGCTCTTTGAAAGATGACTGTACAGATAAAAGCATAGAAAGCCTTGATGAGGGAAAGACAGTATTAATGAATGAAGCAATTGGAGAAGAAGCAAAGGATGCATTGGTGAGATGATTGTTGTGAAAAAGAATTTACTAATGCCATATTATTGGTGAGATGATTGCGTTTTGTATATGTTATGAACTATGTTAACAAATTCCCCTGAATGGATGCAGGTTTCAATTTCGAAGACATGCAAGCTTTTGAAGTCAATCTCAAGGTTGAAAGCTTTTGAAATATTGTTATTTGTTTTCGTCTGAGAGGGAATTTGTTTTTTATTCATATTGACTAATTGAATGTGATGTGAAATCAGAACCAGAAACCGGGGTTGTTGTGGATGAGGATGGAAAACTAGAAGACAAAGTTGGAGTGGCCTTGAAATGTCTTCCAAACTATGATCCTGCTACCTGTTTGTTCGAAACAGTTTAAAGCTGCAACGGAATCACCCCCCTATACAGAGTGTGTGCGTAGGATTGGAGCATGCACACTCTTTTTTCCAGTTTCAAAGCGCAGAGACAGAGAGAGACTACACTTTGTTAGATCGCAGGTTTTGTTCCTTGGTTTGGGTTGGACTCTAAGGGCTTCTGCTTTTTGTGTCCTTCCCCTGCTGCATTGTGTTGTTAGATTTGGTTTGGATTGGATTGTTTGTTTTATAGGATTCTCATAAATTGGTTAGTTGTAAAAGAACTGCATTACTAGTATTGATTGTTTAGATTGGATGGTTTGGATTGATTGTTTGTTTTTGGTTCAGAACACGTCATAATGGAATGATATGGATTTGAGTACTTTTGATGTGGTAATTACTGTCCAATAGTCACTGGTTTGTTACTCAATTTGATTACAATATTCACACTACAGCTAAACAAATAGAGTAGTTGTGTGAACTAACAACCAACAACAAAAGAAACAAACTTCTGTTGTGTGAGATTCATAACACACAACAGAAACCAAATAGAGTAGTTGTGTGAACAAACAACCAACAACAAAAGAAACAAAGTTATGTTGTGTGAGATTCATAGCACACAACAGAAACCAAAAAGAGTAGTTGTGTGAACTAACAACCAACAACAAAAGAAAACAAAGTTCTGTTGTGTGAGATTCATAACACACAACAGAAATGAAATCATCTCCGTTGTTTGAGTAATCAACAGACAAGGGATATAATTTCACTTCAGTTGTGTGTTATTAATCTCAGACAACAAAGAATGAGTAATATCTGTTGTGTGTTACATAACTCAGACAACAAAGAATGAGTAATATCTGTTGTGTGTTATGAATCTCAGACAACAAAGAATGAGTTATATCTGTTGTGTGTTATGAATCTCACACAACAGTGAATTCTTTCTTCTGTTGTCTGAATGTGCCGAGGCATCGCCGCCCATGCCATGCCAGGCACATGCTGCGCAGAACTCACACAACGGAAATAGGTATTTCTGTTGAGCAAACTATTATCACACAACGGTGAAATCACCGTTGTCTGATGTTTTAATCACACAACACTCACTTAGACCACGGTGAGTTTGGTCATCAGACAACAGAAATTCACCGTCGTCTGATGACCTTTTTGTAGTAGTGTTATAACAAAAAAATTTCAGTTTCTTCATATAGGCCTAGGCAGTTCAGTTTCCCTTATTATCAAAACAGCTTTATCATGAGAAATCAGCTTTATCAAAACAACTCACAGACTCACCAAACATCACCGGGATAATCGGAGGTTCTAGATGGTGGAGCACGGAAAAACACATTCATCTCCAAAAAAATACATCCTTTACACCTTTACTTACTAACCATCTTAAAAAGTAAAGACAAAAATACAACTTCCTACATTTGGAATCTTAAGACCAAGCACATGCTTGGACTTGGAAACAACACCAGTAGCACCGTCCTCGTCTCTCCATTCCTTGTTACGTTTTCTCATAAATTCATCATTGCACAGAATCACCAAAAGCTCCGCGCTTTCAAAAGCACCACTGAAATCTTTCAATCTCAATGTAGTTCAAACATTTAGACTAAGCAATTTGGCAATCCTCTACAAATTTCATAATGCAATTTTGTTGAGTCACTATAGGACTAACATTACTTGAGCTTGCACAAAAAAGTTAGTTACCGAAATTTCGTGATCCCAAATGGTGAGACACAAACCCAAATCCTCTGCTTCTCCGAGTAGTCTTGCAATCATGCATAACCTGTAAATTCCATTAAAATGTTTCCATTAATCCCAAGAAACAATGAACCCACAATTTATCTTCAGTCAATTCACAAAAAGATGCGAAATTTCGAACGAAAAGCAAAACCATACCTCGACCATCTCAACACTCCCAGCACCTTCGAAGAGCTCAACTAGCTGAGCACTATCAACAGTGAAGGGAAGGTTTCTGACGAAAAGATTTAGGTCAGTCAAGAAATAGAGTAGTACCTGGACACTGGAATCAAATTAAGGCTCCATGGACGGAGTTCTTAGGAATCATCCCAAGCTTCCGTTTGAGAGGATTTGATGGCGGCGGCCGTGGTGGCAACGTACTATTCAACTTGGCCGCCGGCGAAGGCTTTGAATCCAAGGCGGTCTAGTTAGATCTGAAGGCGGAGGCACTTTTCTCCTTGGAGGCTTGCCGGAGCTAAGGTTTGGCGACTGGGGAGGCTCCATTGTCTCCCGTAAGAAATTGTCGTGCGGCTGCATAGTCTTCATCTTCGTCAATTACAGAGAGAGACGAAGCGGGTTTTAGAGAGAGAACGAAGAGGAGGGTATTAGTTGGAGGCGGAGAACGAAAAGGAGGAAAGGGGGGTTTGGTCGAATAGTGTTAGGGCTATCTGAAGTCAATCCAAATATGTTTAAGTGTGGGAATGAGTTTTTCCTCCCCCGCGCTTCTTTAAAATTTTTTAACTTAGCCGCTTAGCGTTTTTTCTGAAAATTCAAACAGAGGTTTTGTCAAAATAATTAGAAAATTTTAAAAGAAGCTCCACACTCGGACAACATTTAAATGTTGTCTGAATGTCACAATATTTTCTAGTCAACTAGGGCTTGGTTATTTGAGAGGGAAAAGTACCAAATCAATTTTTGGATATCCCTCCAAATTTGAGATAGGAAATCACGACCTTCTACAACTACATAAATATGTTGTCTGAATGCTCACCATTTATCCAAATTTGAGATAGGAAATCACCACCTTCTACAACTACACAAATGTGTTGTCTGAATGCTCACCATTTTTCCAAATTAAACCAGTATGGTTTTAGTGTATATTCAGACGACAGAAAAAAAAATTATGTCGTCTGAAGTGTGTCGTCTGAAGGCCTTTTTGGCATAGTGTAGTGGTAATAGGGTTAAATTAGAAGGATTTAGATTTCTATTCAATGTATGATTACTTTCCTTGTATGATTGAGATTCTATGCATTGTAATACTCTATATAAAGAGGCCCCTATTATCAATGAGAATACACGGCGATTTTCTCTCAATTTCAGTTTCTCTATAACAGTTTTCTTAATATCATTGATTTATTATCAAAATTGACTGGTTATAAGATTTTTTTTTTTTTTTTTGGGGGGGTGGGGGGGGCTTCGGGTCTTTTAATAGGTCTGTCACTGTATATATATAGGGACGATCTAGAGAGGGCTTCTTTAAACTTGAAATGTGAGGATATTTTTGTTTTTAGCATGTAGTTTAGTAATCTAAACCATTCATTTTCCAGTTACATACACAAATATGAATCATACAAAAATTAATCAAATTGAAAAACGTTTAACCATTTGATTAGCACAATGTTCGTTTTAATTTTTTTTCTAACAGAATACATTTGTTTATACAATTTTGAATGACTAATTAATTATAGATTTGGTTTATTTTTTGTAGACACAATTTCTGCATAGGAATCTGAATGATTAATGGTAGAAATCATTGAATTAGGTCATATACTAATGTAAATTAAAGAGTAAAAATCCTTAAATTCTTAAACTATGGAAGTCCTATATATATATATATATATATATATATCATTACTTAGATCATTAGGCAATATTAATGGAGTTAAAACCGTTATGCATTTTTCAGACTTGTCTTGAAAAGCTAGCTTCCCACAAGATAATTTTTCCAACATTATACATGATGGATTTGTTTTACTTCACTCCTACTAAAAAGAACAGCAAATATTAAAAAAAAAAAAAAAAAACAGCGGAGAGGATGACCCAGGAAGAAAAGAAAAGAAAAGAAGAAGAAAACAGAGGTATTTTAGAATACCTCATCCATTGGATATATATTCCATTTCCAGTCATTTTCTTGATCATCATCATCTTCTTCATCATCCTCTGCCAGTCGAACCTTAGACGTGAACGATTGTGAAATTACACACAACCAACACGCTAAGGAAGACCAGCGGTGGAACATCGGCTTTTATATACCAAGACCTGAATTATTCTCCATAGGAGCTATTTCTTGGAAAACCTTGACCCTCCCGAAATACACCCAACACCTTTGTCATTTCTTTGAGACTGTCAGCTTTAAGCACATGGAAAAGAGCAAATAGAGTCGCCAACGCCATAGGAATTATAAAACTTGAG
The DNA here is from genome assembly GCA_024704745.1 of Rosa lucieae. Classification (NCBI taxonomy): domain Eukaryota; kingdom Viridiplantae; phylum Streptophyta; class Magnoliopsida; order Rosales; family Rosaceae; genus Rosa; species Rosa lucieae. The sequence goes on from CM045497.1 coordinate 46,538,586, forward strand.
ATCACTGAAGACGGACTTGGTTTAGTTTTCTGCCTACAAAGGCTAACAATCTGTTGCCTTTGTTTTGACTTTTGACCAACTAAATGTTGGTTATAGCTGGAATGTGTCATTGTGATTTTATTTTCTTTCGTTAGCAAAGGATAAAAAAAAAAAATCAAAAAATACGAGTTTGGAGCTTTGGATAGTTTTATACAAGTACAGAACCACATATTTCAACTCAAGACTCCAACTACTAGATGCTGGGAGACAGCCGCCACTCTCTTTCTATGTTATTTCTTGTTCAAATATATTTGGAGCACTCTTTTTTCACTATAGTGGCAAATTGGGTCTCAGAAATCTTAACCTGGGGTTTAAAATTGTAGGAATTGAGAGTTTGAATGCTGGGTTTCCTGTAATGTTCAGGAATAATGAAGCAGCAAATGGATTTTTTTACTCTGCTAGGATTGAAACAGATTATTTGTCTGTTCAGTTACCTCGAATTTCACAAGAAAATATAGGAATGTATAGACATAAATTGCCGGCTGAGGTGTTAACTTAAAGGTTGTAAATTTCTACTTGTTTCTATGCTAAATCATGAATACTAAACATCAAGATAGATTTTACTGTCTAACTCATAACATTTAGAACCTTGGGTATGATGAAGCAAGCATCTGTGCTAAATATTGAATGTCATACTATAAGATGAGCAGACTAAAACTGGCAATAACCAAACTATATGCTACGAAGATCCCAGTTGCAGTTCCTCATTGTTATTTTCTAATGCAATTTCAGTAGTGTATGGTTTATCTGTAATCATGGATCTTTGTTTATTGAACGTACAATGACTTGTTTATAAGCCTTGAATATGTTATGTGGGTCTTTTTCTCATTGTTATCCTATCTCAAATATTTTCAGGTTTTTGGACCACTGCATGAGCAGAGCAGATATGGTACCGCCCAAGTCTGCAATAATACATTAAGGGTTTAGGGAAAGTTAGGCAGGGAACAAGACCAAACATCAATTATGCTTATCAAATATCAATCAAGTTGTCAATCAAGTCCGCGCTCTCTCCATTGATTAAAACTCCATCTGAGCGTCGTGCATTGGTTGAAAGCTGAAACCGCATGTGAGCTAGTTGCATCGGTTGAAACGCCATTTGTTCTTGTACTGGTTCATGAAACTGTGTATGAACTCTCCGTGGATCAGGGACCCTACGTGCATATGAATCTGGTGTAAGATTCAGTGGACTTGTCAATGTCAGTTGAAGTCACAACAACTTGTTGCTCTTAGTGCAGAATAAGCAATTGGACTTGACAGTGATCTTTTAATTAGGATTCCTAGCTTATTGAGAGAAACTTACATGATTGGCCATTCCTCAATACATTAGGTTCAATAAAGAATCTGTACATGAATCAGGAATAATATCCTATTGCTAATAGATTTAGGAAAACCTTTATGGGAAGGAGCCTAAACCAAAGCCTATATATAGGACTACTTGGTCCCTGCTCTAGCTATCAGCAACAACCATCAAATGAGAATTAATAATCTCTGCCCATTGGAGACTCTCACAAAAGGATAGCTCAGAGCAGAACAAACCAAGTACACCAGCTCACAAGTTCAAACTATTGTTTTCAACAATGGCTGCAGCTCCAGGTAAATTTATGTATTCTTATATTGAGCACAATGATCATATATCTGCATACATTCAGTTTTCTACTTATATTTGGTACCAGAGGATTCAGAACCTTTGTGCTCAAGTAAGAATCAACTTTTGCAAAACTTATTTGACACAAAATTTTACAAAATCGGAGCCTAAGGAATTTTTCTCAAAAAAAAAAAAAAAACAAAAGCGTTTTGTTTTAAAACCAAACACCAAAGGGGGAGAGAATTTGGATTATTTTGATCCAGGGCCAATACATGAACCCAACCCATTCCTACAGCTCAAAAGCTTGCATATAAATAGAAATAGAAGCACAAACATATCGTTGCTTCTTCAACGGTCAGCCCCAAATCTGGGTATTTCTCCAGATGCTAGAGTTGCTCGATTAAACCTTCAACAAGAGAATTCCGCCTATATTTCTCTACAGCTTGTTGAATTCTTAATCAAGGAGCTTTTGCATCTTCTATTTTGCTTTCGGATTGAATCAGTGATCAAAACTTCATATAAATTCTCAATCCTAGGTACGTGTTCCTCACATATGCTCCAATTTTGTTTTCTTGCAGAAATTTAAATTCAAATAGCCTTGTTGAGGCCCATAAATATGACTGTTTGCAGGATACTATTTGAATTGTGTTTTGGTTGTGTTTTTGTGTTTTGATGTGTTAACATTGATATTGTTTTGCTGTGAGTTTTTTTGTCTCCCTTATGTTCTGAAAAGACTATAAAGCACAACGCATAAAACTTAATCAAAACACTTAAAATGTCTTGATTCAGTTTTGGTTTAAGTCTTTTGCAGATAGTAATGTCGATAACAGTCCCTTATGAAAGACTTATACTAAAACATTAGTATTGGATCAACAACTTGTGACATTGATTTTAGTAGCTTGAATCCTTGCTCCATACAGGAGGTATAAATGAGTATTGAGTAGAGCTTCTGAGATCAATGTCATCATATAACAAAGTCTAAAAACTTGCCTTAAGAAGGTAACATGAACTGTTTTCTTGCCACTCTAGGTGTTAACATGTTCAAGATACCCACAGCTGAGTTTCTTAGATTTTGGGTATATGATTAAGGCAAAATCAGTGTCAAAAGTCTTTTTGCCACTCTAGGTAAAGCATGACACATTCAGCATTCATATAGGCACTTCATTCATTACCTTTCCAGTTAACTAAATGCATTGCTTACTAATGTAACTTCTAAAATTTTCAGCCATGAATATGCTTTTTAATTGCAACCAAATGGAAACTCTTAATGGTTCAAACTTTAAGAGATGGAAACAAGACCTAGAATTATTCTTAGGATACAGCGACTATGAGCATGTCCTGCATGAAGACCCCCCATCTGAGTTAACACCTACCAGTACTAGGGAAACAAAAGATAAATATGCTCAGTGGCATAAACATAACAAAATGGCCCTAGTTATCATGAAAAGGTCCATGTCAGAAGCTGTAAAGGGAGGTATCCCATATGCGAAGCTAGCAAGGTAGTATTTTAAGAATATTGAAGAAAAGTATCGAGTGTCTGACTAGGCTGAAACCGGAGCATTAATGAATGCTCTTACTGGCATGAAGTTCTATGGAGTAGGGAGCATTAGGGAATACATTCTAAAGGGGGCAGAAACTGCAGCAAAATTAAAGGCTTTAGGTGTCACCATTGATGATCCCTTTCTAGTTCACCTAATTCTGAATTCCTTACCCTCACAATAATACTCTAAGCTAGAATGCAACTACAACACACAGAAAGAAAAATGGAGTGTGAATGAGTTGATTTCAATGTGTGTGCAAGAAGAAGATAGAATTAAGAAGAGAAAAGAGGTAGCTATTAATCTGGTTAGCAAACCACAATTCAAGAAGAAATCTTTTAAGTCCAAGTATTCTGCACCATCTACCTCAAAAACACAAAATGAAGCAACTCAGGGATCTAACAACTTTAAGAATCAAAAGTCAAGTTCAGTTAAGTGTTTCTTCTGCCATAAGCCAGGGCATGTTAAGAAAGATTGCAAAGGTTTTAAGGATTGGATGAGTAAGAAAGGTAATAATTTCAGTTTTCAAAATAAAACTGTTTTTCATTTAGAGTAAAAAACTGTCAGTGTGTCTAGTAGCTCTTGGTGGTTTGATACTGCATCTCCAATTCATGTTATTACATCTATGCAGGGTTTTCTAAGGAAGAGGATTCCAAACAAGGATGAAGCTAGGATTAGCTTGGGAAATGGGAACAGAGTAGTTGTCAAGGCCATAGGAGTCGTTAGACTTGTTTTTACTACTAGTTTTTCTTTGGATTTAGAAAATATATTTTGTATCCCTTCTATGCAAAGAAACCTGATTTCAAGCTCTCTTTTAGTAAAAAACAATCGCTGTACTTTTACAAGCAATAATAAAGGTTTAGATTTCTTCAAAAATTATAATTTTATTGGTGATGCTTCTTTAATTGATGGTTATTGGTAGGGCTGGGCGTCTGGACCCGAGAACCTGACCCGAACAGAGCAAAAAAGCCCTATTCGGATCGGTTGTGTGTTGGAAAATGTCAGTTTGGTGCAAAGCCCGACCCGAATTACTGTTTATTAGGTCAGTGTCGGGCTTGATATTTTTAGGGATCGAAAGACTGTCGGAACCGATTTCTCCTCCATCTCAGTCTTCAAAACTCTCCTCCCCAAGCCAGCTCCTCCTTCTCCATACTCAAATGTGCAGTGATTTCTGAAGCAACCAGTCTCCATAAATGAAGAAGCAGAATTTCAGTAAACACCCATAAGCTATGTGCATTGAAAAGAACATGGAAATGGATTGAATCATTGGAAAGCAGAATTTCAGAAGAAACAAGAAGTAGATCAAAGTCGCCGAAGAAGAAGAAGAAGAAGAAGAAGAAGATATGGTAAATAGAGAACTCAGAACTACATAATGGGGATTGGGGAGAAAAAAAAAAGATGAAAGAAGAAGAAGAAGAAGATATGGTAAAGAGAGAACTGCATAATGGATTAATGGGGATTGGGGAGGAAAAAAAAAAAAAAGAAGACGGCTAGGAAAGAGAGAGCGCAGAAAGTGAAGGACGGTTCCGAACTTTTAGGTTTTGTTTTGTTTCATTTCTCCCGCCTAGGATGAAAGAAATACAAACTTTTCACAAGTTATATTGAGAGCGCCTCGTGCTCCAATGGTTAGAAGCGATGCTTTCGTGTAGGAGGTTGGGGGTTCAAACCCCGCCTCTCACCCAATTTTGTGTGTATTTTGCATAAAGCTGGGAAACTAGATTTGGGCCCGAAAAGCCCGAAGACCGAAACTCTCCTTTTGGGGTCGGTTTCTGTTGGTTTTCATTTTTGAAAAAGCCCGAACCGACCCAGACAGATTGTTTTTGTCTCAGTCTCGGTCTAACCAAATTTTGGGCGCGGCCCGACTCGAGCCCAGGCCTAGTTATTGGCATATGACTTGCAGGATTCTGTTGAAGTGTTTTTGACTGAAAAATCTGTTGGTTTTAAAAGGCCTAGATTGAATGAAAAATCTGCTTTTCCTTGGCATAAACGTTTGGGTCATATTTCAGAAGAAAGGCTGAAAATTTTAATCAAACAAAATGTTTTACCTTCTTTAGACTTTTCTGATTTCGGTGTTTGCATAGAATGTCTTAAGGGTAAAACCACCAATCTTAGGAAGAAAGGGTCAATTAGAAGTCAAGAGCTATTAGAACTTATTCACACTGACATTTGTGGTCCTTTTCCTCATAAAACCATATGCGGAAATCAATACTTCATTACTTTTATTGATGATTTTTCAAGATATTGTCAAATCTTTCTTATTTATGAAAAATCAAAGGCTCTAGAAGTTTTCAAAATTTTTAAAGCAGAGGTAGAGAAATAGATGAAGAAGGTTATTAAAGTTGTTAGATCAGATAGAGGAGGATAATTCTATGGCAGATACACTGAATCAGGGCAAAACAAGGGTCCCTTTGCTATCTCTTCAAGAATGTTGAATCAAGGCTCAGTACACCACACCAGGAACCCTACAGCAGAATGGAGTCGCAGAGAGGAGGAATAGGACTTTGATAAATATGGTGAGAAGTATGATCTGTAGGTCTGGTTTGCCGAGATATTTATGGGGGGAATTACTGAAGACAGCTAACTATATCTGTAATAGGACTTCTAGCAAATCAATTGAGAATAAAACACCTTTTGAGTTATGGTTTAACAAGAAACCTAGTTTGCATCACTTTCATGTATGGGGCTGCAAAGCAGAAGCAAGGATTTACAACCCTCAGCAACAAAAATTGGATTCCAGAACCTTGAGTGTTTATTTTGTTGGTTACTTGAACAAATCTAAATGGTACAGGTTTTATAGTCCTCATGGCAGCACAAGAATATTAGAAACCAATAGAGCCGTTTTTGTTAGAGAATTAGACGGTTCAGACATTGCCGATATCAAAGAATTTGAAGAAACTGATGAAATTGATACTAATGATACTTTTGAGTGGTTAGTTTACAACAGTGATGAAGGAATAAGCACTGAAGTGACAGATCAAATTGAAGTACCAACTATGCATAATGTTGTGCCTCTAGCAGAAATACCTGTAATTCAACATGATGACATTCAACCACAATTTGAACAAAATGAAGCAGCACAACAACAAGAACCTCATGATGAGCCTCATCGACATGATGAAAATGTTCAGCAACCTCAGGTAGTAGAACCACACCAGCAACAACAAGAACCAATATAATTGAGAAGATCACAAAGGGAAAGGAGATCAACCATTCCAGATTGTTACGAAACAACATTTCTGACAGAGACAGATTTTGATCTTGGAGAAGAAGAAGATCCAGTTACTTATTCGCAGGCACTACAATCAACATATGCAGATAAATGGATAGAGGCCATGGAGTCAGAATTAAAGTCAATGGAAATAAACAAAGTGTGGGAATTGGTTGATAAACCAGAAGGATACAAACCAATGGGATGCAAATGGGTATACAAGACCAAGAAAGATTCAAAAGGAAACATAGAAGGACACAAGGCAAGGCTGGTTGCCAAAGGTTTCACTCAAAAAGAAGGAATTGACTACACAGAGACATTCTCACCAGTGTCAACTAAAGATGCCTTCAGGATATTAATGGCCTTAGTAGCTCACTTTGATCTTGAGCTGCATCAAATGGACGTCAAGACAGCTTTTCTGAATGGAAATCTTGATGAAGAGATATACATGGTGCAGCCTGAGGGTTTTATTGCTGAAGGACAGACTGACAAGGCATGTAAACTTAAGAAATCCATTTATGGTTTAAAACAGGCTTCTAGACAGTGGTACCTCAAATTTTATTCATTGATTACTTCATTTGGTTTTGAGGAAAACAAAGTAGATGAATGCATATATATGAAAATCAGTGGGAGCAGGTTCGCTTTCTTAATCTTATATGTTGATGATATCTTGTTGGCAAGTAGTGATGTGAATATGTTAAAAGAAACAAAGAGTTTTCTTTTGAAGAATTTTGATATGAAGGATATGGGTGAAGCTGCATTTGTACTTGGTATAGAGATTACGAGAGACAGAAACAGAAAAGCCTTGGGATTATATCAAAGAAACTACATTGACAGAGTGCTTAAGAGGTTTGCAATGGAAGCATGTAAAGCTGGTGAATCGCCAATGTCAAAAGGGGACAGACTACACTCAGGGCAATGTCCTAAAAACTCATTAGAAAGAAAAGAGATGGACAAAAGACCATATGCAAGACTGGCTGGGAGCTTAATGTATGCTCAAGTGTGCACAAGGCCAGATATTGCCTTTTTAGTTGGGGTATTGGCAAGATATCAGTCCAATCCTGGGAATGATCATTGGGTTGCAGGCAAGAAGGTACTCAGGTATTTACAGAAAACAAAGGATTATATGCTGGTATATAGAAGAATTGAAGATCAGGACCTTGAGGTCATTGGATACACATATTTTGATTACAAAGGTTGCATCGATGACTTGAAATCTACCTCAAGGTATATCTATATGTTGGCAGGAGGTGCAATATCTTGGAGAAGTGTTAAACAGTCTCTAACAGCCACTTCAACTATGCAGGTTGAATATGTGGCTATTCATGATGCTACTGGTCAAGCTCTATGGTTGAGAAATTTTATGAATGAAATAAAGGTGGTAGATTCAGTAGAAAAACCGTTAAAGCTTTATTGTGATAATGCAACTGCAGTGTTTTTTTGTTAAGAACAATAAGTGATCCACAACCTCAAGGAATATAGATGTGAAGTACTATGCAGTCAGAGAGAGTGTAAGGAACAATGAAATTGAGGTAATTAAAATTGGCACTCTAGCTTAGCTTACAGACCCCTCACAAAGGCCATTGCAGTAGCACCTTTTCAGGTACATGTCAAAAATATGGGTGTCCTAGAAAGTCTAGACTTAGCAGAATGAGTGGGAGTCTTTTAAACACAGTTTTGAATTTATGTTTTAGTAGCTGAAAACTTTAAATTTGCTCCAAGTAAAATTTATTTTGAAGTTTGTTTGTGTAAAGTTCTCATCATAAGCATGTCTGCATACATTATTGAGCTTGAAAATTCAGAAACATTTCAAGAATGATTGAATATCAATTGTAGATCTACATAACTATAAAGAGACAGCAGGAACCTAATTTTATATCAGTAAGCAAAATTTTATGCTTTTGATTCTGCTAGTGAATCCTACAGAAGGACCTCATTCATATTATCATATTTTCATTCAAATATATTGTCATGTACATAAAGATAGCTCCTGTGATCTGTGATTGCTTCTTCATGATTTTGAGGTGCTGATGCTTGGTTAAGCATTAGTTTTCTCATAGTCTGTTGAAGTCAATTGCAGGTTGACTGAGCTTAGGAATAAATTGGAGTTCATGGTTAGTTCAGCGTGCACTTCGTAAATTGCTATATCTGATTTTAGTAACATTCTTGTTGTATTGAACATTGATAGTCCAAGTGGGAGACTGTAAGATTCAGTGGACTTGTCAATGTCAGTTGAAGTCACAACAACTTGTTGCTCTTAGTGCAGAATAAGCAATTGGACTTGACAGTGATCTTTCAATTAGGATTCCTAGCTTATTGAGAGAAACTTACATGATTGGCCATTCCTCAATACATTAGGTTCAATAAAGAATCTGTACATGAATCAGGAATAATGTCCTATTGCTAATAGATTTAGGAAAACCTTTATGGGAAGGAGCCTAAACCAAAGCCTATATATAGGACTACTTGGTCCCTGCTCTAGCTATCAGCAACAACCATCAACTGAGAATTAATAATCTCTGCCCATTGGAGACTCTCACAAAAGTTCAAACTATTGTCTTCATCAATGGCTGCAGCTCCAGGTAAATTTATGTATTCTTATATTGAGCACAATGATCATATATATGCATAAATTCAGTTTTCTACTTATATCTGGTTGAGCTGAAACAAAACTATGAAGTGGTGTCAAAGACGTATGTTATACTGCTCTTACATCTGTGTAAGGTACTATGGTAGGAGGAATATATCGAATACGTACTCCAGACTGCCAGCCTGATGTCCAGACGTATTCAATATTTATTATTGGTCCAAGGAAATCAATGATAGTCGGGACTTGGGGACATTGTTTAAGATGTATAATTGTAGGAAAAGGGTCTGCTATTCTAAAATTGAAAATAAAATGCTAGGATCTAAGCAATCTGTTGGTTTATCCAATATGAAATATGTTTGGTTTAGACCAAAACGCTGCAATTGAAAATCGTTTTTGCCTAAACTTACAACGAACTTACAAGTTAAGTGCTTCTGCTTTCAACAAATTGTATGCCCCTTTCTCTGACTCTGCCTCAATAGTCATGATAAGTAAGAAGCCTGAGCAACTCAAAAATGATGTACGCAGAGATTCCAGCGGTTAAAAGAAACTTGCTTGAGGACTGGACAATCATCTTCTGTTCTTTCCCACTCCAAGATTTTCACTAGTGAACATCGACCAAATGTAAGTATATAACTTGAAATAAAAATAAGGCTAAGATGAAACCATTGCTCCATCCGGATCTGGAAGGACGTTTGTAGAAAGTGATGTGGATCCTATATCAGTTTCAACTTCTGTTAAGGTCACATCATGGGGATTTATAAATCTGGACATGTCTGATGTAGAAAAAGACAAGGAGCTGATATAGATGTCGCTGTTTTGAAAATAGGGAAATGATGTTGTGGACTACATAAAGGCTCCTAGTATCCAATTTTGATACTGTTAATGTTACAGATGTGAAAGTACCACAATAATCAAGTGGATCGCCTAATCAGATGCTCCACTTCGAATTAGGCAAACAATGCAGAGGCAGTGAACAACTTGATGCCAGAGGGTTTTCTTATTTTGGATAGGTGAGGTTTGCATAGGATGATGGCAGTGGGAGTAAGCAAGATATTGGTTCTGCTGATGGTTGAGTGGGAGTCCTATGAGCCACGGCGATGATTTGTGAGATGGGGTTGAGACTCTTCACTTGAAATCAGCTAATGATTATGAGCCGGTAAGTATGATGGACATACTGGTCTGTTGGCATATGAACTCGGGGAGTAAGCTATGGAAAATGAGCTTTGGTGCAGAACCTTGCACTCTGTACTTTAATGCAGTTATGACAGTATGTCGTGTAAATAGGTATCATTGTTGATGCGCTTTTGCTTTCCATTTAAAATAAGCTAGTCGAAGAATATTATTTCTTCTTGGATTTTAAATAGGGCTGGGACTTTGGACCCGAAAAACTGAGGAACCGGTCCAAACCTCTTAATTTAGTTAATTTTCGTCTTCACCCGAACCGAGGTTAATTCATAACATATTGTATTATTCTTCTTTGGTTGGTGTCAGTTTTAGGTGGGCTCTTATCATTTAATGTGCCCATGTGCTATAACTATTTGACTTCGTTAATAAACGACCTATTACCCACCCATCCACATGTATATTTCTTTCTTTTTCTCTGCCGCACAGACCCTCTGCCACACATACCCACTTTCTTCTTTAATTATATAGTTTAACTCACCAGATGACCAAGAATACTCACAATTCACAAACAAAACAATCTCCATTCTCTACCAAATTTGGCAGCGACAACATCTTATCAGTTCCCTTATGCAGCAAACTAACCAAAATCCAATTCCAATTTGCTTTCCATTTTTCAGCTTTGAATTTCTGTATCTGTTTCTCTGCAATAACAACCGTTGAGAATGGCAGCGGTGATTTTGTCTTCGACGATGTTCGTAATCTTAGCCTTCTGCTCCTCTTCGTTTCTCAAAGTAAGGACTTTGAGGAGCTTAGCTTTTTCTTCGTCCTTGTTCTGTCTCAACTTGTTTTCCTTGGGATCCAATCTCAATTCTTCCATCATTTTTCAGGTATTGAATCTTCAGTTCTTCAGTGACTTTGCATGTTGAAAAAATTTGAAGCTATTATTGAAGAGGTTTGAACCCATGTTCTCTTATTCTTCTTAGCTACTGGTCTAGAGTCTTCTTTTCTTCTTCGAAGCTACTGATTTGAGATCTACCTCATGGATTCGTGTGGAACGCATACGGTTTAAAGCCACAATACTGGAGGAACAGTCGACGGAATTTAACAAGATTTTTAGATCGATCAAGATCTGGGTTCACTGATTCAGACAGAAAACGAAACCGATGAACCGAGGAAATGGAACTGATTTTTATCGGTTCGGGTTTTGCTCGGTTCTAGAGACTGATATTCTTCAAACCGACCCAAAGTTTAGTACATCGGTTCGGTGCCAATTCCGGCATATGGTAGTCGGGAACCCGACTTGTCCCAGCCCTAATTTTAAATATAGTACTTTAAAAGACCATTATGTTATAACATGGAACCATTATGTGATAAAACATGATGTTAGAATTGCCCCTTTGGATTTTAATACATTTGGTCAATACACCCTGAAGCTATGGACACCATTAAAATTGAGAATGCAAGACCTCAATTGATTGCTTGCTTATAACAACTTATGTATGTAAATAGCTAGAATTGCAATGGGATTAACAATGTGCAGGGGATTTTGGTTCATGAAACTAGAATAATTGGACTGCTGGAATAATTATTAACTTTATGGAAACACACACGAGGCATAGGAGCTTAATGACATTTTAAATGTTCCACCAAAAGTTATTAAGTACAGAAAAAAAAATCGGCTAAATTCCAAGTTGGATAGATAATTTGATTCCCACGATCGAAAGACATTAAAAAATGTACATTGTACTTGGATATTTGATCGGCCTCCTTTTCTTATAAAGAAGATGAGTAGTTTTTCTGTTTATTGTAATTAGTAATTCCATACCAATTTATTTTTCCTAATATATAGCAATAAAATAAAAGAGACATCCAAAATTTTGGACTAATTAAATATTGTTGCTTCATCGAGTCACCACCAGTAGGCATAAACCATAATTTTACAATTGTTTAAGGATATCTCTATTTATGTTTGGTCCAAACTCTATGTTACTTAACCTAGTGGTAATATGGTTTAATTAGAAGAATCAAGAGATTATCTTTCCTTGTATGATTCTAACTCTATGCATTGTAATCCTCTATATAAAGAGGTCCCTATTATCAATGAGAACACACAGCAAATTTCTCTCAATTTCTGATTCCCTAAAACACGTTATCAGCACGAAGTTCTAACCCTGAAACCCTAAATTCGTAGCCTTCAAATCCCAGAAACATCCGCCGCCCACCTTGAAGCTCTCAATCCCAGGAACCCAGAACCGGCGGCACCAGACCCAAAACCGGCCGAAATCAACCTGAACCGGCCTCCCAAGAAAAATCTAAAGATCTACTGTGCGGTTCGCCGTCTTCCCGTCCACCATTCACGGCCACCTTTTGTCAGTAGCTGCACCTCGTCCCCAGAATCCGGAATCTGAAAAATCACCACCGGAACCGGCCAAAATTCAACCGAACCGGCCACCGGCGTCCAAATAACCTGAACCAGCAAAAAAAGAAAAAAAAAGGGAGAAGAACCTACTGCAGCCCAAGCCCACCTGCTGCAGCCCAAGTTGAGCTCGCGTGCAGCAGGCCCAGAGGAGCCCACGTGCATCAGCCAAGCCGCTCAGCCACGTCAACACCGGATCAGCCACGTTAGCGCCGCACTGCCACGTCAGCATCCCTGGTCAACGGTCAGTCAACGACGGTCAACCCTCCGGTCAACACTTTTCCGGCGACTTTTCCGGTGACATTTTTTAGGCCAACTTTTCGGCCATTTTTAAGGTTTTTTTTCTTTCTAAAAGTTCCCGTTTTTGAAATTTTTTTTAATTTCTTCTTCTTTTCTCGGGGACTTCCAACATCCCTTCTTCTGCCCCCCTTTCTTCTTCATAGGGGAGACCAAAAGCTGAACTGTGGGGGTTCGTGCTCACTCCAAGCTTGGAGCTTGTAGAGTCCTCCAAACTTAGAGTTTGTTGAGAAGAAAAAGATCGACCACATACATCGTTGTTTCGATCTAATCCAAAACCCCTCTTGGAATCGGATTTTCTTGGAAGCGACTACGCTCAGAAAATTCCTAATTTCTTGGAAGCGACTACGCTCAGAAATTTAATAGTTTTTTGTGGTAGTCTTTTTCGCTCTGAAACTAACCCTAATCTTGTGTTGTTTTTCAGGATGAGTTACGTGAACAAGTTGAACTTTGTTCCACTAGAGACAACTGGCGCAGGATACCATAGGTGGGTCCGGGATGTGCGCCAACATCTTAAGGCTGATGGACTTCTGGAAGCCATCCAAGAGCCTAGTCAGAACGTGCTCTCCATTGAGCAAGCTACTGCTTTTGAAGCAAAACAAGCTAAAGCCATAATTCTCATGACAAGGCACATGAATGACGCGCTCCAAAATGAATACCTCAAGAAAGCTATGGGTAGAACTTGAGCAGTGATTTGGCAACGTTCGTGACTCCCTGCTTCCTGATTTAGAAGTGCAATGGCATAGCCTCCGCTTTTATGATTTTAAGTTTGTGCTTGATTATAACTCGGAAGCTCTTCGTATCAAGTCTCTGATGGAGTTTTGTGGCCAAGCCATAACTGATACGATGTTGATCGAGAAGACTCTCTCTACCTTCCCTGTCTCTGCACTGATAATTTCAAAGAATTATCGGATTGATGTAAATGCAGGACGTATCACAAGGTTTCATGAGTTCATTGGTGCTATGAACGTAGCTGAAAAGCACGACAATATTCTTGTGAAGAACTATAATGCTAGACCCGTGGGAACTAAGCCTATTCCGGAGTCTAACCATAGTCGCGCCCCCAATGGAGGACGCAAGGAGCGAAACCGTAAGAGTAGGGACAATTCTGGACATTCTGGTCCATATGTTCTCCCTAAAGAGGAAGGAAATCACCGAGAGAGGCGTGCACGAAACTATGGAGGTCAACGTGTGAAGAGAGAGAGGCGGAGCCTCCGACCATGGTGGTAACGCCACCAAGAGCATAGGTCGTCTAAGGGTGGAAGACTACAAGGATCAAGACCCAGAAACTGGCGATTTTGATTAAGTCTTTTTATTTTCCAAGAGATGTAGGTGATTGCCATATTACTTTTTATTGGATTAGATTTTCTTTGATCAAAGAAACAATGATGTACTCCGTTGGCTTATGAATAAAATTTCGAGTTCTTTTCATTATGACTCAATTTTGATTCTGAACTTATGACTTTGTGACTACGATGGCTGGGCCATCAGTGTTAATTCAAGGACATGGAATAGCCCAAATTCCACTTGCCAAATGGCACCTTGATTACAGCTGTCACATAAACTCTCTACGCTCTTAGGGCAAATCGTACCCTAGGAATAGCCAACGAATTCCATGCGAAAATGCATGTAGAGAACGGAAATGAGTTCATTTGCATTACCTCTAATGATTGCGAACAAAGACGCATCTTAGAGAAGTTTACGTGTCTCTCTAGTGGATTCTATGTCACTATTCGAGCTATTAATCCAATAAAGTTATGAGAGAAGATCTCTTGGATTTAGACACATATTGGCTTTGTCACGACAGGATAGATCATCCTAGTCATGATATGGTGATCCATCTACAAAAGACTTCACATGGACATCATTTCTTTCGAGCGAAACGAAGCATGAATCAAAAGTTGATTTCTAGACAAGTGTGACCGACACAGCTGCCTAGGGCACCGCCTCAGTCCACCACCAGCCTAGGGCTGGCACAATCCATATCCATCACGCCATGGATAGCGTCCATCATTGTGATGGCGCCCTAGGAGATGCTGCAATCACCAACTTGCTTCAAATAGCGTTTAAGACGCTCAGGCCCAACCAAAATTCTCATTGGTTGCTTCTAAAGCCTCTCGCTCGTTTTACAAAGCCCGTTCCTTAGGGAAATTAGGACTGAGACCGTCTTATGCAAAGGATATGACAATACTCATTCTGTTCTTATAAAGAATCCGTAGGGATTTTGTGGATTGATTCAACCAACTTGCGGACTCTTAAATATTTCATGATGTTGGTTGACACACAAACACGCTGGTCACGTGTTGTGCCATTGTCCACCTATAAATGCTGCTTACGCTACACTCCTAGCCCATATCATATGACAATGGGCTCACTCCCCAGATCATCCTATTCAGTTAATTGGATTTGACTATGCTAGAGAGTTTACATCGAAAGACTTTCGATGGATATTGCAATGGGCTTGATGTTGGACATCACATTCCCATGTACACACCCAATTGGTCTCGTGGAAACAACAACGATGGTAGTCCGAACATTGGTAATGCGCACCAATCTTCTTAAATCCGCTTGGGGTGATGCAATATCGCATGCAGCTATGCTAATTCGTCTACGACCTACCGCCACTCAATGTACCTCTGCGTTACAGCTAGTGACTGGGTACACGTATTTTGTACTTACGCGCATTTGAGTGAGCCATTTATGTGCCAATTGCGCCGCCACATCGCTCTATGATGGGTCCTCACAGAAGAATGGGCAACTACATTGGATTTGAAACTCCAATAATCGTCCGACACTTAATGCCCTTGTAAGGCGATCTCTTTACCGCTAGATTTTTGGGTTGTCACTTTGATGAGACAGTCTTCCCGTCGTTCGGGGGAGATAAGAACACAAATGTTTAACAGGAACGACAGGAATTGTCATGGTCTGTCCCCACTATGTCTCATCTTGATCCCTATTAAAGTGAAGAGATCACACAAATATGCTGCAAACATGCCTGCAAGGAAGGACGTTCCTACGAGAGGACGTAGCGCCACCCTACACGGAGATAGGCATGGCGCCAATGCCAAAGAGAGTGGCACTCTAGCGTTACAGGCCATGGCCTCAGCTAGGATGCGTGGGAGGCCCGTGGGTTCGAAGGATACTTTGGCACCTTCCAATCCTTTGATCATCAAGACTCAAAATTCATCTCATGAGTATCTTCCGGGTTATGGTTATCGTTGGGGGACGCCTCAATGTCAGCACCTATTCCTGAGAATATAGAGCTCTATGAAACTTACAGTAGTGTACATGAGACGTGGGATAGAAACTCCATCATAATTGATGATGTAGTTGCGTATTTCGTTGCACATGAGTTTGTTGAGTCAGATGATATCGAACCACGCTTTGTTGATGAATGAATGCCAACGTAGAGAGTTTTTGGCCTAAATGGAAAGATACGATCCAGGTTAAGTTGGATTCTCTAACGAAGAGGAAGGTTTTCGAGCTGGTGATGCAAACACCTCCTAACATAAAACATGTTGACTAATGGGTCTTCATTAGAAAGCGTAGTGAGAAAAAGATATGGTAATCTCGCCTTATGGCGCAAGGCTTCTCATAAAATGCCCAGAAATCGACTACGATGAGACAGATTCTCTCGTATTAGATGTCATTGTACTCCACTACCCTATCAGTTTGGTAGTTTCCAAATAACTGAACATGCAGCTTACAAATGTGGTCACTACGTATCTCTATAGGGATCTAGATACGGAATATACATGAAGGTTCATGGCGAACTTCATTTACCCAAGTCAAGAGGTTCTAGACCACAGAGAGCGTTTACAATAAGGTTGAAACGCTCACTAAAGTGACTACTTGATTGGGAAGGGATATGCCCACGCGTTTCTAAAACAAGTTTCAGATTCTATCGCGGTTCATGTTGGACATGATCTTCATTAGAAGCCCTTAAAGAGTTAAGGGAAACCGCTGAACACTTGAAATCCGTAGTTTGAGATGAAGGATTTTGGGATAACACGATTATGTCTCGGTTTAGAACTTGAGCATCGTGTCGATAGATGCTTAGGCATTTTGATAAGGTCAAGCCTTCAAGCACCCCTATGATCGTCCATAGTCTTGATCCTGAAAAGGATCCTCTTCGTCGAAAGGATGATGACAAAGATGTGCTAGAGGCAGAAGTGTCTTACTTAGTACAATAGGCGCATTATTGTACTTATCCCAATGCACAAGACCGGACATCTCATATGTTGTAAACTTGTTAGCTAGATATAGCTCTGCGTCAACGCGACGCCCTTGGATTGGTGTAAAAGATATCTTTCGATATTTGAGATGTACAATTGATATCGGCTTGTTTTATCCCTATAAAGAGATGATGGATTCGGACCCATCACACACCAGGTACGCCGCCAACACTGGCCTGCGTCCACTATCCCCATCCCAAAACGACATGTGTTTTGGAACGTTTTGCTGATGTTGGGTATCTCTCTGACCCACACAAAGGTCACTCCCAAACTGGTTAAGTGTTCACCATGGGAAAAGACCATGATATCTTGGAGGTCTACAGAATAGACCGTCGCTATATCTTCGAATAATGCAGAGATCATTGCTCTTCATGAAGTGGTTCATGAATGAATATGGATTGGATTCATAATTACGCATGTTCGAACAATTGTGGTTTGAAGTCTACCACAGATGAACCTACGAGCATTTAGGATAATGCAGCTTGTTTTGAACATATGAGGCAAGGCTACATCAAAAGAGATAACACCAAGCATAATTAGCAACAATAGACTCTCCTCGAGATCAAAGTGAACTAGGTTCGATCTGAGGACAGTGAGGCAGACTTGTTTACTAAGTCATTACCCAAATCCACGTTCGAGAAACATATGGCAAGAATTGACTTGAGGGAAATTATCTGAACTCCCATGATCGTAGTCATCAGGGGGAGGCGCAGACATCAGGGGGAGATGTCTACATGTTCACCTCGAAACGTGAAGGGTGTGTTGTGCTCTTTTTCCCCTTCGACCGAGGTTATTTTTGTCCCACTGGGTTTTTGTTATTCGGCAAGGTTTTTAATGAGGCAACGAGAGAAGCACCGCGTTTGGACAACACAAGGGGGAGTGTTTAAGGATATCTCTATTTGTGTTTGGTCCAAACTCTAGGTTACTTGACCTAGTGGTAATAGGGTTTAATTAGAAGAATCTAGAGATTATCTTTCCTTGTATGATTCTAACTCTATGCATTGTAATCCTCTATATAAAGAGGTCTCTATTATCGATGAGAACACACAACAAATTTCTCTCAATTTCTGATTCCCTAAAACAACAATCAAGTTTTCCCTTCTTTTTCACATAAAATTAAAAAAAAAAATGCATTAACCATGTTTCTGGTCATGAATATAAGGGGTTCCACTGGGTTCTTTTCTCTCAAGGGGGAGTTGCTTAATTCTTTTTGGAAGAGCTTGACTTGCACTACTAGATGCTTCATCCTCATCATAGTGTTGAAGGCATCGCTTGGTATTAATGTCAATATTGCTCTGCTTCAATGATGTTTCCCAAAGCTCCTCTGCATCTTCCTCATATACCATACGGACCGCACACTTCTTCACTTGCACAATTTCCTCATTCATTATTTGTTTATCCGAGTACCAATGGGGTTGAAATGAGAATACAAGCTGATAATAGATATCCTGCCACTCATTTTTAAAGAAGAATCCATCACAGGGCGAATACAACAACCAGATGTGATCTGACACAGGTTGAGCCCACGTCCCCCCAAACGATGGACGTGGGTTGGGAGTCTGCTCTTTCCCATTAGCCCTCAATCCGCAATTAATGGACCACTCAAACAAAGGCGCGAGTGGTTTGAGGAGTCTAAAAACGATACAGAAGACGAATCCCATAAACTTGTTACTAAACCAACCTGGATGCAGCTCTACAGTTATCGAAGACCCCACACTTTGGTACCACTCTGGAATTTCATTTCCGGGAGCAAGAAACTCAAAATGTTTTTAGTCAGAAAATGCTTTACTCTTAAGGTGTTGTGTTAGCAATGGAAGTGCTATACTCTTACAGCTTTCATTCTCCACGATTTTAAAACAGTTGACAAAATATCATATTCGCACTGAACTGCATTGTCCCATTTGATTGGCCAATGTATCTAATGAAATGCAGTTTTCAGCACCTACGTATACATGAGATGGAAGCTCTAGTAATGTCCGAAGTTTGCCGCACCAATTCAACTAAAGTTCTTCAAGTCTAGACAGTACTGATGCTCTCAGGTAGTCTAATGAATTGATTTATGCTGAGATCTAATTTTGTTAATAAAGACAAGCATCCAAAATCACTAGGCAATTCAGAAAGATTGCAGTCACTTAGATCCAGTTTGGTTAATGAATACAAACCAGACAAACAAGGCAACGACAATCTTGCCGGAATGTGACTTCTTTTTAGCAATGACTGAAAGGGGTTGAACATCACATTCCATGATTTAGGTGACTCTGCTTTACATCCAGCAAGAGAGAATTCTTTGAGGTTTTTCAAAAGACCAATAGAGGAAGGCAGTTCTCTTATGCCACTTCCACTCACATCAAGCTTCTCCAAACAGACAACATGACCCAACTCATCCGACAATTTGTCAAGCTTTGAGCAACCAGAAAGATTGAGATCTTCGAGAGATTTTAAGCCACCCACACTGCTTGGAAGACACATAAGATATTTGCAATCTCTCAAGGACATAGAAACAAGTCCTTCAAGCATGCCCATAGAGCAAGATAGTTCTCGTACAAAAGTTCCACTCGCATCAAGCTTCTTTAAACAAGCAATATGACCCAACTCATCTGGCAATTTGTCAAGCTTTAAGCAACCAGAAATATCGAGATCTTTGAGACATTTTAAGCCACGTACACTAATTGGAAGAGACACAAGAACTTTGCAATCTTTCATTTTCAGCGGATGAAGTCTTTCATGTAAGACTAAAATGGACTTTATCATTAGTTTACATCGATTCATCAACAACTTACCAATTTACGCAGAATAAGTAGTTGGAGAATTTTGAGACTTTAATTCTGTATAATTTATTTATGGTGTATCCACGTAAATTATGGAGAAATCTAATATGACTTAGTTATTAAGTTAACCTAAAAAGATATGCAATTATAATAGGGATTTGGACTTGAATTGTTTCCTTTATGGGAGGTTACAGAATATCCAATTCTCTATATAAATCTTGGGTCCCAGCACTCTCTCATATGCTCTCGGTAATACAGTCTCTTGCCCCATACAAGAATACCAAATATTGAGATGCAGTGCAGAAGACTTAGGCTTGGATTGAGTGGCCATTCAGTTTAAAGGTTCATGATCTATTTCTAATTTATTTCTTGTTCTTACTTTTATACAATTGTATCTATATTCCTTGTGAAGCGATCTAATGGCTTTTAAGTTTAAGATTACATTTCAAGCATTCCAATAGAGGAAGGTAGTTCTCTTATGCCGGTGCCGTTCACATGATGAAGCTCCTTCAAACTTTCTAAATGACCTATGTCATTCGGTAGTTTTGTAAGCTTTGAGCAACCAGAAATATTAAGAACTTTGAGAGATTTTAAGCCACGTACATTGCTTGCAAAATGCACAAGATTCTTGCAATCTTTCAAGTTCAGCATAGAGAGTCTTTCAAGCACTTCAATTCCTGGGTCAACCTCATACAATCTTGTACAACCTTCTGGAAACAAAAGCTCAAGATATGGCATACCCTTAAAGTTTGGGTTGTTGACAAGATTCACGGAGTGACTCAGATTAATGGTTTTCAAATTGTGTAAAGGCTGCATGTCAAGTAAAAGCATAGAAAATATTAGCTTCCATGATATATTCAGCAATTATTATAAGTAATAAAAGAATGAGATAGTAATTATAGTATACCTCTGTTCCTATCCGAAAATGTTTAATAGAACTATGAGATAAGCTTAGTTCGAGTTGCTTCTGAAGGTTGAAATGTGATGGCAAAGATTTTAACGGATACCTCATCCAATCAAGAATCCATAAACTATTGGGAAGATATTCGAGTCCCTTAGGCAGGTTCCCAACTTCCCATTCTTGATCTTCAGGTATCTCAATTTGTTCATCATTAAAAATGATTTCGGAGTCACATCCGCGTCTACTCCTGTAGATACCTCTACTAGCAAGACTAGTTTGCTATCTCACCAAGCATAATTAACACCCTCTTTGGGACACCCACAAGCCATGGTGAGGCCCAACCGCTACTTGCATCTTGTAGCCCTATGTTCAAGCTACGCTACGGTATCCGGAAGTCGCAAATCCGCCGCCGGGAAGCCACCTTTCCGGCCTTGCCAAGTTGCCTCCATAATATGCATTTCTATACTAGAATAGTTGTTTGCTTGTCCCACATCTAAGAAAATGTAAAGGAGATGGCTTCCTTCACCTATAAAAGGAATGCCTCCTCCCACTTAAACACAATCCCATTACATCTCTTGTAATCTTGTTAGGCCGCAAGGCTCGACACACTAGTATAAGCTTTCAAGTGGACGTAGTCTCCCGCTAAGGCGGGAGGTGAACCACTATACTTCGCTTGTGTCACTCTCTCTCTCTTTCACTCTCTTTACTTATCGTTAATTAGATCCCAACGGATCCAAACGTTAACATTGGCGCCGTCTGTGGGAAGCCAACACAAAGGCTTCATCACCTACCACGAACTTTGACCCGAAAATGTCGAGTCGACGCTCATTCAACATCAAATTGGGGCCGGTCAACGCCCAACATGGCTGGTCAACGCCCGTAGGCAAAGTCAACGCCCATCAAGGCTTGATCAACTTTTGGTCAACGCCCAACTCAAAAAAGGTCAACGCTGACCTAAAAAAAAAAAAAAAAATCGTGCCCAGTGACTCTTGACACCCAAAAGTCTCCTTTGGGCACCCTACTGTCTTCTTTCAATCGATCATCAACACCAACAGCAAAGCCCTGTCCGCTAGGCACCATCGTCGGCGATGATCTTCCAGCGGCAGCACACCCTCCGTTGCTCCGGCTAGCGACCCCGCTACAGCAACCCGCTAGCCTTCCCAGCTCCGGCAGCAACCTCAGCGGTGACCTCCATTTAGCGGCAACCTTCGGCGGCAGGCTGCAGCGGTAAACTGTCGCCGGAACCCCCAGCAGTAGCTAGCTCCTCTAGGCCTCGGTGGTTCCACTAAGATCTAGTCAGCGGCATGTTTGCCGCTCATCTCCTTCGGCGGACAAGGCCAAGCTCCATGCAGCGACAAAACCAAGCTCCAGTCAGCAGCAACTTGCTCGTCAGCTAAAGATCCGTCAGCGGAACCTCTCTTCCGCTCAGCTTCACCTCCGCTCCGCTAGGCACCGCCGGCAAGCTCGACTGCTATCGCCAGTAGGCCAACCTCCGACGGAAAATACCTGCCACACTGTTCACCGCTAGCCTCAAACCAGCGGAACCAGCCACCTCCGCTGAACCTTGCCTCCGCTGGGCTTCACACCTCCGCCGAACTTCGGGCCTCCGTCGAGCTCTACGTCCCCGCTGACCTCCAGGTCTGGACACCTAGAGATCCACTGTGGACACCCACTCTTCAATCATCATCGGCGGCAACAATCACCGCCAAGTTTCTTCCGCTCAACTCCGGCAACAATCAGCTGCAACCTCAAAGCTTCCTCCGCTGAGTTTTTCCGCTAAACAAAACCTCCGCCAAGAACCCATGTTCTTCAAGCACCACTGGCCAAATGCTCCGCCCACTGCTGCGCACGTCTCCGCTGCACACCCCGCTGACCGCTAGCAACCTCCGCCGGCAAAGCTCCGCCAGCCACAACGCCGCTAGGAGAAACCGCTAGACTAGGCTCCGCCGGCCTCCGCTAAGTTCCAGGACCGCCGCCAGCCACCCCCGCCGGCATCGAGCCTCCGCCGCTAGCAAACAACATTGCCGTCTCCGCCGGACTGTACACCGCTGACCCCCAAACTCAGCCATCGCAAATTCCAGTCCGGTCACGTCTCCACCATCCTCCGCTCCGCCGAGCTCTAGGCCTGCTGCGAAGCTCCGCTGAACTCTTGAATCTCCGCCGACCTCTTGAGTCTCTGCTGAACTTCCAATCTCCCCTGAGCTCCTCCGCCAGCGACTGGGCAACCTCCGCCGAGCTTCTCTGCTAAGATTTACCGCTCGGGCAGAGCCAACTATCAAGTCCAGCTATCACTGCGATCCGAAGATCTGGTCTGAGTTCATTTGCAACTATCACGATAAGTACTTCTTATCTCGTTATTCTGTACACACAGAACTGTGCCATCAACATGCTTTTTGTTTAAGTCATTCACGTGCCTGCATGTGAGTTGGTTGTCAGCGTCAACTGGCGGCTAAGTGTCAGTGCTCATGCATACTTTGACAGAGCGTACCTTTCATCCACATGTTTACAAGGTCTACCCATGTATATGCAAACTCATCTCATGGCCACTTTGAAATTCACATTAGAAGGCACACATGTCGAGCATGGCTTTCTCAGTACATAACTGTTACATGCAATATCACACGGATACATTACCATGAAAATATCACATGGCTTTCTTATCACACATGTCAAGCATGACAGGTACACGTACTTGGTTACTTATAGCATGATTTCATCAATTGTCCTTATCACATTGCCCAGCATCTCTATGACAATTCATAGATACCAACTATCATACCAAGTATACATGGTCAAGCATCATCCCGTGCAAATATCCACTAGCGGATGTTACACAGTAATCTAGTACATTTGTTTCATTTCTATATCTTACCTCTCCACTTTCACATGAAATTGATCATTACACGCCATACTTACCCATGATTCGTATACACATGTTTAATCAATTAAACTACATGGATTGATTACTAACCATTTCTCTTATGTTAAAGAGGCACAAGCACCGTTTCAGTCAGCGAAATCATTAGCTTTCTACTATGATGTTTCGTCGGAACAATGGACCGTCACGCTCGGCCACACTCCACTAGCCTCCAACTCGGCATAAGATAAGTCACTTTATCTTATCTCTTACGCTCTTGCAATTAGAGCTATTGTCATGTTGACTTGATACACTTTTACGCAAGCGTACGTATCATTGTCAAAATAGGGAAATATTATGCCCAAAGTTTATCGTACCACGGGAATTAGTGGCTAACCCACAATCCTTGGGTAATCGGAAATAAAGACACTTAGCAAACAAAGAAAAGAAAAAGAAAATACATAAAAATGTTAATCTAAGGCACCAAGCCCTAGCAATGCTCGGTTTTGGTTCTCACCAAAACCTAATCAAAACTAAGAGCCTAGTGGTGGATATGCACAAATGAGTCGAAATTTGTAGAGGGTTTTGAATTGGGAATCAACTAAATTAAACACAACCGAAAAGTAAACTAAACAACTAATTAACGAACTAGAAAATTAAATTTGGGTTTTCAAATTAATGGGAACATGGGAGTGTCGGGTGATTCACACTAACTATCTTGCAAATATCAATGCCAATTTTACAAATGCATGCATTTCCTATATGTGTCAAGTCTCGTATCTAGTACCGGTTAAGGCTACTAAACCAATTATCCTTTCGGTGTATCGATTATGCCGGTTAGGGCCACAATCAACTCTCTAATTTGGGCATTACGCCGGTTAAGACCGCAATATCTAAAATTAGAGGCCTAGAGTGCAAGATAATAGAGACCCAAGCAAGCTTAGCTACAATTAAGCTAGCTAATGGTTACCACACTTAAATCCTAGATGCCACAAGACCAATAAGTTGTCAATTTATCAATCTACTCATCACAATTGCCCACAACATAATTTCAAAGGGTGACAAAGCCTAGAAACATGCTTCTAAGGACCAATAAATTCGGATTTAAAGCATACACAATGGAAATTGCATTTATTAAAATTAAAGTATCAATATTTATACAAGATGAGTTAGGGCTTCACAACCCTAACTCTCAAAATTGAACTACTCACTATCCATAGTTAAATACATCATCAATAGCAAATAAAATTATGGAATAGATAATAAGGAAGAGAGGGGAGAGTTAGCTTAGTCACTCCTAGCTATGAGCTAGTATGAACCAAACAATTTCTTCACCCAACTA
The DNA here is from genome assembly GCA_024704745.1 of Rosa lucieae. Lineage (NCBI taxonomy): Eukaryota > Viridiplantae > Streptophyta > Magnoliopsida > Rosales > Rosaceae > Rosa > Rosa lucieae. The sequence goes on from CM045497.1 coordinate 46,563,487, forward strand.
CCCAAAATAGAGGTGTGGTGCTCTTGATGATGATTTCCTTGAAGTCTTGAGTGAGAATCCTCTAAATACCCAAAAGAAAACTAAACAAAATAAGAAAAATGGAAGGGGAGGAGGGAGAGAGAGCAGCCCAAAGGGCTGCCTCTGTTTTTTTGAAGTGGTGCGGCCGTCTAGCTGCTAGGGTTCTGTTTTCGAATGGATGGGATAGGTGATATATATGCCAATCAATCATGTGGCCTCGGTGGTGTGGTGAGAGATAGGAAAAGATAAAAAACAATGGGTGAGGTGGCAGCATGTGAGAGGCTAAAGAGAGAAAATAAAAGAATTTAACTTGAATAAAAATTGAAAAAGGAACAGGTCACGTGCAAGTGGCTTGAGTTTGAGTTTGGTCAATTAAACATTGTTTAATTGACAACAATAGTGCAGCACGTTTTTTTGCTAATTAAGCAATTAAGCTTAATTAAAATATATCTACCAACTCTCCTTTTGTCAAAAATCTCAAGTTGCTTCATTTTCGCACCATTTTATCTCGCATCTGCAACTCCGCTTATTTTCTACAAAATAAATAAAAAATATATTAATTACATATTTAATTGACTTGAAGATTTGCTTATTTATAGTGTTTTAGATATAATTACACGCATATAAATGCGTGTAATCACACCCCCACACTTGAACTTTGCTTGTCCCCAAGCAAACTAAATGTAAATTAATAGCCAAAAATCTATTAGCTCAAACATAAAGAAAGTGCGATATTAGCCTTTCCAACCATAACCCTCAGAGAACTAATTATGTAGATGACCATGAGTTCGACAAAGCATGACATAGAAATTATAAATTTGTAAGACAATTAAGATGCACATGTGAAAAATGTTCAAATATATGCATGTGTTGACCATGTGTCAAATCAATCCACCACAATCAAATATGCACATAGAAGACCCGATATAACCCGCTAAACTCACATAGGTTCACTACATATTACCGCTCAAGTGTTTAGGGGCTATATGTGTTTCACTCAAAAGCAATTTCACAACACGCGCCACCATATGCTTGCTCTTCGATCTCATCTCCGCTAGGTAACCCACAACATTCAAGATTAAGAGGTCTTTTATTTGGTTGTAATGGGGCTAAGGGCAAGTGGCTATAAGAAATGAAGGATAAGGAAATACAAAGTCCATAGAAATCAGTGAAGCAACTCTCTCTTGTAGAGATTTAAGACTTTTGCTTTCGAATGCTAAATCACTCACTCTAATCCCAATGTACAACCCACACTACACTATTCTATAAACAAAAATAATTCTATCTATTTTTTTTTCTTTTTCTACACTTTTTCTTTTCTTTTCTCTTTCTTTTTATTTTCACAACTTCTTCTTCTCTTTTCTTTTTTTGTTTTCTTCTTCTTCTTCTTCTTCTTTTTTTTTTTTTTTTTTTTTTTTTTTTTTTTTTTTTGAGAACTTTCTTTTCTATACAAATCACTCACCCCCACACTTATTCTTTTATAACCTCACACTTTTGACTTTTCTGTTCTTTGGAAGCACTCAATATAAAATCATTCTCTCAAATCGCTTCACCAACTACCATGGAAAGGTAGGATAAAAGTGTTTAGGCTAGGTAGGAATTTGTGGTGTAAATGAACAAAAAGGCTAAATATATAAATAGGCTCAAAGTGGCAATCTAGTGGTAAATATCTTTGGGCACATGCTTCTTTGGCCATGGTGGTATATAGTCCTAATGCCTCCATCCTTTCTATCATGTCGCAAGCTAAAAGTAGCTTCGAGAGGTCTCAAGCAAGTTCTAGATACACAATGTCATGAAATTGTACACACATGAAAGAAAAAGTGAATGAACAATGCATACACTATGGATATTAGGCTCAAAAGCTCACAAATAAGGCATGCAAGTTAATCGAATAATCTATATGCTTCTCTAATTATGATGAACAAACCTAACCATTGGCTATGTGCACACATATAGTCAAGCATAGATCACATATGCACTCAATTACAAAACAAATTCAAAGTCCTATATCATGCTCAATCTATCCACAATCACAACAAGCTAAGTCCATGTCTCGTCATTGGGGTTGGAAAAGGCATTAACCACTAAATTCTAATTACAAAAAGCTAATCTAAAAAAAATAATAATAATAATAATAAATTTTTTTTTTCATAGGCGCCCGAGCCCTCACCCCCACACTTAAAACCAACATTGTCCTCAATGTTGTAAAGTGAGCTCAAAAGCTAAATCCATGTCGGATTTAGGCATGAGAGTGAAGTCCGGGCTAAGGCACAAAAATTGAGCTATGAAAATAAAAATCTAAATGCGGAGAAAAGTTACGGAAAACCCCCTTTGTTGACCCTCCATTGCTCACGACCTTCGGAGAAGACTAAAATAAGACACCAACTTCAAGGCACAAGGCCTTGACTTCCTTAACGTATGCTCCATAATCGCTCTAGGTGCTCATGAAAAGATCAACTCCATTGAGAAATGTGTTGTGTCCAAAGAGCAATGCGTCACAAATAGCCACCAAAGAATAAGGGGGCCTTGACTTCCTTAACGTATGCTCCATAATCGCTCTAGGTGCTCATGAAAAGATCAACTCCATTGAGAAATGTGTTGTGTCCAAAGAGCAATGCGTCACAAATAGCCACCAAAGAATAAGGACAAGATCCTCCATTAAAATCATAGGCTTGGTCACCTCCAATACACCTCACAACATCCCAATAATGACCTCCATTGAATAATTGAAGTGCAAGAAGTCCAACCAACCCGAGTGAACAAAATTAGTGAGTGTAGAAAACTATCAGCAATGACCTTTCTGTCTTCAAATGCCCATGTCTCATACTCAGAAAGAGATAAATACGTGAGACCACTTGGAATGGAAAGTAGACTCAGAGAGCTTTCTATCCATATAAAGTTAGCCACCTATCTTCAGCTGAAAAGAAATCTATAGCTGGTCAAAGTTGCCTGCTTGTAATGAAGTCTGCTGCTGACCCTCAGTCACCAATACTGCAATTTCTGAAGCTCCAGAGGTGAAAAGAGGGTGAGACCAACTGGATATAAAACTAGACTCATGAAGCTACCTTCAGTTAAAATTTCACTTAAAAATCAATAATGAGTCAAAAATCGTTGGCCTCCAAACTCACTGATCTGTTCTGCAGTTTCTGCTGTGCCCTGCTTCTGACCTCTGTTACTTGGAGCACTATATCTGAAGCTATGAAGGTTCAAATAAAAAAATGTTTCTCTTGTATATAGAAGACATATGAAGACACATCTCTGAAAAATTTTAGCTCCAAATTGCTTGGGATGTAGAAGGTGTAGCTTCCCAAAGTGACTCTACAGTAGCTGTCTCTGTTTTGACCTTCACATATTGACCACCAAATAATTGAAGTTCCAGAGACTCAAAATGGCTCAAATTTTGGCACAAGATAGCAGACATATAGAATAATAGCTCCAGAAAATTTCAGCTCAAAATAGCATGTATAATGGAAGCGATAGTCATCCAAATTCAACTGAATTTTCAGGACAGAAACTGCTCACCGCCACATTCATTCTTTCTCCACATTTCAAACTCCGGACACCTCCCATCCTCCAAAAAGATGGCCAAATAGCCTTATTGATGAAAAATAAACCAGGAAAATTCAAAACCACCTAGGGTTGCCTCCCTAGAAGCGCTTATTTTTAAAGACCCCAAGCCGGTCTATAGAACATGATCGTTGTCAAGGTGGATACTTCTCAAGTACGACCACCCTATTGTTTGGGGCTAAAGGACTCCTTGATGTATCATAGAGGCAAGACCAAGAACTACCTATGAATATTCCAAATGGCAAGCAAAAGTGTAGCTTCTTAATTTTCCTCTTCTTCTCAATTTTTCTTCTAGGAGCCAATATACTTGCCTTCTCCTTCTCAAGTGGTATAGAAATAATGCTCTTACAAACAATAGGTGATAAAAGCTCTTGCAAGTGATGGGGAAGTTTGAGTGCAAGAGGTTCACTTCCTTTCCAATCTATCACCTCATTGTAGAAACATTGACCACTTAATGGTGGATTAGGAGGTAAAAGTACCTTGATCCCAATCCTTTCATGAATAATATAAGTGATCAATATTCTACAATCCACCTTGGGAAGCTCATGATGGATCTCCATGGATGTAGGAGGAGAGAAAGTCCTTGGCTCTTCAATTTCTTCATCATCACAAGCTAGTGCAAGACTCTCTTTCTCCTTGGGAATATCGACCTCAACGATTAAGGGATCATGGTGTAAGTCTTCAAGCTCCACATCTTCCTCACTAGACAAGCTATCCTCTTCTTTAGAATCAACTTCATATACCTCCTCTGCATTGTGAAGATTAGATTTCCAATATTGCACCGGTTCCTCCGAAGTGTAGTCTCTCACCCCACTTGCATTGAAACTTTCATAACCAAGCTCACTTTCTTGTTCATGAACATCACCATCTCGATCTTGAATAGGCAACTCTTGCTCATGATGCTCATAATATACTTCTTCTCTTGAATTAGGCTCCATTTGGTCAAAGAAAGATTCATGCTCATAAATAGTGAAGGGTGGCTCTTGTGCAAGACTAGCCTTAAGTTGCTCATTGGAATGTATAAGCATCTCTTGAGAAGCTTGCAATCGAGCTTGGGAGGCTTGCAAGAGAGCTTGAGAAGCTTGCAATTGAGCTAGCAATTCTTCAAGAGAAGGCTTCCTAGACTCATACGCTTGCTCATGAGGATATGCTTCGGAAACCATGATCTCTTGTGAAATACTAACTTGAGAGGCTTGTAATAGAGCTTGGGAGGCTTGCAATTGAGCTAGTAGTCCTTCAACGAATTCCTTCCTAGGCTCATAAGCTTGATAACCTCTACCATATAAACTTTCTTGCTCATATCCCCATGGGTCTTCCCATCCATAGCTCCATTGATCCATAACTCAATATGATAGGAATTAAGCACCTATGAGTTTCCAAAAATAAGATTAGGAACCACAAAAATTAGAAAATATAAATTAGAGAGTAAGCAAATAAAATAAATAACCATTTTTTTTTTTTTTAATAAAGAAACAAAAATATGCTAAAGTGACCTAAAGAACCGATTCACCAAGGGATTAAGGCTATTAAACCCTAATCCCCGGCAACGGCGCCATTGACTTGGTTCATAAACTCTTCTTGTGGATATGTATTGGGTATAAATGTCTCTTGATACATGCCCATCTTGTACTCACACTCTTGCATAAAATCCGGGCACTCAAATCTCAAAGAGCACTCAAAAGATGAATGCCAAGGAGAATTACACAAAGCACAAGTTTCATTGCAAGAGGACATAGAACCCGCCGCATGAGAATTCCACTAGTGGTGGATATGCACAAATGAGTCGAAATTTGTAAGGGGTTTTGAATTGTGAATTAACTAAATTAAACGCAACCGAAGAGTAAACTAAACAACTAATTAACGAACTAGAAAATTAAATTTGGGTTTTCAAATTAATGGGAACATGGGAGTGTCGGGTGATTCACACTAACTATCTTGCAAATATCGACGCCAATTTCACAAATGCATGCATTTCCTAAATGTGTCAAGTCCCGTATCTAGTACCGGTTAAGGCTACTAAACCAATTATCCTTTCGGTGTATCGATTATGCCGGTTAGGGCCACAATCAACTCTCTAATTTAGGCATTACGCCGGTTAAGGCCGCAATATCTAAAATTAGAGGCCTAGAGTGCAAGATAATAGAGACCCAAGCAAGCTTAGCTACAATTAAGCTAGCTAATGGTTACCACACTTAAATCCTAGATGCCACAAGACCAATAAGTTGTCAATTTATCAATCTACTCATCACAATTGCCCACAACATAATTTCAAAGGGTGACAAAGCCTAGAAACATGCTTCTAAGGACCAATAAATTCGGATTTAAAGCATACACAATGGAAATTGCATTTATTAAAATTAAAGTATCAATATTTATACAAGATGAGTTAGGGCTTCACAACCCTAACTCTCAAAATTGAACTACTCACTATCCATAGTTAAATACATCATCAATAGCAAATAAAATTATGGAATAGATAATAAGGAAGAGAGGGGAGAGTTAGCTTAGTCACTCCTAGCTATGAGCTAGTATGAACCAAACAATTTCTTCACCCAACTACCCAAAATAGAGGTGTGGTGCTCTTGATGATGATTTCCTTGAAGTCTTGAGTGAGAATCCTCTAAATACCCAAAAGAAAACTAAACAAAATAAGAAAAATGGAAGGGGAGGAGGGAGAGAGCAGCCCAAAGGGCTGCCTCTGTTTTTTTGAAGTGGTGCGGCCGTCTAGCTGCTAGGGTTCTGTTTTCGAATGGATGGGATAGGTGATATATATGCCAATCAATCATGTGGCCTCGGTGGTGTGGTGAGAGATAGGAAAAGATAAAAAACAATGGGTGAGGTGGCAGCATGTGAGAGGCTAAAGAGAGAAAATAAAAGAATTTAACTTGAATAAAAATTGAAAAAGGAACAGGTCACGTGCAAGTGGCTTGAGTTTGAGTTTGGTCAATTAAACATTGTTTAATTGACAACAATAGTGCAGCACGTTTTTTTGCTAATTAAGCAATTAAGCTTAATTAAAATATATCTACCAACTCTCCTTTTGTCAAAAATCTCAAGTTGCTTCATTTTCGCACCATTTTATCTCGCATCTGCAACTCCGCTTATTTTCTACAAAATAAATAAAAAATATATTAATTACATATTTAATTGACTTGAAGATTTGCTTATTTATAGTGTTTTAGATATAATTACACGCATATAAATGCGTGTAATCACATGTCTATACATGTCTCCATGACCATTAAGCATGCCTACAAAATGTTATTAGCAACTTTCCTACAAGTACATGCTACACACATACATGCTTAAATTCACTTTCATGTGACATTCATCTAGAACCTTGTGACACTTATAGCTCAATTAAACATGCTCGGATAAACGCTTGCGAAACGGTTACGACTCGCTTGGGTATCAAAGCATGGCCGCGACTCGCTTGGGCAACGCCCCGCACGCTCATATAGCGCCTACACCCAACTTGCTCGAACACCTAACTCGCTCCACTTATCCACCATGCTTTAGTTACGCTCTCGGTTCACAATGCTTCATACATGTGGTCTAGCCTCCGAGCTCCACGAATCTATGGTCTACGACCTACCGCCATGCGGCAGGGCGACGCCCCATTCTCTCATGCACTTACGAATTTTTGTCTTTTGTGATACAGGATAGCGAGTCCCTTCTTGCTTGCGGAGCTCGGGGACTTGTAGGGGCCGTGCGCCTCTCGGATATTACTTATGCTTGGTGACTTCATGTTTATAACTCCCCAACCAAGAAGCTCCTCTTACTTGGGGACTTCGGGGACTTGTAGATACCTCTACTAGCAAGACTAGTTTGCTATCTCACCAAGCATAATTAACACCCTCTTTGGGACACCCACAAGCCATGGTGAGGCCCAACCGCTACTTGAATCTTGTAGCCCTATGTTCAAGCTACGCTACGGTATCCGGAAGTCGCAAATCCGCCGCCGGGAAGCCACCTTTCCGGCCTTGCCAAGTTGCCTCCATAATATGCATTTCTATACTAGAATAGTTGTTTGCTTGTCCCACATCTAAGAAAATGTAAAGGAGATGGCTTCCTTCACCTATAAAAGGAATGCCTCCTCCCACTTAAACACAATCCCATTACATCTCTTGTAATCTTGTTAGGCCGCAAGGCTCGACACACTAGTATAAGCTTTCAAGTGGACGTAGTCTCCCGCTAAGGCGGGAGGTGAACCACTATACTTCGCTTGTGTCACTCTCTCTCTCTTTCACTCTCTTTACTTATCGTTAATTAGATCCCAACGGATCCAAACGTTAACAACTCCTAACTCAGTTGAGTCCACAAATATGCCTTCTATTGCTTCAGTTCCCTATCAACCAAATTTTATCATACCATAAAAATAAGATTTGGTAGACTGACTTGTCGTATAATGTACTAGCAAATAACAATTAAAATTATTCATGTACTAAATTTCTTATAGTATTTTTGGTCAAGACATGTTTGATGTCTTCAACAAGCCACAACCTGCTGCACCTGCCCGACTCGTTAGGAGATTACTGGCGAACAATTTCCCATACCATTTCTTGGAGCAAATCGTGCATCCTTAGTACAGTCAAGAGAGATCTTTCAATAAGAACTTTTATTCCAATAATTGCACAAAAATCGCAACTATTTAGTACTTCTGTTACTCGATCTTTGTCCTGTCCATTAAAGAAACATGCAATGTCTAGGAATATTTTCTTCTCTTCAGAATCTAGATCACTGTAACTTATTTTAAGTATGTCAAAAATTTTCAAGTTACAAACTCTTCCCAGTTTTCTCAGTGCACTGTTCCATTCACTTAGATCCCTTCCATGCAAAAAAGAACCCAGTACTTCAAGAGCTAAAGGAAGACCTTTGGCATAATTTATAACAGATTTAGACAAACCAAGAAAATCTTCTTCAGGGTAAACTCTTTTGAATGCTTTCCGGCTGAAAAGCTGAAGAGAATCAGCATCATTTAATTCATTGACCTTCAATCTTCTCTCCACTCCATGTCCAATCAACAAATGCTCATTTCTAGTTGTGATATGAACTCTACTCCCTGAACCAAACCACTATGGGTCTCCTGCCAAATATTCTAAATGACTTCGATGGTTCACATCATCAAGAATGAGAAGAACTCTTTCGTGTTAGAACAAATTTGTGGGTATGAGTTATGAGAGAGTCTATGCTTCTAAGGCACGTTGTAGCAACGCTTTCCTTAAGACATTATTTGCCCCACTATCAAGTGTGCAAAGGTGAATAATCAAATATGCCTTTAGGATACAATGAAGCCCAGCACAATGCTGTTGTTGATCGGCGTCTTGCATTTACGAAGATCAACCTAAACACTCAAAAAGAAGGTTTACAAGATGGCTCAAGATTACTAGAAACGAATTGTGCACTATTAGTTTCTAGTAGTTTTGTATGTAATAAAACAGAAAATGGTGAATATTTGGAGGCTTCGATCTTCTTAGGATCCTCTTGAGACTTTCTAGGATTGTCTTGGGATTGTGTAGGATCTATCCATTCTGTAGAAAATGAATCCTTTATATAGAAGTATATGCAACCCTTCAAAAGGTAAGGTACCTTTTCATTTGTATTATTTGATATTTGGTCATATCACTTCACTCAGATAAATCCAAAAGGTGCAAACTTAAATTGACACCTTTTCATTTCTTAATAAATAATTATATTTTGAAAATCTCTCCAACAATCTTCCACCATTTTCAAAATATAAAGATATATTCAAAATATGATTTTAAAAACATTTTGAAAAATTCTTGAGCATCATCTTGGAAAGCTTAGTGCATAAACTAAGGTGTCTTGTGGACTTGAATCTTAGCTTACTGAGAACACATCAAAGTTAAGTCAGAATGGCGAAGTGGCCTTAACTTTGAACTTGCAATTCTATGTGACTTAACCGGACACATTTCACACGCTATCTTTCAACTCCCTGTAAAGTGTTTTTACAAGCCGACACGTGGATTGGCCTTGTGTCTATATCCTATATATGTGTGTGTGTGTGTGTGTGTGTGTGTGTGTGTGTGTAAAAACTTATGTTCATTCGTTTACTTTAGTGCTTGCAATCACTACATATGATGTACTTTGCTCATTGAACAAGGCTTGATGTTTCAAGTGTTGAGTTGAGTTTCCATCATTGGTGATCAAAATTTTGGACTTCCCCATCCCATTTGATGTATCACCCATCAAATCCTTGTAAATTTAAAGACTTACAAGTACTTTGTTAATTATTGGTCAATCAATCTTAATCATGACCTTAGAATTAACGGTTCTCACTGTCATTTATAATTTATGTTGCATAGCTATGTCTCAGTAATGAACCGGTAATCATCATTGTTATTATTTACTTGGCAAATGCCCTTTGATAGTGAAGACTACCAATGAATTTCTTATTTATAAACTTAAGATCCGTCTAAAGTTTTGATTTGGATTTTCTATTGACATTTCAACTAGTATTATGCCAAACTCATCTTTATATTAGATGATATACTCATATTCAATACTTGAGTATTCACAGTCCATAATCAAGCCATAGACGCTTTCAAGCTTAATGCTAGCTTATTACATTTTGATGGATATCATGCAATGTAACTTAATTTACAAAGGCTTTTAATAAGCTTGCATTTCCGATATTCATATAATTAACTAGTTACTATCCAAATAGGATCCAACTGGCATATCTAGAAGCAATTTCCTAAAATCTTCTTGACTCGGTCAGTGTCAACAACACTTGAATCTTTATTATCATACTCTCAACAAAGTAGCAATTACTTCTGTAACTGTTTTGCCAAATTCCCCTTCATTTTCCTTGGAACACTAGTGAACAAGTATGTTCTGGTTGTTGGTCATTCACTGATACTCTCATTGATGGTGTGATATAATAATCACCCCATATCTGAAACTGAATGATTATAACATCGAACGTTGATGGCAAATTCATTCGGCAGTACGTTGCTGCCAATGATTTTCTCTCTCTGAGAACTCTTGTCACTTTCTTTGATTATATAAGATTATTAATTAGATCGATCATATACAGTACACAGTGGTAAATGCACATACCGTAATCATAATAGATGCTCAAGTTCAATTATCAAATCTGCATGTTCTTACAGCATCATATGGGTGCCTTTTCATATGACAATAAAATTAATAAGACTTGAATTAAAGGCATAAATCAACGTAAACATGTCAAGCCTTATTGAAACATGAATAAATGAAATGTGACTAACTGATCCCTGGTTTTCAAACATGCATTAAATCATAAAAGACCAAGTGTATCTGATTGAAGAAAGGCTAACTGATCGATGTCACTTTTCAAACAAAGGGGGAGGATTCAGAGCACCGCCGTGCACTTGCACCAATATAAATAAATGGTTAGATTGCATTAAATACATTTTTTATTTATTAAAAATAAAGTTGATAATAAATATCAAGGTCACTTACACCGTCGGTGCATAAAATAATTTCCATCAAACAAAAAAGCACACACAATTGTATATTTACAAATGCAGTTATACAAACGCACTAATGCACGGATATATTCATTGAATAAACAACAATAAGACAACAAAATTGACCCATGAACGTATGCAACCTTTGCATCTTATTTTTAAGTAGAGATGCCAACTAGAATGAGATAATGAGATTGAAACAATCTTTCTGAAAAACCTGAACCGCAACTTAACAATAAATTTTGAATGCGAAACGGCGAAGATATTCAATGCATGCAGTTATCCAAAACTAACAAAAACTTCAACCGTTTTGTATTTATGATCATATATATATATATATATATATCTATACTATTATTAAGAGAAGAGACTTTGTTAGCCAAATGACATATGAAATTACATATGGATCCTTACATCATATATTAATTTGAAATTATATTTAATAACTAAGGGATAAGAAGGTAAATAACAAAATCAAAATTGAAAAAAATAAGAAAACAATAATTTACTTATCTGCAGATAACTTCTCACTTACCCACTATGTGCATTTCCATCTCTAAAACAAAACTTCCCACTATCTGTAATAACTCCCCACTTATTTTGAAAAAAGTTTTTCCATATCTATTTAATTAATAATTATTCACACCCATCGGGTGTGTTTTGTTCTAGTATACTAGACACCAAACACACCCTATGGGTGTGGATAATTATGTGGGAAGTTATTCCACTGAATGTGGAGAAAATTGCTGCACATATTTTGTTTTTTATTTTTGATTTTTTTTTTAAATTTCATTTATTTTTCTTTTATTTGTGAATTGGCCATTTTGTCTTTCTCAAATATTTCAGTTCAAATGTTTTTTAATATTTGAGGGATATTTTGGTAAAAAAATTCTGTTTTGGCTGACAAACTCTCTTCTCTTAATAATAGTATAGATATATATAAGTAGTACATACTCGTACAGAAATATGAGTTGTGTGGTGCATGTCACATGCAAAGATCCAAATATGATTGCAAATGTATACATACAATCGATCATACTACAATACGTTGTGCAGATTGAGCAACAGAGATATAAATATTTTCCATAATTACCAAACACAACTAGTTGGTTTTAATAAGTATTAGGCGTACCTGTAATTTTCCAGTATTTATAGATAGAAATCTTACGGTTTTCTTGTTTAAATCGACAAATGCTTGTATACTTTCTTTTCTCCATTCTTGAAATATATAGCCTCCACCAATTTTTAAACTTGGGCATAAACTCTCTAGAATGAAATTTTCATTGGCTATAACAATGTCTTAAGATTGTTAGAACAAATTTGTGGGTATGGGTTATGAGAGAGTCTATGCTTCTAAGGCACGTTGTAGCAACGCTTTCTTTAAGACATTATTTGTCCCACTATCAAGTGTGCAAAAGGGGAATAATCAAATATTCCTTTAGGATACAATGAAGCCCAGCACAATGCTGTTGTTGATCGGCGTCTTGCATTTACGAAGATCAACCTAAACACTCAAAAAGAAGGTTTACAAGATGGCTCAAGATTACTAGCTAGAAACGAATTGTGCACTATTAGTTTCTAGTATCCTTATAATCATGGCTCCTTCATGAAGGTCCGATATGTTGGCCTTCTTTGCTATTTAAAAAGTCTCAGACGCCAAAGGCGTAGCTACACACGGGCTCCGTTGGGCTACAGCCCACCCTAGATTTTGAAAAAACATAAATTTGTAGCTTAATTATGGTTTAACAGATTAAATATTAAAAATTAGCCCACCTTAAATTTTCAAACTTAGCCCATATGTTATTTCTTTTCTTGTTTTAGTCATACACTAGTCTGCAATCACAATCACATGCTTTGCATGTGTATGAAAAATTTTTGTTTGTTTTTTTTTTAAATGTTGGTAGTTATTGCAGAAGAAGTAGATTCATTGGTAGTTATTACAGAGAGAAAATACTCAAATAGTGGGAGAGAAAAGTGGGGGTTGTGGAATCATTTCTTTTTAATTTTCTTAATAAAAATTTATTTTATAATTGTCTTATTTATCCTTCTTATTTAATTTATTCTCAAATTTTTTTAATCTTTTAGAATTAAATCTGTCAAAATTTTCAATTTTGGCTAATAAAGTCTATTATCTTAATAATAGTATAGATATGTTATTTATTTTCTTGAAGTATTTTATTTTATTTTACTTTGTATTATGCTTTAAGAGGCATAGTCGCATAAAAAATTTGTGTTTTTTTTTTTTTTTGTAAATTAGGTCTAAAAAAGAGCCAACTGAGAATTATAATACATATTCAATAATCAAAGATTTTTGCTTCTATTTAAGGGCTCAGGGTACAATTTGAGTAGGTGTGTTCTTTTGTCTTAAACTTTTGTTATCGAATTTCTATCACACGTAATAATGTTGATTTTTTGGGTCATTTAGCTATTTGATTATTTAATGTGTATTTAATATATAATGTGGTTTAATTTAAGAAAAGAATAAAACATATTACTTGTAAAACTTTAGAAAAAAAATAACTTGAAAGCATTAGTAAACTTTTAAGAGTTTTTTTTTTTTTTTTAGCCCACCCTATTTTAAAATCCTAGCTCCGCCATTGTCAGACGCTGAATTTATTATCTGTCTATATTATTTGTGAATAACATAATGAAGAGCTAGCGCAAAAATTAACTGTTGTAAAGCAATGGAAAGTGAAAAAAAAAAAAAAACTTATATATATACCATTCCTTTGAATTCCACCCAGAGAAACTTGCCACTTCAGTTAATGCAGATCTCCATCTCTGCACTTTCTCTTTGTCATCCTTAAACCTTTCTTCATGATTTGCAAAGGCTCTTTTAAAACTCCCTGTTTGCTTTCGTACATCAGAAGGATCAACATCATAGAAAATTGGCAGCACAGTTCCTTTTACTTCCATGCATTCAAGAATTCTCACTAGTTCATCCAAGCACCATGTTGACGATGCATAATTTTCTGAGATAACAATGAGAGCAAATCTCGATTCTTCAATTGCAGCAAAAAGTGCTGGAGAAATAGCATCCCCTTTTTTGAAGTTCAGGATCGTCCCTGAAAGTTATGATTCCTTGATGTTCCAATGCAGTGTATAAGTGGTCAGTAAAAGCCTTGCGAGTGTCATCGCCTCTAAAGCTCAGAAAAACATCATATTTCCACTGAGGAGTTGAATGGGGGAAAGATGTAGAGATTCTTTTTTTTTTTAGAATAAGATCCTTTATTAATATGAAATCAATTTACATAACACGGGAATGACTGGTGGTGGACAAGAATTCCCCACTCTCCTCCCTAAAACCTAAACCAGTTACGGGTCCATCATCATAAATGACTTCCATGAGCCGAAAGGGCCCAACCCCTAACCACCTATACCGCCCAACACCTCGGGCTACCGAGAATCCCGAGAATATCGATGCCACCTCATAGACAACCGCAACAACAACCAACGCCCTCTTCCACACCGTGTCCTAAAGATGCCAGACCACATGCAAGGATCGCTCGTCAGCACATTGACCATAAGATAAAACCGACAATAAACCAATTCGTCCCCAGGAACAACACCACATCCATGGCACCTCAATTTGACCCAACCCTAGCTCAACAGAGTAGGGACATGCTAAAAACCAGAAAAACCTAACCAAAACCCTAAGCGAACTCCAAACCAAGAAAACTACTTTAAACAAAAACATAGACCAGCCGCCACAATCATCTTCCTCCGCTTCAGTTGACCTACCTGTAGACTACCACCATAGATCTGTCCCGTCGAACTCGCACCGCCGGAAAGACTCCATCCACGCAGCAAGCCACACAAACCTCACCTTTTGTCGGCCAGATCCAGGCATAAAGCCAGATCTTGATGAGCCCACACCGAGTACCAGTGAGAATCTCGCCGTGCCTTGTCGCCCAGCTTCATCCAACCGCCAGAAAGTTCGACACCCTTGCACTCTTCACCGATCGACCAAACTCGGAGAGGGAATCAGCGCCGTACGATCCATGGAAAACCGCCGCCACGATCCAGCCTCTGACCACCTGCTCCGACCTTGCGCCGATCGCCAACCAGCCATCCTGCCCGCCTGCACCGCTGCCTGAGAGGAAAGAAACGTCATACACGACCAAGAAGGTTGAACTGGATACCAAAACCTGGAGCCCCAAGACCCCATAATCCCGTCCGGCAACACCCGCCACTCATCGATGAGGCCTGGACCTACAATCGACGCTGGGGCGCCGCCGGACAGGCAACAACCTCTTCGGTGCTTTTCCAAAACCCTAGTTGCTTCTCTCTATTCTCGGAATATTTCTTTGATTCTAGGATCTGCACCACTCGATGTAGAGATTCTTTGTATGCTCATTTCCAATGAAACCTACTTTTTCTACTTGTAGAAGAGCAAGTGTCCAAGTACTATAGATTTGAGTAACACGAGAAGCTTTCAACACTTGCTATTTCAAGGCTTGGAGATAGAAATCATGCATTTGTGTTTCCTGATTTCTCTTCCCTACTGCATAAAACCTAGAAAAGATTAATAATTTCCCTACTACATAAATAAATATTCATTCTAACAAGAGTAGTGTAATTGACTATGAAGCAACAAAAAATTGGTTGGTATGGTTTCTGTGGTCGATTTTTATTCCTTTGCTTTCTGTCGTTCGGGTATCTAAATACACACACACACACACAAAACACTAGCTCTTTGTAAACTAGAAAGAAACATAATTGAGAAAACGATTGGTGTCAGAACGATTCATTGAAAGACAGTTGAACAAATTCTTCTTTTTCTTATTTTTAGCTGAAACCCCTCGACAGAGTCATAGACAGTTAAAGTCAAACATTAGAAGCAGCAGCAGATGCATATACTCTTCCATGACACATCTCTATACATCTTATTTGACCGAAAGTTATGATTAAAACTAATGAGTGCCAAGTATACTGTCTGTTCCATACACCATGCCAAAAAGGCCTTCAGACGACATAAGTTTTGTTTTATGTCGTCTGAGTTTTTCAGATGACATAATTTTTTTTTCTGTTGTCTGAATATACACTAAAACCATACTGGTTTAATTTGGAAAAATGGTGAGCATTCAGACAACACATTTGTGTAGTTGTAGAAGGTAGTGATTTCCTATCTCAAATTTGGATAAATGGTGAGCATTCAGACAACACATTTGTGTAGTTGTAGAAGGTGGTGATTTCCTATCTCAAATTTAGAGGGATATCCAAAAGTTGATTAATTCTTTTCCCTCTCAAATAGCCATATGCCTTAGTTGACTAGAATATGTTGTGACATTCAGACAACATTTAATTGTTGTCTAAATGTGGGGGTTGTTTTAAAATTTCCCAGTTGTTGACATATATCCCTCGCAATTAAGTCACTTTCTGTCCGGCCTTCTTGCTCGATCAATCAGCTCTCTCATCTCGACCTAGAACCCGCGAAACCTAAAACACCAGCCTCGCTCTCTCCTTTTCTCTTAGCTCTCTCCGATCTCGGTTCTCTCTCAGCCAATTTCGATTCGCTTCTTTTCAATTTGGGGATGGGATGCCTTTCATCCTCGTCAAAATAACAAACATCGTTCAATGTTCCGGTTACTTAAAACCCAGACCTCTCTCTCTCAGCCTCCTTGATAGACGACGGTGGTGAAACGGCGGTATTCAATGACTTTGCATGATGTCTCCTTGAATCCGAAGTCAATCACTCAGTGAGTCGTCGTCTTCTCTCTCTCAATCTCTCATGGACGATCAGCGGTACTAGCCCTAGCTCTCCCTCTGTTCTCGAAGCTCGACTGCACCATTGAAGCTTTGTTTTGAGAAAGGTATTGGCTTTAGTCAATTTTTCTGGGATTTATATAATCTGGGGTTTCGTTCAATTTCATTTTTATTGGGTTTTTAATGCATGTGTTTTGTTTCTCAATAGATGAAATTGGTAAGTTTAATTGAAACACGGTTGTTTTGCAGATCTATACCTTAAGATTCTTCACCCCGAAGCAATCAAGATCCAACACAAGAGTTCCCTGCAAGAAAGATTAGTTTGCTATATCGACCATTGGGGCTTGGTTGGTGTGATTGTAGCAAGGTTAGTCCTTTGTAGACTTTTGAACTGATTTTGTAGGTTAGCAGATTAAGAATGGGGAGGACACCATCCCGATAAGCATGGTTGATTTTTTGAAGAACAATAAACTGAATTGAGTTTGGTGATTGAAATAATTTTATGGTCTATTTTGTTGCCCAATGAATTGAATTAGTGCAGCAGTGGAATGGTATTTGTGTATGTCAGTAATCTAGTGATAGTTTCCTTCTGAGAGGAAAGAAAATTGGGTTATGGTCCTATTTAGATTGTTGTTGCTTTCTTGATTGTACTGGTAAGAGCTCGTAGCCTATTATTTTTATATAAGTGCATATTCTATTCGCATGTGTGTGTGTGTGTGTGTCTGTGTCTGTATGTATATGTTCTCCTTTCCTTTAATTGACAGCGATTTTCCTATCCTTCGGTTTTGGATCAGGTGTGTATCATATCTACTCAGTTTATATTGTGAGTTACTAACTATTTTTGTATGAATATCCTAGCTCCTAGAGACAGCACTTGAAGAATGCAGTCATGATTTGGATTCGGCTATCAAAAGTTTGAATAAGCTACACTTAAGTTCTGTTGCAAATAAATCTGGTACAGCCTCAGAAACAAGTGTTTAACCCCATGCACAAGGTATGAATAGTTTTTAATTTTTAATTTATTTTAATTTTATTTTTTTGGACATCCTGAACTTGGGCCTTACTGATAGAGGTAACCATATTGTTTTTAATTTTTTATGTGTCTTTGGTTTAGTACAATGTTGTTTTTCATTAAAGCCAATCTAACTATGTGTTTAATTTCCACAGAATTTTATCATTAAATACTTGCCAAGGCTGTAGCGCATTTCTTTCGATTGAAGTTTCTGGTCATAACTTGGTCAGAGTAGGTAAGGTTCTCTGCTATTTTTTATTTGTTATGAGAATGTTAACCTTGATGATGAAAAACATGACATAGTTTTGGTGCACATGAATATGCCAGGCATTTAGGAAACATTCTTGATTTTTTTGAGTGGTGATCACTATGTATGCTAAATTGATTTCAATACTTGAAAATTACAACTACTTTAATGCCTACAAGTTTGAAACCCTTCCTCTCAAATCGACCTATGATTTCTGAAATCTGGAATAAAAAATTAGGGTATTGTGCAGAGCCTACTTCCTTACTTTCTGATGTAGCAAGTAAAATTGAAAGAGAAGCTGTTGGACTTAGTTGTGGTACTTGAATCAGATGAATTAGTTTTGATCATTGATGTAGTATGATTCTTGAGATAAAGGCAAACATCAAGTAGTGTACTATGAAAGTCATCTAAAATTTTCAATTTACAAATAAAGTTTGTTTATGTGTTCTATGTGATATATGGAATATATAATACCAGAAATGATTTTGATAGTAGCTTTGTTCCAATTTTTTTGTAATGATGCCATATCTTGCCATACTTATATCAAGTGGTATTATGGATGGGATCCGTACATTGTATTCAAGCTTGCATTCTGATTTAGGTGAGCCATCCAAATCATTATATGAGATCGTAAATACCCTACCAAAAGTTTAGCTTAAGTAACAAAGCAAAGAAGTGTAAATTTACACAATAATTACTGTTACAGTTCTGATATATATTTGTTCTTCCTGTTTCAGAAGTTCTATGTATACTTATTGTATCTCCTCTGATGTGAGTTTGAATGTTGGTCATGAAGTCTTTATTTTGTTTGATTTATTGATTGCTGTACATTTATCTATGGATAGAGATTTTGAATGCAATAGTTACTCAAGGAATACTTTGAGTTACTGGAATTGATGTGTATTTGTCATGCAGCTTATAATGCTAACTTAACTAATATATCAACTTGGTTCAACTTTTGAAGGTTCAAGTAGGAGAATCAGGCTTTTTTTTTTTTTTTTTCAAAACTTCATTTGCTTTTGTAGTGATCGAATGATGTAATTGAGCTGAATAGGATCATAGTGCTACCGCATTAAGGTCTGTAGCTGATGCAAAGGTTTTCGATGTATCATAGCCTCATTTGCATTTGCATTTTCATTCATAAAATCCTCTTTCTCTCTAAATATATATCTGTTCTTCATACAAATCTTTTACTCAGTGGCATAAGTTGTCCATGAGTTCTCTTTATTTCTCGGATAGAATCCCAAATATCACGGGTAATACAATCAGCTAGGTAATCCCAAAATCATGTCTAACCATGATCATTTGATTATATCTGCAAATAAATGAAAATGATAAACCTTATTATCATAGATTTTCTGCTTTTAAGCTTTTTATCAATTTTATGCCCCATATAAAGATGGAAGTGTAAAATCAACTATTGTATCTGTGCATAAGTGCATTAGCTTACTGTGGTTTAATCATGACTTTATTAGTCAGAATATTGTTAATTGTAAGATCAACTATCATATATGTGCATTAGCTTACTATGGTTTGCAATCTTTTCAGCTTTTATGAAAAGATTGGATGTATTAGAGCTGCAATTTGATCATTTGTAATAGAACTGCAATCTGTAGATTGTAATGTTTTCAGCTCTATTTCTTCATTTTGTAATAGAGCTGCAATTTGATTATTTTTTTGAAAACAATTTTTCAGTTTTCAATATTTATTAAAAAGATTCTATGTGGGGACGATTGAGGTGCAGATCCTTTATAATATTTTTGATATTTTGATTTTGTTTGTCTTTTTTTCTTGTTTTGAGTTTGAATAATAGTTCTTCTTTTTCTAACATGTTCCTTTTGTTTTGTTGACCTTGATAGGGGAACTTGGTGGTACAAAAGGATTTGTGAAGGAAGGCTCACTGCTAGTAGTGTAGTGGAGAAAAACATAAGGCTTTTTGTAAAAATTTCTGGTGAGTCTTCAATGTTTGTGATTTATATATATATATATATATATATGAGTCAGCAAGTAGCTAATTATCCTTTTGCTGATGTCTTTGCCTACACATAATGATTATACGTTTACTGCTAGCTAGTTGAGTATAATCATAAGTTCATTTTTTATTCCGTGATAGAGTATTGTATTATTTTGTATAATAGAAGTATCAGCATGGAATGCAATCTGAACATTAGAATTGTCATGGATCGATGTAATTGTTGCAGCTATATGTGGGATGAATTTGTATGTGTTAAGACCACTCTTACCAATACTAGTCTTAACGAATATATTGTATATTAAAAGTATGAGCATGTTAAGCAATGTTACTTTTAGAATTAGCATCTATTTGAGTGTGTTCAATTTGTTTTATTTGAGCATGTATTAGGTATTGAAAATATTTATTTGTTTCAGGGCATTCCGGAGCAGATGGGTGATAAGACTTGTGGATATTGGATTATGCATTACATGAGGGATATAGTAGAGGACAAAAACCAAGAGTGGAGTGCTAAGGTAATCAGTAACTAATTTATTGTATTAGTGATTTATTGGATTAATAATCAATTGTGATGCATAACTAATTAAGCTTCTGTCCTTGCAGTGGGAAAGAAAAGCAAATCACTATTACACAATGGAGAATGTTGATGTTGTCCGGGCAGAGTGGGCAAAGTATGTTATGAAGTTCAAAGATAACCAGTGCATGTGTAGGTTAACTAGTAGTTGGAGATATGTAGCATCAACTTTTGGACATGCATAGTATGTATATATATATAGGCCAGATTTTGATTGCACTATGTTGTTTAGTTGGTTGCCCACATTGTGTAGTGCTTCTGGTTTATTAGCAAGCAGTACTGCATGCATATATTTTGCTGGCTGCCCAGATTAGTAGATATGGGCCGTTTAGAACTGATGTTGATGATTAGGTTTGTGTACATAAGACAATGGTGGATTAATGGAAATTGCAATGAATGATTTTGGATGTGGATTTTATGGTTTCAGGAATAGCAAATTTTAATTTCCAGAATGCATGCATACCAATTGTACAGGGGACTACTAAAATGTGTCGTCACAAACTGCAAGCTACAACAAAAGCACACCAAAACATGTGGTTGCAGCTGCATAGACACAACACAAAAATCAATAATAAGTCTATTGTCTTTTTGACAATGGGACAACAGAAAATTGTAGTCTGAAAGCCAAAACAACAACATAAGTTAGTTGAAAGTATTGGCTAAAGTGTATAACAACAACAAATAAGTGTGATTGGATGTGATTACAGACAATATAAAACACGTACTATTAGTGGTCCTTGTTATATTCAGACCACAAAAATTTGTCGTCTAAATAATCTCAAACAACAGTAAATTGTCGTCGTAATGCGATTGACATAACAGAAAGAATATGATATCTATTGTCTAAACCATTTCCCAACATCACATATGTATAATTTCAAAATCTTTCACACAACACTTAAATGTCATGCAAACCAACCCTAGAACGACACTTAATTGTCCTCTGATTATCTTTACGACCACATATAATTGTCGTGTAAAGTAAATTAGCACAACCTTTTAAGTGTTGTTGTATGAGAGAAGACACTACATACGAGTCTTCATATTTCTTATTTAAGGGCGTTCAGACCACACAAATAAGTCTTGCAAATATGCTTCACACAATAGTATTTAAAAAAATACTGTCATTGTTTTGTTTATCAGACAATACAAAACGGTTGTTTGAATGGTTTTAAAGATACAGATCACAATGTTCCCAAAATACAAAATTCATCAGACGACACAAGACTTTTATTTTTTTATGTCGTCTGAAAAATTAGACGATAGAACACTTTTGTCGTCTGATGCCCCCAAGAGACGACACCGTACTAGACGACACATTTTTGTTCGTTTAGACGACAGAACAGTTCTGTCGTCTGAAGGCCTTTTTGGCATGGTGATACTTTCATAAGAAATTCGGCATATAAATCCATGATCAATTAGAAACTGGTGCCTCTTTTACAATAATAAATCATGAGCAGAGATGCAGAAATACTAACCAGAGAAAAAGACAACAAAAAAGATAAACAGAGAACAGAAACATAGCAACATATGTAAGCAAATTAAAATTGTAAAAACAAACGCAAAAGTCAGATAGAAATCAGTTGGAACTTAATTGGGGTTTCGTGGGAACTTGAAGTTGGGATCTGATCGACTTCAAGTATAGCAGTTTTTATCAATCGATGTTCAAGAATGGATAGAAGCAAAGTAGTGAGGGACTTGACTTTTGAGACAGAAATAGGTTTATATGGTCTGTGAAGACTTGATCAACTTCAGCGCAGCGAAGACGTCTCCAAGTTCTCTATTCTCCACCGACACTTTTATCACATGCACACCATCGACAATTTTTTTAAAATGAGTGAGTGATAGCTTTTATCACATGCTGTTTTCACTACATACACACACCATCCGTGCTTAACAAACCTTCACCCTTTTCATATCTCTAGCATTACATATTTCCCCAATTTCCCTCGTTTCAATGAATAGGTTGTGGGATCAAATTCGACGGTCTCAAGATGAAGATGATGAAGAGATGATGGTCACCAACGCCATTGTTATTGCTGCAGTGGCAGAAGAATCTGGAAACCAACACCGAGGGAGCGGTTCTCATCCGGGTCGTGCACCAAATGAGGAAAGACTTAGAGAAGAAAGGGGCAAAAATATGATGGCCGACTACTTTGTCGACCGGCCAGTGTTCAAAGATTGGGAGTTCCGAACATGTTACAAGATGAGTCTCAATCTCTTCAAGCATATATCTACTGACCTTTGCCAATATGATTGTTACTTTGTTCAAAAGTCAGATGCTACCGGCAAAGTCGGACTGCTTCCGGAGCAGAAGATGACAGTTGCCTTGCGAATGCTTGCTTACGGTGCTAGGGCAGATCAATGTGTTGAGTATTGTCAGATGGCGAAATCCACCTCCGTCGCAGCCCTTCAGCTATTTACACGAGGAATTGTTGATCTTTACTCAGCAGAATAGCTCCGCGCTCCTACTGCTGTCGACCTCAGACGGCTTCTTGCCAAAGCTGGGAGGAAAGGTTTTCCAGGAATGATTGGGAGCATCGACTGTATGCATTGGCAATGGAAGAATTGTCCGACAGGTTAGGCTGGAGAATATAGTGGTAGGAAACAAATCCCCACTATCATCCTAGAAGCAGTCGCATCTTGTGACACCTGGATTTGGCACGCATTCTTTGGAATGTCCGGGGCATGCAACGACCTCAACGTCTTGGCAAAGTCTCCGTTGTTTGACGAGCTTACCGCCGATAGAGCACCTCAGATCCAATTCCAAGTTAATAACAGATTTCACAGTTTAGGGTACTATCTCGCTGACGGTATTTAACCTCGATGGGCGACTTTCTTGAAAACAGTTCGAAATCCTACATGCCCTAAGGAAATCGAGTTTGCAAAGGCTTAAGAGGGGTATAGGGAAGGATGTAGAAAGATGTTTTGGTATATTACAGTCACGCTTTGGTATAGTTAGAGGAGCTGCTCATGGGTGGCATAAAGAGGACATTCGATACATCATGTTGACTTGTATTATATTACACAACATGATTGTCGAGGATGAACGACCTGAAAACAGCGATGATGAGTTGGAGTCCATTGATAAAGAGGACAACAATGTGAGGCTCAGGATTGCTGAGGTATGGGAGGGACCAACTGGTAGAGACTTTGATCCTATTGGTAGAGATGGTCATAATATGAATAGATTCATGGACCGCTACCAAGAAATTAGATCTGAGGACAGTCACTCCAACCTTCAGGAAGATCTCATTAAGCACTTTTGGAAATTTCAAGGCAACAGGCGTATCTAGATCTGCTATTTGTGTGTGTTTTCATTTAGTTTTTATGTTTTTAATTATGTTTGTGTGGTTTTCATTTAGTTTTTATGTTTTTAATTATGTTTGTGTGGTTTTCATTTAGCTTTTATGTGATACATCATGTATGTGTGCTTTTCATTTGTAAGGGTATTATTCAAATAAATTTTCATTTCGTCAATCTAATATTACATAAGTGAAAAACCAAGCATTGGAATCATAACAATACAATTATTTAAAATATGTAACTCCCTAATTTTCCTAATCCTCATCTTCATTAGGAATCCAATTTGTGTTTGAGGAGTCATCCATATGGTTGGGATTGGAAGGGTCATCTATATGGTTGGGGTTGGTGGATTCACCCGAAGAGAAAGGTGGGGAAGGGACTCCACCTGTGAATGGTGGTTGTGGGAAGCCACCGGTGAATGTTGGTTGTAGAAAACCACCGGGGAAAGGAGATTGTGGATAATACCCACCGGGAAATAGTTGTTGTGGATAGCCACCGGGGAAAGGAGGTTGTGGATAATATTCACCGGTAAATGGTGGTTTTGGGATGTTAGATCCACAGGTTGCATCTTCATCTTCTTTCTCCACAATTTTGTTTTTTGTTTTTTTTGCTAGTATTTCTTTTTGGTTGGCGTCATCTTACTTGGGAATATTTCGCCCTCTCTCCTTTTGTCATATATAGAGAGAGAAAGAGAGAGAGTGGAAGAAAGAAAAGTCATCAGAGACTTCACTGGAAACCTTGCCGGAGGTCTCCTCGAAGATCTCATAGGTTGTGGGAGACTATTATAGCCCTAAATAAACTTTTATTGCCCATAATAAAACCCAATAAACTTTTATTGCTCCCTAATAAAATTCAATAAACTTTTATTGCTCCTTAATAAAATAAATGTTTATTGGGTTTTATTGAGGGGTAATAAAAGTTTATTGGGAGAAATATGACTAATTTCTCTAAACTTAGAGAAATAAATTTTTGATTGAAAATTGAGAAGATGATATTACGTCAATTCAAATCCTTTTATTAGGGGCAATTAAATAAGATCTGCAACAACCTTTTCAAACAAATACCCAAATAGAGCCATTCTCAGGTGCCATGAACAAACTAGAAACAAATTGAGCTTCAAAAATTTCAAGTTGAGGCACGTGTTGAAGAGCTGCTTAAAAGTCTACAGTCTAGCAACTCTGATCTACCATTTTTTTTTTTGGATCATTGGGTCAATGGATTCATACGATTAATTTGTGATAATGGTCATCATATTTAAAAATTTACAAGTCGGCACAGCTTAACATCAATAATAATACAAAAATGTGTCTGTTAAAGCGCGTCCATATATACAGTAGTGCATGATTCCAAAGGTTGTCACTTTCAACAAAAAAAAATATTCCCTCGCCATCATATTCGTAGTCCTCTGCATAATTCCAATGGTTGCTACAGTAGTCACCAATTCATCACCACACCAAAGCCAGTCAGTAAGTCAAGGCAAAAACGATTTTCAATTGCAGCGCTTTGGTCTATTTCTGCTTACTTGCTGAGTCGATGTGGGAATGCATAATCTAAGAGTTTAATTATGGTTTATGGTATGACATGGAACTATTCTGTGATAAAACAGGATGTTGGAATTGCCCCTTTGGATTTTAATACATTTGGTCAATACACCTGAAGCTATTAAAATTTAGAATGCAAGACCTCAGTTTATTGCTTGCTTATAACAACTTAATTATATATGTCAATAGCTAGAATTGCAATGAGATTAACACTGAGGGATTCTGGTTCATGAAACTGGAATAATTGGACTGCTGGAATAATTATTTAACTTTATGGAAATACATACGAGGCATAGGAATGAAATAAAAGACACATCCAAAATTTTGGACTAACTAAATATTGGTGCTTCATCAAGCCACCACCAGTGGGCATAAACCATAATTTTACAATCAAGTTTTCCCTTCTTTTTCACAGAAAAAACAAAATGCATTAACCATGTTTCTGGTCATGAATATAAGGGGTTCCACTGGGTTCTGCGCTGTCAAGGGGGAGTTGCTTAATTCTTTTTGGAAGAGCCTGGCTTGCACTACTAGATGCTCTATCCTCATCATCGTATTGAAGGCATCGCTTGGTATTAATGCCAATATTGCTCTGCTTCAATAATGTTTCCCAAAGCTCCTCTACATCTTCCTCATATACCATGCGGATCCCACACTTCTTCACTTGCACAATCTCCTCATCCAAGTCGGCATTAAATGAGAATACAAGATGATAGTAGATATCCTGCCACTCATTTCTAAAGAAGTATCCATCACGGGGCGCATACGACAACCAAATGTGATCTGACACAGGTTGACCCCACTTTTCCCCAAACGATAGATATGATGAGCCGGGAGTGCCTTTCCCATTGGCCCTCAGTGTGCAACTAATGGACCACTCAACCAAAGGCTTGAGTGGTTTGAGGAGTCTAAAAACGACACAGGAGGCGAATCCCATAAACTTGTCACTAAACCAACCTGGATGCAGCTCTACAGTTATCGAAGACCCCACACTTTGGTGATTGTACCACTCCGGAATTTCATTTCCGGGAGCAACAAAGTCAAATTTCCACTTTGCACCGAATTGCATTGTACTGTCAGAAGATGCTTCACTCTTAAGGTATCGTGTTAGCAATGGAAGAGCCATACTCTGACAGCTTTCATTCTCCACCATTTTGAAACAGTTAACAAAATATCCAGTTTCCACCGAATTGCATTGTCCCATTTGATTGGCCAATGTTTCTAATGAAATGCAGTTGTCAGCGCTTACTATTATTTGAGATGGAAGCTCTGGTAATGTCCGGAGTTTGCCGCACCAATTCAGCTGAAGTGCTTCGAGTCTAGGTGGAAGCATTGGTAATGTCCGAAGTTTGCCGCAACAAGCCAAATCAAGTCCTCCAAGTCTAGAGAGTTGGCCGATGCTCTCGGGTAGTGTAATGAAATGATTTCTGCTGAGATCTAAATCTCTTAATGAAGACAAGCATCCAAAATCACTGGGCAATTCAGAAAGATTGCAGTCACTGAGATCCAGTTCGGTTAATGAATGCAAACCAGACAAACAAGGCAACGACAATCCTGCCGGAATGTGACTTCTTTTTCGCAATAACTGAAAGGGGTTGAACATCATATTCCATGATTTAGTTGACGCTGCTTTACATCCAGCAAGAAAGAATACTTCGAGGTTTTTCAAAAGACCAATAGAGGAGGGCAGTTCTCTTATGCCACTTCCACTCACATCAAGCTTCTCCAAAGAGACAACATGACCCAACTCATCTGGCAATTTGTCAAGCTTTGAGCAACCAGAAAGATCGAGATCTTTGAGAGATTTTAAGCGACATACATTGCTTGGAAGACACACAAGATTCTCGCAATCTTTCAAGTTCAGTACAGTAAGTCTTTCAAGCACTCCAATTCCTGGGCCAACCTCATACAATCTTATACAACCTTCAAGAAACAGAAACTCGAGATATGGCATCCCTTTAAAGTTTGGGATGTTGACAAGATTCAGGGAGCGACTCAGATTAATGGTTTTCAGATTGTGTAGAGGCTGCATGTCCAGTAAAAAGCATAGAAAAAAATTAGCTTCCATGATATATTCAACAATTATTATTAGTAATAAAAGAATGAGATAGTAATTATAGTATTACCTCTGTTCCTATCCGAAAATGTCTAATACAACTATGAGACAAGCTTAGTTCCCGTAGCTTCTGAGGGTTGAAATGTGATGGCAAAGATTTTAATGGATACCTCGTCCAATCAAGAATCCGTAAACTATTGGGAAGATAATCAAGTCCCTTAGGCAGGTTCCCATTCTTGATCTTCAAGTATCTCAATTTGTTCATCATTAAAAATGATTTCGGAGCCACGTCCACGACTACTCCTAAGGAGTCCACCAATATGCCTTCTATTGCTTCAGTTCCCTATCAACCAAATTTTTCATACCATAAAAACAAGATTTAGTAGACTGACTTATCGTATAATGTACTAGCAAATCAATTAAAATTATTCATGTACTAAATTTCTTACAGTATTTTGGGTCAAGACATGTTTGACGTCTTCAAGAAGCCACAACCGACTGCACCTGCCCGGCTCATTAGGAGATTCCAGGCGGACAATTTCATGACCCATTTCTCTGAGCAAATCATGCATCCGTAGTCTTCCATCTGAAAGATTTAGGAGGGATCTTTCAATGAGGACTTTTATTCCAATAATTGCAGAGAAACCGCAACTGACTAATGCTTTTGTTACTTGATGTTTGTCCTGTCCATTAAAGAAACATGCAATGTCTAGGAATATTTTCTTCTCTTCAGGATCTAGATCCTCGTAACTTATTTTAAGTATGTCAAAAATTTCCAACTTACAAACTCTTCCCAGTTTTCCCAGTGTACTGTCCCATTCACTTAGATCCCTTCCATACAAAAAAGAACCCAGTACTTTGAGAGCTAAAGGAAGACCTTTGGCATAATTTATAATAGATATAGACATAGCAAGAAAATCTTTTTCAGGGTAAACTCTTTTGAATGCTTTCCGGCTAAAAAGCTCAAGAGAATCAGCATCATTTAATTCTTTGACCTTCAATCTTCTCTCCACTCCATGTCCAATCAACAAATGCTCATTTCTAGTTGTGATAAGAACTCTACTCCCTGAACCAAACCACTTTGGGTCTCCTGCCAAATATTCTAAATGACTTGGATGGTTCACATCATCAAGAATGAGAAGAACTCTTTTGTCACCTAACAACCTCCTTATAATCATGGCTCCTTCATGAAGGTCTGATATGTTGGCCTTCTTTGTCCAAATCCCAGAGAGAAGTTGCTTTTGTAAATTAAGTAGACCACTTTTTTCAACAGAGTTTCTAACATCGGTAAGAAGGAAACTGAATTGAAATTCACGAGAGATTCTCTCATACACTGCTCTTACCATAGTAGTCTTACCAATCCCGCCCATTCCCCATATACCAATGAAGCGGACATCATCCACCCCTACATCTAAAAGGACATTGACTGGCTGCAATCTTGAGTAAATTCCAACAAGATTTTCTGCATAACTGAATGATATAGGTTGTAATCTTCTCCATATAACTTCAACAATATCTCTAATGAGATGTGATTCATACCTACAACACATAATAGATTAAACTCATCAGGTTATTGACAAGAATATTCAGTTTATGAAAATGTCTCTGCATTGCACTTCGATTTCTTTTATATTCTTGTAATGTCATTTAAAAAGCCTCAGACGCTGAATTTATTATCTGTCTATATTATTTGTGAATAACATAATGAAGAGCTAGTGCAAAATTAACTGTTGTAAAGCAATGGAAAGTGAAAAAAAAAAAAAAAAATTGTATGTATACCATTCCTTTGAATTCCACCCAGAGAAACTTGCCACTTCAGTTAATGCCGATCTCCACCTCTGCACTTTCTCTTTGTCATCCTTAAACCTTTCTTCATGATTTGCAAAGGCTCTTTTAAAACACCCTGTTTGCTTTCGTACATCAGAGGGATCAACACCATAGAAAATTGGCAGCACAGTTCCTTTTGCTTCCTTGCATTCAAGAATTCTCACTAGTTCATGCAAGCACCATGTTGACGATGCATAATTTTGTGAGATAACAATGAGAGCAAATCTCGATTCTTCAATTGCTGCAAAAAGTGCTGAAGAAATAGCTTCCCCTTTTTGAAGTTCAGGATCATCCCTAAAAGTTATGATTCCTTGATGTTCCAATGCAGTGTATAAGTGGTCTGTAAAAGCCTTGCGAGTGTCATTGCCTCTAAAGCTCAGAAAAACATCATATTTCCACTGAGGAGTTGAATGGGGGAAAGATGTAGAGATTCTTTGTATGCTCATTTCCAACGATACGTACTTTTTCTACTTGTAGAAGAGTAAGTGTCCAAGTACTATAGATATGAGTAACACGAGAAGCTTTCAACACTTGCTATTTCAAGGCTTGGAGATCGAAATCATGCATTTGTGTTTCCTGATTTCTCTTCCCTACTGCATAAAACCTAGAACAGATTAATAATTTCCCTACTACATAAAAAAAAAAAAATATTCATTCTAACAAGAGTAGTGTAATTGACTATGTAGCAACAAAAAATTGGCTGGTATGGTTTCTGTGGTCGATTTTTATTCCTTTGCTTTCGGTTGTTAGGGTATCTAAATACAGACACACACACGCAAAACACTAGATCTTTGTAAACTAGAAAGAAACATAATTGAGAGACAGTTAAACAACTTCAAAAAGGCAGTTAAACAAATTCTTCTTTTTCTTATTTTGAGCTGAAACCCCTCGTCAGAGTGATAGACAGTTAAAGTCAAACATTAGAAGCAGCAGCAAGTGCTTATACTCTTCCATGACACATCTCTATACATCTTATTTGACCGAAAGTTATGATTAAAACTAATGAGTGCCAAGTATACTGTCTGTTCCGTACTTTCATAAGAAATTCGGCATATAAATCCATGATCAATTAGAAACTGGTGCCTCTTTTACAATAATAAATCATGAGCAGAGATGCAGAAGTACTAACCAGAGAAAAAGACAACAAAAAAGACAAACAGAGAACAGAAACATAGCAACATATGTAAGCAAATTAAAATTGTAAAAACAAACGCAAAAGTCAGATAGAAATCAGTAGGAGCTTAACTGGGTTTCGTGGGAACTTGAAGTTGGGATCGGATCGACTTCAAATATAGCAAAGCAGTTTTTGATCAATCGATGTTCAAGAATGAATAGAAGCAAAGTAGTGAGGGACTCAACTTTTGAGAGAGAAATAGATTTATCTGGTCTGTGAAGACTTGACCAACATCAGCGCACTAGCGCAGCGAAGACGTCTCCAAGTCTTCTATTCTCTCGGCCGACACTTTTATCACATCCACACCACCGACAAAAAATTTTTAAATTAGTGAGTGATATGTGATAATCCACAGACACTTTTTTATCTGTTTGAAAAATTTCAATACATAGATTTATCTGGTGGGTGAAGACTTTGAACAACTCTACCGTTGCCTTTTCAGCGTAGCCTAGACGTCTCCAGAAGAAAGAAAGAAAGAAAGAAAGAAAGGAAAAAAAAAAAAAAAGGGAAAAGTTTATTCCAGCCTCCATATCATTCCAACCCAGAAGGCTCCAAAAAATAGATGCTTCTAGTTTGAAATACCTCTCTTTTGTGTAGGGTGATTGGAAAAATTGACCCACAGGAATCCTCGTGCAGCTTTCCTAGTGCTTTTGCTGAAATGTCATGTATTAGTGGATCTAATAACGCCACTTAAAATAACGTAGGAGAGGTGAGGTCTTTTCGTTTGTTACGGATTAATCAAGTTTGTTACGGATTAGTCAAGCTCACTAAATCGTCCTTACTTGCATTGACTCCAGTGAATTCGTTTTTGATGAAATTTCTTGAATTCTTCTCTTCTAGCCTATTTTTTTTTTTATTAGGAATCCATTCCAATATTTTACACCCTCACAATGCCCCGTTTTTCCTTTTCACACAAATTCAGTGCGGGAAGGAAAATTTCTTGCATCCGTTATTGTTGGTGGGTCCACTTACCAAGCGTGCCAGCTTGTGCCCATGCGGAGGCTCTGAGTGTCCCCCACGTAAGAAAGATAACAATCCCAGAGAATAGTGTGCATCTGTATATGTAGTGGGTGCGATGTATCCTGGTCGAGTTGGTTTGACAGTTGGTCTGGACATAAGAGCATCTCCAACAGAGTAGCTAAACTCAGTTTTTAGCTATATATAACTATTTCTAATGCAAAATTCAGCTCCAACAGACTAGCTATAAGTAAGTTAAATTTAACTATAGCTAAAATTGTTAGCTATATTTAGCTAGATTATCCTACATAGCTAAAGCAAAAGTTATATTTCTCTCTCTTCTTTTGTCCACATGTCAGTTTACGATTTGGTAAAATATAGTTATTTTTTACAAATAGCTACTATTGCTGGAGCAACATTACTAAATCAATAGTTATATTTCACAGCTTTAGCTAAATTTAACTAAAAACCAATTTCTACTGTTGTAGATGCTCTAAGTCATCTTTGAAGCCTATAAAAGCGGATGTTGCTACCCATTCTGGAGATATTGATAATTTTCCATCCACACTTCTCTAAAGGATGGCTTCTGCTTTGCTTTGCTCTTACTTGAATATCGTAGGAGTGAAGTCCGAATAACTCCGGACTTTCTCTTGAGGACCTCTCCCTTTGCTTGTAGGTCTCACCGAACAAGATGCTTCGCAAACGAGACCGTCGAAGTAGGGATGGCAATGGGGAGGGTAGGGTAAGGGGATTAAATTACCATCCCCATACCCGACTTCATTCCCCATCCCCTTACCCGCCCCAATCCCCGTAATAAGGAACTAGGGATTCCCCGTCCCCGTCCCCATTGGGGATTAGGTCCCCGTACCCGCCTCAATCCCCGTTAATAATATTACTAATATATAAAAATTCATTCAAATAATTATCGATTGTAAACTATGAAGTTAAAATCAAACATCAACATAAAATATATTTTTTTTATTTCAATCAAACAAAAACAAATATAAGTCTCGCTTAAAAAAAACAATAAAAGTCTGCATTTGACAAAAAAATTCCACAATCAACTGCTTAGTGTAACCTAACAACTTACTCATTCACTCGAACAAGGTGAATTGAATAATATCAAAAATATATTGACAGAGTTTAACTATTGACAAAAAGATGAAGTTTACATAGATATATATTTATAAATAATATCAAAAATATATATAATATATATATATATATATATATTTTAGATAATTCTTATTGGGTGGGTATGGGGATGGGGATCAAAATATCATCTCCACCCCGTACCCGATTTCAGAATTCGAATACTGGGGATCCCCATCCCCGTTACCCGATTTCCCCCAAATTTCTCCCCATTAGGGTTGAAAACCCGATGGGTACCCTACCCTATGGGGATTATTGCCATCCCTGCGTCGAAGTGCTCAGACATCCTCAGCGGATTACTTCAACATTAATAGGGTCTTCAGCATCAATTACTTCAACATTATCCACCTCTGCTTGAATCTCCCAGTGGGTTTTCGAAACCAATTACTTCAACATGACTCACTTTTGCATGATCCCCTGATGTGATGGTTTCTCTCCTTCATTGAATCTTTCACCACCCTCTATGGTGTCCCTGCTGATCCTTATCTGCAAATTGGAGTGAGTTATTTTTATACTGTCTTTGTTTTTTGTAAGAATTGCCTTTACGAATCAAAGTTAAAGCTTGTATCCTCACTGTGCCTCCTTTTTCTTTTTGCACGATGTCCAAGCACTGAAAAGAAAAGGAGATTTTGTCCATTTACACTAATTTAAGCTACTTAAACCCCAATTGCCCCAACAACTTATGAGATTACCCCTTTACCCGACAATTTACATATTTTTCCCTAATACCCTATTAAGTTTTTTTTTTGGACTATTTTGCCCTATCTCCTTTTGAAATAAAGGTTGAAAATTTGTTGAAAGAGAGAAAGAGACTCTTTCTCTCTTTCTCCTTATGAGAGAGAAAGAGAGAATGTTGAAAATTTGTTGTCACCTCTCCTCACATTGGGGAATGAAGCAACAAGAATGTTATAATAACTTGTTGGCACCTCTCCTCACATTGGGGAAAACTTGTGGCTGTCTCTCCTCACATGGGTGTCGAATGAAGCAACAAGAAAGTTCTGATAACTTGTTTGCATCTCTTAAACATTGTAATGAATATTCATCTTTAATGCTCAAGTTTTCTTTGAAATTTATTCCATATTGATGGATATGGCCTTACTGGCGCCTCTCCCCAAATTGGTGTGTGGTGTGTAAAAAAAATGTTGAAAATTCTGATAACTTGTTGCTTCATTGTCAATTGATATTCATGGATATGGAATAACAAAGAAAACTTAATCATCAAAGATGAAAGAATAAAGCATTGCCAATTCTGCAGAGACCTTCAAGCATCAAAAAGGTTTTGAACAGAAGACATATGACGTTTAGATGAAGGCACTATACATAGAAGACAAACACATGGCAATGAACATTGTTCCCTATTATGAAGTATGATCAGAAATAACATATTATCCAAGTTTCTAACTGCAATCATCACTAATAAAAAGCAATCATCACTAATAAAAACATAAGGATTTCAGTTCAGTATATATTCATAGACATGCAATAGCACAGGAAGATGACTGCACATGAAAGATCAACTTTCAAATCACTGATGAGAGTTGAAAAAATCATAAGAAATGATCAAAGTATTTAAATACCACAGCCACACTCAGTTGTGTTAGGGATAAACAGCAACCACAGTATAGAGTGAACCTCATATGCAAATCACTGGACTCTATTTTGGACCTCTCAGATGAAGATCACGAGAAGATAGTTTCTCTCATGCTAATCAGCTCACAAGTAAGCATCAACATGATATAGAGAACTGTGACATGCTCTGTCCCTCTACTGTGGGACACCCAGAGTTGGACCTGTAACTACACTGAGCACAATTTTGCAATCCAAAAGGGTCACAGCATGCCCATCTTATTTATTTGGAGCCACTCTAAACCTTCCTAGTTGCATACCAGTGTTCTATTAGACATTCTGCTGACACTTGGCAGCTTAGGCAACCACCAAGGAAAAACGTGTCAACTGTCAAGCATGTGCTTAGAGACTTTAAGGACATTTACAGAGCATGGAACCCACAGTCCCCCCAAGTTAACATGGGCTGCTCTTGCAAGTCAAACATCATCTTACCACGCCAAGCAGTCTAGGACTAGAAAAGCTTTTGCATCTAGCAAAACACGCTTTGCTGCAATGAAGTTCCGAACGGTACTTGACACCAACTTAGTTTCCAAGCACTCTCGTCAAATCACGTATTGCAGACTTTACAAATGCGATATACTTGAACACTAAGATAAACTTCATTCTACAGAATCATGTTTTTGCTCTATGGTCTACTGTTGCTCTGTTATAGTATTAATAATTTTTCAATCTTACTTTCCTGCTGCATCAATTACTAGTCAAGATCAATGCGTAATGATTTCCCACTTTTTCTGTGAAGCTGCAACTAAACATAAAATGGATTAGAGTGGTTCTAGTTAGACCTCCAAATTTTCTATTTGGACCTCACATACTTAGTACACCTCTAATTTACTTTTTAGAATACTTGAAAAGCTAAGTAGACCTCCTTATTTTTACCAAAACGCCCTTGAACATGAGATATAACAATTTGTTACTCTATTTTTTTTATCTCTATTCAACCACGAGAATAAGAATGAATCAAAATCACATTATATTGCTCTCTTATGAGTAAGTCTCTCCTCCACAAAAATTAATCAGAGGGTTGGTTCTCAATCTTTATATGTTGTTGGAATCTCTTTGAATTTGCTAAAAGAATGATTTCAAGGGTTTTTGGGTTAGAACATAGAGTAATAACTATATCATAATATTCAATTAATTTAGTTAAAAAAAAATTCCAAATCAGATTATTTTGATTTAATTTTTGTATTAAATGATGGGTCATGTATAGAAATTATTATTTTTACTTAATTATTTTAGGTAAATTGTAAAACTACATAGACAATATGAGGAAATTTTGAAGAAAAAAAAAATTAATTGAATGTTATATTTGATTGGAGGAGGTAAGAAGAGTATTTGTTTATTTATTTTTTCATTTTTCTCTCTTTGTCCTTATTTGTCTTTTCATATAACTTGACAAAGTCTATTAATAATTAAAAAAAGTTGGAGGTCCAAGTATCAAATTTGGAGGTCCAACTAGAATCACCCAACGGATTAATAAGAATAATAAAAAATAAATAAAAGGAAAAAGAGAATAAACTGCTGAAGAAAAGCTCAACCCTCAAATCACAAAATAGACCATTTGATGAAGAACACAAGTGGAATATCTCTACGGTTTATCCAAGACATCACCATTACAAAGGATTAACATGTTTGCATCAGAGAGATAAGGTTCATTAATAGAATAAACAATAACCAGAGCAGAGAGTAAGCCTTTCTGTGCATATAATTTCCAGATACCCATGTAAATCACTGATTTATAAACTAAATTAGGGGAAAGAATATGAACTATATTACCTGAGGCATTTAATCCGTAGATATCATCAGCAAGGGAGGCAAAACTCGGATAATGCACAAATGCTGCATTGGCTGAAGTCTTCATGTTGCCAAGAACAATTTTTGTAAGTCCTTTCCTCCCATGAGTAAAAGCAGCTAAACGTCCTTTATGAAACATCAGCATCTGCCTTTTCTTACTAACCAATAATGTACTGTAGCATCATCAATCTCAGCAGCATGCATAACAAACTTGTGTTTCCAAAGGAACTGATTTATCTCATTCACCACATAATTCTTCTTCAAAAAGACATTAACTCTAGAATCAGAACCCCTAATGCCAACAATTAGACAAAGAGACTGCTTAAGTAGTCCAAGATTCACAATACAGTCCACATCTCCTTCTTTTATAATATCAGATAGGGTAGGAAGTCCCAAGACTCTATCGGTCTCTCCCTCAACATCGAAACCCCACAACACACCATTACTTCCTAACCAGTAGATAGTCCCATTCTCATATGTTCCAAAGCAGCCATCTCCTTCCTCAAGGGTAGGGAGCAGCATTGATGCAGTAGCTACATTTCTCCACTCATCAGTCCCAATTTTATGGACCAAAACTTCCAATTCGTGATTCGGTAGAGGTATAGCGATCACTATCTTATACACCTTTGAGGCTGAAGCACACCCAAAGCCATAGAAAAATACATTGGGAAGCCTTTTAGGGGGTTGTGGCAGACATACATACTCTCCTGTTAGGGGATTGAACACATAAAAGAGCTCATCGGTAAACCTTCCGAACTGGCAAAGGAGTCCATCGCAGGAGCCACTGATTTCTGCTGCACGGGTGGACAAATCGAAGGGCAGTCTAAACACAATATCTGAAGGCGAAGTGGGATTGTAAGTGTCAATCTCAATGCAAAGCAAACGTGACCATCTATCAGCAATTCAGCATTAATTAGGGTCTATGGCACTGGCATTGTGCATCAAAATAAAGCGATTCGACTTCAAACAAGTGCTGAACCGTGGATGGGTCAAAACCCTATGCCAAAATGGAGAAACACACCTGAATTGGAAGATCTTTTTCGTGGGCACTCTCGAGAGGATATTGATTAGGATGTCGGCTTGCTCCAACGGGTGTGGGACTTCGAACACGGCCTTCGTCTTCTTCTTCTTCTCCTCTTCTGACGCCTCCATTGTTGAGAAATTGGAGGCTTTGCAATTCCGGGGCTCCTTCCTTCTTCACTCGTCAGTCATCACTCATGGCCTCATGCTACTTCGTTTTTCTTCTTCTTTTTTTTCACTCGTGCTATCGGATCAATATTTTTGTTAACGGCAGGACCCGCTACACAAATCAGCGCATGTCACATGTTGTTTCATTTTTATTTTTGTCTGAAGTTAATTTTTTTTGTCAGAAATTTAAAACACATTGAGATAATGGGCATTTTAAGTCGACGCTACATCATCAAAAAAATAAAAAACATATGGGTCTTATTTGAGTCACGTCAATATTTATTTGTCAAAATTAGTGAATTGGACTATAATGATTAAATGGATAACTGTAAGGGTGTTGGTAATGAAACATGTCTATCACCAAAGTTGACATTCATACTCATTGGGTAATACTCACCTAATGATAGTTTGTGGGTAATATCCAATGGGTAATATCCATCAAAATTAAGATCACCCTTAAGATCATCCTCTCAAAATTATACAAAGATCCAACGGTCGGATCCTCACGGATCGCCTTTTGAATTATATTTTCACAATTATACGATGATCCAACGGTTGAATCCTCACCGATCGCCTTTTTAATCGTCTTTTCACAATTATACGATGATCCAACAGTCGGATCCTCACGGATCGCCCTTAAGATCATCCTCTCAAAATTATACGATGATCCAACAGTCGGATCCTCACGGATCGCCTTTTGAATCATCTTTTCACAATTATTTGATGATCCAACGGTCGGATCCTCACAGATTGCCCTTAGGATCATCCTCTCAAAATTATACGAAGATCTAACGGTCGGATCCTCACGGATCGCCTTTTGAATCATCTTTTCACAATTATTTGATGATCCAACGGTCGGATCCTCACAGATTGCCCTTAGGATCATCCTCTCAAAATTATACGAAGATCCAACAGTCGGATCCTTATGGATCGCCTTTTGAACCATCTTTTCACAATTATATGATGATCCAACGGTCAGATCTACGGATCGCCTTTTGAATCATCTTTTCACAATTATACAATGATCCAACGGTCGGATCCTCACAGATCGCCCTTAGGATCATCCTCTCAAAATTATACGAAGATCCAACTGTCGGATCCTCATGGATCGCCTTTTGAACAATCTTTTCACAATTATACTATGATCGAACGATCAGATCCTCACGGATTGCTTTTTGAATCGTCTTTTCACAATTATACGATGATTCAACGGTTGAATCCTAACGGATCGCCTTTTGAATCATCTTTTCACAATGATTCAATGATCCAACGGTCGAATCCTCATGGATCGCCTTAAGATCATCCTCTCAAAATTATATGGAGATCCAACGGTCGGATCCTCATGGATCACCCTTAGGTTCATCCTCTCAAAATTATACCAAGATCTAACGGTCGGATACTCATGGATCTCCTTTTGAATAATCTTTTCACAATTATTCGATGATCCAACGGTCAGATCTTCACAGATCGCCCTTAGGATCATCCTCTCAAAATTATACGAAGATCCAACAGTCGGATCCTCATGGATCGCCTTTTGAACTATCTTTTCACAATTATATTATGATCCAACGGTCAGATCTTCACGGATCGCCTTTTGAATCATCATTTCACAATTATACTATGATCCAACGGTCGGATCCTCACGGATCGCCCTTATGATCATCCTCTCAAAATTATACGAAGATCCAACTGTCGGATCCTCATGAATCGCCTTTTGAACCATCTTTTCACAATTATACGATGATCGAACGATCAGATCCTCACGGATTGCCTTTTGAATCGTCTTTTCACAATTATACGATGATCTAACGATCGGATCCTCATGGATCGCCTTTTCAACCATCTTTGCACAATTATACAATGATCCAACGGTTAGATCCTCATCCGAGACCACACAAAGTCATCAGAACACCCCGTATAGGTTTTTCGTTTTTTTTTTTTTTTTTTTTTTAGAATAAGAAAAGTATGTTGGTTGAAAAATAATAGTTGTCAATTAAAAAAAAAAAATTGAGTGTGGTTTACAATTTTATATGAGTATTTGGGTAAAATTTGGGTACCACAGGTATACCCATACCCCACCAATTTTTATACGGCTCTTTTGTAATTACCCATACCCATAAACTATGGGTATTACCCGTTAACAAATACCCAAAAGAAAAAATTACCCGCGGGTAACCGTACCTTTGGGTTTTAATGCCATCCATATCCATCACGAACTCCCATGACAGAAGAGGTGGTCTTTTTTTCTTTTTTCACAAAGACAGTTTGGGTCAGAGAGAAGGCTATTCTCTTACCAAGGCCATGTTGAATCGCCACCAGTAACCTGACTTTCAATATAGGAAATAAATGCAACCCAACAGATGAGCGGGGGCGGTAGACCACAACACCACTTTGGATTACCATGTGATCAATGTGACGTATCTCAAGAACCCCCAGATTTTTTGCTCAACTACAGTACACATGCCAGTGGATTCACTGATCTTGATGAGTGTGGTCATATGCTTTAACTCGGTTACCTACTAACAAAGAACTGCTAGCAAATGGATTGAGTTTGGGTTGGGGCTCAACCACAAGCATGCCTTTACCAAGTCTGCTCCAAATTTTTCAGGGTTTTAAAAACTTTGCCTAGTCTACACGAGATCTCATCATGAGCATGAGCTATAATTCATTAATCTTGGCGTCACCACTGGAGCCGTGCATCGTTGCTACCCAATGTCGAAACAAATAACCTGGAGCATCCCCTCCCACGCCACTCAACGCCGAAACAATAACCTGGCGCACTTAACTTCCTCACTGTAGGAGCATCGAACCAGAGAACCAGCGCGCCCAGCATGAAAACCTTGGAACCAAGCCATTCCGAGATCCAGGCATTAGGAAACCATCCGTCCAACAGCAGAAAGACAACTACAACGCGACTAAAGTCGGCAGTGATGTCGACCATCGTCGGACGAGCAGCGGTTGGAAAATCGAAAGCCGGCTAGGATTTAACGAGAAGAGAGATTCGGCTAGAGAGAAGCCGCTTTAGTTTTTACTGGATAAGATTGATTGAAAGTGTTAAATACATAGATAACCCTGAGATTAAATTAGAACTTATAACTTTATAAGTGCATAGATGTAAGTGAATTTAGGATGTAAAGTAAGGGAGATAAAATGAAACTTAAAAAAAAAAAAAAAGTAAAATAAAAAACGGCTAATATACATTTTCGGGTCAATAATTCCAAAGTCAGAATCGTTCTAGCACCGATATGGCTGTATTGTTATTTTTTATATTTTTTTTTAATTTTTTTAAGAATAAGAATCCCTCCTTTATTGAAAATAACAGCTGCATTGTTATTGTATTTGAGAGTTGTAAAAAAGAAAAGAGGGTCTGAGCGAGAGGTCGAGGCCTCTATGGCGGCGACTATTGGCATAGTTCCAGATTTGGGCTTGGTGAGCTGGTTTGAATAGCCCCTCAATTCCAGATTGTTCGAGTTCTATGGTGGCTAAGGAGGACATATAAATCTGGGTTCTGCATTTAATTTAATGTTCAAGGGAGCTTGCTTTTTCTTGCTGCTGCTGTAAGTTTATCTCCATTTAAGATATATGTTTCTTTTGTTAATTTCAGCTCTCTGCTCTGTAGTTCGATATGCCAGTAATTAATTTGTGTTCCAAGTGAGCATGTTCATTTATATTTCCTATTACTCCTTGTGCTCTTATAATAGTGGTTAAGTTTCCAGGTAGCTAAGGTAGAAACACAGGCACCATAAAACCAATTCATAACTCTCTCTCTCTCTCTCTCTCTCTCTCTCTCTCACGCACACAGAGATGCTATATCATATATGTTTTGATTCACTATAACAAGTTGATTGCTAAATGTTGCTGCATGGCATGGGGATGATCTGTTGGCAACTAATTTTGCTTCTTGTTGGTCTAATCTGATCAAACTGTCCCTAGTTGGATGAGGGGCTAATTCATCATGTAAAATATAATATTGATTGTTTTTTTTATTTCTTGATGAAGGCCTTGGTGCGAAACAAATACCACTTGAGATTTTCAGAAAGCAGAAATCTTCCTTCAATCCTTCCCTAGTTCTCATGCTAATGTATGATTCTCTTAGCACAAATAGAAATTGTATTTTCTCTAGGACGGTAAGATGAATCACATGTTATTGCTTTCATTTCACTAATTGAAGATGGCAAGGGGTAGTTAACCAATTCAATCTAGCGTCTTGTGTTTATGTCCCATTCGTGTAACTTGTCCTGTCACCACGTTTGCTATGACTCGATCCGGTGATATTTTGTTGTTGGAGTATGAGTCTCCATCTTGGTTAGGGCTGGCGCACCTTTTATAATATCCAGTTGTAACTCTTTAAAATGTTCTGATGAATACAATTCTTCTTCTTCTCCTTTTTCTTCTTAATTTCTTCTTCCTGGCCTAACACGTAAAGTTGAGTAATTTGTAATGAGCCCTTGTGCCGATTTGGTTGAATTGTGTCATGTTCTCAAATATGGTTCTCATCTTCTCTCAGCCTCAAGATCCTTGATGTTGTTGTTTAGATATGGATATAAATGGATATCGTAGTACATGTTACATTTTGCAATCTATATAACATGGGAATTCCCCATTGTGGCGTCCATACGAGTCTGTGTACCATGGAAACCATATCCAGTAACAGCCTTTCATTTCACCCCAATTCCTTAGAGTCATTATTTTAAATTGTGAGAGGAAGAATATCATTCCTCTTTTATCTTATTTTTAATATTCAGATTATTAAAACATACAACATAGGCTGGCCTAATATAGGCACCTTACAACCAAAGACCAGACAATGCATTAAAGCTTAGTCTGTGGTAACACTTGGCCAACTTCACCTACTGTACATACTAGGGAAGTCTCCACTAGGTTTGGCACTATCAATTATGATCCCTCAGTACCCCCCAGTACTATACCATGGGCCGGGTTCACAACCCACCATGGCAGGACCCGTATGGGGTGTCACCTGAGCCACCCAGGGCCGAGGGCAAGGCTGGCACAGCCTACCTAATTACATAAACAAGAGAGCTGATATGGCATCAGAAGAACAACCTATGTCCCACATCGAATATAGGAGAGATTCCTTCCCCGTGCGCGAGTATAAAGGCATTAACACAACCACCTTTGATGGGTAATAACTCCTTTACCCACTATTTACTTGATACTCTTACATATTAGTCTCTCACTCAGGCATCAGAGAAGTGTGAACCGCCCGGTATGGTTTACCCCTCTAACGCTGTATTCTTGATTCAGGGTATAGGAGTTCGATCGGTATCCCAGGCGATATAGCATTCTGTGTGAGGTACCCGGAGAAAGCCACCAGAAACATTGGCAGGAGACCGAGTCTGTCATGACCGAGCCGGAAGAAACGGTAGGAGAGGGTAGAAGTGTCGTCCGGGCACTGATATTCTCTCCGGGTACTTCATTAGCAGAAACGCCAAGTGTCGGAAGAGAAATGCATGGTCTCGGATTCTTGGACCCACAGCACCCCGAGGCCCCAGATCAGGTGGCTCCGGTATCGGAGTTGGAGTCTATGCGAGCGGAGATCGCAGCCTTCCGAGAACAAGCCTAAATTGGTCCGGAACAACAAAGAACCGATAGGGAAACAAACCGCCTTTTGCAACAAAGGCTGCAGGAGCTGGAAGATGAAAACACCGCGCTAGCCTGAGCGCTGAATAGGAGGCACCAGCACAACGAGGCACTCACCCAAGCCCTGGCTAGAGCATCCCAAATAGCAACAGACGTAAATGCTGCTCCGGAAACGACAGGCCCCGGTCTCGCCCCAACCCCGTTCACGGAAGGCAGTCAGCGGATAATCCAGGTACCGATAGACTTGCTCCCGGAAAGCTTGAGACATCTACCACCTCCAGCGTTACCACAGCCAGTTCAAAATAACCCGCCGGTAACCGACCAAACACGACGTTGCTTTTACAAATAAGCAACTCTTTGCGTGCCCTGCAGGCAAGGCTAGAGGTAACGGAGAGTAGGGACACCCGGAGAGCCCTGACCACGTACGAGGATCGTCCGGGTCCCTTCACCCAACAAGTAAGAGGCGCCATTCGAGCGAATATATCAAAGCCACTGAAGATCGACTATACGGGAGTCGGAGACCCATACCAACACCTACAGGCCTTCCGATCACAAACAAGCGCCAAGGGGTATGCGGATGAAGTGTGTTGTAATATGTTCCAGGAAACCTTGTCGGGGGAGGCTTTGAGTTGGTTATACGAACTACCAGACGGTTCTGTAGGGAACTTCAAGGAACTAGCTGACAAGTTTGTAGCTCGATTCATCTTGCGTACCGATGGGATACACACCCCAAAGGGCCTGCTGGACTTTCAACAAGGGGAGAATGAAACCTTGAAGTTTTTTGTTAATCGATGGCAGGCGGCTACCTCTAAGTGCTGGGATCTCAATAAGGAACTGGCGGAGCTGGCTTTCAGGAGGGGCTTAAGGCGTGGAGAATTTCTCTACGAGATTAATCATAACCTTCCGGCTAACTACGACGAGCTGATGGCTACAGTCATCAGACACGCCTAGGCTGAATTCAAAATGTATGGGGACACCCCCAGACCAGAGTTGAGGGTTTCCACCCCGGCTCCGGTGGTCACGGATGAACCACGAAAGAGGGAGTGGGCCCATAGTCAAGACCGGTCATCCCATTCCTCGAGCAAGAGAAGCAAAGAGTCCTCGTCCAGGTCCAACAGTTACGAAGCCACCCAGCATCACCAAGGGCAGAGGGCACAGCAAGCCCCGCGAACACCACCACCACCCCGGTATGAGGTGTTCACTATCCTTAGCGCTTCATATGAGACTATTTGGAATGAGAACAAGGATGAGATACCTGGACCACCACCGAGAAAGTTCCCAAAGAGTAAACTCACCCAGCAGGATACTGGAAGGTTCTGTACGTATCACGAGGATGCCGGGCACAATACCAACCTCTGCGTAGCTTTAAAAAATACTATCGAGTCACTTATCCAGAGGGGCAAGCTTCAGCAGTACTTGCCTGCTAAAGAGATAGGAGCTATAGACGTGTACGGCCAGATCTTCACGATCCACGGTGGGGGTCCGAAAGAGCTACCTCCCCAAAGGAAGAAGCGAAACTCTAGTTTCGGTCACCCGGAAGTTTTCAACTTCCACAAAGTCCCGCTACCAGAGTTAGGCACCGGGTGGAAATCCATCACATTCCTGCAGGAGGAGGAAGCTGATCTGAAGATGCCCCACGATGATCCCTTCCTGATCACGCTCCAAATGGACCATTACATAATGTCCCGGGTACTCGTGGATACCGGGGCCTCGGTTTGCGTATTATTTCGTGACGCATACAAAGCTTTGAACAGGGGAAGAG
Organism: Rosa lucieae; assembly: GCA_024704745.1. Lineage (NCBI taxonomy): Eukaryota > Viridiplantae > Streptophyta > Magnoliopsida > Rosales > Rosaceae > Rosa > Rosa lucieae. Next base: position 46,608,039 of record CM045497.1, read on the forward strand.
CCAAGCTGTCACAAGATAACGAGACCCTCATTAGCTTTTCAGGAGATATCGTCCAGCCACTAGGATCAGATTACCTATCGATCACGGTAGCGGAGAGTCCGAATTGTTCGACCATCAAAACAGAGTTCATTATAGTCGACTGTGCCTCATCCTATAATGCTATCCTAGGGCGACCGACACTCTGGCGTCTAAAAACCTTCATTGCAGGTCACATGCTAGTAATGAAGGTGCCAACCCCGGTCGTCACCGCCACCATTCGGGGTGATCAGGCTGCGGCAAGGCAATGCTATTCTTTGACCGTATCTCGTGGCAAAGGAAAGTCTGAGATGTTACCCGTAGCTACTAACCCTCTTACAGACAGGTAGGAAGACCCCAGAGACGATACTGACTTTGACGAAGAACGGCCCGGTGCCGTGGAGGACATTGAAGAGATAGTACTATCGGAGCAGTTCCCGGACAGGACCGTCAAGGTAGGCACCAAGCTGCCTCCGGTAATCAGGGAATAATTGATTTTGTTCCTCCGTTCTAACGCATCAGCTTTCGCTTGGTCATACGAGGATATGCCCGGTATACCAACTGAGATAGCCACGCACAACCTTAGCATTATTCCTTTCTCGCCACCTGTAAGACAAAAGCAAAGAGCCTTCACACATGACAAGTACCGGGCTATCCAGGTTGAAGTGAAGAAGTTGATGGCCATCAACTTTGTCAGGGAAGTGACATACCCTCGATGGTTAGCCAACGTAGTCATGGTACCAAAGAAATCCCCGGGATCATGGCGCATGTATGTGGAGTACACAAATCTTAACCGAGCATGCCCTAAGGATAGCTTCCCGCTCCCACGAATTGACCAACTAATTGGCTCCACTGCTGGATACCGGTTACTCAGTCTCATGGATGCGTTCAGTGGATACAACCAAATTCGAATGAACCCTGCAGACGAGGAGCACACTGCCTTCACCACAGACAAAGGTCTCTATTGCTACCAGGTCATGCCCTTCGGATTGAAGAATGCAGGCGCCACTTATCAACGACTTGTCAACTCCATGTTTAAAGAGGTCATCAGTACTATCATGGAGGTATACGTGGACGATATGCTAGTAAAAAGTTTAACCTCAGAGGATCACATAACCAACTTGTCAATTGTTTTCGCCATTATATTACGGAACGGTATGCGGCTTCACCCACAATAGTGCATCTTTGGGGTCGAGGTAGGAAAGTTCCTCGGGTACATCATTAGCCACATGGGAATCGAGGCTAATCCAGAGAAGGTGCAGGCTATATTAGACATGGTATCCCCAACCTAACGGAACGAGGTCCAATCTCTTACAGGTAAAGTAGCCGCCCTGTCAAGATTTGTCTCCAGGCTGACGGACAAGTGTACTCCCTTCTTTAAGCTGCTAAAGACCAAGCACGTAGAGGTAATAGCTTGGACCGCTGAGCACGAGGCTGCTTTTCTTGGCCTAAAGGCATACTTAGCAGAGGTACCTCTACTTTACAAACCTGTCCCAGGAGAAATGCTCTACATTTATCTTGCGACATCTTCGTCGGCCGTGAGCTCCACTCTGATTAGGAAAGACTCCGATTGCGAGTACCCGGTGTACTATGCTGAAAAAGGTTACACTGGTGCAGAATCCAGATACTCGGATGTTGAAAAAATAGCATTGGCCCTCCTAGTATCGACCCAGAAGCTTAGACATTACTTCCAGGCACACTCGATCACCGTTTTCACTAATCATCCATTGAGGCAGGTTCTGCAGAAGCTAGAGACGTCGGGCAGACTAATTAAATGGGCATCGAATTGGGGGAATTAGATATCAAGTACCAACCCCGGACAACTATTAAGGGCCAGGCAGCGGCAGATTTAATTTTCGAGTCAATTCCCTCGCATAACCCACCCCGGGATCCCCTGAGCCACCAGCCCCGGATCCACCTCCACCGAGCACTTGGCGGTTGTATGTTGATGGAGAGTCTAACAAAAGGACAAGTGGCGCTGGTATCCAGCTAATTAGCCCGGACGATCAAGTCTACGAGTATGCCCTCAAATTTGCCATCAAGGCATCCAACAATGCTTCAGAATATGAGGCACTCATAGCAGGTCTACAGATCTCCCGGGAACTAGGTGTCCATCACCTTAGTATATCTAGTGATTCTCAGTTAGTCGTGAACCAGGTCAGCGGTAACTTCGAGGCAAAGGAGCCCCACATGTCCTCCTACCAGGCCTTAGCTTGGGCGCTGGTTCAGAGATTTACCTCCTATACTCTCACCCAAATACCAAGAGCAGAGAACGACAAGGCAGACGCCCTCGCTAAGATTGCAGCAACTTCCCCAAGTCCTACCTACGGGGCCACCAAAGTCGAAATACTAGAAAGGCCTAGCACTTCTAAAACGGTGTCTGCAATATTCACGGTGGACCACACAGCCTCCTGGATGGACCCAATCTTCAAGTACATGGTGGACGGTCTAGTACCGGACGATAAGGTCGAGGCCAGGAGACTCCAGTTAAGGTCAGCTCGATACACGATCATGAATGGAAAATTATACAGAAGGGGTCACTGTTTCCCCAACCTGAAGTGTGTAACACCAGAGGACGACCACAAAATAATGAAGGACATACACGCTGGTGTATGCGGTAACCATGCTGGAGCCCGGTCACTTACACACAAGACCCTAAGAGCAGGATATTTCTGGCCAACCATGTCAGCCCTAGTCAAACAATATCTAGTTCCTGCCACAAGTGCCAAATGTATGCAAATATCCCCAGGGCACCGCCCATTGCCCTTTCAATCCTCCTTGCACCTTGGCCATTCCGCCAGTGGGGCCTGGACCTAATAGGAAAACTTCCCACAGTAGTGGGATAATTCAAATACGCCATTGTTGCTGTAGACTACCAAACAAAGTGGGTAGAAGCAAAACCTTTTGTCGCTATCACCACAAAAAAAGGTAAAAAACTTCCTGTGGAAGAACATCTACTGCAGGTTTGGGGTCCCGGACACCATAGTCACGGACAATGGTACCCAGTTCGACAATGACGAGTTGAGGGCTTACACCGAAAACTTGGGCACTAGAATCCTTTATGCATCCTCGGCTCACACCCAGACCAATGGTCAGGTCGAAGCTGTCAACAAGATAATCAAGAAGTTGCTGAAGAAGAAGCTCGATGAGGCCAAGGGTCTTTGGGCTGCTAAACTCCCAGAGGTATTGTGGGCTATCAGGACCACGGCAACAGAGGCCACCGGAGAGACCCCCTTCTGCATGGCTTTCGGATCTGACGCGGTTCTCCCCCTTGAAACACAAATCCAGAGTCTCAAGATCGAATACTTCAATGCGGGTACCAACTCAGAGGGCCTACAGCTCATGCTGATTTACTCAAGGAACGTAGGGATGTGGAACACATGCATAACTTGGCAAACAAGCGAAGGATAGCTCGTTATTATGATGCCAAGGTACAGTCCCGGACACTGAAATTGGGAGATTGGGTCATGAAGCAGGTCTACCCAGAGCCCCGCGGGCTGGATCCATCTTGGACATGACCTTACGAGATCGTCGAAGAGGTAGGCCCCGCAACCTTTTACATCCGGGACACTGACGGAGTCGTTTCCCTGCATCCATGGAATACTCAGCGCCTACGGTGCTATTACAAGTAGCTCCCAGAGCATCTTGTCTTAGCTTTTTCTTTTTGACCATACAGCTTTGGCAAGCTATCCATCGGGTACTTATTTTGTATTAACCACCATGTGGTACTTGAATGGAAAAATGAATTATTCAGACCATTTCTAGCACTTTTTTACCTACAACGGGCATTCCCAGATATAGCTATTGTCAGTTACTCTATTCCGATAATAAGTGATGCAACTTTCCAATTCCCATTCAAGTTCAAACATTTCCATTCAAAAAAAAAAAAAAAAACTAAAATCCCGGACAACCAGGCAAAGGAATTAAGTCATTGTTCAAGACAAGAGCAATTTCTACTAAAAAAAAAAAAGCGGGTGATGGTTATATAAATCTATTCTCGGAGGACTACTACTCTCGAGCGGTACTCCATGATCCACCGGCACCAGACTCGGCTGCCACCTCTTGGGCTTTCTTCTTCTTCTCAAGGAGTCCCTGCCTGAATTTGCTTTCATCTAGTTACCCGGCTGCCACCCACTCTTTGAACTTCATAATCACGACCTTGTCTTGAGCAGCAATTAACATTTCAATGAGCTATTGAGAGCCCTTGTACTCCTCCATGGCCTCGCAGCTCTCCACAGGAAGGCGCTCCTCCAGATGATCTACCCTCGCCTTCCAGGACTTGGCTGATTCTGCAGCTTCCTTTTCAGAGTCCAGGGCACTCTTCACCTCATCCCTTGCCTCAAACATTTCGCCCTCAAGCTCAGCAATTCGTCGCTTCGCTGCATCCAGCTCGGTAACCATCGGAGTCAAGGACTTAATCTTCTCTTTCAGGAAGTCCCGCTCCTTCTCCAGCTTTGCTTTCTCCCCATGCAGATACTTCACCTGCCCGGAGAGATTGCTAACCTCCTCCTTCAGGTGCTTATCTTCCTCGCTGGCATCAATCGGGTACACATTGAAGAGTGCCTGCAAACATACCGTTAGCAACACCGTAAAAAAAAAAAAAAAAAAAAAAAAGAGTTAGACAAGGGTAAAGCGGTTCCATACCCGCATCATTGACTCCCGGGCAAGGCGCCGATTCTCTTACGGAGTATTATCTTTGGCCAGCACCCGATCGAGGTCTATATCCTTCAAGTCGGTTAGCATGGACCGCACGAACTTCTCATCAGAAACCCCGTACTCACTTAACAGCTGTTTAATGGGCTTTCTTGGGGATTACCGGTATGGCAGGGGACAACATGCCGAGCGAGAGCGACGCCTCTGGTCCCGGAGGATTTTTCTTCTGCCTCTTCGCCATGGATTCTTTGACGTCCCGGCCTGTATAGGTCACCTCCTGCTTATCCTCGCTTCAGTGCCGGTGTCTATGCGATCTTTTCTTCTCACCGAGAAGCAGGACTTTATCGCTACCAGCAGACCAAGAAGAGAGAGATACAGCGACCGGTGCCTTTTCCCTTCCGGGATCAGCTATGGTGACCACATCCCCGGCAGAGGGCTGCTCGACTTGGGTCACGGGAGCACCAGGGTCAGGCTCCCCATATCCTTCATCAGTAATCTCCAGTAGGGCTTCTTCAACGGTTCGACCCGTAGCCTTCGAGTCCAGGTCGACTTCAATGTGAAGGGCGTCTTCTCCCTGGCTTATCAGCATGTCCATCAACTGGTTGTCGTCCATCCAGTCGTCCTTCTTACCTTTCCAGGGCTTCCTTTTCGGCGCTTTCGCTATAGTCAGTTAGAAAGTTAGTAAGACAAAAAGGACACGGTGACATATACATCCACATTAACAGAAATGTAAGCCTCACCGGGGAGTCTCCCTAGCCCTAGCCTATAAAGTATAGAGTACCAGATGAATCTATAAGAGCTTCTCTCCTCCTCACTCCAAACAGCGTATGCCCGGGCTATCCTTTTCCTTTCCACATCGGATAATGAATAGGCCTGGTCCCCGATAGCTTGGAAAGTACCGGTCAATTGCCACTTCCTATTCTTAATTTGCCACCGCCCTCCAGCAAGAAATACCTTATTTCTCCACCTTTTGCTCATTGAGGTAGGCATATCAGTAACTAAAGGCTCGTAGTCCCTGGAGGCAAACGTCACGGTACCTATACACGATTGCTTCCTTGAGTACAGAACCCTGTGTACCGCGCGGAATTCATTTATGGAAGGCCACCCTTGCTGGCACAAGTCCCACATGGCCATCATACTAAGTATTTGTCGCATTGCATTCGGGGTCAACTGCCCCGGTGACAGGTTCAGCATCCGCAAGAGATACTGTAGGCACCAGGGCAGCGGTAGCGATAGCCCTTGGTGGAAATGGTTCTCGTGCAGTGCCACCCCATCCCGGGGGAGGATTCGCAACCATCTCTCCAACCTTTAGAGGCATAAGCTCTACCTCGTCCAGTATTCCCCACTTCAGTCTCATGGCGATGATCTCCTTCATAGTCATACTTCTCCCGGGTTCGTCAAATACGTTCCCGTCCACTAATGTGTACCTAGGTTTCGGGATGCCCTCGGGAATTGCCACCGTGACTACCGGTGCCTCCGCAAATCCATCCTCGCTCTCACCTTCGTCAGACTCCTCACTACTCTCCGAGAACACCCCAGTCGAGGATCCGGTATTCTCCGCTAATTCCTTCCCGGTTCTAATTCGCGCCAGGTACTTGCCGATATCTGCTTCCGCTTGCCTTGCAGAAGACTGATACGACGATCCTGCATCCCCGGCCTTGGTTTCTGATTCCATCCTAAGAACTATGTGAACCGGGACCTTAAAATTCGCTATATCTGGAATCAGAAACACAAGGGTTAGCGTAACCAGAGCTAAGACCATGTTGAAGCGCGGATCACTCCCCACTTCAAGCAAAACCCAGAAATTCAAAGCAAAACCCAGAAATTCAAAGCAAAACCCAGAAATTCAAGCAAAACCCACAAAACCCATCATACTAGAAATCCTAAGAAAAACCCAATGTTGTCTCCAGACGCTACCTATACGCAAACTACACTAGCATTATTCCCATTCTCTCTTCATTACACAAATCCGCAACAGAACACATCAATGGCAGAACCAGATGAAGAAGAAAAACAAAAATCGCTCAAAATAGAATGAGAGGGTTCTGACCTTTTTCTTCAGCAGGAAATCGATCGACCAAGAGGCAAGAACACCACTTCCTCCCTGGCTCCCTCTTCCTCGCCTCGCTGCTGCAAAATCCGCAGTCTCTCTCTTTCTCTCTCTCTTTGATCTCTGGGGGTTTCTGCCAAAGTGAAGGGAAACAGTCTGTTTCCCTCTTAAATTCAATCTTCAAAACATCACAGTCGTTGAAGATGAAAGACCTTCAACCGTAGGATCACTACACGTGTCCCACGCATCTCCCCATGCCTCGAGACTGGCAGATGGGGGGACGGCCATTTATTGCACAACCAACTCCACCCCACGTGGCTGATATGCACCACTAATCCCATCGGGTATCAGAGGCTCACGTCCTCTTTCTACCCTATCGGGTATCGGAGGCTCAAGTCCTCATTCTACCCCATCGGGTACCAGAGGCTCAAGTCCTCTTTGTACCCCATCGGGTATCGGAGGCTCAAGTCCTCATTCTACCCTTCCGGGTATTGGAGGCTCAGGTCCTCTTTCTACCCCATCGGGTATCGCAGGCTCAAGTCCTCATTCTACCCCATCGGGTATCGGAGGCTCAAGTCCTCTTTCTACCCCATCGTGTATCAGAGGCTCAAGTCCTCATTCTACCCTTCTGGGTACCGGAGGCTCAGGTCCTCTAGCTTTCTACCCCATCGGGTATCGGAGGCTCAAGTCCTCATTCTACCCCATTGGGTATCGAAGGCTCAAGTCCTCTTTCTACCCCATCGGGTGTATCAGAGGCTCAAGTCCTCATTCTACCCTTCCGGGTACTGGAGGCTCAGGTCCTCTTTCTATCCCATCGGGTATCGAAGGCTCAAATCCTCATTCTACCCCATCGGGTACCGGAGGCTCAAGTCTTCTTTCTACCCCATCAAGTATCAGAGGCTCAAGTCCTTATTCTACCCTTCCGGGTATTGGAGGCTCAGGTCCTCTTTCTACCCCATTGGGTATCGGAGGCTCAAGTCCTCATTCTACCCCATCGGGCATCAAAGGATCAAGTCCTTATCCTATCCCATCGGGTATCAGACTCTCAAGTCCTCTAGAGGTACCCAGAGATTTCCCTTTAACCTTTATAGGTTAAATTGGGAGCACTGTAGATTAGCTACCTACAGCGTAACCCGCTCAAGACATCTCTTGCACGGGAACTTGGGGGACGCCATACAGGCACACTAGTGCCAAACCTTGTAACAAATATTTTAAGTCCCCACCCAAGAAACATCTTGAACGGGAACTTGGGGGACTTGTACATACTAGGGAAGTCTCCACTAGGTTTGGCACTATCAATTATGATCCCTCAGTACCCCCCAGTACTATACCATGGGCCGGGTTCACAACCCACCATGGCAGGACCCTTATGGGGTGTCACCTGAGCCACCCAGGGCCCAGGGCAAGGCTGGCACAGCCCACCTAATTACATAAACAAGAGAGCTGATATGGCATCAGAAGAACAACCTATGTCCCACATCGAATATAGGAGAGACTCCTTCCCCGTGCGCGAGTATAAAGGCATTAACACAACCACCTTTGATGGGTAATAACTCCTTTACCCACTATTTACTTGATACTCTTATATATTAGTCTCTCACTCAAGCATCGGAGAGGTGTGAACCGTCCAGTACGGTTTACCCCTCTAACGTTTTATTCTTGATTCAGGGTCTAGGAGTTTGATCGGTATCCGAGGCGATATAGCATTCTGTGTGAGGTACCCGGAGAAAGCCACCAGAAACACCTACGCATACATGAAGGCGTTAAACATGCGATGAGAATCTCAAAGAAACTGCTTAGGTATATACAAAGCTATATATGTTGTAGGCAGCAGCCAACATTGACCATTGCTTTCCCTTACTTCTAACACATTGGATACATCGAGATCAAGTAAGATCTTCAGGGCAATGGATTAATCTTGTATACCATATAGGTAAAAACGTGTGTGTGTGTGTTTTTTTTTTTTTTTTTGAGAGAGAGAGAAGGAAGGGGAAGGGGGGTGGATGATGACTTGTCTGACAGAGAAGTAGGTTGAGCTTGCACAAAAAAATTTTGGAGGGAGTAAAGAAGACGGCAAAGATTGTGTATTTGTTTAGAAAAGTTGTAATGGAGGCCCATCAGTTCAAACCTGTCTTTGACTGTATCTAATTCCACTAATTCCAACCCAACTTTCTGACTTTGCAAGAGACAGCTTGGCCTTGCCAATTTTACAGTGCCATTCTGAGTGTCACAGTTAAGAAATTAGGCCTCAACAGTTAAGTTTAGCAGTGATGGATGGTGAAGTCTATCATATGCAGTGGAATCTAGCTAGCATTTGCCAGTCCATCTGAGAGCTTTCAACTTACTTGAAAACATATTTTGGTGGTAGTTGAAAGCATTAGTCCATCAAATTCATTCAGGGAACTTGTGGAAGTTCTATAGTATTCCAGAGCATTGAAACTCGTCACTGTTTGCGATGTGCCTCACACTTTGAACTAAACCCTATGAATACTCCTGAGCTTTATAGTTTTAATAGTAGAACAGCATTGGGCTGATATTGTCAGTATACAACATTGAAGAATACAAAAAAACTTAGAGATTAGAGTCACAAGATTAGTAATTGGCCAGAAAGAAGAAAATTTCATATGACTAATTTCATTAAGAGGTGAAATCAATGTCCTGAAGCAATTGCATCTGGTAACTTTGAAGATGAAATTGTAATCCATGTATCCACTACTTCCATAGTTAAAACGTGGACCCAGAAATTCTTAACCACAGGGTCATAAGTTGAGAGAGGGTTCACTGAGTTTTACGAATTTACCAATTCTTCACAGTTTACATTTTTCATTATATTAAATGTGACAGGAGGCTGTTGTTATGAATGTATATTGCAGCTGATGCTTGCTACTCATTTTTATGCTTGTTTTGCAGGTGTTGGCATGAATCCCTCCATCATGGCCATAGGTCTAGTACAAAAATTCAGCTCCTAACAAGATTGATGATATCAATTTATTTGAAGCCATTGCATTGTTAATGATTTTTACAACCTTCATAATGAGTTTAGGTTAGTTTGAAGGTCTTCCTTTTTCTTTGCTTTTTTTTTTTTGGCTAATACTATTTATTTATTTACTTTAGGCACTTGCATCTCAACGTCTATATTGTTGCAGAGGAGTTGGAGCTTGATCCTGATGAAGTAACTGTCAAGTGAGGGAATGGTGACCCAATTTTGGGGGCTGGACGCACAAGACTCAACTGCATGCTTGATTGTATATTTCTTACGATCAGACACGAAGGCATTATCGTTCTTCCTTATCCTTCTGTTGCTCAGATGTTTTCCCTCCAGGTACTCTTCCACTTATTTTTATAAATAAAGATCTTGGCCCACTCCGAGTCTTGAGTTGTTCCCTTACATGATTGTCTTTGGGTGTCTGCTTAATTAGGGCAATGATGGAACTTCCCACATTAGGTTTCACATAGACATGTTTTATTCTGGGATGGTTCTTTTAATTTAAGATTTGTTTGTTAAATACCTTGGCTTGATTTGAATATGATCAAGCAGATTTCTTGTTTGAACATCTTCTGTGTATATGTGTATGTGATCCATATTCATATTTAACATGTCGTATTTGTTGGGTTTCCAGCCCATTGGTTATTCCCATGGCAATAACAATTATTGTCTTAGAGTACAAGAAGTGTTTACCCAGTAGATTTTGGATTCGTACTGATGAATGGAGTATTGGAGTGATGGAATACCAGTCAAGGTTTAGAGTGACGGATAGATACCAGGGATTTCAACCCCTATGAGGGTGAGTGAATATCGCTGCAGGAGTGAGAGCGAGAGAATACAAAAGGTATCACAGAGAAGAAGCACAATGTATTCCATTCTAGGAGTTAGAGAGTGAGTGAGGGCAAAGAAGAGAGGGATAGGAAGAGAAGACAGAGTCCCTCTTTGCTCATTTTTGGTTGTTCCTCAAGTCGGTTAAAGGCTTGATATGATTGTACTCATTATACACGTAAGGGAAGACTTTTTATGCCCAGTGGACGTAGAGAAAAGTTTTGCTGAACCAACGTAAATCTGTGTTCTTGTCTTCTTATCTCTCCGGTGTGCTCTCTTGGTATGCTGTGCTTATTTGTGCTTTTGACGTCCCATTCTCATTGATTCACAACAATATTTACTGTTTAAGAGAAAGGAGGCCAGGAGACTGTAACTGTAGCTCATGATGGCTTTTGTTGTGGTATGATGTAATATGATTCTTGAAATGAATGTAGTTTATGAAGAACTTGTTGATTTGAAGGAGTTAGCTGGGAGATTGATAGCATATGGCTGAGTTAGGAGCTTGATTTTTAAGGTTTATTTTTCTCAAGAAGAATACATCCTCTCAGAGCACTTCGTCTCTATAGTACTAATCATCTAAAAACAGGAAAAATTTATAAATGGAAAAGAGGATGATAAAATTTGGCCCATTAGACTCTTATACTTTATGTATAATAGCTAATCTACCATTGCTGAACACCAATTACACCATTAAGCGTTGATAAAAAAATAATAATAAAAAAGCAAATAAACGATACTAGTAATCTGTGCAAAAATATAAGACCTGAACATGAATTTCAGATATCTGTTCATGAAAGATCTCACATTACATTCATATGTTTTTCCTATCTCAATGAAAGATTTCTCCTTGTCTTTCTCAGACTCTGTTCTCAATATCACTAACCTGATAAATTTTCTGTGACTCAGTTACCAACTCATGGATGACTTGAGACATGTCAAAAGCTTATATGTCAGTTGGTTGGGTGTGGATTTCGTAGTAAAATACGAGTGAATAAAGGTGACTCAACTTTTTCTGTTGAACTGGTGTCTTGAAGAACTCAGCCCATGCTCGTACCAAATTCAAGATTGGAATTGTAGAAGAAGACTTGGGATTTAACAGATCTTCAATCGGTGTTTCCTCACTTGTTCGATTCTGGCCCCATCTGTTCACAGCCTCAAGCAAATTCATGTACAATCGAGTAACCATGCGCTCCTTTTCTTCAGGCTGAAGTAACCTCAACCAGCAATAAAACCAATGTTTGTACTCTCTTTTGATGCCAACATTCATTACCATGTGCCTGTACATCTGTTTACAAAGCAGCTTTGAGACATCTGTGTTGGAAAATTAAACCAAACTTGTTTCTTGGTTTTCCTAAGAATAAAGCTACTGTCAGTTATTGTCCTTTGATTTGCAGATTATCAGTTACTACTGTTAGTAGTCTTTTGGCTTTCCATTGGCAGCTAGGGGGTTGGTTGTTTAATGTCATAACAGGTAGAAGTGTTAAAGTCAGACTCTTGATGCCTATATAAGTCTATTGTAATCATGCTATTCGAATTAAGAGAGAAGAAGTTTAAAATAAGAATTCTCCCAGAAAACACTTGCTCCGTTCTCTTCCTTCTACATTCTGGTATCAGAGCTGTAGAAGCTTGTTGTGCTCCCATGGAAAATGAAAATAACTCCAACCCCAATATGCTTTCACTCATCCCTCGTTTCAATAGTGAAAAGTACGATTATTGGAGCAAGAATGTCATGGTGTTGTTAAAATCCTTGGACATATGGAATGTTGTCGAAGATGGTTACGTCGAACCGGAAAATGAAGGTGCATTAACACAACCACAGAGGAATGTTTTGAAGGAGAATCGAAAGAAGGATAGCAAGGCACTCTTCTATATCTACCAGACAATTGATATGTCTATGTATGAAAGAATTGCTAAAGCTGAGACTTCCAAGGAAGCTTGGGACATCATTCATGCAGCCTACAAAGGCAAAGAAAAGGTGAAAATGGTTCGTCTTCAGACTCTAAGATCGGAGTTCGAAAAGTTGGAGATGAAGGAGACTGAAAGCATCAGGGAGTATTTTACAAGAGTCAACTCTGTGGTTAATAAAATGGCCTCAAATGGAGAGATTTTACAAGATGCAAGGGTGGTTGAAAAAGTTCTTCGAAGCTTGTTACCAAAGTTTGATTATGTTGAAGCTACTATTGAAGAATCAACAGATTTGTCTACTCTCACTCTGGATGACTTGCAAGGAAGATTGGAAGCTTATGAGTTTAAGATTAATAAGAGGAAACCTACCTCTTCTCAATCAGATCAAGCACTCAAGTCTCAAGTCATATCTATGGGAGGCAATTGGAATCATGGTCATAGATCTCCACATTGGAATGGAAGAGATGGTCGAGCAAGAGGGAGAGGAAGACGCTTTAATTCTCGTGAAAGAGGTTATAATTTTCAAGGAATTGGAAGAGGCTTGGCGAGCAATCAATATGAAGGTGATAAGAATACAGACACCACATTTCCAAGTAGAGGAAGGGGTCGTGGCTACCATCATGGAAGAGGATGTTTTGGAGGCTCTTATTATAACAAACCAGGTCATGTCAAGCGAAATTACTGGTCCAGGCAAGAAGATGACAAGCAAGTCGGAGCTAGTTTTATGCATGAAAGCAACATTGAAAACTATGAGCAAGACACTTTATTAGTCGCAGCATGCCATGGAAACTACATGGAGGAGGTGTGGTACCTTGACAGTGGAGCTACCAAACATATGACAGGTAACAAGAATCTTTTCTCCACTCTCAAACTGATAGATCATGGTGAAGTAACAATTGGTGATGCTAAGCTTACAAAATAGAAGGGGTTGGAGAAATCACATTTAAATCAAAGTCTGGAAGCATTGAAAAGATGTCAGAAGTTTATTATGTTCCTGGATTAAAAATAAATTTGTTAAGTGCTGGGCATCTCTTGAGGAGAGGATATGATATTCATTTTCATGATAATGCTTGCATGCTTCTTGTCAAAGAAAGATTAGCTTATTGCAAAGATTGGAGTGGCAGGAAATAATCTATTCCCTCTCAAGCTTGAAGCAACAAATCTATCATGCTTTGTTGGTCGTGAGAAAGGAACTTCCAGGTTATGGCATGACAGATTTGGTCACTTGAATTATAGAAGTTTGAAGCTGCTGGCAACAAAAAACATGGTTGAAGGGTTACCCCAGATTAATGAAGAAGATGGTGTGTGTGAAGAATGCCAGTTTGGTAAGCAACACCGGAATCCATTTCCTTCACACTCCTATTGGCAAGCAGAATATCCTCTGGAGCTTGTTCATTCCGATCTCTGTGGTCCTATGCCAGTACCATCTCTTGGAGGTAGCAAATATTTTATTTCATTTATTGATGATTTTTCAAGAAAAGTTTGGGTTTGTTTTCTCAAAGAAAAATCAGAAGCATTCCAAGTCTTCAAAGATTTTAAAGCAGAAGTTGAGAACATTGTTGGCCGGTCAATCAAAATTTTAAGAATTGATCGTGGAGGAGAATATATGTCCAATGAGTTTGAGAAGTATTGCAAAGATAATGGAATAAGGCATCAGCTGATAGCTCGCTATACACCACAACAAAATGGTGTAAGTGAGAGGAAAAATCGAACTATAATGGAGATGGTGAGATGCATGCTTAGAAGAAAGAAATTACAGAAAGAGTTGTGGGCAGAAGCAGTGTCTTGTGCAGTCTATTTAATCAACAGATCACCAACAAAATGCTTGAAAGATTGTATGCCTCATGAAGCATGTTACGGAGTGAAGCCAAATGTGCGGCATTTGAAAGTTTTTGGTTCTATTGCATATGCTCATGTTCCAGATGCAATCAGAAACAAACTTGAAGACAAGTTAGAGAAGTGTGTTTTCATTGGATATATTGATAGAAGCAAGGCCTACAAGCTGTACAATCCAGAGACGAAGAGGATTTTGATAAGCCGTGATGTTCTGTTCGATGAATATGCATTTTTTGATGAAGACAAAAAGGATACAGCAAGCATTCCAGCTTTGGGAGATGAAGATGGTACATCCAATACTCAGGGATCGACATCGGATGTAGATGATTCAACACAAACTCCTCCTCCAAAATTCAGAAGCTTGCAAGACCTTTATGACTCCACAGAACAAGTAAGTTTGCCAGATGATGTTGTTTATTTTGCATTCTTTGCTGGAGAGGATCCAGTTTGTTTTAATAAAGCTTGTAGAGAAGAAAAGTGGAAGAGATCTATAGAAGAGGAACTAAAAGCTATTGAAGAAAATCAAACTTGGGAGGTCACAGATTTGCCATCACACAAGAAACTCATTAGTGTAAAATGGGTGTATAAGACAAAGATCAATCCAGATGGGTCTATCAACAAGCACAAGGCTAGACTTGTAGCCAAAAGGTACAGACAAAAAGAAGGTGAAGACTACACTGAAGTATTTGCTCCTGTTTCCAGACTTGACACCATTCGCTTGGTAATTTCTCTTACTGCTCAAAATAATTGGAAGCTGTTGCAAATGGATGTGAAGTCTGCGTTCTTGAATGGCTCTCTCCAAGAAGAAGTTTACGTTGAGCAACCCCCAGGTTTTGTGAAGGAAGGAGAAGAAAATAAGGTCTACAAGCTCAAGAAAGCATTATATGGTTTGAAACAATCACCACAGGCTTGGTACAGCCGCATCAATTCTTACTTTAAGAAGCATGGTTTTCAGAAGTGTCCATATGAACACACACTGTACATCAAAGGCAGCTCACAAGGAAGCTTCACGGTTGTAAGTCTTTATGTTGATGATCTTATTTTTACTGGAAATAGCTTGGAGATGTTGAATGAGTTTAAGCTCTCTATGATGAAGGAATTTGAGATGACAGATTTGGGAGAACTACATCACTTTCTTGGAATTGAAGTTCAACAATCCAAGGAATGTATTTTTATCTCCCAGGAGAGCTATGCAAAAGAGGTTGTTAAAAAATCCAAGATGGAGCATGCTAATCCAGTAGCAACACCATGCATTACAGGCTTAAAGCTAAGCAAAAATGGTGAAGGAAAATCTGTGAACTCCACAATGTTTCAGAGTTTGGTGGGTAATTTGTTGTACTTAATAGCGACAAGGCCGGATATCATGTATGCAGTGAGTTTGGTGAGCAGATTCATGGAGAAACCATATGCTAATCATTGGGAGGCTGCAAAAAGAATTCTGCGTTATGTTATTGGAACCATTGACTGGTATTTTCTATCAAGCAAATGTTCCAATGAATCTTGTTGGCTATACTGACAGCGATTTAGCCGGAAGTATTGATGACAGCAAAAGTACTTCAGGTTATGTTTTTAGTCTTGGAAGTGGTGCAATTTCATAGAGTTCGAAGAAACAACCAATTGTTGCTCTCTCTACAACCAAAGCAGAATATATTGTTGGTGCTTATGCAGGATGTCAAGTTCTTTGGCTGCGAGGTGTTATGGAAAGTTTGCAGCATAAGCAAAGCACTCCAACAGCTTTTTTTTGCGACAATAGTTCCACAATTTCAGTTGCAAAAGATCCAGTTCTTCATGGGAGGACAAAGCACATTCGTATGAGATATCATTTTCTAAGGGAGCTGGTGAATGGATGAGTTATTGAAGTGAAGTATTGCAAGACAGGTGATCATATGGCTGATGTTTTTACAAAGGCTCTTGGTGAACAGGTCTTCAAGGAAGATGTTGTAAGGTTGGGTGTCAAAAGCAAGTTTGGTTTACGGGAGGCTTTGTTGGAAAATTAAACCAAACTTGTTTCTTGGTTTTCCTAAGAATAAAGCTGCTATCAGTTATTGTCCTTTGATTTGCAGATTATCGGTTACTACTGTTATTAGTCTTTTGGCTTTCCATTGGCAGCTAGGGGGTTGGTTGTTTAATGTCATAACAGTTAGAAGTGTTAAAGTCAGGCTCTTGATGCCTATATAAGTCTATTGTAATCATGCTATTCGAATTAAGAGAGAAGAAGTTTAAAATAAGAATTCTCCCAGAAAACACTTGCTCTGTTCTCTTCCTTCTACAATCTGCTGCACCAAATACGTGGATAAGTGATTCAGTGAGACGAAGGTGATTAGCTTGTGTTTGGGGTATGTTCACACTATCAACATCCCACTTGCTATCCCAAAATTTGATGAGGAGGGGTGCTGCAAATGTGTGGAAAATGTGTTTTAGCTGCTCAGTACTAACATCACAATTCCGCATGGCCTTGTTGAGAACTTCAAGGGTGAGAGCTCCCTTTAGTGCTTGAACTTCTACCTCCTACAGTATATCTGATTCCATAGCTACATGTTTAAGATTACAATAAGCAAATATCCTCTCTGTAACTTATGTGATGACGAACCAGAAATAACAGAACATTTCTTACTTCCTATGATGCACGGAAACGCGAAAATGCCCGCGTATCTCTTATCGAAACAGGAAACGGGTTCGAAAAGGCTCGAAAACGCTGGGAAAAGCGTATCCGGATTTGGAAACGGTTTGGATACATTCATATCCTATGCGGAAATGCCAGAATCTAAATAAATAAGAAATGTGGGGGTAATACTGACTTTTTACTCTGCAAAGATTGAAAAAAACAAAAAAAAACAAACAAACAAAATATCTAGATCGAGAGAGAGACGTGACCTCAACCAAAGCATCTTCCTGCAAAAAAAGGGACCGTCGTTTCTCTTCTGCAAAAACGAGACCCAAATCGAGATCGTTTCTCTTCTGTTCAGATGAGACCCAGATCGAGCGTTTCTCTTTCATCGTTCGGTCATTCCTCTTCGGGCTTCGTCGTTCGGTCGTTCCCCTTCTGCTTCATCGTTTGGTCCTTCTTCTTCTGCTCGGAATCTTTTCTGCTCAAGACTTCTCCTCTTATGTTTCAAAAAAAAATTTCTAATTATATGTATATATATATATATAATTGGCGTTTCCTTCACGTTTCCGTTTCCTATTACATTTAAGATTTGCCGTTTCCACATATCTGGGTACTTGTACCCGTATCGGTGCTTCTTAGCTTATTTCTATGTCTTGGACAAAGCTAGTACTGTTTGGAAGCCAGTTGGGTCTGTTTCTTCTGGTTGATGAACATTCTCGACTCACACCCCGGGTCTGCTGGAAGTGCTGAATGCTTACTATCTGAATTGTAAGGGCCACAAACACGCAGTTAAAGCTACTATTTTGAAAGC
The DNA here is from genome assembly GCA_024704745.1 of Rosa lucieae. NCBI lineage: Eukaryota > Viridiplantae > Streptophyta > Magnoliopsida > Rosales > Rosaceae > Rosa > Rosa lucieae. The sequence goes on from CM045497.1 coordinate 46,625,731, forward strand.
AATCTCCTCACCACAACCAAACCCTCCCCTGGTTTTGGGTTGCTGGAAGATTAATGTTTTGGGTTGCTGGTGATTGGGTTTTTTAATGTTTTAAGTAGTTTCTTGGCTTCAGTAGCCTTACTTTTATCAATCATTCAGTCTGTTTCAGAGAAAAAAGAAAACAAAATTCTTGATGCAGAAAGATTTGATTAAATAGCTATTTTTATCTTGGGAGAATATGGAAGAGAAACAATTTTCTTTATCTTTTAGAGAATAGAAGCAAGAGAAACTGAGTTTCTTGACAGGAGATGAAGATTGCTTTCAGAGATGTTGAATAAAAAGAGAAACGACAGGATATATTTTTCTTTCAGAAAAATAGAAGAAAGATAACATACCCAGAGAAATATGCTTTCAATCTGCAAAACCTTTGCTCCGATTCTTGATTCTGCAAAACGTTTTGCAGAGGATGAAGTTGAACTATGGAGGTTTGCTAACCGATTAGAGCTGTTTGTAAATTGTGAAATGAGTGGGGTTTTAAAGAATTGAAACCAACTAACCGATTACAGCTTTGGCGGCAAAGTTTGTGTTTGTCAGGAAACCAGCGAAGTGGCACGTGCGAATGTGCGATGTATAATTCAATCAAATTACTCCTTTTTTTCTTTTTCTTTTTTCTTCGGTTAATAAAATTAATCAAACGACTGATTGTGAGTGCTATTTTGTGTGAAGCATTGTTAAAATTTTAGTTCTATTTTGCCATTTTGGTACGACCTCTTGAAGTACTTGCATCGAAGGAACAATTTCACCCGGTCGAATATACAAGCATTTAGGATCTCAAACAGTTCTGGAAAATGCAAACAATATCTTTTTTGCTTAGCTGTGAAGATGGCTACATATCGAGATTTCAAGCAATAATTTTGATGTGGATAGTACTGGTAATTTTAGAGAAGAAGATTTTCTTCAATTGTGTGAGGAATTGACGGAGACTCAACTTCAACTCATGAAAATTCTTCCAAAAACATCGTAGGTGGCCAGTTCCAGTGTAACGTCCCTAACCTAAATTTATTAGTTTACGAGTTTTTTGATCGGAAAACCATATTTACATTTACTTTTTAGCTTTGTTTCGACCTTTTAGGGGGCCCTAAAAGTTGACTTTTTGTTTGGGTTTAATTTGAGAAAATTTTCTTTATGGAAGTTGTAGATAATGTTACATCGAACGTGTGCATATGTGGTACGTGAAAATCGGAGTTCGTATACGAAAGTTATAAGAGAAAATGTAAAGTTACAATGGTAGATCAGATTGGTAATTCTCTCTCTCCTCTCCGTTTCTCTCTCCCCGACCTTGTTAGCTTCGGCCGGCGGTTTATTCCTCGTTCGGCAATGGATTTGGACAAGGCCTGCGGCTAAGGAACCCTCTCTTCCTCCTCTTCACGTCTGTGGTATTTTGGTGGTGCGAATTGGGCTGTAGGGGGTGCAGCAAGGCGGTGACTGCGGTGGCATTTCAGGTCTCCGGCGATTTTGCGTTTTCCAGCAATTTTCGGTCGTTCCACCACCCATAGCATGAGTCCTCATTCAATTCAATTCAAATCCATAATTATACATATAATAATATAAAACCTCCCATGGTTATTAGAGCAGTCTAAAAAAAAGGAGATAAAATACACAAAGTAGTAACCTACAGAAGATAGGTGGCAGTGGTGGTGCTAAGCCTCAACTCCTAAGTTGAGCTGCTACACTATGAACTGGGCATTTGAAAACAAAGGGCCCAGGGGGGGAAATACATAAAAACGTTAGCGTGTGTAGACAAAAATAAATATTTCATAAACAATCGAAAATAAAATAATTTAATACTTTCCCTCATTTAATCATTTGTAAAGTCCAATGCATGCAATATTTATTAAATAAATATTTTTCTCGCAACAAGAAAATTCATGAGAACATTCCAGCCCCGCTGGTTAAAAGAAATTGAACTAGCCTCGCTAGTCAAACAAACATAAAAAAAGGGGAACATGAATATCACTATACAACGAAGGAGTCTCCCAGACTCGGTCGGAGCCTCCTAGGCTCTATCCATGACTTGGACCCACAAACACAAAGTAAGTGAGGACGAGCGAGGAGGAGAACCAAACAAACAACTTATATCAACCCAAGTATGGTGAAGAAAATCATTCAAAAACCAATAAATCCATAAAGGTTCCCCAAATTTCACAATAAAGTCACGAGAAAATAAATATATTCTAATGATGTGGCCCCGCACGCCAAAATATTCCCGAATTCATAAACAAATAGGCGAGAATAAAAAATATATGTAATTCTATAGGAAATCTCATTTCCATAAATAATCCGGAAATATTATAATTTACGTAAAAAGGTAAAATAAATTCCAGAATCGCCTTGGAAAATAATTCGCCAAATATTCCAACATAAATCACAAGTTCAAAATTGAGCATAACAAACTTTAATTCGAAAGTCCAATCGATATAACAATAAATATTTAAATCTGATTAATATGCTCGATAATTTAAAACAATAATTTAAATCACAATTCCATTTCTTGAACCATAATCGAGATAAATTATAATCAATTTTCAAAAATCATCATTTGTAAGTAAGACCATGAGATAAATTGATATCAAATTCCCGAAAATAAATCATAAGCCAAAGATGTGATAAAATAATAAATAAATAAATAAGTAAATCATTAATTCGGGAAAAATCATCGCATGCATCATTGATTAAAAATAAAAGTCCACTCACAGTATATGGCTAAGCTTGCCGTCTATCTGAATTTTCCTCGTGATGGTCCTCTTCACGTCCTGTACAATACAACTTTTATAAATAACTAAGCATAGAACATAAATTAAATTTACGATAATTAGAAATCAAAATTTCAAACGTCTCCTCTAAACCCAACGCCTTCAATCCTTATCGGATTCCATCCGAACTTGACCAATAATATTGATTCGTCAATTTACAAATTCTAGGAAAAATTAGAGAGAAATCCGACAGTCGGATTCTCGTAAATCGATAATCGAAATTCTACATTTCCGGAAATTCACAATCAATACAAAACTCCTCCGATCTTCACTACGAACATATGTACATAAATCTATGCCTTACGCGCCACCCACAACCCACGTGCTGCCGGCAGACTTCAAACCAGGGCACCAAAATCCAGTTACAACATCTTCTCAACATTCTAAACATTTTTCTCAACTACCACCAAGCAGTAAAACACCTAGAATTGCCAAATCAATGCAAATAGTAAATACCCGATTTTGAATAGTGAAAATTTCAAACTTTTAATTCTTCCTCCACGCTTCAAATTGCTTCAAGAGACTTGGCGGAATTCTTCAGCAAAGAATGGGCTTTCCAAAATGACCGGAATCGGGAGAAATCTAAGAATTTATCAAACTTTCAAAGTGAACTTTAGAGGCTCAATTTGCAAAATTCCAGCCAAATCAATGTGAGCCATCACATAAGCATGTGCGGGAGGAGGAGGCAGTCCTAACCAAACTTGTGGCATGTCGATTGGTGGCCGAATGGGGGAGTTATGCTGGAAAAAGAAAACTGCTGGAGAAAGAGAGAGAGAGAGAGAGAGAGAGAGAGAGGAAACGCGCGGAGGAGGAGAGAGCGAGAGAGTTACCCGGATAGTTCTAACCTACCACAGTAACTTTTCAAATATATACTAAATTACCATAAACAGTAACTTTGGTGTTTCACTAATAACATGATTACACGCATTTTTATGTGCATAATTAGTTCTAAACGCTAAAATTAAGCTAATCTCCAAAGTAATTATTATGTAATATATTTTTATTTATATTGTAGTAAATAAGCGGAGTTGTAGATTTCGGAAGAAGTTGTGTGAAATTGGAGGAAAATGGGGTTTCCGACAAAAGGACGAAAAATCAACTGGTCGACTTGGTACTTGGCCCGATAGCATGAAGTCCAAGGCCCAAGATCAAAGAAGCACAATAGAAGACCCAAGCCCACTTGTATTACATCTTTGTATTCAAATTTCAAATTCAAAATGGATGTAATGACAATAATAATAGTGGACCATACCTCACACACATCACACATGTGGATGAGATATTTATTTGTGTTCATGCTAGTCACACACTCACTTACACTATTACCCTCCGGTTTTCTTTATATTTTCCAAAATGTTTTCTAATCTTCTAATTCTCTACATTTTTATTATAAGTTGTTTTAGTCTTTTCATTTTACCCATTTTCTACTTGTTTTTGAGCCCTTGGATCTAGGGTACAAGTCCAATCTTGACCCTTTAACCCAAGGGGGTATTTAAGCACCTTTGCACACACATTTCACAAGCTTAAGACCCATTTTTCTACACCCTAGGCCTTTTGGCCGAGTTTGGGGCTTCTCTCCTCTCATCGTCCTCCATTTTCCATACTTTCTTTAGTTTTTTAGTTTTATTTTAGGAATTTGAAGGATTACTCACCCAAAGCTTCAAGGATTTATCAAAGGCTTCTACCTCTACAAGATTCAAGACTTGGGTAATTGTGGGAGTTGTAATTCAAGGATAGTTATGATAGCTTTGTAGCTATTTGTGGCTACCCTTGTTTTCTCCTACACTTCTATTCTATTTTCTCTTTGAATTTTGTAATCTTGATGTCTATGATTATGGGTTGTGAGTAATTTCCTTGTTGGGGGTTAGGGTTGTGTGCCCTAGCCCAAATTTTGTGTAAAAGATGTTTAATTTAATGTATTGATGCAATTTTCATATGATGGATGCTTATATCTATTTTTGTTGGGTTAAAATGCATGTTTAGGAACCTAGTCAACTCTAGGGTGTGTATTTTGAGCATGTTTACGATGGAGTTAGAGGCTTGACCCCCCTCTAATTCCTAAGCTAGAAACCTTCAATTTCGTATTCGAGGGGTTATTAGCATGGTGATTTACACTCGTTGCGTGATTGCGCAGGCGAGTTGCTTAGTAGACTAATTCTTCGATCTCTAGGCCTCTTGATGTGAATTAGGGACCCTTGAACCGGCTCTAATTTAAGTCAAGTGAGTTCCTACAACCCTTGAACCGGAGTAGGAATATCATGAAAGGGAATTTCGGTCCTTGAGCCTTGAACCACCTTGGATACGACTATCGCTAAAGTAGGAGATTTGCATCTACATTATATTAGCTTCCGACACATAGAATTTGGGTGAAGGAACCTCCCTAACACCCGGCATTCCAATTTGTTTGGTTATACTTTTATTAATTTCTTTGCATTTTTATTAATTGCTTTACATTTTATCACATTTTGTTAATCTAAAATTCTCTCTCAAAATATTGAACTCCAACTCATTGTAAATAATCATCACTAGGCTCTTCGTTTTGATTAGGCTTTGGTGAAAATCAAAGCCGAGCATTGCTAGAGCTTGGTGCCTTAGATTAGTATTTTTATTTTATTTTATTTTTCTGTTCTTTGCTTAGTGACTTTAGTTCCGACTACCCAAGGATTGTGGGTTAGCCACTAATCCCTGTGGTACGATAATTTTGGGCTTAATACTTCCCTATCTTGATAATGATACGCACGCTTGCGTAAATGTGCATAAAGTCATAACTTTCGCATACGAACTTCGATTTTTACGTACCATATAAGCACGAACTTGGTTTGACGTCCTCTACGACTTTCATGAAGAAAATTTTCTCAAAACTTAACCCGAACAAAAAGTCGACTATTAGGGCCACTAATAGTATCAAAATGTTCTAAAAAGTAAAAGAGCTGTCGTTTACCTTTCAATGGTTAGCAAACAATAAAAATGTAGGTTCGGCTCGTAATAGTCAGGTTGGCCTATGGATTCGGGGTTACAGATTGTAACCTCAGTGTAGTATCAGATGCCATAACCTTGGCTAGGTGACGAGCTACTATTCAGTCAAAGATCTGGTTTGTCTGCCAATGTACTGCTTGGGGGATGACTTTGTGTTATTATGCTCATGAGTTCATGTTTTGTAAAAGAGAGTGTCGGGTGTGTATTTTCTTTATTGTCCAGGTTGGACCGAAATTTCTTGTTGATTTGTGAGGTTAACATTCTATATGATTTCGTTACGGTGTGACTTGCGTTGTGTTTTTTGGGAAGAGAATATGGGATTTTTTAAGGAATCATGGTGGGTGTTTTCTTTATTTTATGGTCCAGGAAGGACATGGGTGTTGCATTTAAAAGGTGGAAGTTTTAATTGAGTTGAAAAGACGATTTCTTGATTTTAAAGTGAGTTGTTTGTTTTCCTTATTTATTTTTCTTTTTCATCTTTATTGTTGAGTTTTAAGTAATCTCCTGAACTAAAATATATGCAAGGATTATTATGATTCTTTTGTTTGACTTTAATGTGATCTCCTAAACTAATTTTTTATGCGGGGATTACTGTATTTTCTTAAATTGTTGTCCTTGAGTCATAAATGTGTTTATGGTTATTTAGGTTTACTCATACGAGCTTGCAAAAGCTTAACGGATTTGTTGTTTCAACCTAGTGCACTATTCCATGGTGTAGGGGTTATTGTGCATGTTAGAGTAACAATCATTGAAGCTAAGGTTTTGTAGCTATCGTAACATGAACGTAGAAGTGTAATTTGGTATTAGTCTTCCTCTATGTAGTGAGAGTGGTGAGTGTGTTTACTTATTGATTTGTTGTTCAGTTTAATTTATAAACTCTTTATAATGTAATATGTAACTCTAAAGATCGAGTCCGTATTTCTGTTGGTGAGCTTGATTTTTTTTTCTTAGTTTAATTGAAAAAGTTTCTACGTATTTCCGAGCGAAGGTTTGGGTTTTTGTGTTTCAGATTTAAATTCATATATTCAAAATTTGGGGCATGACACCCAAACTCAAAATTGTTGGAATAGTAGCATTTCTCGTGTACACATAAAATCAAAGTAGCGATCATTTGAACAAAGACCCGTCCCGAGGAAATTTGTTGCTTGCTTCCGACGTTGGATAGGAGGAGGTGAGCGTCATCGTTTTGGTTGTTGGATTGGATGGTTTTGTGGCGCCATGATTTGCATACTGCTCTGCTTTAGAGTAAAGATTTGACAAGCAACCTTTTAAGGAAAGGAGGAGTCTGAGATTGATTGCATTGACGGTTATTCCAGTGACATTTATGCACGAGTTGGGGTTTAGTTGCTGTTGGTTCTGAAGCTACAAAGGTCGGGAGGTTTTTTTTTTAGAAAGGAAACATTGCATATTAAGCAATTAGATAGTTACATCAGCAATGAGTACATCGGATGGCCATTGTGGTCCATCCTCTACCCAAACAAGAAATGCAAGAAACAAAAGCGAGTGCGTAGCTAAAGAGTGCGCTGCCTGATTACATTTTCTAGCCCAATATGTACACATTACTAAGGAGAAGAGGTGAAACATTGCCTTCACCTCCTCAATTAAAGCACCTTCAATTAAATAGATAATCCAATTTCTAGTGGTAGGCAAAGGAACCAGGAAAGCCTAAAAGCTTTCCTTTGCTCTTATCTCTATGGCTAGAAACATAAACACCAGTTGCAGGATAGGTGAGTCCCAAAGGGGCAGCGCCTGACTTCTTCCAGAGCGTTGGCTCTTATTCTTGCTGCCAAGTGGCCTACCCATGTTCTTCTTCAGGGTGACAAGAGAAGTATCATTGTCATCTTCAATTAGTCCCAAAGCATCATCCTGCAAGGTTGGGATCTTACCACCCAAAATGGTCTTGAACTTCTTGGAAAAGGATTGCAACCACTACTCCTATCCCTTTTCTTAGAAACCACCACATCCTGTTGCACAACCTGCAGCTTCAACTGTTCCCTTACCAGTCATTGTATCAGGGATCAGCACCGAACCCTAGTTCTGTTCTAACCCATGTTCCACTGTCGAAATAGTATTCTGCCCATCCGGGTCAGAACCAGTAGGCGACCCCGAAGGTGAAGTAGATGAGGGAATAGGACGCTCAACTCGACGAATAGTTGGCTTCTTCTTCTTAGGAATAGAGGAGGAAGCAATGAAAAGCTCAGGCTTGTTCTAAGTCGAGAAAGAAAACGAGCCTCCTGTGGTTGATGGTCTCAGAAAACTCAAAACCCTAGGAATTGAAATGGTAGTGTTCGGCTCCTCACATGAAATCCCAGCATGCGTGACTAGTCCACACTGTGAGCATCTCCCTTTCAAATGCTCAAACTAAAATTGCAACACAAGTTCGACACCGACATCCAAAAAAACTTTTCGATCAAGTAAGAACGGTTTGGAGATATCGTGGGTAAAGAAGATCCGAATCACACCCTTCTTTAATTCCTTCTTATCATAATCTAAGAAACCACCCAAGAGATTACCAATAAGAGTAAAATTCTCAGGTTCTTCATACAAAAGAGGAATACCTGACACCCTAACCCATACATGAATATTCTTGAATTGTTGTTTATGTAGAGGCTTTAAGCCATTATATTCTTCAAAACAAACTGGAGCTTGAACAAAGGACCAAACCCCTCCTCGAAGTATCGTGTTATGATCACAGATTGATTCAAAGGAGAATAGGAACACATCTCCAGCCTTTTCTTGAACCCTAAAATCCTTATCCACCATCTAGGTATGATGGAAGTGAGCCTTGAACGCTTTGGGATCCACCGGCTTGTGGGTTAGAGGTTTTCCAAGTAGAAAAGATTGAGATGACTTACGCACCGGACCACCCCCAATCTTGCCTAGATCCAGGGTGCTATTACCTGCAGTAAGGGTAAAAGAAGCAGCAAAACTTGCTGTGACAGCATCTATGGAGGCCATGGAGAGATGAAAGACAAAGAGGAAGCAATAGTGAGAGGCTAGAGGAAGGACGTTAGGGCGCCGTAGGATACTAGGTTGAGAGGAAAACTCTCCAAGGGTTTTTCTCTATATATGTTGTTTATACATTCTTAGTTTGGTTCCTCTTCTTTGAGATCATTGACTGCCAATAAAGCATCCATCTCCAAGATAATTTGTGAATTTTGGAAGCCAGCTTGAGAAATAGTTCGAAGCCTGAGAGCTGTAGCATATAGTTCTATAGCTTTGGCACCGAAACCTCCCATTAAGCTTTTAGATGCAGCCAACATTAACTCACCATTTTCACTCCTCAAAACAGCCCCTAAGGCTCTTCTTCCTGTCAAATCTTCAACTACACCATTTACATTTAATATGAAAAAAGGAAGACAAGTCCTGGACCAATGGGATTGCACTGGAGGACCACCAAAATTTGGGATAACGACATAGTAAGAACAAAGTCAGATAAGAAAAAGTGAACTTGGGATATCAGACTGTGCATTGACAAATTTATGTTGGAAGAGTTCTTCATTACGAGCCTGCCAGATTCGTTGACAAAGGACCACTACAAAGGATAACTCTATCTTTGATAGAACTGAAATTGCAGCTCTAAACAAGTCTACAAATCTCCCTTGGCACCAACTACCAACAATCAATTAATAAAAAGTAAGAACCCAAATCTTTTTAGCTTTAGGGCAAGTGCATAAAGCATGAAGTGTTGTTTCAGAAGCCAATAATAATGGGAAGGTTGATTGAATGGGAGAAACCAGGGCTCTGTTTTTTGGGAGCAAGTAACAGCCACTACCACAAATGCCCCTAATTTGAACATTAATACTAAAACATTCTTGCATTTTTCTTAAGCTTGTACACTTGGCGAGTTTCTATTTGTTGGTCGTCCAAATTTCTCATGTAATTTAAGTTTGATAAAGTCGTTTAAGTAAATCCAGATTGCGTCTGGCCCAAACTCTAGGTTACTTGACCTAGTGGTAATAGGGTATTTATTAGAGATAATCTCGGAGAATCTTAGAGATATCTATTCAGTGTATAATTGATTACCTTTTCTTGTACAACTCAGATTCTATGCATTGTAATCCTCTATATAAAGAGACCTCTATTATTAATGAGAACACATAACAATTCTCTCTCAATTACCGTTTACCTAAAACATGTTATCAGCATGAAGCTTTAACCCTGAAACCTTAATTTCATAGACCTCAAATTCTAACATCCACCGCCGCACACATAAAAGCCCTCAACCCCAGGAGCCCAGAACCGATGGCAAACCGCCGGAACCGGCCTTCAAAAATTCCAGACCGGCCCTGATAGCCTTGCCAGACCCCTGTACAAGCCTTGCCGAGAAGCTTCGCACAGCCCCTGCCGAGACCTGCGCACCCCTGTAGCTGCCTCTGCCGACACCTGCGCATAGCCCTCCCGCAAGCCTCTTCTACTCCTTACACCTGCTGCCGACACCTGCACACCCATGTGCCTGCCCTCGCGCACACTAGCCGAGCATCTGTCGACATCTGCCGACAGATCCCTTGCACACCCTGGCACAACCCTCACTTGCCCTGCGCTCGATAGTCCTCGACAAGCCCCTGCAACACTTGTCGACATCTGCTGATTACACGCATTTTTATGCATGTAATTACGTTTTGAACACTAGAATTAAGCTAATCTCCAAAGTAATTATTATGTAATTAATCTATTTTTATTTATATTGTAGTAAATAAGCGGAGTTGTGGATTTTAGAAGGAGTTGTGGATTTCAGAAGAAGTTGGGCGAAATTGGAGCAAAATGAGGTTTATGACAAAAGGATGAAAAGTCAACTAATTGACCATTGGGTCAACCAAGTCAACTTGGTCCAATAGCAAGAAGTCTGAGACCTAAGACCAAAGAAGCACACAAGTGAAGACCCAAGATCATTTGTATTACATCTTTGTATTCAAATTTCAAATTCAAAATTGATGTAATAACAATAATAATTAGTGGACCACACACCTCACACACATCACACATATGGGTGGAGATATTTACTTGTGTTCACACTAGGCACACACTCAGTTACACTTTTGCCGTCCTATTTTCTTTATATTTTCCAAAATGTTTTCTACACTTCTAATTCTCTACATTTTTATTAGGTTGTTTTAGTTTTTTCATTTTACCCATTTTGTACTTGTTTTTGAGCCATTGGATCTGGTACAAGTCCAATCTTTGACCCTAGAACCGAAGGGGGTATTTAAACACATTTGCACACATTGCACAAGCTTAAGACCCATTTTTCTACACCCTAGGCCTTTTGGCCGAATTTGGGGTTTCTCTCCTCTCATATTTCCATACTTTCTTTAGTTTTATTTTAGGAATTTGAAGGATTACTCACCCAAAGCTTCAAGGATTCATCAAAGACTTCTACCTCTATAAGATTCAAGACTTGGTAACTGTGGCAGTTGTAATTCAAGGATAGTCATGCTAGCTTTCTAGCTATTTGTGGCTACCCTTGTTTTCTCCTACACTTCTATACTCTTTTTTCCTTTAAATTTGGTAATCTTGATGTTTATGATTATGGATTGTGAGTAATTTCCTTGTTGGGGGTTAGGGTTGTGTGCCCTAGCCCAAATTTTGTGTAAAAGATGTTTAATTTAATGTAATGATGCAATTTTCATATGATGGATACTTAAATCTATTTTTGTTGGGTTAAAATGCATGTCTATGAGCCTAGTTAACTCTAGGGTGTGTATTTTGAGCATGTCTAGGACGGAGTTAGAGGCTTGACCCCCACTAATTCTTAAGCTAGAAACCTTCAATTTCATATTCGAGGGGATATAAGCTTGGTGATTTACACCCGTTGCGTGAATGTGCGGGCGGGTCGCTTAGTAGTCTAATTCCTTGATCTCTAGGCCTCTTGATGTGAATTAGGGAACCTTGAACCGGCTCTAATTCATGCCAAGTGAGTTCCTACAGCCCTTGAACCGGAGTAGGAATACCATGAAAGGGAATTTCGGTCCTTGAGCCTTGAATCGCCTTGGATACGACTACTGCCAAAGTATAAAATTTGCATCTACATTAGATTAGCTTCCGACACATGAGATTTGGTGAAGGAATCTCCCTATGGCACCCAACATTCCCATCTATTAGGTTTATACTTTTATTAATTTCTTTGGATTTTTATTAATTGCTTTACATTTCATTACATTTTGTTAATCTAAAATCATCTCTCAAAATATTGAACTCCGACTTATTGTAGATAATCATCACTAGGCTCTTAATTTTGATTGGGCTTTAGTGAGAACCAAAGCCGAGCATTGCTAAGGCTTGGTACCTTATATTAGCATTTTTTATTTGTTTTATTTCCTTTATTTGCTTCGTGACTTTAGTTCCAACTATCCAAGGATTGTGGGTTAGCTACTAATCCCCGTGGTACAATAATTTTGGGCTTAATACTTCCCTATCTTGACACAATTCATACACTTGTGAGAGTTTATGCATCAAGTCTTCTGTTGACAGAGCTCGCGTACTACTCGCCCAAGCCTCGACAGTTGTCGACAACCCTCGCCTAACCCCTGCAACAGCTGGGCAGCAGCCTCGCACAAGCCCTGCCAGCTCCTCCTACAGTCATCGCCAACCCAGCTCCGGCCATCTTCAACCACCGCCGACAGTTAGTTTCTGGCCACTTTTTTGGCGACATCTCCGACCAAATTTTTCGGCGACCTATTTCAAGGTTTTTTTTTTCCCCTAAAAGTTCCCCTTTTTTTGAGTTTTTATTCAATTTCTATTCTTTTTCTCAGGGACTTGCAAACTCCCTTCTTCTACCCCCCCCCCCCCCTTTCTTCATCATAGGGAAGACCTAATTAAGCCGAACTATGGGGGTTCATGCTCATTCCAAGCTTGGAGTTTGTAGAGTCCTCGAAACTTAGAGTTTGTTGAGAAGAAACGATTGACCACATACATCATTGTTTGGATCTAATCCAACCGTTCTTGGAATCAATTTTCTTGGAAGCGACTAGGCTCAGTAATTCTTAATTTCTTAGAAGCGACTACTCTCAGAAATTTTTATTGTTTCGTGGTAGCCTTTTTTCGCTCTGAAACTAACCCTATTTTCTTGTTGTTTTTCAGGATGAGTAGCTTGAACAAGTTGAGCTTCCCTCCACTAGGGACAACAGGCACAGGATACCACAAGTGGGTCCGTGATGTGCGCAAGCATCTTAAGGCTGATAGGATCCTGAGTACGATCCAAGAGCCAAGTCAGAACATGCTTACTCCTCAACAAACTGCCGCTTTTAAAGCAAATAGAACTACTAGAGAGGCGAATGCAACTAAAGCCATAATTTTCATGACAAGGCACATGAATGATGAGCTCTAGAATCAGTACCTAAATGACGAAGACCCAAGAAAACTAAGGGTAGAACTCGAGTAGTGTTTTGGCAACGTTCGTGACTCTTTGCTTCCTGATTTAGAAGTGAGGAGACACCGCTGCCTACTAGATTGGTTCTAGTAGATGAGTTGTGTAAGATCTTTATGTACTTTCATATTCATATTGTGGATTGTTCACCGGCATAGTGCCCGCAGCTGTTCACCTTTTTGTAGGGTTTTACTGCGTCAACAGATCTTGTGTTATGTGTGATGATTTTACTTTGGATGGTTTGGCAAATTGAATAAATCATAACGTCATTAAAGATCTGCAGTTTCAATTAGGATTCAACTTCTACTGCAATCCTATATTAGGATGCGAATAGGCCTGCACTCCTAAGACTGATTTCTAAAGTTGTTGACATATTGATCAATTCCGTTAGTTGGGAAATACATGCATCCATTCTGTACTTACAATTGGTACCAGAGCAGGTCACTAGACGGACTTAGTGAGATCCTCGAAGGAAACAGAATGGAAGCTATAAGTGATCATGCAGCTGGGTCAACAAGTCACCCTCCGTTTCTTGATGAAGATGAAATTGAAATTGTCCCAAGAAAATTCAGAAAATTTCTCAAGGATAGGAAATCCAGAAGAAGTAAATCAAGGTCAGACTCATGCTCCAAGAATACAAGAATAAGAGAAAAGCCAGGTAATAAGGTTTTAACTTTTAAGGTTTGAAAGAGCATCTGAAAAAAGAACTAATAATGCTCCAAAGTGTTTTGCATGTGAAGGGTTTGGTCACATTGCATCTGAGTGTGCAAATACCTTGAAGAGGTCCAAGGATAAATGGAATAAAGCTATGAATGTTGCTTGGAGTGACAGTGATGATGACTCTATGCTTGAATGTGATTCTAAAGTGGTGGCCTTGGTAGGATTAACGACAACTGTTGAAGGAGCTGAAGGTGGTGAACCAGATCTTGAGGAAGTTTTGCAGCAATTCATTGCATTGTCCGATGCTTCTGAGATTTTGAAACAAAAGAATCAAGACTTGACTGCTTTGGTGGAGAGTTTAAAGAAAGAGATCAATAGGATTGAAGCTGCTTTTCAATCCCAGTTAGGAGTAGGTAATGAAGTGAGAATGTCCCTGGTGAATGACTTTCAATCTCTTCAGCAAAAATTTCAAGAAAGGTGTGATCAGGTGGAAGTTTTGAAAAATGAGAATGCATGCTTAGTATGTGAGCTAGAGCAGGTGAAGATTAAGGCTGGTTGTATCCTCTCGAGTGGCGAAAAGTTGGATAATCTTCTAACCAGTGGAAAGAAAGCTGGTGACAAGAGTGGGTTAGGATACACTGGTGAATCCACATCAAAAGTTGAACTTGTGCAGTTTGTAAAGGCCACTATGCAATCCAGTTCTCAAGCTTCTCTCCCAATTCCACACAAGCAGAATGATAAGCCAAGAAAGTTTGTGCTTGTGTGTCATCATTGTGGAAAGAGAGGACATATAAGACCGAGGTGCAATCAGCTAAGAAAGAATTCTCTGAATGACAAGAAGCCACTCATGAACAAAAAGAAAGAGTATCTTCAAGAAAAGCTGGAATTTCTTTTCAAAGAGGTAAATAAGATAGAAAGACTTGTTTTGGTTCCATTCTCACCTGTGCCCAAGATGAAGCAAGTTTGGATACGTAAAGAACCTCATCTCTCTAAGCTTTCACGTACAGGTAAGTGAACTTTTTCAATATCTGCTTGTGGAAAAAAATATATTCTTGGTTGGCAATAGCTTGATTTTTCATCATAAGCACATATATAGGGGGAGTAGTGTTGTTCTGTTTACATTAGTTTTCTTATTGCTAATATGTTCTGGTTTGTTAGGACTGAATATGCTTTTCAATCCTAACATCTTAGTAGCTTGTGTTTATTTCTGCATTTTTCTATAAGAATGTTCTTTTCTCTTTTTGGGTTTTGTTTTTGTAGGGACTTTATTTTAAAAAAAAAAAAAAGGAAAAACTGAAGTGTATGCTTTGATTTTATATCATACCATACCATGCCTCACAGGTATTTTTGTTTGAGAGTGTTGAGTTGCAGGATTAATGGGGAAATGTTTGGATGCTCAATTTCCAAAGAAAACTAGGTTGCCGAAGTTTAAAACAAAAACATTGGTCTGGAACTTTGGCATCCACAACTCGATGCCTTGGAAAATGTCACAATGGTGTTACTGAATGTGTGAATCAAGTTGATCCGATCTATCTTGTGGTAAGTTGACAGGTAAAGTTAATAATATGAACATATCATGTGGTGTTTTAAATGGTGTTGAAAGAAGTTCTCTTGCACTTGAGTTCATGTTATATGAATGCCAACTTTCAATGCCCTTGGATTAAGTATGTGTTGACAATCTCAAGCGATTCATTAGAATTTGTGATCTAAGTTGGTTCCCAGTTTTTAACTTGAGCTTGTAGCAGCTGTGTGTTTGCATGTAGTATAGATTTGATTACTATTCTCCTCATTTAGTTTCGAGTTACTTGACTATCTGCATATTTGTTGCAATTTCTGCATTTAGGATTCCAGGTTTATTTCAATCCTAGTTTAGGATACGTGTTCTGTTGCAATCCTAACATATGCATTGTAGTACATTATCATCTTAAGAGCAACTCATGAACTGAGATTTAGTTACATCACTTGGCCTTCTCCTGTAGTGATATGTTATTTCTTTTTTAGTGTTTAAAGGTCCAGAATTAAACCCTATTCTTTTCCCTCCCTTCTTGTGTTTACGGCAACTGAAGCCTTGCTATGTCTCTTGCACTTGCACGCCTAAGATGTTGAGTGGGGTATGCAGACCGAGTTATCACTCTTGTAATGGCACAAGTGGTTCTTTAAGGAGACATCCAGTCTACCACCAAATGTAGATGGGACACCTGCACTACACCAAAAATCTTATCAGATAACGGCAAAAAACCGTTGTGGGATTTGGAGACCCACCGTTGTAGAGTGAGCCGTTGTCTGATGAAAAATCAGACAACGGTGGAACACAGTTGTGTGAGAAACACACAGACAACAGGTATGTGTTATAACTATTGTGTGATAGCTCGGCAAATGCCAAGCGCAGCTGCGCAGCAGTTGAGGGGCTATCTTCATACAACAGTGCCAGTTTTAAGCTGTTGTATGTTAAGCGTGTCAGACAACATTTTTTTATTTTGTCTATTGTCTTATTGATCTTCAAACTTCAGTTCTTGGACTATATCTGTTGTGTGATTAACTTTAGGACAACAAAGTTCAATTGGTCATGTTGTCTGAGTACAAATTAGAAGACACTGATTTGTTAAAAACCGATGTATGATATGAATGATTGCAATGTGTTTCTATCCCATTTTTGGCCATTCAGACAACGGGCAGCCATAAAAATTAATCTGTTGTGCGATCATTTGAACATCTCATTCCTGAATTAGAGAGTACGCTATCAAATACAAACATTGCAAACCATCAAATGAGAAATCTAACCAATAGACCTCGCGTGATGCTGCGGGTTTGCATTGAAATTTTGTATGTGAAACAGTCATAATCATAAGCTAAGAAACATTAATTGAAAATGTTATAACTTTACATATTACAGAAGTGGTGTTTAAACCAGACTCATATTTTTACATAAGTTAAGCTCTCGGAGGAGGAGAATTGTGACCATGACCATCACTTAGTGTGTCTTTAACAGGGATTTTACGATTCCAAGTTCCTATTGAAGCTCCAACAAACTGTGAAATCCCTTTTAATGGTTCATCAGATGGAGTCATCTTTGTGGCTGTTTGAATGATCAGTATAGAGTCAGGAACAGGAACAAATTCAGCTCCATAGCTCACATCCCACCCAACTACAGAGTTCCCACATGATGGTGCACTTATGCAATTTATTGACATCCAATTCAATAATGTAAGCTTTGATTCATCATCAGACATGCATGAGTGGGATTGTTTGGCAGTGCTTTTATAAAAGTGCCTTCTCTCACTGACATAATTTTTTTTATAAAGTGCAGGCGCTTCATGTAAATGCACCGTGAACATTTCTTAATGAAACAATCAATCATTTTGTATATGAACTATGAAGGCACTATAAGCTATTTCTTCCAACTTTCAAACCACTCCAAAAAGCTCTGAAGAGTATTTGAAAGCTTTTTTTACCATCACTAAAAGCCTGAAAGTATTGCCAAATAGGCCCCAAGTCGTGGACTATAAATTTTGTGCTCAGAATGCAAATAGATAGTATATATCAAATAATAATATAATAACAAAGAAGAACCAATCTAACCTCATAAATTATAATTTCCAGAGTCTTCTTTGTCCCAAGTTTGATGGTTACTTTAGTGACTGGATCAGCAATGGTGAATTCTGGGTTGCACTCACAGTAATCCACACTCAAACCTTCATATTTTATAGGAACATGCTCAGCAAAAATATACCTATAGCATCATGTGAAATTTTAACTTCAAATCAACCAACTCTATAAAAGGGGATATACTCTACAGAAACCCCTATTGATCAAATCATGCAATGTCAGATAGACAGAAACTATACTAACTTGAAAAGGATCTCTGCAGATTTGGCTGGGCTTGCAAAGACAAACTTGGTTTTTGTCCCCTGTGTCAAGAAGGGGCTTATCTATATGTAGAATACAAAATACCAACCATGCATGGAGCAGTTTTCTCACCACATACACAACAGATCACGCAAAAGCAGTTATATTTCACAAAAGTAAGACTGAAACTAATCAAGACTGGAACTATTTCCTACTCCTTACAGATGAACAAGTACACAAAAGCATCGCATTTCAGAGATCTGATTTCACTACTAACCACCGGAAGCCATAAGCCGAGACCCTTAACACCCAACAACAAAATCAGGAAGAAAAGAACGAATCCGATGTAAGTGACATTAACGAATATAACAGGAATTTATATTCTCAAAAGCTCTCAACATAGATAATTGCAAGACCATAAGCAGAACATAAAGATCAAATAAAGGGAAAGAAATAACAGGTTCTCTACTTCTCTTTTGTCTAAGTCAGAATGGTGAATTAAACTACTTTTCAAAGTATAATCGACAACCAGTCCCAAAATAGCTTTACAAGATGGTGCGTGCTAAACAATCAAAAATACTACAGCTAATCACTATTAATTCTAACTAGAACAAATAAACAACTTTATGCCCAACTTTTCCTCAAACGTCAATTTAGAACAAGGATATCAAAGAAAAGAAAACAAACAACAATTGCATTTATAACCAACCAAGAAGCAAACAAATTCAAAGAACTAAATTAATTAAAACAAAAGCTTAGATTTCACACTAAAGGAAATACAATTTGCCAAAACTTGTTCTTTGACAGAGTAAAAAATATCAACTCAAAAAAATAAGCAAATGGTTTGCTGAAATCAAATAAACACTACTCCTCATCACCCAAATCGATAAACAGCTAATAACGTAATACCCAGACCAATTAACAAAACAATCAAATCAGTGAAGTACGACCAACATAGTAGACATAATGATCTTGCACAAAACAACACCCACATTTGGACAACTTTCTCAGCAAAACAAACTGAATTAGACCTTGTTCTTAACATCGAGACATTTGTACATAAAAAAGAATCATAAGATACAACTCACCCTCTAATTTCTGCGAGATCACCAGTATATTGATAGCTAAGAGAGTAATAGAAGTAAAGCCTTGATGCCAGGACATCAATAGTTCTGAAGTACATGTTCTTTAGTCATGAAGCCATGAAGAACAATCAGAAACATGATACCTGATAAACAGGTGAAAGAAGAGAAAGGAAGAAACTGTTGTAAAGAAATGGATAGATTGCTGTCTTTCTACCTTATGTACTGCTGAAACTTCCCCCTTGCATCAAATTCAGTTTTGTTCACTTAACCCTGCAAATCAACAATAAGTTTCTCTGTATTAGAAGAATAACATGTTCCTTGTACTGTAAGTTAAAGATTATGTCACAGGTAGAGAAAAAAAGAATATTTTTGTACTTTTCCACTATAAACACATCCTACTGAGAAAGAAAAAGTCTATATAACTAAACTAATCTATTCTTCTCCAAAGCAGTATCCAAAGCTTGAAAGATATCTCGGAACTGTCAAAGAAAAAAAAACAAAACAAAGCTTATCTCAAACTCCATACAACATATATATTTTATCATAACTTAAGTGTATATAACATTCTTACCTGCAAGTGCCAGGCTGCTAGCTTATCGGCCAAATAACAGGGCTTCTATTTCATGGTAATATCCACCTAAACTTTTCCCAGCAATATGAAACCAAGCTTGTCAGCAGAAAATTTTCCTTCATCAATTTGTTGACTCGGTTTGTACCAAGATGTTGCTGAGCCATTTACAAATTTAAATGCTCCTTGCTTATATTATTTTGTAGCTGTCATATGAATCAATAAAATACATTAGAAAATGTTTATATAAAAGATGAATCACTTCAACTAACTAGTCAAATAAAGCAAACATCAAAGGCAATCGTCAGACATACTATCAAATTAGTTAAGAAAACTAATACTCTTTTAAGGAAGCAACAAGATACTAGTGATTCAATGAAAACCAAATGAAGGTTGCTTCTAAATAAGACATTGGAACATTCCAGCAATAACATTCATGCATCAATGAACATGTATTGTGAAGGATAATCATTGCCTCATTCACATAACCAATATATCAAAAGAGTGAAGAATATACAGCCAAAACTCTAAATCCTACGAATCAGCAAATAACTACTGATTTGAAACCAACAAATCAACTAAGAGAACATAAAATAAGAAGTGAGGGAGGGAGGAAGAGAGAAAGCCAACGTAGTTATCCTTGAACCTTCCAGCAACTTGATAATCAACCAATAGCAACAAAACTGTACAATACCCAATTATAAGAAGTTTTAGAATGTGTTCTAGAAAAAATTATTCTCTATTGACTCACTAGTACGTGTTCTTTGAAGGTGTAAGCATAACAAGAACACAAAAGGGATTAATTATAAGAAGAAACCAAAACAGAACGAAAAAATTTAGAAAACTTATGCCCAATATAATCAGAACCATCATTGAACACTCTAAATAAATCAAAACAAAACACATTAGTTAATTGGGTTTTCAATTTGCGTCCCGGTTGAGAAGAAAAATAAACAATTGAAATTTAGAAATAACCAATTAAATCATATTGAAGGGGAAAAAAAAGTTACAAGACTATAGATGCGATTTAGGTGTTACCACAGTTCAATTTGACAAGGGCTCATCTTATGTTCTGGGCAATGGTGTGGCTGTCCACTAATGAGACCGCGTACCTTGACGTTTTTGCTGTCGCGAACTGCGGCTCCGCGATGCTCGCCATCTTGCTTTTAACAATATCTCCAATCTATGATTAAACATAGAAGATAACTGTCAACAATTACTAGTAACCTAAATTCAAATTGAGAAACAGAAACCCTAACCCCCAATTTCACATTCTCGTACCTGACAAATTAATCCCAAATTACTATCCTAAAAAGAATGTTCAAGAACCTAAATCCAAATCACCTATAACATAGAGCAAACAAGAAAAACGAGAAAGGAAGAGGAAGATCGAAGACTTACCATTGTGCTCCATGACAGAACGAAAGAAAAGAGAGTGATAGAAGATATGAGAGACTGGCGCTCTTTTATTTTGGAACCCCTCTCTTAGTCTTTTAAAAGCCCACTCTTCCCTCATTTACTTATTTCTAATCTCTTTCATAGAGTTTACAAAAGCAACAGCTATTATTACTTAAATTAATAGCATTTTGAGAAAAAACGCTATCACTAAATGCTATCAATACACACTTTTGTTGTAGTGATAGTGACTTAGTAATCTGCTTTCACTATCAACAAGATGAATTCATAAAAACTTCAAAGGTCAAGATACCATAAGTTATTCCCACATACACAATGCTTGGCAGTGCCTATCCATTATTGCCCCAAGACAATTTAAAATATGACAACGAAAAAATAAAACACACACTGCATACAGTGGCTACACCAGTACTAAATATGAACATTTCTACAACAAAGTATACTTACAGAATTTACGAAGAGGAGAGACACATAAGGAAAATGTCACCATGCTTCCAAGTGAGAGGTCTACAAACACGACCAAACCGTTTGCTTTTAATCCCACAACGCGTGGCCAACACGGCAGCACGCATAAGTATGTATACAGCCAAGCTCGTATGCTGCGAGTTATGCCCGGTAAGAAGCATAGACGGTCCTGCTATAAGCCCTGCTAACAAAGCCCTCCACTTAGCTGTCCTGAACTAGAGTAACACCGGAACATAATCAATTAAACCAGAGCAAACAGCTATCTTAAATCTCAATCAAACAGACCATGCGAAGCTGAATATAAAAGAACAAGGAACATGCCTACGGTGGCCTCCCAAAGAAGCAATAATCTCATCCACTGAAACAAATGTGCCAGCAAAAGTCCCAAGAAACAGACCATATCTCAAGGTCTCCTTCAAAACAGCAACAATTGCTTCATTATTCATAATCGCACCCTCAGTCCTGAACAGATACACATCAAACACTTAAATTATAACCAATAAACACATTAACAAGTTTGAATTGTTCAAATATTCTATATAATTAGCACATTAATCACTTCAATTATGACATAATTAGGTTTGAATTACTGAAATATTAACTTTTTACCTGAGAGAGGATAAGAGCTTTCTCTTTCTGAGTCTAGCTAGGATGGAGAAGACGGCGAGGTCGCCTTTGAGGCCTGCGCCGATGGTGAAACCCTTAATCGAAGCAAACACGACCCGCCGTAGCTTCTCGAAATCGCTCGACGGCACAGGAACTTATTTGACCGAAGAGGAATAGCAAAACGACGACGGAGAGGGATCGGATTTCCAGCAATGCGCGCACACCAGATCTTCGGCATGATCACCGTTGGAGCCGCCATTCTGGTAGGCGCAGCAGGTGCAAACGTCACAGTCCGGCGACATGGGAGGGCGAGTGGATTAGGGTTTTGCAGGAATAGGGTGGCGCGTGGAGACGAAAGAGTGATTCAAAGGAGATTGAGAGGTGGATGATCGTCGATTCGGAGGTCGTGCTTTAGCCAAATGACGGCGGCGCCGGTTTTCGCTCCGCTGTTAGTTGAAATTTGAGCTAGGAAACGGCACCATTTCGGAGAGTAAAGGTGGGTTCTTGGGGAGAAGGAAAGCGAGGGAGAGTTATTGAGAATGAAGAGTGAAGCCATTACTGTCCAGATTGAGAGAAGGATTGCTCCCCTTCTTTCAATCTTCTTCTAAGATCTGAGATCTGTTAGAGAGAGAGAGAGAGAGAGATCTGTGCCAAAGCGCGATGTTTAAGAGAAGTCAAGGTTTTTGGGAAGGGACTGTGAAGTATGAAGAAAGTGACGGAGAAGTCTTTGATGGAAACGATTCGAAGAAAAACCCTTATTTTGTCTAAGTAGGAGTGAGAGGAGACAAATAGCTATGGTGTTTCATGAGAGGCCCATGGTGTTTTCATGAGAGATTGATGGTTTTTTGATGATGTTTAGAAGAGAGCTGCTCGACGAGTTCAGGACATGGCTGTTTTTGACAAAGTGTTGACGGGGAGACAGCAAATCCAATAAACCTAGCTATCTGTTTAAGTTGTCAAAGGCGGGCTTTTAATTTTTGCTTTACGAATCAGACAACACAAATATGAAGTTTTGTTGTCTGATTTTGAACAAATTAAACCTTAGCTAAGGTTCCAAAGAGGGAAAAGTTCCCGCTATAATATGCAACCAAAGTAACATGCAACCAAAGTAACATGCTAGGCAATGCTCATTCACACAACGGAAACAACTCATTTGGTTATGGGACCATCAATCTGGTGCTATATTTCAATCAAAACTTGGAAGTTTTTGGGGAGCTTCAGTGCCATTTTGGGCCAAATAAAGATCACACAACAAAAGGTAAAAAACCGTTGTTTCATGTTTTGCATGCTACTCTCACACAACAGATATAACTATACTGTTGTACTATGTAGTACCAATTTGGAGCCAAATTTGAGTCGATCTAGGAGGGAAATCTGCCGCTATTTTTTTTATGATTCACACAACAGATTATTCTTGTAACCGTTGTGCAATGACCTTCTAAACAAAAACTTCAGAATTTTAACCACCTTATACAACGAAAGTTTAGTAAACATGTTGTGTGATTCACTTTTCTTCATCACACAACACTTTTTTTTTTCCGTTGTGCAAAAAGTGTTGTGTGTTAACGTTTTTGGTGTAGTGCTGCCTTGTAAACTAGAGTGTTTCAGTTCGAAACGGTGGTGGTCTAGGCAAGTCAGGCTATCTCCAAATGTAGATGGGACACCTGCCTTGTAAAGCTAGTGTGTTTCAGGTCGAAACAGGGATGGTTTGACTCATGATCTTTCTGTTAAAATAAATAAATAAATAAATAAAAGGAAAGCAGGGGGCCGCAAAAAAAAATGTATATCAGTTGCTAAACGCTCAATGCGCCCTCATAGATCATGTCTCCATATATATATATATATATATATATATTGTGCCTCTTCGTGATACTCTCTCTAAAGCCTCTGATGATCTGGGTTCACTTTTCAGCATAGCACTTTTAGTAGCCTAACTCAATTTGGTTTTGAAATAAATATTGTTTCGTTACTGAGACTTGCTCTCTTTCAATTTGCGAGTTGATGCTCTTGAGAAGTGGTCATGTTGATGTTATCTTGGAAAAGCTCTGCTTGATTGCTCTGTGTGTGGAAATGGTATGTCTCATGCATCATCTCTGCTTGGATCTTGTTAATTGTGTATGCTACAAACTGTAGGTTACCTTGGTTCAAACTTATTCCATATTCTTCTTTATCTTTTGAAAGTTGCATAACATACTGATATTCAAGAGTGTTTGAAGGTTCAATTCTATTGCAGGGTCAGTTTGACATTTTATTCCTAGTCCCCTTATTAATGTTTGTTTCCGCTACTACCAATACATGAGTATTGAATTTAGGGGGAGTGAACTCTTATGCACAATATGCTTTGGTCCCTTTGTCCTTTCCAGGAAAAAAAGGGGAGAGATTGGAAGTTTAATGTTCTTAATGTTTCATATGCTTATGCTTACACCACTTCAACCATACATGTTCTTCACGGGAGTTATGTTTCTTGTGTGCAGAGTACAACTTGGAAGTTCATATTTCTTGGGTCATGGTAGTATAGGATCAACTACTGTGTATGGATTAAATGTATATGTTTTTTTGCCTAGGAAATGCCAAAGGGGGAGATTGTTAGTGCAATGTTTAATTGATTGGCATTTCCTAAGCACAACAACCAAGAGTTATGTTTTCATATAATAACTTTCTACTCTTGGATCCTTAGAAGAATGGAATGCTTCAAGCTTCATGCACAGCTCTCATCAATCAGGTATGTCTTGCATACATGTGCATGCTTGTCAAGAGGTTAGGACTGAACTTGTCTTTAAATCCTATTGTAGGATGCAAAAATCTTTTCAATCCTAATGCACTGATATGCGAATTTTCATATGGTTTTATCCAAAGCATTCAAACTTTCTTAAATTGGTTTATGGGCTTTTCTAAATGATGATTCTATTTTAATCCATGCTTTTTAAAAGACGTCATGTAGCCCATGTACATCAGCAACCCTAGCTCGTCCTCTCCTATATATATGTTTCTCTTAGGGTTGTTCAAGGCGTGGAATATATCAGAATATTTGGTCGTTACTTTCTTGAGAGTTTTCTGCCTTTATCTTCAGAAAGCATTGAGCTAAAGTTTCATGTGAGAATCCTTCATAAGTTGTTCCTTGTTTAGCTTTTGAAGGGTTATCAAATCCCAAGTTTTTTCTGTCAAAAAAAGTTTTCTGGTTTTATGCTTCATGTGTTTGGTAGTTCATGCATGATTTGTGCCTTGAGGTGATTGACAACCGAGGTGAGAGTTGTGCCATCTCAAGATCGACAAAGGAGAACAAGGTCGCTAATTTGGAAGTAGCAAAGACGAGGAGACACCACTGCCTACTAGATTGGTTCTAGGAGATGAGTTGTGTAAGATCTTTATGTACTTTCATATTCATATAGTGGATTGTTCACCGGCATAGTACCCGCAGTTGTTTACCTCTTTGGAGGGTTTTATTGCGTCAACAGATCTTGTGTTATGTGTGATGATTTTATTTTGGATGGTTTGGCAAATTGAATAAATCATAACGTCATTAAAGATCTGCAGTTTCAATTAGGATTCAACTTCTACTGCAATCCTATATTAGGAAGCGAACAGGCCTGCACTCCTAAGACTGATTTCTAAAGTTGTTGACATATTTATCAATTCCGTTAGTTGGGAAATACATACATCCATTCTGTAATTACAAAATCGGTTCACGAATCTTTCAAAAATTCTCACCCTTTCATAGGTTCCATCCAAAATGATTGCTCTAGTTATAGGTAACATTATAAGAAGTGAAGTCCTTAAATATGTAGTCTATATGGGCAACATAAGGCTTAAGAACATCACAGCTGTTAAACACTGCAATATATTAAGGAAAATCTTAATACACTAATGATCTCTGCTCTTCAAATCAGTAATCGGACTATTGGTTGACCCAGTAAACATGATTTTACTAATAAATGACAATGCAGGGAAGAAACATAAGGACTAGCATGGATAAGGGGACATAACTTGAGAGGCACAAATTACAATGGGGTATCTGACTTGACTCATAAACTCTCGCAAGCGTACGAATCGTTGTCGAGTAAGGGAAGTATTTGGACCTTGATTATCGTACCTCGGGGATTAGGTGTTGGACCTAACCGAGGTAATTGGTGCTAGAGTGACTCAAAAGCATACAATGAAAAATAAAAATAAAATAAAGCCACACTAGAGTGACTCAAATGCTTGGCTTAGCTCACACTAAGCCTAATCAAAGCCACTAACTTGTAGCCCAAACGAGTTATGCACAATGGAAGGCAGAATTTTGTTTGGGAGTTTTGAATAGAGAATTAACTAAATTAACTGCAAACTAAAATAAAAGCAAAACTAATTATCCAGCAAGAAATTAAATTTGGATTTTCAAATTAATGGGAACATGGGAGTGTTGGGTGAGTCACACTAACTCTCTTGCAAATATCGATGTCAATTTCACAAATACATGCATTTCCTATATGTGTTAAGTCCCGTATTTAGTACCGGTCAAGGCTACTAAACCAATTATCCTTTTGGTGTATCGATTATGCCGGTTAGGGCCACAATCAACTCTCTAACTTAGGCATTACGCCGATTAAGGTCGCAATATCTAAAATTAGAGGCCTAGAGTGCAAGATAATAGAGACCCAACAAGCTTAGCTACAATTAAGCTAGCGAATGGTTACCACACTTAAATCCTAGATGCAACAAGACCAATAAGTTGTCAATTTATCAATCTATTCATCACAATTGCCCACAACATAATTTCAAAGGGCGACAAAGCCTAGAAACATGCTTCTAAGGACCAATAAATTCGGATTTAAAGCATACACAATGAAAATTGCATTTATTAAAATTAAAGCATCAATATTTATACAAAATAAGTTAGGGCTTCACAACCCTAACTCCCAAAATTGAACTACTCACAACCCATTATCAAATACATAAGAAATTTGGAGAAATGATAGAGGAGAGAGGGAACACAAGCTAAGCTCACAATTTGCTATAGGCAAAAATGAACCCAACTTGAAATTAAGCCCCCACTCTTTACCAAAGCCAAAATCCCTTGTGGTGATGTAGCTTTGATGATGTGAAGTGAAAACCCCTTAATTGCTCCTTCCAATTTTTGAGAGAAAATGATGAGAGAAAGAGAGAGTGGGGAAGTGGGTTTCGGTGAACAAAGAAAAATAAAAGATGGAATTGGGGGTGGTGGCACTGTTGGAGAAGAGAGAGAATTTTGGGGTCTGGGGTGTGTGGCTCCTGTTGGTCTCCAGGGTTCTCCCTTTGGTTAGAGAAGGGAATTTTATATATATATATATGTATATCAGGGCCCTTCCACTAAGGGATCCCTTTTTTTGTCCAATTTGAGGGATAACATGACAGCCCTTGGATCTGTTTTAATGACCTTCAACGGCTGAGATTTTGTCAAACCATTTAACCCTTTCTGACCACGATTAACCGCGAAACTAAACCTCAATTCCTTTGATTTGGCGCTCAGAGAAGAGCGCGAAGGGGAATGGGAGAAGCTCAAGAGTCTGCTCGAGAGAGATAGAGAGAGCATCGAAGAAACAAAGGTTTGTGGTATACTGATGTTTACTTTCTAAAAAAATCAGGTATGGCTCTTCTTCTCTTCTGGTATTTCTTTTCAATTATGTAGAAGAGACCTCTGTTCTGAAACTTGTTTGATGCCCAATTTTATGGGTTCATCCGTATTTGTTATTGTGTGTTCTAACTTATGTCATCAATTCACTCTTTATCTTTGATTGTCTATTTGAAAAGAACTAAAATTTTGGAGTTTATATGGAAACTTGATTTGATTAATATGGAGGACCTGAAACTTTTGGAGTTTATATGCTATGAGCTTATGCTCGAAAGAAACCAATGTTATACCTTATTCTACTAAATAGATATGGGTTAGTGCATCGCCCAGAAAAAGCCTCTTAAAAGTTTGATTAATTGCAATCTAAGTCTGTAGAAATTTTTAGTTTTGCTGGGCAAATTTCAAAGTGCTTAGCGTCTCATTTGCAGAGCTGCAAGGAAATCAAAAGTCAGTTAAAGGAAACAAAAAAATAAAAACCCATAAATTAATTAAGAAATTTATGGTATCTGTTTAGTTTCATGGCTTTGCATTCATTCATTTAAAAATGACTTTTCATTCATTAGTTTAATGAAAATTTTTAGTTTTGCTGTATGTCTTGTGGTATTCTATGATTGATATTATCAATATCTTTTATACATTACAGAGTTCTCAAAGGAATTGAAGATATGGAAGATAATAATGAGATGGTTGTACCTACGGAAATGGAGACTAATGGGATGGTTGTACATGCAGAAGTAGAAACTCAACCTATTCAAGTTATTCCTCCATCACAAGAAAATGTCTCTACTTCAGCTTTCTATCCTCAAGTGAGCAATGAGCTTAAACCCTTCAAAGGCCAGGAATTTAAAACATGGGAGGAGGCATATGTTTTTTATACCAAATATGCATCTGCAGCTGGGTTTATTGTAAGAATTGGTTCTAGTAGGAGGAGCAGAAGGACTAATGAGTTTATAAGGAAAGAGTTTCTTTGTAATAGACAAGGAAATAGT
Source organism: Rosa lucieae (assembly GCA_024704745.1). Taxonomy (NCBI): domain Eukaryota; kingdom Viridiplantae; phylum Streptophyta; class Magnoliopsida; order Rosales; family Rosaceae; genus Rosa; species Rosa lucieae. The sequence goes on from CM045497.1 coordinate 46,654,087, forward strand.
CCGAGTGAATTGACTGGTGATGAGAAAAGGATTCGTGGTGTAGTAAGAGAGGACTGCAAGGCAAGAATGATAGTTGGGAGAGTAAACTCTGGTGGATTTGTAGTCAATATATTTGATGAATGTAACACTCACCCGATGACAAGTCCAAAAAGGCGCCACTTGCTAAAGTCCAATCGTCGGCTTACTAAAGCTCAGAGATCATTATGGTAACAACTATCCATGTTAAACATACCTACACACCAACAATTTGACATTCTTGGAGTGCAAGCAGGAGGATTTCAGTACATTGGTTGTACACAACAAGATTTGTACAATCTTGAAAGGGATAAGCGTAAAGAGACAAGAGGGCATGATGGAGAAATGCTGCATGACTATTTTCTACTAGAGCAAGAAAAAGATTCCGGCTTTTATTTTACAATAAAGGTAGATATTGAAAATAAGATTACTCACTGTTTTTGGGCCGATACAAGTTCGAGACAATTGTATAAGTGTTATGGTGATGTGATTATCTTTGACACTACATACCAAACCAATCGGTATAGTTTAATTTTTGCACCATTGATGGGGATAAATAACCATGGTCAGACAATTGTGTTTGGAGCTGCATTCTTAAGTGACGAAACTGCAGATTCATTTATGTGGTTGTTGAAAGAATTTTTGAATGCCATGCCAGGTGGTGCTCCTAAAATGATTATAACTGATCAAGATCCAGCCATGGAAAAAGCTATTTCTGAAGTCCTCCCAGACACATTTCATAGATATTGTAGCTGGCATATCTTGAGAAAGTTTTCTGAGAAGCTTGATGCCATCAAATACAGAGATCACTATGATGACTTTAGAAATTGCATTTACTCATCTGAAAATGGAGAGGAGTTTGACTTCAAATGGAGATCAGTTCTTGCAAAAAGTGGATTAAGCGGACATAATTGGCTGCAATCAATTTATGAAATTCGATTTAGATGGGTGCCGGCCTATATGAACCATGTTTTCTCAGCTGGCATGTCAAGTAGTCAACGAGCTGAAAGTGCGCATTCCTTTTTTAAGGAATATGTTTCTGATCAAAATTCTCTAGTGGACTTCATGGTTCAGTTTAATCGGGGTCTTTTACACAAATGGCATGAGGAGTTGATTTCAGATCACATTGACATCAATGAGAAGCCTAGATTTAAGTGCCCCATTAAGATGGAAAAGCAAATGGCTGATATTTATACACGGAAGTACTATTACAAGTTTCAAGATCAGTTGTGGGAGAGCTATAATTACAATTTGGAGGTTACAACAGAGGGTGAAACTAATTGCATACTTAAGGTCATGCGTGAGGATCATGAGGATGGAAGAGCTCGGGTCATTATGTATGACAAATCAAAAGATTTTGCCTCATGTAGCTGCAAATTATTTGAGAGTGCAGGAGTCCCATGTAGACATGTTTTGGCATTCTTGCACAAAGTACGTCAACTTCATAAATTGCCAGATCAATACATTTTGAAGAGATGGACAAAATCTGCAAGATCTGAGGTTGTGATGGACAAGAGTGACATGGAGGTAACTGTTAGGAAGACTTTACTTGAAAAACGTGGTCTATTGTTCCAGCAATATTCACATGTAATTGATAGTGTTGTCTTAAGTGAAGAAGCAAGTCAATTGTTTAGTGAAACAATGGATTCTTTGATTGAGAAGATTAGGCCACTACTTGCCAATTGTAGCAGTGAAGGTGTGGAGCCTTGTGTAAAAAGAAGTTCAACTCATCAAACTACTTTTCGTGAACCAGATGAAGTTAAGACAAAAGGAAGGGCAAAAAGAATTAAGAGAGGAAAAGAGAAGGCAAATGGAAAGCGCAATAGTACCGGTAGACATTGTCATGGATGTGGCAAAGATGGGCAGACCCATGACAAACGCAATTGTCCAGTGCTGCTCAATCAGTAAGAATGCTTATTTAACATATTTCATGTTTTGTTGTTAATTGTTTGGTTAGTGTGTCACTAAATATATGTTATTTTTCCCATTTAGATTTGCTGAAAATTTTGGTGGAGATGACATAGATGATGATAGTTATTCATCACATGTACTACTCTTTATACTATTCCTAGAATCTGAAAAAAAAATTCAAAGAATTAATAGTTCCTTTTTTTCCATGTACATGTTGGTCAGGATGATTAGCCGCTGGTCTGCACGATTAAACATAGTTTTCTTTGCAGTAGTTATTTTGGAGATACAGAGGAGACATGCTAACATTTACTTTTTGGATGCACTTTTTGAAGATGCAGAGAAGATTTGCTAGTGTTTGCTTTTTGGTTCTCAGAATTGATGTTGAAGTTGGGTCTGGAATAGTATAGTAATTTGCTTCTGAGTTTGCAGATCAGTTCTGTCATGTGCACCTATTCTTCTAGATATTGGACTGCTTGCAGCTATTAGAGGTTTATTCCCAGCAGCACTATTGTTATGTTGTTTCATGTTTCAGTTAGTTCTTCTAGATATTGGACTGCTTGCAGCTATTAGAGGTTTATTCCCAGCAGCAGGTGCTAATTAGAGCTGTGTCTCTATTTTCCTGAAAGTACTTTTTCTTTATTTACAGTTTATGCTTTGGGAGAACCCTGGAGAAAGGAAGGAAAATGATCTTCCATTCACGAACCTTTTGTTGCCAGATTTTAAGAATTAGATGAAGTCCTCTGTTTGGTTATATTAAACTTATGAAGCTTGAATAGGAAAAGAATATGCATTGTCATAAGGTAAGAATATGCATTCTCATAAGTTTTTAACAATACATAAAGTAGTTCAGGACATTACTTTATAATCCAACTAGAGTAACATTTTTATATACAATAGGGGCCAACACGCCCAGCAAAACAAGGAAACAAATCAGAAACTAGGTACATGCTCCTAAAACTAGGCTGCATTATGAGATCCTGATCCAGTCGTGGCCTTAACATCAACCCAACCTTGCTTCCATTTGTAGTACCTTGCATTAGTTCCTTCTCACTAATCATGTACCCGTCCTTATTATGTTCAGTGCCTTTCTCAAGTGAGTCAGCTACCTAATTTGCATGCACCAAAAAGCTCCAGACCTGAGCCCCAAGAGCATAGCCTGCATCAAGTAATATATAAATGTACCCAAGGAGAACCATTAACCATTGACCATTTTCCAAGAGATAAACTCCCTATCTATTAATTAAAAGAATAAGATATGAAGTCAGAATACTTGGAACAGCAAATCCAATTTTGCAAATAACACACCTTTATATCTTTGATTCCTAATCCAATCTTATGATCCCTATGAGGGTGAAATACTAAACCTGTCACCAAAGTTTGCTTCTCCATCTCATTTATGCTTTCATTGATGTCATACTTGCATTCACACGAATTACATATATGTGAGTAACAGGACCTTCCTATTTCATTATGTAAAAATGTTTTTTCTACCTACTTGTCCCAACTCCTAAGAGAAAAACAATCAACTTGGTCATTTTGGAAACCTATAAACTCATAGGAAATAGATTCTCTGTATAGCTGGAAAAGGACATCATCAATGTTAAAATTTTGGCAAAGAAGTTGTACTACAGAGTGTTTGAAACTATTGCATTTATTTCAGTGTTAATATCAGGTATGCTCCTGACATATGCAAGCCGTCATCAGGCAAGAGAAAATCAGTTCCAAATTTCAAACAAGAACAAGTACTTTTCATGTATGATACTAGCGAAGAAATTTCCCGAGCTTTCACATGGCCACTACATTCTTCAATCTAATAGAACCCTTAATCTAACAAAATCTGAATGTACATGAGCACGTAACAAATGAACCAAAATACCAAGAATGTGAATCACCTTCATTCTAGCTCGACAATGTTGTCAACCTATGTCTGATTGTACTGCACAAGCTCCAAAAACAAGAACTCAAATGCACTCAAACTGACCTGAAACAACCATCAAATCCCAAAATCATCAAACAGCCAAAATCTCAATCACCGTAAAATTCAATAAAAGCATAAAATCCCAGGTCCTCATCACTCAAATGAAGGTCAATTCAGTACAAAGTTTCGATCTTTCCCCTTAAATCGATTACCCAATACACAGAGATCCATTAAACCACACCCATTTAGTTCAGGGTTGAGTAATTTGATGCATGAGAGAGAGAGAGAGAGAGAGAGAGGACCTATTGTTTTCCTTTGCTGAGAGGCTTGTCGAGGATGTTAGAGTACCGCTTCATCTTCCCGACTCCGATCATTCTTTTTCATCGATCTCAGTCCCTGCCTTCGTCTTTCATATCATGAATAACCTGAAAACTACTGCAATTAGATTACAATATGAGGCAAGAGTGGACATTCTGGCAAGAAAGCATACACTCACAGCTAAGAGAAAACCCACTTGATGTGCATTGAAATCGAAGAAAAAGAATGATCGGAGGTGCTTGAGCTGCGAAGTCGGAGTTCTCGAAGTCGGAGTTCTCTAAGCGACAGAGAACTGGGAACTCGAGAATTCTAGGTTAATCTGGGTTAAATGGTTTGACAAAATCTCAGCCGTTGAAGGTCATTAAAACAGATCCAAGGGCTGTCATGTTATCCCTCAAATTGGACAAAAAAAGGGATCCCTTACTGGAAGGGCCCTGTATATATATATATAGCTGGCTGTTTGTGCAGGAAGAGGGAAGGATAGAATGGGGCAGCCACATGGCAGCATATGAGTGGACAAGGAGAAATGAAGGATGGTCTGGCACATGCTAGCTAGCCTTCAATTGACTCAAGCTAATTAAGCAATTATGGTTTAATTGCTACACGTGAAATTTTGGCTGAGGTTGATTAATTAATCATTTAATTAATTAATACTAGGATTAATTAATTAATACACCCTTTTCTTTGCTTCAATTTTCTTTTTCTTCTATTGCTTTCCCCAAGCTCAAACCAATGTTTTTTCACATATTTGCTTGCATTGACGCGTTGACCATTGTTGACTTTTCGTCTTTTTGTCGATAACTCCAATTAACTCCATTTTGCTCTAATTTCGCACAACTTCTTCCAAAATCCACAACTCCGTTTATTTACTACAAAATAAATAAAAATGGATTAAATACATAATAATTGTCTTGAAAAATAGCTTAATTCTAGTATTTAGGATGCAATTACTCTCATAGAAATGCCTGTAATCAGTATCATTAAGACAACACATCCAGAGTAATCTATGATTGTAAATCATGCATACAAGATATCCAAACGTAGAATATTTTGGTTTAGTATGGTGATGATCCACATGAACATGACTTGGTACATCACAATTTCTTTTCAATTATATCAAAGCAATAAATAAAGTGGGAAAGCTGCATTATTTGTAATGATGTTTCTTCTTAATAGAGTTATCTTTCTAATATGTCACCACAATTGTAAAGCGAATAGAGTACCTAGTAGAGCATGGTGCACCTAATAAGGGACTGAAGGACAAATGTCATTTCTCTAGAAATGATGGACATTATCAATATGATTGCCCAAAACGTAAGGCATGCATGGTTCCAAATAAAAGGTAAGACTTTGGCTTATGTATTATTCGAATCAAATTTAGCTGAAGTTCCTTATAATACTTGGTGGGCTGACTCAGGTGCTACTGTTCATGTTTCTAATTCGATGCACGGATTCCTTACAACCCAAAGCCTAAAACCAAATGAAATTGTATCTATATTGGGAATCGGGTGAAAGCACCAGTTGAAGCCATTGGAACTTTTCGTTTGATTTTAGATACCAGCCATTATTTGGATTTGTTTAAAACTCTTTATGTTCCGACTTGTTCTTAGAATTTAATTTCTGTTTCCAAACTTGATCTTGATGGTTTTACTTTCAAAATTGGTAATAAAAGTTTGAGTTTGTTTAAGAATAAATCTTTTGTTGGTTCTGGTTCTTTGATTGATGGGTTGTATAAAATTAAGCTTGATGGTCTTTTTGCTGAAACACTTTTAACCCTGCATCCTAAGGTTGGAACTAAACGTAGCTTGACAGATGAATCTTCCTCTTTCTTGTGGCACAAAAGGCTGGGTCATATATCTAGAGAAAGAATGGAGAGATTGGTAAAGAATGAGGTTCTTCCGAACCTAGATTTTACTGACTTGGGTGTTTGTGTGGATTGCATAAAGGGAAAGCAAACCAAACACACAAAGAAAGGTGCCACAAGAAGTTCTAAGCTTCTTGAAATTATTCACACAGACATTTGTGGACCTTTTGATGTTCCATCTTTTAGTGGAGAAAAATATTTCATCACCTTTATAGATGATTTTTCACGTTATGGTTATATCTATCTATTGAATGAAAAGTCTCAATCTGTAAATGCCCTTGAGGTATTCATCACTGAAGTTGAGAGACAGTTACATAGAAAAGTGAAAATTGTAAGATCAGATAGATGTGGTGAATTCTATGGAAGGTATGATGAGTCAGGACAACATCCTGGTCCTTTTGCTAAGTTCCTTGAAAAGCATGGCATTTGTGCTCAATATGCAATGCCAGGAACGCCACAGTAGAATGGTGTTGCTGAAAGGCGTACGTAATCGTACTCTTATAGATATGGTTGGAAGTATGTTGAGTAATTCAACATTACCTATATCATTGTGGATGCATGCTTTAAGAACCGATGTATACTTACTGAATAGAGTTCCTAGTAAGGCAGTTCCAAAGACTCGTTTTGAACTGTGGATGGGAAGGAAGCCTAGTTTAAGACACCTACATGTTTGGGGATGCCCTGCAGAGGTTAAGCTCTATAATCCACAAGAAAAGAAATTAGACTTTAAAACGAAAAGTGGTTACTTCATTGGTTACCCAGAAAAGTCTAAAGGATATAGGTTTTATTGTCCTGACCATAGTACAAGAATTGTTGAAGCTGGAAATGCTAGATTCATTGAAAATGGTGAAATTAGTGGGAGTGAAAAGATGGAAGTGATTATTCAAGAAGTTAGGATACAGTTTTCTGCACCTATATCTTCTCAAAGAAGTATAGTTCCTCTAGTTGTTGTACAGCCTAATGACAATGAACAACAACTGAATGGTCAAGAAATGAATGATCGTGGAATAAATGATCAAGAAATGAATGATCAGGAAGTAGTGAATGAAAAAAGAAATGAATGACCAAAACCCACATAATGAAATCATTGACAATGAACTTGTAGCACAAGAACCACAAGAAATAGGAGTAAGACGGTCTCAAAGAAATAGAAGACCTGTTATTTCGAATGATTATGTGGTATACTCGCAAGAATCTGAATTTGACATTGGGCCAAGGAAGGATCCGGTTTCTTATTCACAAGCCATTCAGTGTGAGAATTCTAAGAAATGGATTGATGCTATGAATGATGAACTGAAATCAATGGACCAAACAAAGTTTGGGAACTCGTTGAGTTGCTTGAAGGATGTAAAAGAGTTGCGTGTAAATGGGTTTTCAAAACCAAACGCGACTCGAATGGCAACATAGAACAATATAAAGCCAAACTTGTAGCCAAAGGTTTCACTCAGAAAGAAGGCATTGATTACAAAAAAACCTTCTCTCCTATCTCTAAGAAGGACTCTCTCAGAATTATTATGGCACTTGTAGCTCATTTTGATTTAGAGTTACATCAAATGGGCTTTTAACGGCTTTTCTAAATGGGAACTTAGAGGAGGAAGTCTATATGAATCAACCTAAAGGCTTCTCATCAGAAGGAAAGGAACACATGGTCTGTAAATTAAAGAAATAGATATATGGACTTAAACAAGCTTCCCGACAATGGTATCTCAAGTTTAATGATAATGTTGTCTCCTTCGGTTTTAAGGAAAACATTGTTGATCGATGTATATACCTGAAGGTCAGTGGGAGTAAGTTTATATTTCTGATTTTGTATGTTGATGATATTTTGCTTGCTAGTAGTGATCTTGGTTTGTTACATGAAACCAAGAATTTTCTCTCTAAGAAATTTGAAATGAAAGATATGGATAAGGCATCCTACCTGATTGGAATTGAAATATTTTAAGATAGATCACGTGGACTATTGGGGTTGTCTCATAGAGCATATATTGAGAGAGTTCTAGAGAGATTTGGAATGGAAAAATGTTCACCAAGCATTGCTCCAATTCAGAAATGGGACAAGTTTAGCCTTAAGCAATGCCCACAAAATGAATTGGAGCTGAAGGGCATGGAAAGAATTCCTTATGCATCCGCTGTATGTAGTTTGGTTTATGCATAAATTTGTACAAGACCAGACATCAGTTTTGTGGTTGGGATGTTAGGAAGGTACCAAAGCAATCCAGGAATGGATCATTGGAAAGCTGCAAATTAAGAAGGTAATGAGGTATCTACAAGGAATAAAGAATTATATGCTCACATATAGGAGATATGATAACCTTGAGGTAGTTGGTTATTCAGACTCTGATCTTGGTGGTTGTCTTGATACTGGAAAATCAACTTCTAGTTACTTGCTCCTACTAGCTGGAGGGGCAGTTTCATGGCGAAGTGCATAGCAAACTTGTATCACTACATCTACCATGCAAGCTGAGTTTGTGGCAGTCTTTGAGCCCACCACTCATGCATTGTGGTTGCGGAACTTTATATCAGGGCTTAGTGTTGTCGACAGTATTGCTAGGCTGCTTAGAATTCATTGTGACAACACCACAGCTGTTTTCTTCTCCAAAAATGAGAGGTATTCTCAAGGCGCTAAACGAATTGATCTACAATACCTTGCCATGAAGGAGGATGTTCAGAAACAAAGAGTGTCTATTGTTAACATAGGAACAAAACTCATGATTGCAAATCCACTTACAAAAGGGTTAGGACCAAAGGCATTCCTTAAGCATGCTGAAAGAATGGGTCTTTGTCATAACCCATGACTGTTTCAAAATTTTGGTCTATAGAATGATTGTTCTAATTTTGCTACACTCGGAGCTCTATAATGAATATGTTTCTGATTAATAAATTTCTTATTTTCCATTGAATGTACATGTATGAGTCTGGATGAATGACAACAGGAACGTATCTATATGTTAGAGATATGATGGTTGGACCATTAAGAGACCTCTGACTTATTGGCTACTGTTTGTAGTTTACTAATGATATAGTACATGGAAGAGATTATTTCAATTTGATTTATGACCGCCATAACGTACTTTAGTAGGGTGCTTGCAATGATGTGTATGATGATCATATGAAAGTATGGATCAATCAATTGAATTGCGCGCTTAATATTCGTCTATTAAACCACCAATTTTCTATCACATGATCCAAGTGGGAGAATGTAAGAATTTACTCCTTTAATTGTAGATCATATGAAATAATTGGTGCTTATGGTGTATATTCCATATATGATTTGATAGACTAATTAATGGATCCTAATTGATCAATCAGAGGGAATTTCCTATATCTATTTCCATGATGGATGGAAATCACTTGAGTCATTGATGGAAATTGGTCCTCTCTTACCTGATATAACTAGTGCACAATTCTATCTTATGTACACACAAAAAGTACTCAAAACACGTATGAGAGTTTGAGGTGCAAGGGCTGAGAGAGAAACCATTTCCTTTGGATTGACAACTTCGCCGAACCGCTGCGTCTTGGTATACTACATATTGCTCCAATGGAACAAGGTATGTAGTTTATGTTTTCCGCCTTACGGTTAATGTTGTGAGATCATGCAAGTTCTAGATTTTGGTTTTATGTATTTAAACTCTTACATTTGAGACTTGAGACCCCATATGAGTTTGTTGCCTTGGTTGAAACCGCATATGACCTTGTTCCATTGATTGAAACCATATGAGCGTCGTACATTGGTTGAAAGTTGAAACCGCACAAGATTGTTGCATTGGTTGAAATGCCATTTGTTCATGTACTGGTTCATAAAACTCTGTATGAACTCCTCCGTGGATCAGGCACCCTACGTGCATTGAATCTGGTTGAGCTGAAACAAAATTATGAAGTGGTGTCAAATACGTATGTTATACTGCTCTTAAGTACATCTGTGTAAGGTACTATAATAGGAGCAGTCAAATACGTACTCCAGACTGCCAGCGTGATGTCCATACCTATTCAATCCTCATACCAAGGAAATCAATGATAGTTGGGACATTGTTTAAGTTGTATAATTGTAGGAAAAGGGTTTACTATGCTATTCTAAAATTAAAAAGAAAATGCTAGGATCTAAGCAATCTGTCCCAATATGAACTCTGTTTGGTTCAGCTTGCTTTGGTCTATTTCTGCTTACTTTCTAAGTCGATGTAGGAATGCATAATCTAAGAGTATGTTTTTTGGTTAGTTCGCTTGAAACGGTCTGATACTTCCAATAAAAGTGTGATTGAAACGTCAGCAATTGACCAAGCCACATATATAAATGAGTCGTGGAACTATTAGCCATTAGAATCAATTAAAATAGTGCAATTTATTCATTCTTTGCAATGAAGAAGACTGGCACAAGGGAGGTACAATCTATTTAAGAACATCCCATATTGGCCTGGAGTAGCCCCAACCCAACCTCCCATATTCAGTTTTCAAAAAAAAAAAAACAATAATAATAATAATTAGGGTGGTTCTAGATGGACCTATAAATTTAATATTTTGACCTCCAACTTTTTTCAATTATTAATAGATTTTGCCAAGACATATGAAAAGACAAATAAGAACAAAGAGAGAAAAATAGGGAAAAAAAAAAACTCTTCTTACCTCCCTAAATATAACATTCAATTAAATTATTTTTTTATTTCTTCCGGAATTTTCTTATATTGCCATATAGTTTTATAATTTATAAAAAATTACACACAAGTATCACTTTGAAAATTTAATTAGTCATAAATCCATCTAATTTTTCTTGTACACATAAAGCCACTTTCATCCACAATTTTTCATCACTGACAATTTTGCCCTTCTATCCAAGAAATCTCTCTCTCTCTCTCTCTCTCTCTCTCTCTCTCTCTCTCTCTCTCTCTCTCTCTGTGTTCAATTCCAAAATTGAGCCATGGAATCGACCTCGCTCGTCAAATTACGATGGTCGTCGTTCTAATCTGAAGCCACACTATCTGCCTCGTGCTCCTCCTCGGCTCGTCTCATCTTCGTTGTCTCTAAGCCCTGAGTGTCGTCTCCAAGGCTCGGCTCCATCATCTTCATACTCCTAAGTGATCGCTATAATTGCAGATTGCAAGTATGCTTTGCGCTGGTGATTAGACAGAGAAGAGGCGAGACATGTATTCTTGTTGCTCCCAGACTTCGTCGCCGAAGATAGGTTCGAAGATCTCCATGGCCGAAACGAAGCGTTTCATCTCCTTGAGTCGGCTTTTAAGCTTGGCCTCGCAAGCCCTATCTGAGATTCAAGGTACGTTTTCATTTTACACTTAGCTAATGTACCGATAAGTTAAATTAGCTCAAGACTGCTACTGTTGTAAGGATTTGATTGACTGATTGCTCTGTTTGCTTAGTTGAAAACCTAATTAATCCAAGGGAGAACGAAGGAATTGAATTGACGAGAAAAAAAAATGAAGCCTGATGTATGTGGCCACGGACCGATCTTCGATTTCAATTGTTCTTAATATTTTATTAGTGAATTAGTGTTCGAAATGTGGTTGATTTGATTATCAGAGTCAGGCGGAGTGAAATGGCCACCAATCTGATTTTGTCTTTGATTTTTGGTGCATTGCAATTACAGTGCTTTGTTTTGTATAGACCTTGAAATCATTTAGATATTATATGTGCCTTATCTTCTTCCACTGGACATTTGTAGTTTATATTTTATTCATGATTCGCCTTTCCTTTTGTTTTAGTGTTTACTGTTTGCTATTCATGGACATTTATAGTTTATATTCTATTCAAGTTATTCATGTCTAAATGTATATCAACTTAACAGGGAGTAGCTTCCTGTGTGTTACTTAAGTAGCTTTTCTCTGACTTGGCTGATTTATATTGATTCACAATGTAGATTTGGAAGGAAAAGGGCATAGTATTAGATTAGGCATGCATTCACTTTGATTAGCATTTCCAAATCATTATTATCTTATCAGTAGCTTTATTGGGTTGATAAATGATGGTTTGAAAGAAGAAAGGCTAGTACATTGAGAGTAGGTTTTGGTGTTAGTGAGAGTAGATTTCGTTGTTAGTGTCGTTAGCATTTTAATGTTGGTGAGAGTAGTTTTCGGTGTTGGTTAGAGCAACTTTTGGCGTTTTGATGAGTAACTTTTGGTTTTGGTGAGAGTAGCTTTTGGTGTTAGTAACAGTAGATTTTCGGTGTTGATGATAGTAGCATTTGTTGTTGGTGAGAGTAGCATTTGTTGTTGGTGGTGAGAGTAGCTATAAGTGTTAGTAGGAGTAGCTTTTTTTGTTGGTGATAATAGTTTTTAATGTAGGTGACAGTAGCTTTTGTGACCGTACCGAAGGGTGTCAGAAATCTTACAGTAGTAGCTTTTGTTGTTAGTGAATAGCTTTTAGTGTTGGTGGTTGTAGCTTTTGTTCTTAGTGATAGTAGTTTTTGTGACCATGTTGGAGTCTATAGATATCTCACCGGATTAGCTTTCGTTGTTGGTGACAATAGTTATTGTTATTAGTGGAAGTAGCTTTTGTTGTTGGTGATAGTAACTTTTGGTTTTGATGATAGTAGTTTTTATGACCTCACCGAAGACTACTGGAAATCTTATAGGAGTAGTTTTTGTTGTTGATGAGAGTAGGTTTTAGTGTTGGTGGCAGTAGTTTTTGTTACCATGCTGGAGGCTACGGAAATCTCACCGGATTAGCTTTTGTTGTTGGTGACAGTAACTTTTGTGACCTCACCGGAGGTTGCCGCAAATCTCACCAAAGTAACTTTTGTTGTTGGTGACAGTAGCTTTTGTAAGCTCACCGGAGGTTGCCGGAAATCTCACCAGAGTAGCTGTTGTTGCTGGTGACAGTAGCTTTTGTGATCTCGCCTGAGATTGCCGGAAATCTCACCGGAGTAGCTTTTGGTGTTAGTGACAATAGCTTTTGTGGTCGCCTGAAGTTGGCCAGAGGTCTGTCGGAGACTCGCCGGAGATCGGCCGAAGACCCATCGGAGTTGGCCGGAAACCTCGCTGGAGAGGAGAGAGAAGATGATTGTTGACTTTTCACTCTAGTGGCATTTATGTAAATATATTAGTTTTTTATATCTAAAATTTAATACCCTTTTTAATTTAGTGGCCTTATGAGGGAAAAACATATTTGATGGCCTTATGGCTAAAACAACATACAAATTTGCACTTATATGTAATTAACCCTATAATTTACCTAAAATAATTAAGTAAAAATAATAATTTCTATACATGGCCCATCCTTTAATACAAAAATAAATTCAAAATAATCTGAATTGGAATTTCCTTAAACTAAATTCATTGAATATTATGATATAGTTATTACTCGATCTTCCAACCTAAAACCCTTGAAATCCTTCTTTTAGCAAATTCAAAAGGATTTCAGCAATATATCAAGATCAAGAACCTTTGATTAATTTTTGTGGATGAGAGACATACTCATAAGAGAGCAATAACATGTGATTTTAATTCATTCTTCTTCTTATGGTTGAAGATAGAGATAAAAAGTAGAGTAACAAATTGTTGCATCTCATATTCAAGAGTGTTTTGGTAAAAATAAGGAGGTCTACTTAGCTTTTCAAGTATTCTAAAAAGTAAATTAGAGGTGTACTAAGTATAAGAGGTCTAAATAGTAAATTTGGAGATCTAACTAAAACCACCCTAATAATTAATAATTAAAAAGAAAAAAAAAAACTCAAAAGGAAGAAGATGATATCTCTCAAGAAACAGTTGAGGTGTCATTCAGCATTGGTCACACATAAAGGCATCTATACTTTGGACTTTGGTGTGGTTCACCACCGCTATTAACAACACTACGTAGAACACAGGACCTCTCTTGGACAAGAGCCCCACATGACCATAAGAGAGTTAATGTCTTACCATCCCTACCCCTTGATTGTGGATAAGTATGATGAGTTTGCAATTTAAGGTATACTAGACCCAACTTCCCACTGTAGAATTAACATCAAACAACTTCATACCATTAATCAGCTCCATTTATGATTATTTTAAATAAATCGATTGCAAATAACATTTAAGCAGATTAAGAATAAATATGAAATATCAAGTTTATATGATTTAAATAAAATTGCTAGCTCAAATTACATGATTTACATCCAAACTTGTTCTTTTATTTAGTATGAAATAGCATTGAGTTTGTCTAGTAATTCAAGGCTTTCTACAAAATAATCCATACAGTCGTAAGACACATACTCATTGATTCGAAAATCAGTAGTGCTTTTGGTCTTAGAATCCACCGATTTCAGCACTCCCTGAATGCACACGAGCACTACATCACAACTGTTTCTGAACCAAAGCGGCCGTGGATATGGATATGTTATATGATGGAAGTCCGTAGTGAAAATATTAGTGCAGGAGTTTGCCACACCATACTCTTCCATGACCCACATGCTAAGTCGAATCAGACCAGTAAATTCTTGTTCAAAGAAAGCAAGGGAGTCCCTGTATCTTGAAATTAAGCAAATCTTTCTATTTCCCCAGAATGATTCACTTGAAATAATGGAATCGTGGTAGTTTATCATCTTACACTGATGAAACCAATGCAGAGCACCATTGACCAAAGCATGAGTGTCATGAAGAAAAGTTTTGGGATAACAGGGGTCGTCACCAGGAATAACAATGGAAGCAGTTAGACTCTTCCAATAGCCACGGGCCAATGACCAAATCTCAACTTCACATGAACGAGCTCCCTGAACATAACTCACAGTTCTCAAAACCTTATAGTCATTGGCGGACGAATCATAACCGAAGGCATAACTTATTCTAGGGTTATCATCCCTGATGAAGGTAAACACTAGGCCTGGCCAAAACCACGAACTTTCGAATACTAGGGTTCCAAATTAACACAGTAAAGTCATGAGCAACAAGGCATACCAGCCCGTTACAAGTCCCGACCACATTGATAGGCTTACTACCTAAAACTATTGATCTTTTTTTGGAGATAGCAGCTTGTGTCCTATCGTAAGATGAGAATGGATTTCTAAGCTTGGTATGCTCATCGAACGAAGGGTTATCTCGATGCAACGAGAAAGGCTCCCTCCTATCTGCAGGTGATGAAAAAGCCTGTAGCAAGAGGAGTTGGCCGTCTCTGCAGTTGAGGTGGAGGTGGGTGTCGATGAAACTAGAGGTTGAGATTATAGAGTTCCATGTCTTGCACACTGCCTTACATTTGAGTAAAGATTTGATGGGTAGCCTCAGGAAGATTACATCTATAATCTCTTCAGGAAGGGCTTCCATGGATGTCGCGGTCTTTAATTTCTTTTGTTTTGGCTAACATTTTCGATCTAATGCTAGAATAATGAGCTGAGGGTCTGCTTTTATAGATTTGGGGACACCCGTTCTAAAACCTATCTTCTTAAGAGTCCTAATTTCTAATTTCTGCGATATGACATCGCCTACTCCAATTTCACACAAAGATTTTATCAGAAATTTGAGTCCAAAATCATTTGGAGCGAGAAAGGATCAGCAAGAGAGGTAATAGGAGTTTAGTTATCCTTGATTTTTAATTCCTACCATGGATTGAAAATCTAAAGCCTATAATTATAGCACGTCGACAACTCAACTTTAAACATATTAAATTAAGCAATTGTCTCTCCTGCATCGCGTACTTCCTGCATCATCTTTTAACAATCTATCAGAATAACAGAATACAAACACATGTTGCAGTTCTAATCTCAGGAATGTGGTCTTCTCTTCTATCATATCAGTCTGAATCCCCTGTTCCAGTCCTTCAACCAAGGCAGTTGGTCAAGCACGTGAGGAACACATTGGATTATTCAAGCAAAATCTACGATGAAACGACAAGGCCAAACACCATATCGAACTTCAACTAGCATGGTTGGATCCACAGCAAATTGAACGTTTTAACAAGTAACCATTAATACAAATATGCCCAGAAACCTAGTGCAACTTTTACAATGTCAAAACTAGTCTTCATATGAAGCTTTTCCCTTTTAGCAATTTAAGTAAAAGCAAAGTATGAACATATGGAGAAAATGCATGCCTTCCGGAGCATGGGTTTCTATACATTTGTTTACAAAATATACATAAACCCAAACCCGAAAATCCAGTGCAAACAATGTACATCTGAATGAGGGCATCTCCATAGAATACCACGACACAAGTGAAACAAGGAAATAACCCAGCTATGGAAACTTGAACCACTTTACAAGAAGCAAGTTGCATTCAAGCAGAGAAACCAGCTTCCATTGCTTGTAAGATTGGAGCAGTATTGAACCTGAAGTTTCTGAAGCTCTTGCCAGGTCCTATGTCAGGAGGATGGACATCAGGCTCAGGTTTAGTTGACTGGCTCTCCATTATCATGTTGCTACTCCCTATTGAGCTGTTTTTTGCTCTCCACACACTGATTCCTAAAAATGATGAAAGAAAAAGCTCCTCAGCAAAAGCAGAAAAAGAATATCCACATAACCTGTACTATAAAAATCAAAGGCATCTTGTTATCAAAAGAAAATGCAATTGTGGATCTGGAAACTGGATGTGCTCAGCTATGATTGAAACCATAGACTATACCAGTACCATTTTACACACAAGAAAACCAAGACATCTTTGGAAAATCATTCATGTTATATGTTTGGTTTCTCCAAGATTCTGCCATCCATCTTTTCTTTTCCTCTTTTAGTTTCATTTCATGATTTTAATATCAAGTTATAAACCTGAAGTTTATAGGCTAAAAAGACATGAAAGTGGGAGGGAGAACCTCTCAGAGGCATATCAGGTCTTGGAGCAATGGCTGATGTTTAAAATCGATGACTTTAACAATCTGTATGAAGACAACGATCCTATTAGACATTATAAAAAATGTTGGAACACTTTAGAAGATAATAAATTATATATCGAAAGTACTTACGCCAGAAAAGGTGACACCATGTAAAGCTTGAGGCCGGTGATACCACGGGATATCACATCATCACTTGCTGGCTGAAGATCATCCAGCCGATGCCATGCAATTTCCTGCAAACAGATAACAAAAGCCGTGCGCTTTGCATGTGATAATGTGCAAGATACAAGGTATATATATACTATATGGAAACGATGAATCAATTTAACAAATACTTAGGTATTTAGTTATCACGTTGATTACCAACTTATAACTTTCAATGTAAACTACAAGTTCTTATCTTCTGGAATAAATTTTGCCAACCAATATAGAACAGTAGGCAAAACCAGAATTGATTTATAAATGTTGTTGCAGTTAAGAATCACATACACTGATCTCCTTTTTGGTGAGTGGTGCAAAGGCTGTATCTTCCCTTACACCAGCAATAATGTAGAGTCGCACCCTTTGCTGTCCAAATATAACTTCAATGTAATCATCTATTTTAAGAAGTTTAGTAACATCAAATCCTGTTTCTTCATGGACCTGCATTCAAAGCAAAAAAACCAGGCTATTTAACAACAGAGGAGAGGAAAAACCATATGATAGTCTAGGGGCATGCTTTCAGAGGGAAAAATGACGCGCAACACTTTCTGAGGCAAAGTGTAATCGAATAACATTCCTCATCAGTGAAAAACATTACGAAACAAAGCAAATTACTTCAGCCATAGATCTTAGTTTCTTAGTACTAAAAAAATCTATAGTAAAATTTACTAAGCTGACATAATAATCCGTAGTAAGTTATGCAATTTCCCATAGGATGAAGCCATTACACCAACCTCCTTTCCCAAAAATTCTCTCATGGAGGGTCGCACTGTCCTACTCCATATCACAGATTTGGGGAAAATGAAGTTGGGGTACTATCCTAAAACTTCTGTTAACGTGTAATAAAGTCTACGGCAAGAGTATTGCTACAGAATAGATATGAATCCTCAAGCCATGGTGCATGCGGTTTATTTGATATGCTCCGCCTAATAGCAGTTGATCTTATCACCTCAAGCAGATGAGAGCCCATATGTCATGCAATATAAAATCTAAAATTATAATTTTAGGTTTGTAAACCATACTTACCCCCTGCCCTAGCAACACATCCACAGGTCATACAAAAACATAAGATTTGTCCTACCTATTATCTCACTTGCAAATTTTTGCAAATTATGCTGCAACCACACAAGAATGTAAAGTGCTAAAAATATCATTTACTATGTTTCAAATTCACTGGTTCCTGGCTGTGAAATCTCAGTTCAAATCTCTCAAAAAACAAAAAAACAAAAAAAACAAAAAAAAAACTGGATAAAGAAAGAGAACTGCATAAGAAAGAATCTTACTTCTCTGATGGCACATGCATGGTCTTCCTCGTCTTTGTTCTTTTTGCCACGAGGAAAACTCCAGCTTGATCCTTTCCATCCCTTCACTAGTATGCACTGCCAATTGGACAAACACAAAATAAAAATAAGCACAGGACAAAATGAAAATCATACTTTTCATGTAAGCTCATATAGTTCGCTGTTCACCACTGCATATAACAAGATCTTATCATATCAAATTATCAACTACTCATCAAACTTAGAATTATGAAATGACTTGCCACATTTGAAATATAGTTTTACGAAAAGTTGTTCTTGTTAAAAATCAAAGTTCAAGAATCATTCAAAAAATTCTCACCCTTTCATAGGTTTCATCCAAAATGATTGCTCCAGTTACAGGAACCTTAACCTTGTAAGAAGTGAAGTCCTTAAATATGTCGTCTATATGGGCAACATAAGGTTTAAGAACATCACAGCTGTTAAACACTGCAAGATATTAAGGAAAATCTGAATACACTAATGATCCATGCTCTTCAAATCAGTAATCAGATTATTGGTTGACCTGGTAAACATGATTTTCAGGTCACCATAAATGACAATGCAGGGAAGAAACAGAAGGACTAGCATGGAGAAGGGGATATAACTTGAGAGGCACAAATTACAACGGGGTGTCATTAAGACAACACTTCCAGAGTAATATAAGACTGTAAATCATACAAGATATCCAAACATAGAATATTTTGGTTTAGTATGGTGATGATCCACATGAACATGACTTGGTACATCACAATTTCTTTTCAATTATACCAAAGCAATAAATAAATAAATAAGTAAATAAAAGAATCCACAAATTAAAAAAGAAAAAGGATCAACTAAATGATCCACATGCATGTGACAATAAATAGAAATGATGACAAAGCAACTTGCTTTCCTATTAAACTACATATTATTGATCAAGGATTTGAAGGGGCAGCCATGTGTAGAACTGTAGATTACATATAAAAAAATTGGAAAACAAATATGACTCGGTTAGCATTCACTTGACAATAGACTGCAAAGGATACATAAAGAAGTAAACTCCTTCAAATTAAATGACTTCAGCGATGGATTTTTCTCAACTGAGTTGTCTTCATAAAACCAATGAGCATACTCCACAAGAAATAAAATCCGCTCAAATGATTGTAGGTCTTCTTTTGGAACGTTTAGAACAAACCGACTGCAAGTGAATTAGTAAGATAAATTAGCCTTAGATGTCTGTCAAAGGGAATCAGAATAACATAGATAAGGCATAAGCAATGCATTAGCAACAAGAGCCAATGGGGAAGAGAAAAGCAAAAGGCGATGAAATTTATACATGACTAGGATGTTGAATGAACAAGAAAAAAATAAGTATAAAGAAAAAGTTATGTATCTAATCGAATAGATAGAGAAGTATGTACTCATGCAAACCTGCAGAGATCATCGAGGAGTTCCTGGGGAGGAAGGCCATTCTTTAGCGGAGCACTTGAAGACCGGGGAAGGCCAGACATGGTGGCTTCCCGGTGGTTTCTGATATTTTCAAAAAAATCAAGTATCAATGTGGATATACCAGGCTATGCTCAAATTTGCACTAACACACAAAATTATGTATAGAATCTGCAGAAAGATTCTTTCATGAAATTTATGACTCCCATCTGTTTTCTTTCTCTTGGTTTTGATCAACTTGCTTGGATTTAATAAGTCTTTTCATGCAATTGTAAAATCCAATTAGAGAATGCACTTCACATCGGGGAATAAATTGAATAACAATCTTTGTATTGATACAAATAAACCAACGTTAGTTTCTATACCCCTAGATTTTCCAACATAAGCACAGCAGCCAAACCAATTGATTTAACAACCATGACTCAATGAACCCCTTTTCCATTCAGGACTTTTAGTAATTATATGTAAATTTGGATGAAACTTGGACAGCATAACCACCTCAAAGCCACTCAACGTAATAGTTAATACCATCTAGCAGAATCCCAAGATACTCCTATATCACTTGACCAGCCTAGTGCTTTCAAATGCAACATTAAAAGGGTAAGTTCTCAAGTAATTAACCAAAATTGAACAAAGTATTATCAGCTTAAGCCTTTTCTTGTCAGAAATATCAGCTTAAGCCTTTTCTTGTCGGAATTATCTGTTTGAGTTAATTGTAAGCATGAATTTGTCAAGGAAAAAAAAAATTCTGCACTGTAAGAGATTTTCCACCTTAAAGCTACTTAGAAAAATGTACAAATTCACGTATAGAAGAACAGAACAATATAAGATGAAAGCACATTGCTAATGAAAAGATATATATTTGAAGACCTTTTCTGTTGGATCTGCATGCCCTATTGCTAAAATTGAGAGAAACCGACTCCAAAACTGTTGGACAGAGAGAGATATAATGCAAATTAGGAGAGAACAAAATACCTTGCTGAGTTTCTATGTTCTCACTTTAAGAGTGGGACAAGAGTGAAAATGGAAATTGATTAAAGAATTTCTTTGGATTCCCAAAACTGAAAGTGGGACTGTGGGAGCAGGAAAGAATTGCTTCTAATTGACTCCCTTTGCTATCTTTCTACTAAAAGAAAAATAAAAATTAACACAAATGCAACTTTCATGATATTCTTTCATGCACTCTTCACATATAAGTAGGGACAAAATTGCACAATTATAATACTCTTTTTTTTTTTTTGGAGAGAGCACAACTATAATACTTGGAATTGATTTGTAATCAAATAACGATGTAATGCATTTATAGATATATCTACAGCCCTAAATTTCCACCAGATCACCTAAACAAGCTATCCGAGCCAAGTTCATTTGAACCATAACTCAGTTGAAAGTTGAAACCCACTCAGCCTATGATATGATCTAGCGGAATCCTCCTATACTTCTACTCTTCCACACTAGCCTATGATATGATCAAGCTCTCGCTCCGAGTCTACCTGACCCAAAATTGAATAAAGCTGTGGTTTACGCTTTATTTTCCTCATTATAGTGATCATGAACCTGCATTGTGCAAATACACAGCGTATTGCCTAAAGCCCTAGAATTTTCACTAATACAGTCAAAATAAGTAAGCTAGCAGCACCAAATTGAATTAACAATCATGACTCGGTGAACATCTTTACCATTAAGGCTTTCCAGCATTTCGATTAAATTGTAAGGGACGACATACCCACGACAAAGCCACTCAATGTAGTACCATCAAGCAGAATCCTACGATACTTCTATACCACTACACCAGCCTATGTTTTCAAATCTTTTTTTCTTTTTTTTCTTTTCCGGAACAGACTTTTATCAACACACAGGAGAAGAATGCAAAGTAGAAGATGAGGGCACTACTATGAGCGGTGGTTGATTCCTATAAGCTAGGACTTGGGGTTTAGAAGGAATTTGTCTGACCAGGAGATGGGGCAGTTGATCTCTTTGTTAGGGGGGGTTAGACTAGTGGACTCTAGATTAGACTTAGCGGTGTGGAAGTTTGATTCTAATCCGGTCTTTTCCTGCAAATGGTTTCTCTTTGAACAAACTTGCTTCCCAACTATGAGCCAGCAGGAAAGCCAAAATTCCTCCCAAAGTCAAAGCTTCGGCACGATTGCATCCCATGCTAAAACTCAATGCATATGACTAATTGGTACAAGGTGCCCACTGGTTGGTTAGCTTACAATCATCACCAACCACAAGTGTTCACTCAACGATCCTTTTATTCATTTCCAACCATTAATAATTTCTGCCATAGGGCAACGAAAACTCAAAAGGAGAACTAAATTCACTAAGGAAGCCACTAATTCTACTTGATCACTAAGATTCCTTCGAATCCCCAAGTTTCAAAGAGTAGCAGAACCCCGCTTCTCCGGAATTCCCAAAACTCTATCAAGATTTGGTGTTGAGAATGTTACCTGGATCGACGGTGGGTCGAGGATTATTCGAAAATTCGCGTTCAACTGAGACACATAGAAAGAGAGAGAGAGAGAGAGGGACAAGGATCAGAAATTCAGAATCATCGCAACACTGAAGAGAAGAGAAGAGAAGGGCGGGCGAGAGTCTAGTTACCTTTGACAGAGAGAGCTTGGGCTTTTGCTCTCTTGCTATCCTCTCTCACTCCGACTCTACTTGCTTCTACTTGCTCTCACCTACGCTTCTATTTTTCTTTTCAGTTTTCATGAGGGAGGTAAGGCAGGTTTTATTTTTATTTTTTTTGAAATAGTACCACTACGGCTGCCCTCAAATCCTGACCATCAATGAAACTGTTGAATACACTAGCGGATATTGTGCATAAATCTCAAAATACAACGAAAATGTTCACTTGGTCAGTTATTGACCAAGAAAATAATGCTCAACCACCCTTGGATGTAATCCAAGGGCAGAGAGAATTATTATTAAGTTGAGGTGTTTTGTTTTCTACCTTTGGATGTAAATCTAAGAGTTGTTGAGCATAAATTCTTTGGTCAGCAACTGACCAGGTGAACACCACTGCAAAACACAATCAACATTAATAGAACATCCTGAAATAATAACCGGAGTCTCAACTAAGCATATGTATTAAAATATATATATATATATATATATATATATCAATTAACGAAGAGTGCACAAGAATTGAGTTTTTATTCATACATCTAAATTTTGTATTTGGACCTCCTCTCATAATTTTACCATTAAACTTCTAACTTTACCCTTTATTTTTCTTTCTTATTTTCTTTTATCTTCTATAGTTCTATGGTTTCTTAGGGTTTAGGTTTATGTCCCCCCATTATAAGCGTGATTGATTAATGGATATGTTTTGTTCTCTAAAAAAAAAAATCTTCTACGACTCCCTCCCTCGAGCTGGAGAGCCGCTGCGCAAAAAACTTAAAATATTTGAAATCGTTAACCAATCTACTTCTTGTTGTCTTTCAAGCGGTCCTGATCATAATCTCTTCTTTCTCCACTATATGGAGATTAATTGTTATTCATGATATGATTCCATTTCATTTTATCTCCAAAACTTCTTACTCTTATTCACCGTAGAGAGAGAGCAATTGTCATTCATGATATGATTTCTAAACTGTTACTACTTTATTTGTGGCGTTTATATGTGACTTTAGCATACTGGTTCTTTGTCTCATGTCTTATAATTTGACAACGTCAATCTTGTTTAATGGATTTTAGATTTGTTAACCATTTCATTTTGGGTTCTTGTCCTCATCTTAATTAACCTGATAGAGTTGGAAATAACAGAATACTACGACTCTATTGTTGTGAATATTTTCATTAGTTTAGCTGAAGCATACACCGAGAACAATGTGAGAGGATTGAGGTTGGACATCATACATTCTTCGGGTACTTGAGTTGGGATGGTGTTTGGGTATTTTTTTTGTTTGGGGATAAAAAAAAATTTCTAAATTTCAAAAATGTTTGGAGGTCCAAATATTAAATTTGGAGGTATAAACAGAAGCACCATTTTCATAATGCTCGAGTCTCACAATATATCCTTAATTAAATTAGAATTTCAAGAATAATTTTAATCACTTTTTTTAATAAATCATGATAGAAAATTCATTAATACTAATATCATAATAACTATTACATACTCATCTGCTATCTTTAATAATTTTAATTAGCTAAATATTTAAAAAATATTGATTAGTCTTGAATTCATTATGTCTTTTTCCTTTCAATAGGTAATTTTCAATCTTGTAATTGGAAAGATATCTCAAGAATTTATAATCAGGCAGTCTGTGGCAACAATTGCACTATCTTTAGTGTCGTGAATGTTTTTTTTTTTTGGCAAATCTCGATGAACGAGGAAATTTATTAAAAAAAGAAAAGAAAACAACGCGGGGGACATAAACCTTACCCAAAAAAAACACGAAAAATGAGGTACAAGAGAAACAATCTTGGCTTTACAAGCTAGTAATACAAACAATTAATAGAAACGAAAATTAGGAAGACCCAACCAATCATTACTACGAAAAGAAGTAATAAATGGGGGCGGTAGATCCCACCAAACCAAACCTGTGCAGTTGACGCCGGCCATGATTTGCCAAAGCATCCGCAACTTGGTTACCTTCATGAAAGATATGCGATGAGTAAAACTGCATATGAGAGATACAGTGCAAGCGATTTCTCCAATGTATGCTAAGCGGCCAAGGTACTAAAGATGGAGAGCACATGAAGTTAAGAACAATCTCATAATCCACTTCCAACCAAATATGTTTCCACTCTTTCACCCAAGCCAATTGAATACCTTGAATAACAGCCATCACTTTAGCGGCAACCGAACTTGGCATCTCTGAATTTGAGCAGTACTAGTGCCAGAATGGTTTTTCCCCACTTTTGTAAAAGATTCAAGTTAAACCAATGGAGTGTGATACTTTTTCCTTGTTGGTTGGGTTGTGGCACGGTTTAACGAGTCATTATATATTTCTTCATTGCAAGTCGATTTCTCTTCTTGTCAAGAATAAAATAAAATGGATGTTATAAATATTCAAGCACACTTGATGCAAAATTACAAATACAAGTAAAAGCTAGCATCACAGATGATTCAGACAAATATACAATTCTAGATAAATCATACAAATGATCCACTTTTTGCAGAAGGGTTGTCAATCCATTAATAATATGAAAATGTAGGTAACAACATATCATGACCCACCATCACGGCTTACGTCAAATTTGAGTTATGCAAGGTAACTCTAAAACAACTTAAATGTAAATACACTACAATAAAGCGCTAGAACCAAAGTAACCAAGATAATATAAGGGTGATGGGCCAAGGGTCGTCCTAACTTATTTGAAAATATTTAGGACCACCCTTCGTAGAGGGGGCTTCCTTAGAGTCTATACTAGCTGAAATGGCCCAAATACCCTAACCCTAACCACCAAAAACAGGAACTTTACAAAATAGCCCAATTCATCAACCCAAACCCTAACACTAGGGCTAAGGCCCAAGTCCAAAACAGCAAGCCTAGCAGCAAAGTAGGCCCAATGCCCTAGTCAACAAAGCGTCGCAGATTTGATCTGCTGCCAACAGCTGTGAACACCACAACACCGCTGTCACCAGCAGTGAAGCCGCCAACACCAATTTGTGAGGCCATCAACTCCAGGAGTGAACCCGCCCACACATGAAACCACCAGCAGTAAAGTCGTCATCACCAGCAAAACTAGAAATCCAAACAACACTAACAGTGAAGCCACCATCGCCAACAAAGCCACCACCATCACCAACGAAGCCGCCACTACCACCAGTAGCCCAACAGCTACCAGTCAAACGACCATCATTAATCCTCATGATTCAACAAGGATCACCATAACCACAACTAACAAAAGTTGCCTCCATTGGCAATAGGTCGTAGTTCAGAAGCATCGCCACTGATGACACAAGAACCAACCCTTCAAAAATAATGGAGATAATGGTACAAGCACCCATGATTCAAACCAGGCTAGATTGGAAATTCGGAAAAGACAATCTGAGTGCAAGCCTTGATAGCGGCTTCACCAGAGAGAAACGAGAGCATACTTTTTACAAATGATCCACTCTGAGCATCTCCAACTACTTCCCTATAAAATCCTTATTCTGTGGATTTAAAAGTTAAAATCTTTATAATTTTTCTTTCATAATTCCAATATTCTCCATAATTTATTATCCATGATTAAATACAATAATATTTTTAAAATGTTAAAAATGTAGTCAAATAATTAATTATGGAAATAAATATAATTTGAAAAGAGAAGAGTATAGATAGTGAAAACTTCCTAAATGATTATTCCCTATAATTTTAGAATTTGTTGTAAATATAGAGATTTTTATTTTATCTTTCTTCACTTTCTTTAAAATGGAGATATGTATTTTTTTTTTAGCAATATCATGTTGATATATAATAATACTCAGGCCAGAAAGGACCATCACATATCCTCTCTCTATTGTCTATAGGTAGATAAAGAGTTTGTGGTAACTACAACGATACATAGATTAGATCTGATCATTTAACGGTACCCATGCTCACTTATTCAAGAAAGCCTATAAACTATGTTACAAAGACAAGTAAATAGGCTAAGTTTTTTTTTTTTTTTTTTTTTCTAAAGAGGATCAAAGGGTTTCACTCCTGCCCGATGATGACTTGAACTCATGACTTCATACATAGATAGTGGGTGCTTAGTAAATAGGCTAAGTTCAAAAGCAAGTAAACTAAATTTTCTCCTTGCCCTTAACACTAGGGCTTGGAGGTTTTCTAGGACATATTACAGTTAGCACTTCTTCAGCAGATACCTTCTTAGTCTTGGAAGGATTTTTGTTATTCGACCCCAAAGGCCTACCATTCTTCTTCTTGATTTGCAGTGTTTGCTCTTTTGGGATTGTACCCTCTTTGGGAACCAGAACTCCTCCTGGAGTTTCAACCAAACCAAGAGATTTAGTAGAGAATGTGGTGTGGAACTCCAGGACTTTTAGCTTCTTTGGTATCATAGCTATACCCTATGATGTTTCACCTAGCAAAAACTTGAGTTTCTCTAGGAAAGAGAAAGGGGAAGCTGGCCTGCTACACTTCAAATCCACCGGTACTTCCTCAAAATGTACCAAAGCTAGGGCATCCTTACTAGTACCCTCAGTTCGATCAACTCGAGTCTCCAAACCTGCGTTTCGAATAACAATTGGCTTTTGAGGCTTGTTTCCATCATATGAGCCAAACAGATTACGTGCTACAAGAGATAGTAAAGGCGTTTGCACACCCTGAAATTTGAATGCTCCATTGACAAACTTGTTTTCAGCAAACCCCATGAATGATTTTGGCAATGGTAGGCGCACCTACTCTATCTCCTTAGAAGGCTTACACGATGAGACCGCCTGACAAACACCTTGGGCATGGTATATTAGATTACACTTCCTGCATTTACCAATCAAGTTTTCAAAAAAGAAATCTATCTCAGCCACGACTTTCGGAGCAAGCTTGAGGGTCATTTTCTAGAAGAAAGGTTTGGAGATTTCATGTGCTACCAAAACCCTAATCTTACTAGAGTTGTCAAATAGTTTTTATCTAACTCCTGGTACGTCCCAGCCATGGAAGCCACATTCATGATCGTCTGCTTCTCTTCCAGAGCCGGTGGGATGTTATTGATTCTCACCCAAAAGTATAGGGTTTCCAGCGGTACCGATTGAGGTGCAACAAAGCCATCATAGTCTTGCATGATCATAGGAGCTTTGTTGAAGTACCACGCCCTCCCCTGAGTACCTTATTTCAATCCTTTCGATGATCGAAAGAGAAGACATACCGGTTTGGAGACCGATCTTGCACCTTAAACGAGCCTTCTAGCACTCAAATACGTCGAAAATGACGTTGCAAATCCACAGTATTGCATGCTTTCCTCATCAGAGGACGTGCCAGCAAGAAAGCTTGGGATCCCTGCTTGGTGGAACTATCAGCCATGTGGGAGATATCAACAATATTGGCTCAGGCAGAGCTTGAGAGGCGGCAAAAGTGGCTGTGACATCCTCGATGGAGGCTATCTTGCTGTAGAAGGAGGGCGTTGTAAGTAGATCAGTGCTAGGGTTTCATTATTTTTGGAGCGCGGCAGAGAGGCAACGGTAGGGTTTTCTTTGAAAGAAATAGATAGTGATAAAAGAACATGGGCTATAAGATAGTAATATTACTATGTGAAACTGATATACAAAAATGTATTAATATCGATGCATCAAAATTAATAGTCGGGACAATTTTTCTATCTTAGAAAGCAAACCGAAAGTCTTACGAAAGGTCGAGATCATCTCAAGTCTAAAATAAGCACAAATGGAGATATGTATAGGGAAGCTATTGAAGTAAAAAAAAAAAAAAAAAACTTATTTTTTCCTAAATTAGAGAAAAAAACAAGATATTTTTCTTAAAGGAAAGACGACAAGCTATATTAAGTGGAACTAAAGAGTGTATGGAGCGATGCAAACGCATCGAAAGAAAACAATGAATTACAAGATGCGCAAACACATCTAATTTTAAAGAGTAACCAAAATATGACTAAATGTCTTATGAACATAACTAGAAGCCGAAAAACCAAGAACTGCACCGCATATATCAATTCAGTAGTGAAACTGTAGTAGTAACCATAACCATAACCAGAACCGTAATCGTAACCAAAGAGATATACCCAGGCCACCTAGACAAGCTTTCCCTATACTCCACCGATGCCTCACGACCCTCCAATGTACTGAATCTAGTATAAGGATCAATCGTTTCTTTAGCACCCCAAACAAGCTGCTACACCGGAGAACAAGCATACGCCGCCACTCACTGTAGCTGACTCCAATTCTGACAAAATAACCACATAAACGATTTAAATGCATTTAAGCCTTTATGGTTTTGAGAAAAAAACATGGTTTGAATGCATCATGATGTTGTCATTGACTATATATATTTTTCTCTTTCTTTTATTTAAAAAAAAAAGATTTTATTCGTCACATATGATTAATATCATATAAAAGGACATCCAAAATGAATTATGGAGCATGAGTAAGCCAATTACATTATGCATTGTTCTCAAAACTATGATTAGCTAACCGACATGCATCTCTGTTTGTTGCTTGATGAGCAAATTGAACAACTTATATAGTTAGGAGTAGCTTGAAGTAGGAACTTGATATATTATTTGTTGTACATATGTTAAAGGATTGACAGTATAGTATTGTTAGACAGTGATAAGAAATATTTTGTACAGTATGAGAGCGAGAGAGAGTGTGTGAGAATGCATGATGTGGTGAGTGATATTGTCGTACATGTAGATTCTGAAAAGTTTATAGGAAAAAAAAATGGTCGTGTAGAAAAGAGAATTGTGGTGAGAGACAAAACAGAAACTGTGAAGTTGATGGATTAGCCTAAGTATAGTGTTTATGAGCAATCTATTTATTGCAGTTCACTGAGTATCAATGGGCTTTGTCAGCTTTTACTGTTGAGATCTGCTTTAAGAATTTGGATTCTATTGGAGCCTCCACCCATAATTTTCAACCAAATGGAATATCTCAAAGTTATAGAAATTGAGTATATGCCTCTGTTGTCACTAGTGCCATCACTTGCAGTTTTAAAAAACCTTCAAACACTACGTTTGGAATGGTGCAATCTCTTGGGTGATGTATTTGTCATTGGGGAGCTAAGAACACTCATGATGCTCAGTTTGAGTAGCTCCAACATCAAGCAATTGCCTGATATATTTAAAAATTTGTTAATCTGAGATTGCTTGATTTGTCACATTGTTTGAAGCTTGAAATAATTCCACTAGGTGTAATATCAAGTTTATTCCGACTAGAAGAATTGTACATGTGGGAAAGCTTTGGAAATTGGGTGGTTGATAAACTAGCCCAGACCGAAACAACCAATTGGATCTCTCAATTGGAGGTTGAGGGAGATGGACCCGGACAAGTGGATAAGTGGAAGAGAATCAACAGATTGGCGGTTGAACAACCTGCAGCCAACTATAGACTGATTAAATTTGTAGTATAACTTGTTTATTAGTTCTTGAGTTCTTCCTCCTAAAAATATACATACATATATATATATATATATATATATTTCTAAATTTAGTTTTAATCCAAAAGCATAACTATAATTATATATAGTGATTGATCAAGAAGTGGGGCAGAAATGTGTTATTGACATCATTTTTGTGTCGTGCGACAGTGTTATTAGGATATAGTGACATTGAACTTGTAATGAAGGGAATCTCCTATGGTGCTTGTAATTATTTGTTGAAACCAATTAGAATTGAACAACTCAAGAATATCTAGCAACAAGTTGTTAATTTGGAAAAAGAATTTCTACTCTAAGGAACAAAAGAAGTCTTCTAATCAAGACACGGCTTGCAATGAAACAAGTAAAGATGTACAAATAGCTTTGCCAACAAGTAGTTCATATCAGAATAGAAAACTAAACTAAACAAGAAAAGAAATTGAAGATGATGAACATGAGACTTGCACTTACTATATCATAGTCTAGTCGTTAGATGCATTGCTAGACATTGCCATGTAATTAAACTTATACATATAGTAAGTGTTTTGGAAAATAAGTCTGAAATAGTATATATCCAAAATAAGTTTTGGAACATTCTTGATCCACATATCACTAATATATAGTAGCCATGTTTTGGCAAAATAAATGCATTTAAGCCTTCAAGGTTTTAAGCAAAAAAATGCTTTGAATGCATCATGATGCTATCATTGACTATATATCATTTTTCCTTCTTTTTCTTTTGAAGAAAAGAAGAGATTCTATTCATCACATATGATTAATATTGTATAAAAGGGCATCCAAAATGAATTATGGAGCACAAGTAAACCAATTACATTGTACATTGTTCTCAAAACTATAATCCTAATCGATGTCCAACTCTCTTTGTTAGTTAATGTGCAAATTGAACAACATATATAGTTAGGAGTAGCTTGAAGTAGGAACTTGATATATTATTTGTTGTACGTATGTCAAAGGATTGACAGTATAGTATTGTTAGATAGTGATAAGAAATATTTCGTACTGTATAAGAGTGAGAGGAAGAGTGTGTGAGAATGCATGATGTGGTGAGTGATGTTGTTGTACATGTAGCTTCTGAAAAGTTTGCCAAAAAGAAAAATGATGGTGTTGAAAAGAGAATTGTGGTGAGAGACAAAACAGAAACTGTGAAGTTGATAGATTAGCCTAAGTATAGCGTTTATGAGCAAGTAATCTATTTATTGCAGTTCATTGAGTATATATCAATAGGTTTTGTCAGCTTTTACTGTTGAGATCTGCATTAAGTATTTGGATTCTATTGGAGCCTCCACCTATAATTTTCAACCAAATGGAAGATTTCAAAATTCTAGAAATTAAGTACATGTCTCTGTTGTCACTAGTGCCATCACTTGCAGTTTTAAAAAACCTTCAAACATTGCGTTTGGAATGGTAGAATCACTTGGGTGATGTATTTGTCATTAGGGAGCTAAGGACACTCATGATGCTCAGTTTGAGTAGCTCCAACATCAAGCAATTGCCAGATACATTTAAAAATTTGTTAATCTGTAATTGCTTGATTTGTCCCATTGTTGGAAGCTTGAAATAATTTCACCAGGTGTGATATCAAGTTTATTCCGACTAGAAGAATTGTACATGTGGGAAAGCTTTGGAAATTGGGTGGTTGATAAACTAGCCCAGACCGAAACAACCAATTGGATCTCTCAATTGGAGGCTGAGGGAGATGGACCCGAACAAGTGGATAAGTGGAAGAGAAATCAACAGATTGGCGGTTGAACAACCTGCAGCTAACTATAGACTGATTAAATTTGTAGTATAACTTGTTTATTAGTTCTTGAGTTCTTCCTCCTAAAAATATACATATATATATATATATATATTTCTAAATTTAGTTTTAATCCAAAAGCATAACTATAATTATATATAGTGATTGATCAAGAAGTGGGGCAGAAATGTTATTGATATCATTTTTGTATCGTGCGACAGTGTTATTAGGATATAGTGACATTGAACTTGTAATGAAGGGAATCTCCTATGGTGCTTATAATTATTTGTTGAAACCAGTTAGAATTGAACAACTCAATAATATCTAGCAACATGTTGTTGATCCCGAAAAAGAATTTCTACTCTAAGGACCAAAAGAAGTTCGACTCCAAGGACCAAAAGAAGTCTTCTCATCAAAACACGGCTTGCAATGGAAGTAGTAAAGGTGTACAAATAGCTTTGCCAACAAATAGTTCATATCAGAATGGAAAACTAAACAAGAAAAGAAAATGAAGATGATGAACATGAGACTTGCTACTATATCATAGTCTAGTCGTTAGATGCATCGCTAGACATTGCCACGTAATTAAACTTATACATATAGTAAGTGTTTTGGAAAATAAGTCTGAAATAGTATATATCCAAAATAAGTTTTGGAACATTCTTGATCCACATATCACTAATATATAGTAGCCATGTTTTGGAAAAATATCCACATAAACGATTTAAATGCATTTAAGCCTTCAAGGTTTTAAGCAAAAACATGCTTTGAATGCATCATGAGGCTATCATTGACTATATATCATTTTTCCATCTATTTTTTTGAAGAAAAGAAGAGATTTTATTCATCACATATGATTAATATTGAATAAAAGGGCATCCAAAATGAATTATGGAGCACAAGTAAACCAATTACATTGTACATTGTTCTCAAAACTATGATTAGCTAATCGATGTCCAACTCTCTTTGTTAGTTAATGTGCAAATTGAACAACATATATAGTTAGGAGTAGCTTGAAGTAGGAACTTGATATATTATTTGTTGTACGTATGTCAAAGGATTGACAGTATAGTATTGTTAGACAGTGATAAGAAATATTTTGTACCGTATAAGAGTGAGAGGAAGAGTGTCTGAGAATGCATGATGTGGTGAGTGATGTTGTCGTACATGTAGCTTCTGAAAAGTTTGCCAAAAAGAAAAATGATGGTGTTGAAAAGAGAATTGTGGTGAGAGACAAAACATAAACTGTGAAGTTGATAGATTAGCCTAAGTATAGCGTTTATGAGCAAGTAATCTATTTATTGCAGTTCATTGAGTATATATCAATAGATTTTGTCATCTTTTACTGTTGAGATCTACATTAAGTATTTGGATTCTATTGGAGCCTCCACCTATAATTTTCAACCAAATGGAAGATCTCAAAGTTCTAGAAATTGAGTATATGTCTCTGTTGTCATTAGTGCCATCACTTGCAATTTTAAAAAACCTTCAAACACTGCGTTTGGAATGGTGGAATCACTTGGGTGATGTATTTGTCATTAGGGAGCTAAAGACACTCACGATGCTCAGTTTGAGTAGCTCCAACATCAAGCAATTGCCTAATACATTTAAAAATTTGTCTAATATGAGGTTGCATGATTTGTCCCATTGTTGGAAGTTTGGAATAATTTCACTAGGTGTGATATCAAGTTTATCCCGACTAGAATTGGGTGGTTGATAAACTAGCCTAGACCGAAACAACCAATTGGATCTCTCAATTGGAGGCTGAGGAAAGAGCTGGACCCGAACAAGTGAATAAGTGGAAGAAAATCAACAGATTAGTGGTTGAACAACCTGCAGTCAATGACAGACTAATTAAATTCGTAGTATAACTTGTTTATTAGTTCTTGAGTTCTTCCTCCTAAAAATATACACACATACATATATATATATATATATATATATATGTTAGTGTCATATTTGTGTAATTGGCATTTCATAGCTAAACAATCAAGAGTCATATGTATTGTAATAGTCCTTAATTGTGGAACTCAGAAGCTCGGATCATATACAAGACTCGCCACTCAACTCATCTCAGCATCTCCAAATGGTAAGTCTGCATTCATGTGTGTTATGTTACTTTTAGGAGTGAACAAGTTCTTATATCCTAGATTAGGATAGCATAGTATTCTATTTCTTGAGTTGCTGAGTCAGATGTATTTTTAGTATAGTAAACGGGCTTGCTATGAGATAGTGTTTATTATCCATGCTCATTAAAAATCGTTTTTAAAAAAAGCCCATGCACAATAAGAACCCTAGCGTAGCTCCAGTGTCTTATTAGAATAAATACATGTTTGTTTAGCATGCTAGGGTTACGGCTTCTTTTCAGAGAACTTTGAGCCTAAAAAGTTTTTCAATAATTCTTCATGAGTCACTACAAGAAAAAACCCTTTTAGAGACAAAATTATTTGTGACAAACCTAAATTTTGTCCCCTAAACATCTGATGGGCGACGAAATCCTAATATTGTCACCAAAATTTTTGTATTATAAAAACATAATTCACCGCTTTTTCAGTGACGAATTATTAGCATAGGGGACAACTATTTTTTGTCACTGAAAGCGGAATAGGGGAGGCAATAGGACGTGTCTCCTATTGCATAATTTTTTGTCACAAACTGTTTTGGCAAAAAGATACAACGTTTTCTTGGTGTTGAGAAAACAATTAAATAAGTTTTCTTTTTAAGAAAAGCCTTGCAGCTGTCACGCCCACTCCTCACGTCTCCCACTAACACTGCTTAGTGTTGCCTGCTCTTTGACGACTCAACCTCGAATGCCCGTTATTTCTGATTTTCCATGTTGGGTGATCGTCAGTTGTCTCTCCTCTCCTCTCCTCTCTCATGCTCATTGATTGTGTTGATCTTTGATTATAATTTAGTATTGTCAATTATGCGAATTTGATTCGATGTGGGTGGATTTCGTTTGGGCCTGTATAGGGCTCAAGATTTAAATTTGATTTGGTTTTCTTTCTGGGTTTTCAGGGTGTGATTACACTGTTTCTATGGCGTGGAAACCCATCTTGATCAAGCTCAAGGATTTGCAGAAGGATCCCTTGCCTCGTGTAGTGCTTTAGGATTTGGCTCGTTGATGGTGATGGCTGCTGGGGTCTATAGCAAGTCGTTAGGTTATCGGGTTTATTGGTTTCAGTGATCAAGTTACTCCTTTCTATAATTTTATTCCTCCAAATCTTCTTGATTCAATTAGGATCATGATGCATCATGGTTTTATTGTTGTATTTTAGGATTTGGCTAGTGGAGGCTGCAGTCCGAATTAGAATGGGCAAAACTTTCGCTCTATTGGCTTCCACTATCTTGCTTTCAAACTTTTTTCTTTTACTTGCCGTTTTGGCTGCCTACTATGATCTGAGTTATATTGATTTG
This sequence comes from Rosa lucieae, assembly GCA_024704745.1. Taxonomy (NCBI): domain Eukaryota; kingdom Viridiplantae; phylum Streptophyta; class Magnoliopsida; order Rosales; family Rosaceae; genus Rosa; species Rosa lucieae. The sequence goes on from CM045497.1 coordinate 46,688,975, forward strand.
TGGTGGTGATGATTTATAATAGTTGTTGTTCCAGGCTTTATTGGCTTCACCGTTTCAGTGATCAACTCATTCCTTCTCATTTTATATTCGGCTTCCTTATTTAGGGCCACGTCTTAGATTTCAGTGGATTAAGTTTCCATTGCTCTGTTTTATGCTGTTGGTTATGGTTAACTCCATGTGCTGTGGCTTTTTTGGTTTCCAAGCTGAACTGTCTTCTTATTTTCATAGTATTATTATTGGTGTATTTTGGCTGAACAGGACTTAAATTGTGTGTTTCAGCAATCAACTTGTCCTTTCTTTAATTATTTATGACTCCAATCTGGAAGAAATTTTAAACTTAGCATGCAGTCAAGAGATTGTTGAAGATGAACAGGAACCTTGTGGTCCATCTTGCTGAAGCTTATTCTCATGACAAAAATTCGGAAGACATACTGTTATGGTATGCTTCTTGTTCTACTGTTGTTTATTTCCAATTGTATCACCTGTACTATGAAGACGGAATTGGATCTTAAATGAATTGCTTTTAGTTATATTGTTATGTTATTTCAAGACCATTAGATCATAGTTGTGTACAGTTTCCTTCATCTTTACTTTCTTGGCCGGGCCTTATAACTTTCTTGCAAAGTTCAGTAATGTCTTGAAGTTTTATGTTCTGGTCATTTTACATTTGGAGCTAAAATATTTTATGCACCTTATTCCATAAATATTAATTCTTATCATGATAGTGCTTGTCTCAGTAAAATGTTTGCTTAACTAATGTTTGCTTCTGTGATCTTTTAGGAAAGCTTCTATTGGAACCGAAGAGTAGCCTCTTAAATGAAGAAGTATATGAATTGTAATTAAAAGTGAAAAGTTATTCAGACCATACAATAAGTACATGTTCAAAAAAATATGCCTAATAGCTCTGTTCTTTGGTTTTTGATACATTCTTGTAACTTGTGTTTAAGCTGTCTCATTGTTTGCATGCAAAATATTTGTGTTCATTCGATAGAATTTCATCTCCCTATGCAGGTAAATATCTTGGCGAATATGAGTAGAGGTCATGAAGGGCAGAGCCATTCATTGTTTGGTCTATGATCCTAGAGCAGAGATATCTTCTTCTAAGCTGACAAGTACAATGGAAAAGCTTTCGAGGAGAGCAGATTGAGGGTCAAGTTGCTATCGTCCAAGGCTATACTATATATCAGTGTTCTAAAACTCGGCCGCCTAGGCACCGGCGGCAGCTCTCCGACTCTAGTAGTGCTAAATCGGATAAGTTAGGCGGGCTGAGTTGGGCGACCGCCAAGGCGGCCTAGGCAGGCCACTAGGCGCCGGGGCGGTTGGGTTGTTGGGCGCTAGGCGGCCTGTCGGCGAATCTGGAGCTGCAATAAACCAGATGAATCTGGCGCTAAACAAGTTGGTCGATGGATGCAATCAACAAAATAGATCTCAGTGGTGATGCTGGCAAGGAAAATCATATGAGACACTTGAAAAGGAACCAATCATTCCAAGTCGGGTTCCTGCCTCTGAATTTGCTGATGTAATCTGTCGGGTTCTTTTGCAGGTGTCCATGTAATCTGTTGGGTTTGTATTGAATAGAGAACAGAAGAGATTCACGGTGAGAATAATGATCGAGAGTGTGAATTGAGAGCGAGTTGTGATAGAAAAAACCAGGCGAGCATATGAGTTCTTAAGTAAGCAGTTCATAGCCATGACGGCGGAGATAACAAAGGAGAGAGGTCTGGAGCTTAAAGAGATCGAGTTTGGAATCATGTACGGCCTCTAATATTAACTATTAAGATTCTTGGTGGTTATAAGGTCACGCGTTCGAATGAGATTGGAATCTGGAATAGAATTCTTATAGTATATTTGATTATCTTTCATTATTCTTATTTTTTTAGCAATGAGTCTTTATATATATACATACCATTGTTTGAGCCTAAAAGTAATTTTGGCAAGATCCTTTAGTGGATTTAGCGTAGCGGGCCGATACCTGCAACCCAAAAATAAGCCTACTTGGGTTTGGGTTACAGCTTCACCATTCCGAAATCCAGAAGGAAAACGAGCCCTTATTGGAATCAAGTAGTAGAGATTGAATAGGAAAATTCAATTAATAATCCTTCTATGGTAAGGAACAGTCAAAACCCTAGGTATAAATACCAGGTTTCAAGGACGAATTAAACACAACTCTCAAATCAACTAATCGCATAGATTATCAAAGCCTCTCCGGAGCAAACCTATCTGCAACCTAGTTGCAACCCAACGAAGCGAAAGTCACGCTTTAGCAAAACCCGTGCTTTCTCAGAACTTCCCAGTGATTGCTCTGCTCAACCTACAACGTTGAGTATCGATTCGGTGACGCGAAGAGATCACAACCAAAGCCCTTACCCGTAAGGCAAGAAGTCCTTTTCCGGAAGGCAGAGAAAAGAGCATTGTGACGAGGTTGGTGCTCTCCTCGTCCACAGCGCTTGATTTAAGAAGTTAGGTCAAGGGACTCCCTGACGATTGCACCCAACGTGCTGGCACGCCTGGGCAATCACACCAGCAAAAGAGACAGTTTGCAAGCCAACTGGTTTTTGGAGCTAAACATTTTGGCACGCCCAGTGGGACTTGTGCCTAGCGTTTCTTCGTCAACGTAACCATTGGGAAGTTAAGCGAAAACCCTTACCAAGAGGTTTACGCTAACTGCTCAAAGCACAAGACCTCCAGTTACAGACCTCATTCTCACACGGACTGTTGGGGTCTTTCTGAAGAACAAGTGACTCAAAGATTTTCTCACCCCCAATCATCCGACATGTCGACTGAACAGGGAGAGAATCCCACGCCTGATACTGAGGGTCAGAATGTCACTATTACCCAAGTGAGTGAGCCTGTTACAACTACCGTCGTCTCAAATGCTGTGGAAAGTGAAGAAAGAGAGGCTTTCATTCCGAAGCCTATTCTAGAGGGAGCGACTTACAAGGAAAAGCTCGTGATCATCATGGAGAATAACGAGACACATCGTAAAAAGGTAGCTGTTGAATTTGATAGGAAATCGCGAGGATAGACCAGCTCATACGTGAACTAGATCAGCACATTGCCCAGCGTGCTGAGGATACTAAGCAATAAATTACATGATCTGAGAATGCAGTAAGGGCCTTGCCAAGGTATCGCTGATGAGCATAGTCAGCGCTAAAAGGAAGTCATGGAAGCTATCGCGAGCCAAGCCAAGCAGACCGCGTCAGATTTGGCAGGTCTTCGTAAGGATGGTTCTAACCTTGCAACAGAGTTCGCCATGCAGAGAACCGAGTTGAACCAGGATAAAGAGGTATTGAACAAAGCTTTAGGGGATCTTAATGCCAGCCTCGGTTCACTTGGCCAGCCCTCTGGTTCTGGTAAATATATACCACCAAATGCTCGGGAGAAGGCGAGCAGCAGTACGGCCACTCCATCTGCAACGGCTACTACAGCGTCAACCAAGAATAAGGAAAGAACCTTGGTGATCGGCGGTCACAAGGCCACTCCACAGGCCTCGTAAAAGGATAAGATTCGGAAAATTGGTGATGGTACTCATGACGATCCTGTTGTGTTTACTCAGTACGACAGCGACGGGGCAGAGAATGTCTATCATGAACTCCTAGACAATTACTATGGCATTGATCAGATAGGCAACCCGGTCAAGATAACAGCTCTGGTAAAGGATGTACCCATGCCAGCGGTAACTCTTCAGCAATCTACTAATCCTCAAACCATTCGCCTCAGAGAAGGAACAACGACTGCCAGCCAGGCTATACCCCTGCAGAATGCCCGCCAAAACGTGGCAACACCTCCCCTTCGTCGGGGCTATGTGAGACGGGAAGAGGTTGAAGAGATGATCAGGTTGGCTGATCCTAGGGCCCACCTAGATGGGGTCTATGAGAGACTTTTCCCGCCGCATATAATGCTCGCGCCTTTTCTTAGAGGCTATAAAAATATCATATTCTCTACTTTTTAAGGAGAGGACATTGAAGACGCGGTAACCCATCTGGCCAGGTTTAAGGTGCAGTGCGACCAGTACCAAAACGATGACGTCCTCAAGTTTAGGATCTTTGGCACTTCTTTGTCTGGTGCGGCTTTTAGATGGTTTTCTAAACTGCGACCAGGGTCAGTGATTGATTGGCCAGCCATGGAAAAGCTCTTTCGAGAGACTTTTAGAGCGATTGAGCCAGAAGTTGACTTAGCATCCCTCACCCAGATGGCCCAACAGCCCACCGAATTCGCTGTCTCTTATCTCCAACGCTTTCAGATCCAGAAGGCCAAATTGAGCATGATATTACCTGAAAGGGAGTTGGTTAAACTGGAAATCAAAGGTCTGGGGCCTCGCCAATGAAAGAAGCAACATGGCAGCATGATTCAGTCAATGGGAGAGCTTATCACAGAGGTCCGTTGCTTTGAGCATCTCCTCAGAGAAACTGACGCTAGGAAAAATGCGTCCAAAGGGACATATGTGCCAGGCGAACACCGCACGGTAGCAGTGCTGAGCTACCAGCCGACTACTTATGATCCCTACTACCACCGTGCTAGTGAAGAAATTTTTCAAGACGAAGAAGAGGAAGAGGAGAATGATGTCTCTGCTTTTGAGCTGACCACAGCCTTGAAACAACTGAAGATATCCAAGGAACCTATCAAACTCAAATCTATGGACTTCACCAAACCTGAATTCGTGACATATACATATGATGCCAATAAGGCACATGAGATGTTAGATGAGATGATCGCCGTGAAGATGGTGAAGACGGACTTTGGACATTTTCCTCGTCTAGATCAGCTAAAGGGAAAAAAGTACTGCAAATTCCATAACCTGTGGAATCATAACACATCTGATTGTGTGAAGTTGAAGGATCAAATTCAGGTATGGCTCAATAATGGTAGTTTGCAGGTGGAAACTCCAGTGACCGCTGCAGTGCTTGTAGATCTGAACCCTTTTCCCGACACCGGAGTCAACATGGTCGATGTGAATTGATCGAAGCAGAACTAGAGGAAACAAACCCTAGACTTGGCCACCAGGGGAAAAGAAGAAAATAAAAACGAGGTCCCGGGAAAAAGGAAGGCCAGACCAGTTAGCGAAGCCTCACCAATCGTCCTTTGTTCGCGATGCAAACAGGAATGTGGCATCCAAGTGTCACATGAAGAGGTCGAGCAGACATTTCTTTTCGGTTCGTTCCCGCTAATCAAGTGGGCCTCACCGTCGCAAAAATATCAATCGTTGAGTCCAAGAGCAAGAGACAAGACCGAGTCACCGTCATCCCCAAGGGACTCCAACTTGTTCAAAAAGCTGAAGGCAGCTGCAACAGAACAAAAATAAGATGGCAAGGACAAAGACGTTTTGACGAAACCCTACATCCCACCTGCTTCAACTTCCACCATCAAGGAAGTCAAGTGGTAAACCAGGGAAAAGGAGAAAGCAGTGGAGATCAGTCCGTCCAAGAAAAGAAAGCTACAGCGCAGGTTTGGAGAAGCTAAGCGAACGCTGAGGCTCTGGATCAGGGTCTGATCAAACCCTCGCAACTGGTCAAATATCTTGAGCAATATCAGAAGGAGATGGAGGCATTAGCCGCTAAGCCATTGGTGGCTCCCCGCAGTTTTCAAAAGCAAGCACGCTCGGAGTCAGGGGCCTCTAAGCCTAATGTTTTCTGCAGGATCACTAAAGAGCGAACAGCTCCGCCAGCTAGGAAGGAAAGCTCACCAACTAAGCGACCACATGTCAGGCGCAGGTTATTTCGCGAGGAACCAGACACCAATAAATCTGTCTTTGAGAGACTGGGGGCAAGGACAACACTGTAGAAGCTTTACAGTAGAGACCTAAAAAAGTCCAAAGTGTAGTGGTCGCGCCCCCAAAACAGAGTACAGCAGGGGAGGCGGTGCAGGAACACAAGCAGTGTGAGGTAAAAAGCCTTACGGAAGAGTCATTGGTAGACCGTTTGGCTAAGCAGCTCAACACTGAAATCCCGCTTGATGAGCCCAAGCTCAACCTTGAGGAGGACATGGATGAGACAGATACAGTTGATACCTCTTGCAACATGGTTTACGTGCTTCCGGTGAAGTACACACTTCCAGTCGCTGTGCAAGAATGTATTGAAACTGAGGAGAACAGTGAACAGTTGCTACAGATTACTTCAGTGGCAACGACACCTGTCGAGGAGGCTGTGTTACTGGAAACAGAGGACGCCAATGGCAAGGAGTTCTTCATGAGCTTTACAAGGCCAACCCCAACCATGGTTCAACATATGAGGCCTCTGTACATCACGGCGGAGATTGGTGGTACCAAGGTTGGCAAAATCATGGTTGATACTGGAGCTACAGTCAATGTCATCACAATAAGAACCATGCATTTACTTGGGATTAAGAAAGAGAAGATCAAGTCTACATCTCTCACTCTCAAGAAGTTCGCGGGGACTGTAACGAAAACATTGGGTTTATTGTTCCTGCGTGTGAAGGTAGGCCCCGCAGAGGGCGTTTATGCTTTCTTCATGATAGACTGCTACGTAGCTTACAGTGCCATTCTAGGCAGGGACTGGATCCACCGAAGTTACTGTGTTCTGTCAACTCTTCATCAGGAACTGATAATGTGGAACAAGGTAATAGACAAAGCTGAGGTGGTCAAAGTGGATCCTCACCCGTTCTCTGTTTCCACAAATTATGTAGATGCCAGGTACTACTTGGAGCCTATTACTCTATTACAGGTCAGTGGCATCGATGACAAAGGCCGCCTCTGAATTAGCACAGTGGGGGCTCACGCTCACAAAGGAAGGCCTGGAAAGGCCTGGTCACGCTATGCCCAAACTCTTAAACGATTAATGGATTACGACCTTCCAGAGGAAGGCATAAAGGCCTTCCACTAGCTGTAAGAAAGACTATCCTTGTACCTGGTGGAAAAAGAGTCCTATGATCGGATCGCGACCTTGGAAATTGTCAATGAAGAGTTCTCTGACCAAGAACAAGAAGACGACGAAGAGATTCAACTGGCTCCGGCAGCGCTGGATGATACCCCTCCTAAGGTCAGAGACCCTACTAAGAAGGTCAATCTTGGAACAACAGATGAGCCTATGGAAGTGGCTATTAGCGCCTCTTTAGAGCCTAGCGAAAAACAGAGTCTCATTGACTTATTACTGAAATTCAAAGACTGCTTCGCCGAGAAATATGAGGACATGCCAGACCTGTCATCAGATTTGGTATGCCATCAGCTGCCCACACTCCCTGACAAGAGGCCTGTGAAGCAAGAGTCGCGAAGAATGAACTCTGAGACCCAAGTCCTGGTCAAAGAGGAAGTTGAAAGATGCATAAGTCAGGCATCATCAGAGTAGCCAAATACAATCAGTGGCTATCCAACATAGTGCCAGTCTGCAAGAAGAATGGCAAGATGAGGGTCTGCGTGGACTACATAGACCTTAATGTCGCTATGCCTAAAGACGTCTACCCCATGCCGGTCGCGGATATGCTGGTAGATGCAGTGGCGGGACATAAACTGTTATCCTTCATGGATGGAACTGCAAGATATCACCAGATTTCGGTCGCGGAGCAAGACAGACACAAGACCGCGTTTCGTTGCCCAGGGTTCGCGGGTGTTTTTGAATATGTGGTCATGCCTTTTGGACTGAAGAATGTGGGGGCAACATATCAGAGAGCCATGAACGTGATCTTCCATAACATATTGGAGAAGATTTTGGAGGTTTATATCGATGACGTGGTCGTGAAGTCTAAGAAGAGAGGAGACCATATCGTCGATCTTAGAAAGGTCTTCGAGAGAATGCGGCAACACAAGCTCAAGATGAACCCGGCCAAATGAGTTTTCGGAGTTCAGGCTGGTGACTTTCTAGGATTTATAGTCCATCCGAGAGGAATTGAGGTCCCTGAGGATGAGGCCAGCGCAGTCATCAACGAGTCTCCCCGCGAACAAAGAAGGAACTACAGCGATTGCTGGGTAAGATCAATTTTTTGAGACGTTTCATCTCTAACTCTGCAAGTAAAATCCAGCCCTTTTCCCCACTACTAAAGTTGCAGGGACAGAACGAGTTTGTATGGGAACCTAAACATCAAGAGGCTTTTGACAAAATTATGGCCTATTTAGCGAGCCGGTTAGTACTTGTTCCACCTAGAGCTGGATTCCCATTGAAGCTGTATATTTCAGTAGTTGAGGCTTCCATTGGAAGCCTACTCGCTTAAGATGATGAGGAAGGCATCAAACATGCCATCTTTTTCCTCATTAGGACACTTACAGATTGCGAAACAAAGTATACTCCATTGGAGAAGCTTTGTCTTACACTATATTTCTCAGCATGCAAGTTACGGCACTACATGTTATCCTTTACTACTTGCATCATTGCTCAAACCGACCTGGTTAAGTATATGCTGTGGCGACCTATTCTGAGAGGTCGCATTGGTAAGTGGGTACTTGCCTTATTCGAATTCTCGCTACAATACGTTCCACAGAAAGCAGTAAAGGGACAGGTTATCGCAGACTTCCTAGCACATCACCCTATGATGGATGTCCCTGCAACGAAAGAGTTAGAGATAGCGACCACCACCACTTGACCAGATTTGGCGCACATTCCAAAATATGCTGTATGGTATCAAGCCACAGTCTCCCTTCAACCCTGGGTATTGTTTTTTGATGGCTCACGCACAGAAACCCTATCAGGGGCAGGGGTGGTTCTGGAAAACCCAGCAGACGATCGTTTTCATATTCTTTCCAGTTGGAGTTTAAGTGCACCAATAACCAAGCAGAGTATGAGGCCCTCATTATCGGCTTAGAGGTATTACTGGAGCTAGGAGTGAGAGACGTCCAGGTACTCGGTGACTCTTTGCTCGTGATCAACCAACTTCAAGAGAAGTACAGGTGTGTAAGCTGCTTTCTCGTACCATATTTGAATCACACCGTTGAACTCCTGGACCAATTTGATGACGTGGGTTTGGAGCAGATCCCTCGCGAGCTCAATTTCGCGGCCAATGAACTCGCCCAACTGGCTACAGGAATTACATTGAAATATGGGGTCCGCGAGCGCATTCTGAAGGTTGAGCGACGCATGCCGCCTTCGTGGCTTGTGCGACCTGACCCGCCTGACGAGCCAATCGTCGCGGTCCTGGAGCCTATTGATGTAGATTGGCGCATCCCTTTGATAGATTACCTCAAGCAGCCAGACCCCATTACAGACAGGAAGATATGTTTCCTTGCTTTAAATTACTTCCTCAGAGGCGAAGAGTTACGTCAATGCGGTGAAGATGGCATCGATTTCAGGTGTGTCTATGGATGTGAAGTGAAACGATTAATTCGAGAAGTGCATGAAGGCGTGTGTGGAGCCCATCAAGCAGGTCCAAAGATGCATTGGCTTATCAGGAGACATGGCTATTATTGGCCCAGCATTTTGAAGGATTGTATCGCATTCGCGAAAGGATGCCAAGATTGCCAGGCACTTGGACCAGTCCAGCACATTCCTAATATTCCTATGCAGCCTATCATTAAACCTTGGCCTGCGCGAGGTTGGGCTTTGGACTTGATCAGCATGATTCACCCACATTCTTCTCTCCAGCACAAGTTCATCATCGTCGCCACCGACTTCTTCACTAAGTGGGTGGAAGCTGAGCCTTTGAAGGAGGCCTCCGGGGCCACCATTCGCCAATTCATCTTTCACAATATTATTTGCAGGTTTGGCATTCCAGAGGTTTTGGTGTCTGACAGGGGGCAACGTTCATGGGTGGTGATGTCAAAAAGCTTGTCAATGATTATGGCATCTAATTTATCCATAGCACGCCTTATTACGCTCAATCCAACGGTCAAGCGGAGGCCAGTAACAAGATCATCATTAGTCTATTGAAAAAGCTGCTTGTGAAGAACCCTCGCCAGTGGCGCGACACATTGTATGAGATGTTATGGGCTTATCATACTTCTAAGCAGAACCCTACTGCTACCACCCCTTATGCATTAATGTTTGGCCACGATGCGGTTCTCCCTTTGGAGATCAATGTTCAATCTCTGCGCGACTAGGATCAACAGCATTTGATTGGTGAAGATTACGTCCAGGCTATGTGGCAAGAGCATGAAGACCTTAGCGGGAAGCGCTTAGAGGCTTTGGACACCTTGGTCATGGAAAAGCAGTGGATCGCTCGCGCCTACTATAAGAGGACTCGTGGTCGCAGTTACAAGGAGGGTGAGCTCGTTTGGAAAGCAGTCCTTCCATTTGGAGAAAAGTTGACTGGCCGCAGTAAATGGACTCCTCGTTGGGAATGACCTTTTGTTATTCACCGAATTCTGGAACGCGGGGCTGTTCACCTCAAAGATTTAGACGGCGACCTCCACCGCAACCCCATCAATGGCAGGTTCCTAAAGAAGTATTACCCCAGTGTTTGGGAGTTTGAAGACCCACCAGATCCAGTTGTTCTTGGGATTGGGGGGTAAACATAGTGTTCTTTGGCTTGCTCCATCCTTTCCATTTAGGCCAATCTGTGGCCTCCTCCTCATGCATTCGCTCCACCTCAGAACACTAGAGGGGCAACACTCTAAGCATCTAGGACATTTGATTGCGACCATTACATTGTGCAGTAAATTTTTCAGAGTTCTTTCCTCTTGAGACTTTTCTTTCAATTTCTTGACAATAGGTGTTAGGAATATATGTAAGGGCCTATACCAGAGGCCATATTATATCATAATTTTTTTCAGAAAATGACAAAATTCAGAAAATTTCATACATAAAGTGGCTTTGCGGCCAAAAGCAGTACAATGTGTTCGAGAAAATTACATTTGCTGTTTACAAAGCCAAAAGTGGCTAAACATCATAAGGATTTCAGATCTTCTAAGACCATTTGGATCTTGCGGCAGGAAGAGGCAGTGAGATGATCATTCTTACTCTTCCTCTCTTCACCCACATCTCTTGACTCCGGGCTGCAGCTGCTATCATCTGTACTGGAAGAAGAGGGAAGGAAATAATCCATCGCAACCCTTCCAGTTGGCTATCCTCCGGGATGGAGATGGAGTCAACGCGTCAGCGCAACCCAGTTGCCTCATCTACCTCCAGGAGAAAAACAGAAGTCGGTGAGTCAGACCATGGAGGTAAACTGCGGAAGAAGAACAGTCGGCCTCGAGTGGCCTTCCGCCCTTCTTCGTTTTGCTCCGCGCAGGGAAATCTGAGGAGAGGGAATCCCCAGAATATGGTATCCCGCACTAGGAGCCTCTCGTGTTCTTCAGTTTAATTGGAACCGGTGAATCCCATCCGGAGTTCTAGAAACTAAAGGCAGGAGGTTGAACCTGAGATTAGGCCATAAAGCCTAAGATTTAGAGGCTAAGGGTGAAATCGTGAGGAGAAGAATGTAGAAATAGAAGGAAAAGGAGCAAAGCTTGCAGAGTTATTTCTGGGTTAGCCATGTTTGCGTATGTGTTCATTTCTCCAAAGTGTGACTATTTATAGGGCCAACCTCAGTGGTTTCAACCTTTCGATGGGCAGTTGAAACAATTCAACACCATCAATGGGAATATCGATTGATTTGAATTCTATGATCTCGGAAAGAAAAGAAATTTGAAGACGCGTGGGAAGCGGAGCAGTCTTCGAAGAGGTAACCGCTCAATTTTGAGGTTATCTTTTCAAACGGTTTTAATATGCAATAAAGACAAAGTCGAGCGCTTAACTACTTGTAAATCCAAAAATATTTGGGCCAGGTTATGTGGGCTGAATATTTCACCAAACCATAAATAATGATATTAATATTAATATTGTTCATACAAAATAATGGGCCTAATATTAGAGGCCTAAAGCCCTCGGCCTGCATAAGTTAGGCGTAGGAAATGTTCATCCAAGCGAAAGCTGGCATCAGCAGTAGCTTGAGCTACTTATTGGGCCGCCAGGCGAGCCTGGGCCAGTTCTTGATACAGCGCCTCGAAAGCGGCTAAAGGTGCTCTAGTTGGGTTTCCTCATGGGTGAGCCTGGCCGTTACAGCAGTTAATTGGGCTTGAAGATCTTGAATCTGGGTCCTGAGATGGTTCCTCGTAACCGTCAAATCCCTGATGAGAGTACCCCGGTCGCCTAAGAAATCGTGCGAAGTGTCCGCCTGTTGAGTAAGGGTCAGATAGTGTGCTTGGGTCTGCTTGGCCTGCGCGGTCGCAGCCGCTTTCTCATTGAGCCATTGGGGGAGATCTTGCAATAGTTGAACAATATCGAGGAACTGGGCTTCAGTGATGGCTCCCTCGTGGAGAAGTACCCTCAGATACTCCAAAACTCTCGCAGGCGCACCGGGCGTCAGAATATCAGGTCCCAGGAGATGACGAAGACCTTCTCTGGCATCATCTATAACTCCAGGAGGAGTCACTTAGAGTACGTGAGCCAGCCTTTCCAGTCTGGAAGGAAGCGCAGGCGGCAGATTTAGGGCAGCAACAACAGAAGCCTCGTGAGGCCCCCCGATAGGAATCGCTTCCAGCACCGGCTCAGGGTTCACTTCATCTCCTACTTCAGGTGCTTGGGGGACATCAGGGACGGGTTCTTGGTTGTCCGCGTCCGCGCCATCTAGTTCAGTAGGATTTTCACCAAGCACCTCTACGACGGCTGCATTCACTTCCTCGATAGGGGCAGGATTCTTTTTTAATCCAAAAACATAATTATAATTATATATAGTGATTGATCAAGAAGTGGGGCAGAAATATATTATTGACGTCATTTTTGTGTCGTGCGAAAGTGTTATTAGGATAGAGTGACATTGAACTTGTAATGAAGGGAATCTCCCATGGAGCTTGTAATTATTTGTTGAAACTTATTAGAATCAAACAACTCAAGAATATCTAGCAATATGTTGTTGATCCGGAAAAAGAAGTTCGACTCCAAGGACCAAAAGAAGTCTTCCAATTGAGACAAGGCTTGCAATGGAACTAGAAAATGTGTACAAAAAGCTTCACCAACCAGTAGTTCATATCATAATGGAAAACTAAACAAGAAAAGAAAGTGAAGATGATGAACATGAGATTCGCACTTACTATATCATAGTCTCTTCGTTAGATGTATTGCTAGACATTGCCAAGTATTTAAACTTATACATAGAGTAAGTGTTTTGGAAAATAAGTCTGAAATAGTACATATTCAAAATAAGTTTTGGAATATTCTTGATCCATATATCACTAATATATAGTAGCCGTGTTTTGCAAAATATCCACATAAACTATTTAAATGATTTAAGCCTTCAAGGTTTTAAGCAAAAACATGCTTTGAATGCGTCATGATGTTGTCATTGACTATATATCATTTTCCCTTTTTTTTTTTGAAGAAAAGAAGAGATTTTATTCATCATATATGATTAATATCGTATAAATATATGGGCATCTAAAATGAATTATGAAATACAAGTAAACCAATTACATTATACATTGTACATTATTCTCAAAACTATGATAAGCTAATCGATGTCCAACTATTTTTGTTAGTCAATGTGCAAATTGAACAACATATATAGTTAGGAGTAGCTTGAAATATCAAGTTCCTACGTTCTTTTTTGTAAGGGATTAACAATATATATCTCTTAGTTTGTAGGCATGAGATCTTTAATAGGAATGAGTTAATGAAAATAGTATTGCGGCTTAATTCGTGCACTGTCGCTAAGTTGGTAAATAAATCTATATCTTATAATGGCAGAGGTAAAGCAAGTTATAAATGCAACACATTTTATTTATTTATTTTGTTTTTCCAACGGAGAGCATGATTAGTAAAGTCTTATTCACATTTTCACATTAGGCTCCAAAATCTGAGGATCAGCTCTAGTGAGATCCATCATTGTACAATAAACCAAAGCAAGCTTTGACGCTAAGTTCTTTTTCATAGTTGATCTTCTCTAAATAAGATGAAAACTCAGTGGTTAGAGCACACACTACCTATGTACGAAATCTTAGGTTCGAGTCACCATGGGGGCAGGAGTGAAACCCTTTGATCTTTTTTTTTTTTAAATGAAAGAAAAAAAAAACTAGAAAACGTAAGCCTAACGTTTTTCCCATTGATTAAGAAATCCTATATCTATATCTCTAATCGAGACCTAAAAGACTCAAATATCCATTATCCATAATCAAAGGGGAAAAAAATGATTGTTGTTGATAATTCACGGGGGATATCACATCTGAATTAGATAAAAGATTCACCATCATATTTTTGAATGGAATATGTTATTTGATCAGTTCCTCATCATTCTAAGGGCCAATGCTTGAAGCTCACCCAAGTCAGTACTAGTGTATGCTCTCTTCTTAGAACAATCTTTGAATGAAAACTTCTCTGATCTGTTGCTGCATTGTGTCTCCAGCATATAATTCATAGCATCATTGCTGATGTGGTCAAATGAGTCCAGTGAGCTCTGAGGAGAAATAAGGTTCATGTAATTTGGATAACTCGGCAAGTTTATGACTCCTTTCATATTCCCTGCCATTGACTATCCAAGGTCCTTAAATACATAAGGTTTTGATGAGTCACGTATGCCTTCACTTGCATCAATTGTGCTTGTAAGCATACCACCGATATCTATGAAATGAAAAACACTAAAAGTTCGTATGAGACACCACATATTTGTAATCATTTTTGACATGTTATGTACTTGGATATTACTATTAATGCTATTGAGTATTGATAGTCTTAATTTGTTCATAAGTTTTCCCCAATATAAACTAAAAATGTTGTTTAGCATGAAGAGAAATAATGGATGGATAAGCTTGTCCAGTTTAGTTTGTGGACAAATGGCACCACCAAGATCACCAAAGTCTATGCAGAACTACAAAAGGTCGCATAAACACAAGACACCAAAAGTAGTGAAACGATTTGTGACTTCCTTCCAACCATTACCACATGCATCACGTCTTCTGTAATTTTTTTGTGTTCAAACCAAAAGAAAAAGGAAAAAGGAAAAACAAATCATGCTACCTATAAATTTTGAATTTTCAATACTTGTGAAATGGTACACACCCTACTTTTTCACTCCACAGTAAATCATTGGTGTACAAAACTGTGAAATGTACTTTCTAAATTTTGAATTTCCAATACTTGTGTAATGTACTTTCAATGTTACTGTGTTTCTTCGTTATGTAAAACCTTGGATGTTGCTCTGATTCTTGATTCTGAAAAGCTTTGAATGTTGTTCTGATTATTGATTAAGGAAAATGTTTTGCAAAGGATGAACTATGAAGGTTTGTAAATTGAGAAATGAAAAGCCTACACGTGGGGTTTTAAAGAAGTGAGAGTTCAATTAACCAACTAACCGATTAGAACTTGGCGGCAAAGTTTGTTAGGAAACCAGCAATAATTTCGGGAAGCGGCACGTGCGATATATAATTCTGTGAAGCTTTGGATGTTGCTATAATTCTTGATTCTACAAAGCTTTGAATGTTGTTCTGATTCTTGATTATGGAAAACGTTTTGCACAGGATGAACTATGAAAGTTTGTAAATTGTGAAATGAAAAGCCTACACGTGGGGTTTTAAAGAAGTGAGAGTTCAATTAACCAACTAACCGATTGGAACTTGGTGGCAAAGTTTATTAGGAAACCAGCAATAATTTCGGGAAGCGGCACGTGCGATATATAATTCTGTGAAATTACTTTTTTTTTTCTTTGGTGAATAAAACTAAACACAAACAATGAACACATGACATTCCGATTTTTCAAATAATGACATTTTTTTTGTTGGAGCTAGTTAATAATAACAATTGACATAAGTTTTGAAAAATATTTCTGTATTATATATTTTTTTAAAAACGTGTTAAATTTTTTGTCCTTTTGAATCTTACTTATTACACTTGATTTTTCACCTTTTTCCATATTTTACACACTATGTAAGAAAAAATGAATAAATATTAATATTTCAAAATCTAAAATTTAATTAATTAAATAAAAATGCTTAGCTGAATTTTTCAACAAATTATTGGATGAAATCTGAATAATACACATCCCCTATTTATGGTGGAATAATTATTACATGAAGTGATGGAACTTCATTTGTTATTTCAAATATCGAAGTTAAACAGAAAAGAAAAAAAAAAAGATTTTTTGGTCGAAAGAGGTCAGCCCATTCATTAAGTTCAACAAGCAGTACAAAAACGAAACACTCCTATGGGGTCGACAGAAAGAATTGTTCCTCAGAGCATCCTAACATCCTATCCTAAAAAAAAAGAATAAGAACCCAACATACCCCCAGTACACCCACCTTTTAGAAAGTCCACGCACCATTATTCTAACAAAAACCTAGAAGCCTCGAAGCGAACATAAAATGATTTCAACTAAGGCTCTGATTTTTGCGACCTAAACAAAATTTAAATAGTACTATGGTCATATAGACCCATTCCATTCTACCCCACAACAAAGGGGGATTCCAACTCCCTAGTTCAAATAGCCCAAAGAAAAAGCCCACAAAGTAGACCAAGGCCCAGGTGACCCAGTTCATCCACAGTTTCTGTGGAGGAGAGGACGCAACGACGCTGCCGCCGGACTAACCACCACCTTCACATGCATCTTCACCGTCAATGCTGCCATTTCAGACTCTGTCATCAGTAGCCACATTGTCGCCGTCATCACCACCAGACGCCGCATTAAACCTAAGGCTACATGCCTGCCGTCTTAAGCCAAAGGAATTAAAGCCATGCTCACCGCCACCATCACTTGCAGGAAGAAGACCCAGATGCGCACCACCCATAGCGACACCGACAACATGAGTCGCCCCACCAATCCTCCACAAACCATTGCTAGCCTTGGATCCTTGCTCCCCATCGTTGTCACGAGGCCACCACTCTGATTGGGAAACCTGAATACCACAATCGCCAGTGCAGCCAACCTCACTGTCGCTCAACATGGTCACCATTTCAGGATCCAGATCAGGCAAAATCCAGAACCGATCCAGAAACCATCCCAAATCAATAACCTCACATATAGCCACCAGATCGATTGTGCTTCCTTTCGAAACCGAACAGACCACAACGCCTCCAACACTGGTCACTCCACACATACACATTACACATATAAGCAAGCAACACTGATCACTCCACACATATACATTACACAGTATAAGCAAGCCGAAGCCTGCCATGGACACATTGACAAATTAACGGAGAAGGTTCAAGAGAAAGCAACACCCAAAAGAGAGACTCTCTCAAAACCCTACCAGAGCGCTGGTTACTGTTTTTTACTCTTTAGTATAAAAGATGGCAAAAGGCCTGTGAAGAAACAACTTCGAACTTAGAAATCGTCTATTTGAACCATCATCACTAGCGATTCATTGATAAAAAAAAGAAGAAGATAAATACATAAGTAATAGAAAATGATATTTGGATATGGTCTCACTTTACCACGCATCTGAAATAGGCGAAACTTTAATCGATGAATGTCAGTTTATGATTCTCTCTCTTTTCAAGTTCCCTTTTCTAGTAAGGGGAGTTGTCATCAGGGCATATGATCCAATCGGTGCAGATTCAAGATTGAGGTGGGCTAGATTTATTAATTTTTTTTGTTTTTAATGAAGTGATAGGAAAATTTAGCGCAACGTCTATATTTAATTAAGATGAAAAAAATAAAAGGGTCATTGCCTAAAAGCACCAAAACAAGGAAAAATTATCTCACTTACCCCAACAACAGATTTTTGTTCCCACATACACAATTTAACTTCAAAAAACCATTTTTCCCTCAACTTAATTAAAAAATTACAATCACTACCACTCAACAAGCTCTCTCATTCCGCACAGACTCAGAGCTCGTCGCCAGTCAAAAAATCTCTGGTAAGTTTATCCTCTCTCTCTCTCTCTCTACCTTTAGTGTAATACAAAAATTTGCTCACTAAACTTCCTTTTGAAATCCTCAAATAACCTTTGTTATATTATTCACATACATAAAAATAAAATACTCATTATACCTCTAATTCACTAACTACACCTCCATAAGCGAGGACCTCCGCATTTTCCGGAGCAATCTCGAGAGGCGAAACCCAGCTAGGGTTTCGTGTAGTGGCGGCAGCGACCTGGCAGTCTCTAAACCCGGCAGCAAGGACGACAACGATGAGGGGACCGAGTGCAGACTTTGTTCAGCAGCGTCGCTATTCAGGTGGAGTGCTTGACTGAAATCTAGTTGAGGTAGTAAGGCTTCAATCGCAGCGGCTCTCGGCTACGGCGGTTGAGTGTGTGTGATGCGGATCGTGCTTGTTGGGGGTGGGGATCTGATCGTGTTTGGTTAAGAAGTCGAGGTCTCAGAGTTGTTGTGGGTAGATTTCTGAGTGCGGGGATCTGCTGCAGGGTAGTAAAAGAGGCTTTGGCTGTCTTTGCTCGAGATGGTGATGCACGGTTGGAGAAGCTGGCTCTAGTGATCTTCGAATGGTGCGTCGTCAGAGAACAGAATGACTGTGGCGACAAAGGAGCATGGAGTAGTGATGCTCCTCCCTTGTTGGTTTGGGTTTGGGCCTGGGCTCAACCTTGGGCTGATGGGGCAGGGGATTATTCCTGTTAGGCAAGATTTGACTTGGGCTTGGGCTCAAGCCAAGGCAATCTGGGCCTTAATGTATTAGGGTATGAGCCTGTGTGAGGTTGGATTAACTTCTATGAGTTTTCTATGACATTTCTAGTTTCTTGTTTGTACCACAATTGCGTGATTGGCAAGTGAGGGCTAGTTGAATGATTTATTTTCGGTAGAAGGCGGGGTTTTCCTCATTCCTGTATAGGCTGATCACTTAAATGTGAGCGTCCTAGTTATCTTTAAAGGTTTGCTTTAGCTTAGGTAGGTTACTCCGGATTTTCTTGTCAAATTGCTTATGTAAGTTTTGGTAAACTTTAGCCATTTTGCTGTTGATCTAATGCATTCAATTTCTATTTAAAAAAAAAAAAAAAAAACCAACTACATCTCCATTCCTTTTTTTTTGTTTTGTTCTTTTTTGTATGCAAACCTAAAAATGCTTAAGATAAATTTTTAGAACTTTAAATCATGAATCAAACGGTCATAACACATAAATTGATCAAGCAGTCATAAGTCAAACGGTTAGATAATGATTCCTATGTTTCTGCCCCTTATAAAAAATGAAAGGTTACAGAAATTGATATAAATAAAAAAAAATCCAGAACAAAAAAAAAAAAAACAAAGAAAGAAACACGCAACTCATGAAGGCAGGGAAAAAAAAAACCACCGTCTCCCACCCAAAACTCATCATCCAACCAAACCTTGAACAAAGTTTAGACTAGGAACTCAATAAAAGTTTGGAACAATTTCTTAGTCTTTAATTTGTGTTAAAACTAGGTGGAGAGGTTTGTAAATAAAATATATATTAGTTCATTATAATTCATTGTCTATAATTGTTATTTTATAAGGGGATATATATGTAATTCAATAATTCAAAAGATATAGAGGTCAAATGAGTAAATTTGGAGGTCTCAATAGAAATCCTCAAGAAAACTTTTTTTGTGTTAGGAAAGGGTTTATGACTTTTTGGAGAAGTCTGGTTGTGTAGTAGTAAGCATTCTAAGCATTATTTGCTCGCACATTCCATTGCACCACTCATAAAAGGATAAGACTTTCAGGCAAAGATTTGTGCCTTAGAAATGCAAATTATGTATCTTTATTTGTGCTTTTAGCAGTTCATGTCTTCTTTTCTAATAAAATTTAACCTTTTTTCTTTTCTTTTGTGTGCTAAGAACAATTGACATCCTTGTAAAAAAAAATGCTTTTTCAAATTTTTGACAATTGCTTTTAGGAATCTCAAAAGCAATTTCAAAGAGACCCCAAAATTCCTTCTAAAGAATAAATAAAAATGTAAAAGATGTTTGAGTAGAAATGACAATTTTCCCCCACCCACTCTTCCATGATTTTTCAGTGAGATTTGAACATTTAACCTCCAAGACATATAATAGCTCACGTGGTGAAATGCAAAAGATATTACGAAACCAATGAGTATGATTTGAGGTTAATCTAAGTCAATCACCATATGTAGTGGAGTTGGCATGAGTCTCCAGGTGTGTAACCTCCACACTTGGGTTCGAATATTGCTGACGTTGATTAGAATTTAAACTCTAATATATTCTTGGTGGCCAAGAGAGTGGAAACGTTTTGACATGAACCCTCGGCACGAATTAGTCTCAGTGTAAAGAAAACTTTTGAGGATACCGTGTGATCTCGATAAAAAAAGAAAAGAAAAAAGATTAACCTAAATTAAAACAACTATCAACCTCAAATATGTTTATAAATAGAATGTCAAGATATGATCATATTTGAATCATTAAAAACCGAAATCAGATCAAACTAGATTTTAACAATAATTACTTGAGTCAAATTTTGAATAAAATCTCCAATAATTACTTGAGTCAAATTTTGATTAAAATCTATTCAAACTGTACTAAGATATCTTGACTTGGTTTGTGATGAATGATATTATTGCTCCTCGGGCCAATTAAAAAAAAAAAAAAAAGATATCTTGACTTGGCATCAAAGCTTGCCTAATGGGGCTTCTAGTTTGGTCTTCAATTTGATTGGACATTTGACCCATTTCGGTTCTTTTGTCGATTTAGGGAGATGCTGTAGTGCTTGGGCTGCTGGGATTGGTTTTCAAGGGTTGTGGTGTGGCTGTGTGTCTACTCTTGGCGGAGGTTTGGGGAGTGCTCGGGTTTTGTCAGTTGTTGGCGACGTGGGTGTTCTAGATCCGAGCTTTTGGCAAAGTGATATGGAGTGCGGCATGGCGGTGCCGGCGTTATGATGGCGGGATAAGCTTCAATCTGGATTGACGATGATGTTGCTTGCAAAGTTATGGAGACTTTTCACCACCGGCGACAACGGTACTTCAGCTTGGAACCTACCTTTGGGCTCTGGGTGCTGGGCATCTGATGATTGGGCTTAGCTGTGGGCCATGGGCCTCCAATTTAGTTTGGTTGTTGTTGTTGTTTTTTTTTCTAATAATTCCCTACTTGTGTAGGGACATATGCTTGCTTGTTTTAGTGAGCGTAATTGGTGACTTAGCCTATTTACTATGTGGTTGTTAACATAGTTTATAGACTTGTTTTAATTAATCACCACAACTTATTGTCTGTCTGTCTGTATATGAGTATATGACAACGAAAAGTATGTAATGGTTATTCTGGCCTTACATTCTTATCAATGAAAATATATGTGATGATTTATTAAAAAAAAAAAAAAAAACTTTACTTGGTGAATTAATTTGTCGGATTCTCTCATAGAACTTGATTGAGGCATTTAAACCATTATAGAAACTGAGGGGTATTTACACCAAGTAAGGTTGGATTCATTAAATCCTCGTCGGAGCATTCACACAATCTTTTGCACTTGGATAGTAAAACATAACTTTTTGCATCTACCAAGCCCTTCAAAAAGTCCTGTCATGCATTTAATTATAATAACATCAACCAATCAATAACTTTATTTAGATTCAACTAATTGTGATATAAAGACACACAAAAAGTCCTCTCTAATTTTAGTCTCCCAATTACGGTATCTTATCCATAAAAAATAAATACAATTAAAATCGTATACTTTTCGATTCTGTTCAGTATTCTTTTAATTCATGTCTCCTAACATAACCAAAATTTTCGAACACGTCACATCGGTGCATATCATGTAAACCATTGGTACATATCATTGTTAATGTTATTTTTTTGATTTTTGATTTTTCGCAATAATTAATGAACTGCTATGGTAAGGAGGATTTAGGAAGATGTGTCCTTCTCGGCCTGTTTCTTTCTTCCTCATCGAACCCCGATAGGTTTTGCTTGAAAAAAAAAAAAAATTGAAAAAAAAAAACGTAAAATAATAAAAAGGCCCAAAATGGACGTCCAATTTGTGTAAGCAAAGCCTAAAGCCCTCTTCTTGTTCTTGTTCGTGTTCGTCTTCTTCCCCATGCGTAGCCCACTATTGTTCTCAGAGGTCGCATAGTCCCAACACACACGACCAAAACCATTCCCTCATATTAACACAAACCCCAATTTCCAGGGAGGGACCAAAATTATACGCTCACAGTTTCGAGATTCAGACTCTCTCTCTCTCTCTCTCTCCGCAACCCTTCCATGTCTGACATTTGCACCCAGGTATTGCGTTCTAGGGCAAATTCGTCCCCTTTTCATTTCTGACCCGCTGCGCCCAAAAAAACCCTAGGAGAGAGAAATTTACGCGCAATTCAACTCCCCCACTGCTGCCCCTGCTCTGCCCTAGCTCCCAATTTCGCTACCCTATTCCTAATTTCAGGTATTTCCGTTGCTCCTTTTCCTGTCCTGCAAACCCTAGAATTTGAAATTGGGCGTTTTCAAGGGGATTGATGGAATTAGGGTTTCGTTGGTTGGGGAATTTGTGGGGAGGTGTTGTTCGTTCGTGATTGTGCAATGCATTGTGATTGAATGGTTCTGGTTTATGTGGCAAGTCATGGTTTTTGTGCGTTTATTGTGCTGGCATGGAATTAGGTGCCGGAATTTGACGTGAGCATTTGTAGGTTGTGTTGAGTTGTGTGTGTGAGTTGCATGCTGGTGGTTTTGAAGCTGTAGTGGATAAATGTGAGGGTGCACATGTGAGAGTTCAGAGAAAACTATTGGCTGCCAAGCCTCTTGTGTGTGAAATTGCTACTCATTCATAATCATAGTAGTTCCAGATCACCTGGTCACCAGTGTCTTCGATGCAAATTCTGGCAGTTGCTTTTCGTGTTCCTAAATTTGACAGAACGCATTTCTCCTTTTTCGTACTTAGCTGTTCAAACTAGGTTGCACTCTTCATTCTTGAACCTGAAAAACACTGTGCCATGCAGTATCTTGCTATATTCTGAGGGGCTTGATTGATCAGTAATGTGGCTGTTTTTGTTAACCTTGTATTGTTGTTCGTACTTTTTAGGGTCTTGTATACTGATGCAAATTTTGATATACCTTTGTACCCTGAAACTGTTGTTGTCTATATTGTTATTCTAACTAGTGTATGAATAATTTTATTCTGGATTTAGTTAATAGTTATTATTTGTGTATCAGTTTAAAGCATCCTTATTATGATGTATGTAGTCAATTCTTTAGTCTAATATGATACTTTTACTTCTATTTTAGAGATTTTATAGAATTTGGATTAGATGGGAGATTAAAGGTTGTGGGCATTAAAGTCGGAATGCATGGATGTGGCTCAGGATCTGCTCTCCTAGTAAATGCAGAGGTGGATTCCATGGGTGGAGTGGTTGACGGTGGAGTTGGTGTTGGTTTGAAAACATCTCCGCGCCGAGCAGCAATTGAGAAGGCTCAAGCAGAGCTTAGGTATTCTTTTCTTATTATTTCTTTCAATTCTCACGCCTTGTAACTTCTGCCTTTGATACTTTTCCTATGTGCATGATGTATATAATGACCTGTCATTTGCTGCTTACAGACAGGAATATGATGTGCGGGAGGAAAGGAGAAGGGAGCTAGAATTTCTTGAGAAAGTATGCAAATTTGATCTCTCAGTGGTTATTTATCCTTCACTTCTATCTGTAGTGATCATCATCATGTGATTCATCTCCTGAATTTCAGGGTGGCAATCCTTTGGACTTCAAATTTGGGAATGCAGCTTCTGTTAGTGTCCAGTCTACTTCCCTCACTGATCAGCATCCAGAACAGTTTGTGACCAGGTAGATTCAATGGTACATAATTGGATCATGTAATTGCATGATTTTTTGTTGATTGGCTAAATTGTTTCACCTTTTCTTTTTTCAAATTTTGGTTGCTATTTCAGTGAAGCAAAAGGTAGTTTTGCATTGACTGCATCACCTCGTGGGGACTCTGTTGAAAGTAGTGGTCGACCAGAGGTTCCTACACTTTGTGAACCCAACAGTGCTGATAATCTCTTACTTTTTGATGGGGACAATGATACACCGGAGGGGAAAGGAAATCTATGCATATTAGTAGAAGAAATAAAATTGCTCCATCAGAACAGTCTTCCCAGATGGATGGGACTCAAAATGCCAAGGAATCAGAAGACTCAGCGATTTTCCGTCCCTATGCTCGAAGGAACAGGTCCAGACCAAATCGTGATGGTACTCGTTCAAGTTCAACTGATGTACAGGGCCGTGGTGGTCAAGGGTCTTCATTACCTTCTCGCGGGGCGTTAAAGAATCCCAAGGGACGGTATTTGAAACAAACAACCAAAAGGACCAGAATATACCTTCGGTCACTAATCTAAAGTCTGTGAAGTCTAATGGTGATTTTGCTTCTAGGGTTGCAACTTCTGATAATCAGTTGGATATGGACTTTGATGGGGTGCAGGCTCCTGAAATATTTACTGGTCCAGCAAAAGATAGTCCTGAAAAAAAATTGGATGTTACAGCTACTGAAAGTTTGAAAGAGAGCCAACATAGTCAACCATCTCAGACTGATACTCAGGAAATTCCAATTGCTGCGGTTTCGGGGAGATCTGATGAGAGGGAGCCGTTAGCTTCGTCTGTTCTTGAATGTCTTCGTTGTGAAGCTACTACAAAGACCGAAATTGATATTAGTTCTGTCCAGGTGAATGGATTTAGTAATTTAAATAGAGAGAGTAAAAGTGTACCAAATGAAGGTCAAATTAGCAGTGCAGCGGGCACAAAGGGGTTAGATTCAGAATCTTCTTGTACCCAAACTAGTGTAGGATTAGATGTAAATAATGATACTGACGTATGTACTACAAGGAATGCTGATAATGCAAATATCATGGAAACATCAGATGTTGATGGGGCACAAAATCCAGCTGGTGATGAAATGTTACTAGAAAAGAATGAAAGCAGAGCTGTTGACAGTAGTCCCATGATTAATGATCCTCATGCTTCTGATTTTCAGAACAATCGCTCAGGCAATACTGAAGTGAAAGTTGAGGAAGATATGAACGAAAGTAGATCTGAAGTGCGTAATGAAGTAAAGCTTCATCCAAACACTGAGGGAGAGCAACAAAGTGGTTGTACTATATCAGAAGCTGAAAAGAAACTGGATGATGTGGTGGATAATGGTTCCAACATCAAGAAAGAGAACTCTTCTGGCAGACCCCAGACTCCTCAGGATTTATCTATGTGTCAGCTTCCTGAAACTATTTTGCCAGCGATAGACTCTGCCAAGGGTTCAGACTGTCAGACTTCTGATAGTCACTTTAAAGTGGTAGACAAGGCACATGAAGATTCTATTTTGGAAGAGGCTCGGATGATAGAGGTTAGTTAGCCCTGCGATATTTGTGATGTCTTACTTTCAAACATTGAGGGAGCACCTTACTTAATTCATGAAATGTAAATCAGGCCAAGCGTAAGAGGATTGCAGAATTATCCGTTCGTTCTTTACCCTCCGAGAATCACCGAAAGTCTCAGTGGGATTTTGTCCTTGAGGAAATGTCGTGGTTGGCCAATGATTTTGCTCAGGTATGGTCCCTTGTGATTATAGCCATTTTGTGGAATTTGTCCATGCATTATATTCCTTCCCTCCTGTCTTTAATTTTTGGGAAAGATGATTCTGCAATGAGCTCGTAAATGTATATCCATGTTCTTTTTGTTAATAGGAGCGCCTTTGGAAGCTAACTGCTGCTGCTCAAATATGCCATCGTGTTGCTTTTACATCACGGTTGAGAATTGACGAGCAACAACAACAATGGGGGATTAAAAAAGTGGCTCGTACCCTGGCAAATGCTGTCAACCAATTTTGGCATTCAGCTGGGACCCTTTTGTATGCTGATGATTCAAGTGATTGTCACAACATCACCAAGAGCAATTTGAATTCGAGCAAAGTAAGATTGCTTTCTTTGTCTTAGGTGGGAGTGAATACGCTAAATTATTTGATTGCTGCTTAATGTTGAATTCATTTGCTAAAATTGTTTGGTCTATAATAGTTTATACGCCATTGATATTGTGCATAAGGGGCCAGAAGATATCAAAACTTATGTCTTATTCCTGTGTTCATATGCTGGTTATTTACCTATTCAAAAAATATGTTGATCTAATCATTGCAGGAGCCTTGCAAAGAGTTGGAGCTACAATGGAGCAACAACTTTTCACTTTCTATGCAGCGGTATGCAGTGAGATTTTTGAAGTATAACAACTCTCTTGGTCCTCAACTTCAAGCACAAGCTCCTGCTACTCCTGAGAGATTGTCTGATTTAGGCATTACAGAAATGTCATGGGAGGACCATCTTACAGAAGTATGGTCATGTTTCTTAATGTTCTTTTTGATTCAGTGAAAAATATAAATGTTGACATTTACCAGCCATTCTCTCCCCCTCTCTTCTTTCTCCTCTCTCACACACAGACAAAAGCACACAACAAAGGTGATTATTACTACAAATAAAGAACAATTAGTTACTTATTTCAGATTCCTGTGTCTTATATCTTGGAGAAATTGTATTGGCGTGTTTTTGTGCTGTACTTTCGTTATATAAATTGGTGTTTAAATCTCATTAATTTCACGGGGACTTGTACCTCTAACGCGTTAGAGGCTAGCTATCCATCTAAACCACTAGATAAACCTAAGGTCTGCTTTAAACTTATCTGTTTTTCGTGGATTTGTAAGGTCATTTTAAAAAAGTTGAGCTTTTCCCTTTGGCAGGAAAACCTTTTTTATGCAGTTCCATCTGGGGCACTGGAAACCTACAGAAGATCAATTGAATCTCATTTGGTTCAGTGTGAGGTAAATGCATGACCATCAATTTGACTTATGTGTTGCCTTGATCTGGTTCAGGAGGGAAATCTTTGGAATTTCAAGTAGTTGTTGGTGCATGATCTGTATGGATAGGTTGCTGGTGTCTAGGAGTACTATGTACTCTAGAATTTCTCTCATATGTTTTGTTTATTAAAGGAATATATATATATATATTTTATTTATTTAATTTATATATTTTATGTTTCTATAATATAAACCATTGCTTTTGCGCACAGTTGCTTATGATGATTTGATAATGTTGTAATTATTTTATTTATTGTTATGCTTACTGATTAGTGACCTGAAACTTTCAGAGAACTAGCAGTAGCATGCAAGAAGAGGTTGATACATCCATGTATGAGGCTGGAGCTGGTACGTGCTCGTACAATTTTGATATAATTAATTTTTTTATTGTGTAGCGAATCTTGTGCTCATTTTAGTTTTAACTGTCAATGTCAGAGTTTGATAGTCGAGAGACTTCTGCATACGATGAGGATGAAGGAGAAACAACATGCACCTATTATTTGCCTGGGGCCTTCGAAGGTAGCAAGTCATCAACATTTAATCAGAAGAAGCGGAAGTATTATAAGTCATATAATCCTAGGACACATGAAGCAGGAGCTGATTTTCCCTATGGACAAACAGCAAATCAACAGTTCATGTTGATGGGGAAAAGGCCTGCTAGTCTTAATGTTGGTTCAATCCCAACAAAACGCGTGCGTACTGCTTCGAGGCAGAGGGTTGTTAGTCCATTTGGTGCTGGAGCTACTGGGAATGTTCAGGCTCAAATTAAGACAGATGCTTCTAGTGGAGATACTAATTCTTTTCAGGATGATCAGAGTACCTTACCGGCGGATCCCAGTTCCCTAGAAGTATGGAGGTGGAGTCTGTTCGTGATTTTGAAAAGCATCCACAATGTGACCATGCAGAAACATCAAAGCATAAAAAGAAGAAGAAGGCAAAACATCTGGTACATAACTGCTCATATTTCAACTGTACTAGCTTATCCTTGGAATAATATTGAAGCTTCTACAGTTGTTTGCCTACTTGAAATTATTTCATTTGTATATGGTTGCAGGGTTCTGCTTATGACCAAGTATGGCAGGTGGATTCACCTACTCATAATGAGCAGGTAATTCCTATATTCGGTAGAGATGATCTGGGGGTCTGCTCTCTTGATTTTTTTTTCAGTTTTCCTATTATTTCTTTTTTATTTTTACTTTTTACTGTTTACTTTCTTTTATGTTTTACTATTACTATATGTTTCATGTTTTATATAATAGGCATCTTTTTGTTTTGTAAGCCTACTCAACATTTTTTATATTCTTTTTTCATTTGTCTCCTTCAATCAAGAGTTATTCTCTGAACATTCTGAGGTGGTATAAAATAATTGATGGTGCCTAAATCATGCAGAGGGATCATTCAAAAAAGAGATTAGAAAGTCATCATTTTGAGTCCAATGGAACATTTGGTAAATGCCTTGACCAAGATATATTTAATTTTTAAAATTTATCATTTTATATAACAAATGCGTGCTATTCTCTGTCACTTATATAATACTGTGTTCTTTGTAGGTTTATATGGGCAACATAATGCAAAGAGGCTGAAGATATCAAAACAGTCTCTAGACAATACTTATGATGGTATAACTCCAATGACTGGGTCCATTCCTTCTCCAGTGGCGTCCCAAATGAGTAATATGACCAATCCGAGTAAATTGATGAAGTTGATCGGTGGTCGGGACAAGGGACGGAAAGCTAAATCAATGAAGGTACTCCTGGTGATTTCCCATTTGAGATTCTGCTAATGTGCTACTTTTTAATGATATGGTTTATTTGTTAGCACTATGTTCTTACCTATAGTCTTGTACTGCTATCTTATACTCTGAGTTTGCATTAAACTTGGTTTTAGATGCCTGTTGGCCAGCCAGGTTCTGGAAGTCCATGGTCACTATTCGAAGATCAGGTTAATACATCATTATTATCTTTTCTCAAATCATTCCTTCTTCAGTTGTTTTAGAGTTGCCAATAATACTCTAAAACCTTTTTGTCTTTGCTACATTAGGCACTTGTTGTTCTTGTACATGATATGGGTCCAAATTGGGAACTCATAAGTGATGCTATCAACAGTACTCTGCACCTAAAGGTTGGTATTACTACTCCAACATCTTCTTTAATTATCTTCACTGATGATGATCTATGATGTATATGAAGAGTCTAGAGCGGAATACTATTTTCTTTATAGCGAAATTGTTCTCTATTTTTATATTCATCATTTTCCCTTTGAAGTAATCCTGTTAGTTTTTAGTCTAATTTTTGGGTGTCTATCTGATTGACTTTGTAAAATACAGTGTATCTTCCGCAAGCCTAAGGAATGCAAGGAGCGTCACAAAATTTTAATGGATTTGAATACTGGTGATGGGGCTGACAGTGCTGAAGATTCAGGGTCATCACAGCCTTATCCATCTACAATCCCTGGCATTCCAAAGGCAAGAGTTTTTAATTTTTCTTCCACTTCAGTATTCTTCCTCTGAAGTACAAATCAGCCAAATGTTGGTCCATGTTGAGCATGAGAACTACATACTACAGATCTAATTAAGCTACGTTTGCTCATTGGTGTTTCTGCACTTAATGCAGGGAAGTGCCAGACAGTTATTTCAACGCTTGCAAGAGCCAATGGAAGAGGACACTCTCAAGTCTCATTTTGAAAGAATAATTAAGATTGGGCAGAAGCATCATTATAGGAGGAGTCAGGTTCGTGACAGTAACTATGGATTTAATCTCTGCAGATCCTTTTGTGGTGGCTCGTTTTGATTATAATTTATATAGGTGTTTCTGTGTAGCCCATTCTTAAGATCATAACTTTTCACTGTGCTACCCAGAAATCTCCAAACCCTCTTTGCATTCTTCTGCTGGACTCCAATAACCATACAGTCTTTAGGAGACAGGAAACTCTAGCAAGTAGCTAGGTGGGTACCTTGGAGGGGTTCAGACCCAGAATACATGGGAGCAAACCTTGGGCCTGACCATGCACTAAAATATCAGAAATATCCCATAAATGTCATAAAGGGAAAACTCACAGCATTTAGTTTTCTAATATTTGGCTGTTTGTTACACTCAAATTGCATAATTGAAGTTTTAGAACTTTGCCATGTTAATCTTGTGGTGGGATTACATTCTACATGTGAGATGTGAATTGTTTTAGTTTCTGTACTCTGACCTGGTAGTTCTCAATATTTTCTTAATCAAATCAGTATTTATAGAATCCTAAATAAAGTATAAGGTTTGCTATAACAATAAGGAGTAATGTAGCATCATAAGTAAAGTAAAAATGGCATTGTTGTTAGTTTCCTGTTAATTATCGTGTTTCCAAAGAAAAGGTGCTCGCGTGGACTATAATTATTTGTTTGGAGAAAGAATTAGTTGAGCATTGAGATAACATAATGTTGAAATGTCGAGGAGAATGCTTCATTGTTGAACCTGGAAGCAATTTAGTTACTGTTTTTTTACGAGTATTATAGATCTCGTTCCTGACTACAGTTATGTATGCGTTTTACTTGTGAAGAGTGATAACCAGGATCCAAAACAAGGAACGACAGTCCACAATTCTCATGTTATCGCTCTTTCCCAAGTATGTCCGAATAACCTGAATGGTGTTATTCTAACGTAAGTTATTTATTTAAGTCATTCTTAGTTTTATGTTCATATTCATGAGTAGATTTCTTGCATATTTCTAGTACGTATGCTTGTTTCTCATTGGTGTCCTTGATGTATAAGTATTTGAATTTGTGTGAAGGCCTCTTGATCTCTGTGATGCCACATCATCAAGCCCAGATGTTCTTCCGACTGCATATCAAGGTTCTCACACTAGTGGCTTACCAATGGCAAATCAGGGCGCTATGGCGTCATTACTGCCCTCTGGGCCAAATGCCTCATTACAGGGAACTTCTGGTATGGTTCTTGGTAGCAACTTGTCATCACCATCTGGCCCGCTTAGTGCGACAGTCAGGTAGTGTGTAGCTCAAATTGTGACTTTGCCTTTGGTGACCGGTTTATTTATTTATTTATATTGTATTAATATTTACTTTTAATTTATTTATTGATGATTCCCGTGGTATTCATTATTCATGGTTATAGGGATGGTAGGTACAGTGGTCCAAGGGCATCTACTTTACCAGTTGAAGAGCAGCAAAGAATGCAACACTACAATCAAATGTTATCTGGTAGAAACATTCAGCAGTCCAGCCTGTCCGTACCTGGGGCTCTTCCAGGAGGTACTGATCGTGGTGTTCGAATGGTACCTGGTGCAAATGGTATGGGCATGATGTGTGGGATGAATAGAAGCACAATGTCAAGGCCAGGGTTTCAGGGAATGGCTTCTTCCTCGATGCTGAATACTGGGAGTATGCTTTCATCCAGTATGGTTGGAATACCAAGTCCTGTAAATATGCACTCTGGAGCTGGTTCCGGTCCAGGAAATTTGATGTTAAGACCTCGCGAGGGTCACATGATGCGGGTGAGTTATTGATACTCAATAGTGTACTAGATTAAGGTTGCTTCTTTAATACAAACATATGGTATGTTGCTTTCTACACTGACTAATTCTAATTGCAAGAATATATGGTCCGAGTCATAGTCTGTACAGTCCTCCTTTAGAATCCAATTGTTAGAGATGGCAATAGTCTTTGCAACCATCTGTTTTATTTTTATGACTTGCTTTTATTCCCACCTGTGGGGTGGGAATTGAGAGAAAGGATGCTGCAATCAAATGAGCAAATCTCTCTCCCTCTTCAGTTAGCAACTGCATATATGAGTTTGTAGTCCATTTCATTTGGCGCTGTTGGTTTTCCTGCATTTAAAAAGTTGCTCAGACGCACACAAGCGACACTCATATTTTTTTTTTTGAAAAAGATACAGATACTTGTGCATATATGTTTTATCTTTGATTGTGGAATGTGGCGTGCCTTTGCTGCGAATCAATCAAATTAATGTCATCCAATAGCATTTGGCTGCATTTGCATCACTGAAGTTTAATGGTTTGAGTACATGCTGAAACATGAGACTGAGTGGAGGCCTTTTCTTTTCCTTGCATCAAAATACAACTCGAATTCTGAAGTTTTGGTTTGTACCCATTTACTTGCTCATTCCAATGGAACATAATTGATTTGTTTCATGGATCAAAACCTTAGCCCCAGACTAAAGTGTTGATTCAGTTACCCTTTTAAGTGAGTCACTTAAATAGTATCTCGCCTATTTGGTGTTTCTAAAATGTTATTGTATGTGCTGAAGACACTATTTTGGAAGATCTCCTTTTTGTTTTTGCTGTTACCCTTTACTGTCTAATTCTGCTTATTTGACGTAGAGTTGTTTTTATTATCACAGCCTGCCCATAATCCGGATCACCAAAGGCAACTTATGGCTCCAGAGCTTCAGATGCAGGTCACGCAAGGGAATGGCCAAGGTATTGCTCCGTTCAATGGGTTGAGTTCTGGCTTTCCTAGTCAGACAACTCCATCAGGTGCACAAATGTATCCAGGCCATCCCCAGCAGCAACATCAGTTATCCCCACAACAATCTCATGCAGTCGGCAGCCCTCATCACCCTCATCTTCAAGGCCCCAATCATGTGACAGGGTCGCCGCAGCAAGCCTATGCCATGCGCATGGCTAAAGTGCATCAACAGCGGTTTTTGCAGCAGCAGCAGCAGCAGTTTGCATCATCCAATTCTTTGGTGCCGCATGTCCAACCACAGGCCCAACTCCCCATTTCTTCAACTTTGCAAAATAGTTCCCAGATTCAGTCACAAAGTTCACCTCACCCAGCATCTATGTCCCCTAGTACACCTTCTTCCCCAATGACTCCGGTATCATCCCAACACCAGCAGAAACATCACCTGCCACCTCATGGGATGAGTCGGAATCCTGGTGCAAGCGGGTTGACTAATCAAATAGGGAAGCAACGACAAAGGCCACAACAACACCATTTTCAGCAATCTGGGAGGCACCACCCTCAGCAGCGGCCATTTGGGCAATCTCAGCAGCAGGCTAAACTTTCGAAGGGAATGGGAAGAGGGAATCCAATGGTGCATCAAAACCTTGCCATCGATCCTATAAACATCTCCATTGATCCATCTCATCTGAATGGGCTTTCGATGCCTCCGGGAAGTCAAGCTCTGGATAAAGGAGAACAGATCATGCAGTTAATGCAAGGTCAAGCTGCATATTCGGGGTCTGGCGTCAACCCAGTAACATCAAAACCATTGGTTCCTCAATCATCAAACAACTCTCCGATGCAGCAAAAGTTGCATTCTAGCTCAGCTACCTCTTCGACGAAGCAACTCCAGCAAAAGCCATCTCATTCTGATAACAGCACTCAAGGCCAGGCACCAGCTGTTCCTTCTGGTCATGCAATATCAGCTTCACATCAATCTGTGTCTCCAGCAATTGTGTCTTCCAATCACCAGCAGGTGCAGCCACAGCAACAGCAACAGAAGCAAGCTAATCAGACTCAGCCATATGTTCAGAGAGTCCAGCAGAATCGTCAAGTGAATTCGGAGCTTCCAAGCAAGCCTCCAAATGATTTAGCTTCAGCCGAAGAGCAGCCTGTGAATAGTACTTCTCTGATCGGTTCGAGCATGGCAATTCCTCAGTCCTCTATTGATTCGTCTAATGTAGTACCGGTTTCTTCTGGCATTACTCAATGGAAATCATCAGAAGCAGTATATGATTCTAATCTGCCAAATTCAACAGCTCAAGAGGGTTCACTTGGGAGCCCATCACCAACAAATTCATCTGGGAATGAGCCAGTGCCCCCTTTTAGTCAAGGTTTAGGCCCAAGGCAGTTATCTGGTAACTTTGCCTCTCATGGACATATTGCTGGTGCGCAATGGCAGCAGAAGCAGCTACTGCAAAAGCCTCCTTCGCTACCACCCCTGTCCCAACAACTCTACGAGCAACAAGAGCAACAGCAGCAGCAGGAACAAGAATCACCCCAACATCAACTGCCTTTGCCACAGCAGTCTCAGCAACAAATGCAGCATCTGCCAGCAGGGCAAGGTGGTTTGTATATGATGCCTAGTAATTCAAAATCAGAATGAATGATTCTAAGGAATTGAGAAGCTGCAGCAACCGGTACTGCCAGGGTTGGATCCGCATGCCCTTGTTACACAGTGTACAGGTAATTACTGCTCTTTAATTCCTCGTATCTTCACAATGTTTAGCCTGATATGTTCCAGTGTGGTATAACATTCAAGAAATAAGATGGTTCTCATATGATAGGGATTGCAGGCACTTGAAAGTGTAGCTAACGTTATCAGAGTATCAAACTTCCGCTGGCTTAGTAGTTCTTGATTATTTTCAAATGTTTGGCAATGAAGTGTCATAGGTTTTTTTTACCTCCTGTCGAAAGTACATGCTTTATTTTGGTTGTGTGTGTGTGTTTCTCCATAATAATTTAACTTTGATTCATCTTTGCTTAGTTTTGCATGAGGGCTTGGGTGTTAGCTCATATTGCATTATGTTGGTGCAAATACTTCCCCGGATTGCCTAGTTGATCATATGGGACATATGGTGCTCCATCTCAGTATAAAGTATCTGATTTAAGGGTTGGGTTTAATGCAGATGAAGCTGATTATTCCATGAGGGCATCAACGAAATGAGGTGGTCATTGCATTGGCAGGTTTTGTTATGGCTTTAGCTGAACTGCTGAAATGATACTGCAGGGCATTTCGCTTTGTTTTGGGAATCATGTAAATTACCACTGGGCTAGAGCTCTGGGAAGATAGACCAATATAGAGGTATGTGTACAGGGTCTTATCTTTCCCTTTCTAGTTTCTAGTGCCTTTTTCATTTATTTTTTTTCTTTCTTTTTGTTTATTTTCCCTGGTCTCCTTGCTAATTTGTGAGGGACCTTATTTCTTTTTGGCCCAGTAGATTAGTGCATGTATTATTACCCTTTCAGATTAAGGGGGTGCAATCATTTTTATGGGCAAAGCCTTTGGAAATTTTGTGAATATTAGATGTCTGGTGTATACATTGGTCAATGGAATTAGAAACTGTCACTGCCATGCGCCCCTGTGGAACAATTGTAATCTGTACTGGTTCTCAAATCTATAATGCAACGAGTCTTTATAGTTGGTTGATCCAAATCTGATACTTCTCTTTGAACACCTAATTGTTTCTGTTGAGGTTTATGTTGGGAGCACATGCAAAAACATTGAGGAAAACAAAAGTAATAATAAGTGGATCCTCTTCTGGCGATCGGCATTTATTTTCCTTGTTTATCTTTAATGAGCAGTCAAATGTTTTGTATCACTCATCTTAAACGGAATCTTACGCTGTGAACCAAAATCATTTCTAGTTTCTTAGAACTGCGTAGTGCATAACAAAAATGGGAAACCAACTGGTGTCTAGCAGACTCTGCCCCAGCAAAGCAAACCTAGCAAATAAAACAAGGAAATCAAACCCAGCAAATTTTGTTAAAACTTTTATATATTTATTCTTCATGGATAACCATCAATCTTTAGAAATGATTAAGCTAGGCACACAAAATAGCAACCCGCCCGACAAATGCACTACCAATGTACCTGTACCTTAAAAAAAAAAAAAACGTAGTAAAACACTAAAACCTAAAAAGTAGAAAATAAAATTCCCAGGCCTGAAAAAACAGAGATCCATTCGGGACCCTTATATGCTGTTCTACGACACCACCCTACGCAGAGATGGGAGTCTGTAGACACCATTCTCACATTACCAGCCCCTCTTGCTTTTGTCATGCTTCGCAGCAGCTTGCTTCTTTCATTTCCCTCTATCCTTTGCATAGTTCACGCAATGGGAAATCATCATCATTCTTGAACTTAGTTCTTGACTTAAACGCTCTCAGGTTTTCTTCTTCTTCACCAGCACGATGACAAGTGTATCTGCAACTAAAGGAACAGCTAGTTGTGGTATGAAAGGAAGAATCATGGATTCGGCAGTAATGACAGGTTCGCCCGTTCTGGCCTTCTTGTCCATGTTCGGTAGGGGCATGGAGTCCTTGTGCACCCCCCAGAACTGAAGCCCTAAACAGGGCAGGAGCTGCAACCACTTGGAGTGGTGCCATGTCAGGCATAGGCTGGAAGATCTGTGATTGGACAGCAAGACATTGGACTGTAAAGCTCGAGATACATAGTAAAGACAAGGTTTCAGTTTCCCAAGATTACAGACCCGTGCTTGAAAAACCAAGTTATCGTCGGGTGGGAAGGACTCCCTGATTTGTGTCGCCCTTTAGGGATGATGAAGCCGTCGCGAGAAATTGAAAGTACTCAGGGTGGCACCAAAACATGGGATATTAGGATCCAAATCCCCGAACAGCCAGAAGGATAATGCTCTAAGAGGCTGCAGGTTTTGCAACCTCCAACAACAAACTTAAACTTGAGCTTGACCACTGTTTTAACCGCCCATTAGCCGTGTTTCAGATAAATAAGGGAAGAACAACTTTACCTCTTCCGATGCTAGGATGAACTCACTATGGTAGCTGCCCCATCATCATCAACACTGGGATAAGGCCATAGAATTATACATTGCACACTTACTCCAAAGCCTTGCAGAGGCACACTGCAAAGGGGTTGCGACCGTCAAATGGAGCCACAACTAAATTAAGTACGTTAAAAAACCAAGGACCACCAAAATCGGATTTCAGAGCAATCGCGGTGGCCCCAAAATCAATGACGCCATTTTCGGAGATCGCAAGGGAAATAGCAAACCTAACATATGTATCTCTTCAACCATGGTTTCGTTAAGGAAAGAGTTGCTAGGCAACCATGGTTTCTGCGTTTTTTAGATCAAAGTGGTCCAAATGTGAGATAGTGCTAAATTTTTAGGATGAAAGTCTTAATCTGCACTAATTTGAGGTATTTCTTGTGCAATAAGTGATTATTACTATATAGTTTTTTTTTTTCTTTTCAAAATGTACCATATGATCTATTTAAATGCCACTAGTTCTTAGACAATGATATGTGCTGAGCCGGTTAGCCCTATCAATTTCTCCTGTGGTTATGTTAACCACATAATTATTACCATATTCATTAATTTTTTTTTTTTTTGAAATGACCATATTCATTCATTAATTGTCATGAATTATGAATTGACATGAGCCTCTTCATCTCCCATTCACTAACGTTTTTGTAACGCTAATTACTTCCCACTCTACATAAACCCTTGCCTCTTCTTTGCCTTTACACACCGATCTCTCACTCACAATCTGACAACCGAAAATGGCTTACACATCTAAGCTTTTCCTTCTCACAGCTCTGCTTGTTCTGACCATGTCATTTGTGGTCAGTACTTCTCGATCATCGAATTACCCAACTGGGAAAAAATCAAACCTTGCAGCCAGATTGAACTTGGATGAAGAATCATCAACCTGCTGGGAGTCTTTATTTCAGCTCCAGGCATGCAGTAAAGAGGTTGTCTTGTTCTTCCTCAATGGTGAGACTTACTTAGGAGACGGCTGTTGCAAAGCCATTAGAACCATTGAGCACCAGTGTTGGCCAGCCTTGCTTGGGTCCCTAGGGCTTACCACGGAAGAGACTGATATACTAAAGGGTTACTGCGATGAAGCTGATCAAATCCAATCACCTCCGACATCGCCTTCACCACCATCTGTTCATCAGCCTACTGGAAAACTTGTTCCGGATCTGGACAAGTTGATTCCGTGAAGATTTTACTTTTGGTTTATGTTATGTAGGAAGAGTAGGAGCCTAGTATGTATGCTCCATGTCTTAATTACTATCACGTTTAGTTATCTGTGTACTTGCAACTAATTAAGACAAAGGAAATAATGAAGTTTTATGATACAAGGTGTCCGATGTCCGTTCAATTCTTGAATCTCCCTTCAAGATCATATGTGCAAATTGATCGGCTAATTTGAAGTCGTTTAGTCCCACTGTGATTAAACGACAGAGTGTTCCGGATAAACATTGAAACAAATTTGATCATAAAAAAAAGGCTGAACGATTAAAAATGGACGTGGTGGAACCAAAAAGGCCAGGGGGCTAGCTTCGAATGCAAAAGCTAAGTAGTCACTCCAGAGTGCAGCACACCTTATAAAAGAGAATACCAAATCAACATGTTGCCGCATGTACGGAAAAACATCCGGCGACACTCCGTTTCATCTTGCCACTAGGAGATAGCTCCATCCAACAACAGTACTCCACCTCACTAAGCTAGACAAGGCACGTTGAGTGCGTAGACCGGGTGAAAGCCCATTTAGCCCTACTAAACAACGGTAGAGGGATTTCAATACAAGGTTTAGAATTGAAGAGTTCCTATTGGGACCTCTTAATCTACTTACTACTCCCCCATTTTTTAATTATTAAATGACCTATATGTACTTATATGAAAAGACAGACAATAAAATATTAAGAAAAAAAATATTTTTTCTCTCTCCACAGCTTTATATTATTTTTATCATTCATTTCCATTTTCAAATTTCATTTATGATTTTATTTGTTCATGAAAGCTTTCGAAGAAAAAAAAAAGATTCAAAAGATAATGCATTCAAAATTACTTGGTGGATTATACAAGAACAAAATTATGATGCAATAGAAAAAATATTAGATAAATGGTTTTCTCATTAGTATTACAAGATCATGAAATGAGGGATAGAGAATCATCGTGTAAACTAAACCAAATAAGCTTGTGAAGTGGCATATAAGATAAAGTTAAATAAAAATAATTAAATGAGCAAATTTAATTTTTGTAACCATAAAACATTAAAAATTAGGCTTGAAAACAATTATGGTAATATTTTTTAATTAGTTTTTTTTTTTTTTTTTTTTTTTTTGAGTTGAAGAGGTCAATCTCATTATGCATTTCAGCAAGCAGTACAATAATGGCCTGCCCATAGGGCCGTCAGAAAAAACCATTACACAGAGTACACCCAACAAGAGGCATACCACTGAGTACACCCCTAGCACACCCACCTTTTAACCATGAAGCACAAAAACAAACAACAAACAAACTCCGAATTTAAATAAAACTATCTACGAAATATTTGCCGATTCCTTCTACTCAAGTAGAAGATAAAGTCACCACACTTCCCACAGTTGAGGTTTTCACCTCCCCAATTGGAAGTTGGTCCTCGTGAATAGCTGGAGTCACCTCCGTCTCCTCCATCGAAACCTGCTGACCTTCAGGCTTCCCCATCACAGCAATTGAAGTCATCACCTCTTCACTTGAAGCTTTCCCCACAGCTGAAGTCATCACCTCATCAGCTTGAGTAGGTTTTTCCCTCCCCGGAGAGGAATCACTCACTTCCTCCTCCTCAAGAAGCTTTAGAAAACACTTCCGCCCTTTCACTTTGACTCGAGTGTTAGAATTAATGTCTTCCTAGTTAAGTCAAATGGCAAGGTCAGAGTTTTGTATTTTATATTTCTTTGACCATAGTTTATGTGTTTTGTGGCTGAGAAACATCTAGCCTTGTGTGGTTTTAGATTGTTCCAGCAGCACTTTCAAGTCTTGGGATATAAGCCCAAGCATATGTGTAATCGTTTAAGAAGATCAGAATAGAAAATACAAGAGCTACATGGTCTGCTCTCTGTTCGTCTCTTTATCTTTCTGAAATTTTCTCATCTACATCTTTCTTCTTTACTTCAATATAGTTTTGGAGAGTTATTGTAGGTGAGTGAGAGATAGATTTTAACATGGTATCAGAGCTGTATTAGATCAATACAGTTTTGGGCGATTGTGAATCAAAAAAAAAGAAGAAGAAGAAGAAGTCCCTAGAATCAAAAATCAATGTCAAACGACTCTAGTGAGAAAAACTTGTCAGCCCCAGTCTTCTATGGTGAAAACTACGACTATTGGAGGGTTAAGATGAGGACACTCTTCATCTCTCATGGTCTTTGGAAATTTGTTGAAGTAGGATTCCAAGATCCTGATCCTGAGAGGACTTTGACAGATGCAGAGAACATGCTACTGGAAAGCAACATCAAGAAGGATGCCAGAGCTCTCTATATCATTCAAATGGGTCTATCAGATGAGATCTTCCCAAGGGTTTCCAATGAGATAAAAGCCAAAGATGCTTGGGATGTTCTGGAGAAAGAATACAGGGGAACTACAAAGGTAAGAGCAGTTAAATTACAGCATCTTAGAAGAGATTTTGAGTATGCTAGGATGAAAGATGATGAGTTGTTGAATGATTATCTCACCAGACTTACTGATGACATTAATCAAATGAAATCATATGGTGAAAAAATTTCTGATCGCAGAATGGTGGAGAAATTGCTCCTTAGTTTGTCTCAAAAATATGATACAATTGTTAATGTTATTGAGGAAACTAAAGACTTAGATTCTCTAACTATCGAAGAACTCAAAGGGTCGATTAAAGCCTTTGATCAGCGATTAGAAATTCATGCTGAGCAGTCTGTTGAAACAGCATTTCAATCCTTGAATGTCAGCTCCAAAGGAAAGTGGAAGGCTGAGTCAAGTTCTCAGCAAAACAAGCCTAAACTTGAGAAGAACTGGAAGAGTACAAATCAGAAAAATAAAGGCAAAAGTACCTTTGAGAAGAAGCTTGTTCCAGAAGGGTCTACACCACAACCTCAATTCATAAAGTGCAAGATTTGTGGAAAATTTCATCGGGGAATCTGTTGGCATAAAGGCAAGCCAAAGTGTTCCAACTGTGAGAGATTTGGGCATGTTCAAAAGGACTGCAATTACAAAGGAAATCAGCAAGCAAATTATACTGAAGAAGTCCAAAGTGATCACAACCTTTTCTTTGCCTGTCATGCAGCAACTGTACAAAATAATGATCAAGTTTGGTTT
This sequence comes from Rosa lucieae, assembly GCA_024704745.1. Lineage (NCBI taxonomy): Eukaryota > Viridiplantae > Streptophyta > Magnoliopsida > Rosales > Rosaceae > Rosa > Rosa lucieae. The sequence continues at coordinate 46,729,339 of CM045497.1, forward strand.
ATCGACAGTGCTTGTAGCAATCATATGACGGCAAACAAATCTCTACTTATTGACATAGATACTTCGGTGACTCCAAGAGTGAGGATGGCTGATGGTAATCTAGCTCAATCTCAAGGTAGAGGTACACTTGTGGTGGAAACAAAGAAGGGTAGAATGTATATCAAGGAAGTGATGATTGTCCCTAATTTGGCTGAGAATTTGTTGAGTGTGGGTCAGCTTATAGAGCATGGCTACTATGTGGATTTTGGAGATAATTCCTGTGCTATTTATGGGAAAAGAGATAGAACTCAACAAATTGCTAAGGTGAAAATGGAAGGAAACCGAAGCTTTCCTATCACCTTAAATTACTCTGCATCTCCTTCAAATAATGTAGATGTTTCATGGAAGGTAGATGTTCTGAATAATGCTTGGCTATGGCATAGAAGGCTGGGACACTTGAACTTTCAGAGCTTGAAGCATCTTCAAGAGAAGGATATGGTGCATGGCTTACCAATTATACAAGAAGCTAGTAAAATCTGTGAAGGGTGTGCAGTTGGCAAGCAACATAGAGACTCTTTTCCGAAGGAGAAAGCATGGAGAGCCTCAAAGCCACTTGAGCTCATACATTCAGATGTTTGTGGACCGATGAATACTGCTACACATGGAGGTAATAGATATTTCTTGACTTTCATCGATGATTTTTCTAGAATGTCATGGTGTTACTTCTTGAGACAAAAATCAGATGTATTCTCTATGTTTAAAAAGTTTCAAATGATGGTAGAAAGACAAAGTGGCTTTCTAATTAAGACCTTGAGAAGTGATAGAGGTGGTGAGTACAACTCAAAGGAGTTCGACAAGTTCTGCAATGATTTGGGACTTGAGAGACAACTTACAACAGCTTATACCCCGCAGCAAAACGGAGTAGCTGAAAGGAAGAATAGGACTATTGTCGAAATGGCAAAGTCCATGTTACATGAAAAAGGTTTACCTTATGTTTTCTGGGGAGAAGCAGTCAGTACTGCTGTGTATTTGCTGAATTGCTGTCCCACTAAGGCAGTGAAGGATTTGACACCTTTTGAATGTTGGAGTAGAAGAAAACCTTCTGTCAACCACTTAAGAGTGTGTGGGTCAGTTTGCTTCGTTCTTGTAGCAAAAGAGCTGAGACACAAGCTTGAAGAAAATAGTGAGAAATGCATCTTTGTGGGGTACAGTGATCAAACTAAAGGCTACAGGCTTTACAACTTGAAGAAGGAGAAGATATATAGTTATCTCAAGAGATGTAATCTTCAACGAAAAAGCTTCATGGGACTGGAAAAGCAAATCTGTCCAGATTTCAACACTTCAAGTAGGTGAAGATAATGAAGGAGAAGAGTTTCAAGAAGAAGCTGATTATTTCCAATCTCCTGTTCACTCTCCTCAACCAGCTAGTCCTCAATCTCCACAATCACAAACTTCAACTCCTAACTCAATTCCAATAAGGATGAGAAGTCTCTGTGATGTGTATGCTAGCTGTAACTTCTGTGTTACTGAACCAAAAACTTATGAAGAAGCAATAAAAGATGTGGCATGGAAGAAAGCAATGGAGGAAGAAATTTCTGTGATTGAAAAAAATTCAACATGGGATTTGGTGAACAGACCAAGTGACAAAATTGTCATTGGTGTAAAATGGCTCTACAAGACAAAGCTGAACGTAGACGGTTCCATTCAAAGAAACAAGGCCAGACTTGTGGCTAAAGGGTATTCTCAACAACCAGGTGTTGATTTTCATGAGACTTATGCTCCTGTTGCACGTTTGGATACAATCAGGGCTCTAATTGCATTGGCAGCTCAGAAAAATTGGTCTTTATACCAATTGGATGTCAAGTCAGCCTTCTTGAATGGAGTGCTGAATGAGGAAGTGTATGTTGAACAACCTCAAGGCTTTGTCACTGAGAATGAAGAACATAAAGTTTATAAGTTGAAGAAAGCCTTATATGGCTTGAAGCAAGCTCCTCGTGCATGGTACGGAGAGATTGATTCTCATTTCATCAAAGATGGCTTTCAAAGGAGCGAGAATGAGCCAACCTTGTACATCAAAACTAAAGGTAACACTGAAATTCTCATTGTCTCAATCTATGTTGATGACTTAGTGTTTACTGGAAGTTGTGAGGAAATGGTTCTAAATTTTAAAAATGAGATGATGAAAAAATATGAGATGAGTGACTTGGGTTTATTGCATTATTTTCTGGGAATTGGTGTCTCTCAATCTGAAAATGGTATCTTTGTTTCCCAAAAGAAATATGCTAAATCCATTCTTGAGAAATTTGGAATGGGAGGGTGCAAATCTGTTGCTATACCTCTTATTGTGAATGAAAAACTTTCGAAGGATGATGGAAGCAAACCTGTTGACACAAGTGTGTACAGAAGCTTGGTTGGAAGCCTCCTTTATTTGACTGCAACAAGACCTGATGTCATGTATGCAGCAAGTCTTTTGTCTAGGTTCATGCATAATCCTACTCAAATACATCTTGGGACTGCGCGCCAAGAGAGTGTTGAGATATATTCAAGGGTCAATTGATTTTGGAATGATGTATCGAAAGAACATTAAACCGAAGTTATTTGGTTTTTGTGATAGTGACTGGAGTGGAAGTTTGGATGATTCGAAAAGCACATCAGGTTATGCCTTTACAATAGGTTCTGGGGTGTTTTCATGGGGTTCCAACAAGCAACAGAGTGTTGCTTTATCCACAGCTGAAGCTGAATATGTATCTGCAGCTGAAGCTACTTCTCAAGCAATTTGGCTGAGAAGAATTCTGGAAGACTTTGGTGAAATGCAATATGAAGCAACTTCTCTCTTGTGTGACAACCAATCTGCAATAGCAATGACAAAGAATCCTGTTTTTCACAACAGAACCAAGCATATTGCAAGAAAGTATCACTTCATTAGATCGGCTGTTCAAGACAAGGAGATTGAAGTTGTATATTGCAAATCTGAAGATCAAGTGGCAGACATCTTCACCAAAGCTTTGTCAAAAGAAAGGTTTACCTATCTCAGGGGTTTGCTGGGAGTTCAGCAGCAAGACATTAAGAAGGAGTGTTAGAATTAATGTCTTCCTAGTTAAGTCAAATGGCAAGGTCAGAGTTTTGTATTTTATATTTCTTTGACCATAGTTTATGTGTTTTGTGGCTGAGAAACATCTAGCCTTGTGTGGTTTTAGATTGTTCCAGCAGCACTTTCAAGTCTTGGGATATAAGCCCAAGCATCTGTGTAATCGTTTAAGAAGATCAGAATAGAAAATACAAGAGCTACATGGTCTGCTCTCTGTTCGTCTCTTTATCTTTCTGAAATTTTCTCATCTACATCTTTCTTCTTTACTTCAATATAGTTTTGGAGAGTTATTGTAGGTGAGTGAGAGATAGATTTTAACATCGAGCATCCTTCTCTGCAGAGTGCAGACCCTTTAATCTTATTCTTTGATCCCTTAGGGCGACCTACCTTCTTCTTTTGTGGCAAAATGATGAAGCGATCATCCTTCTGAGTTAGAGCCAAGGAAAAATTCCCAATCCCATCGAAAGCAGGAGAAGGTAGGGCTAGTAACTTCTTGCCAGGCCGCACAAGAGAAAGATCAGTACCACGCTTATGGCCACTAATAACATCAGAAGCTTCCTGTGTCTTAGTAGTCTCAAACGTTGGCATCTGAAAGCCTCCTTGTTTGCATGCTTGTAAGAACCGATCCCCAGGTGATCCATTAAGCATACAGCTAACCAGACTACGTTTCGGTTCCACCGAAGGGCCCGGTTTCACCAACTTTTGAAGCAGACCCGTAGCCTTGAGTCGGGAATTGAGGTGTTCTGAGAAGAAAGCTGCTTGACCACAATGCTGTGCCGCACGCTCAGCCACCTCCGGAGACAGGAGCCCAACCCTAACATCTGTATCTCTTTGCACCATACCAGTCCGAGCCCTAGAAGTCCCAGTAGAATTGAAAAGAGTCAGCCCCACCATTGCATCCACAGCTGCAGCAGACTTGCGGGCTTCCTCCTCCTTAAGGAACAGACGATCGCAACCTTCCATTGGGTGATCAAACAACCCACAGTCACGACAAAGCCCTCGGACTTTCTCATATTGGATTGTGACATCCACTTCAATCGAGGAAGAGAAAGAAAAGCTTCTGAAGGCCCTAAACCTTCTCCTGGTGTCAATAACCATCCTGATCCTCTGTTCCTCATCCTTACGCTTCAAGGCTACCTTATCAAGCCTCAAAACCCTACCAATAGCAGATCCGATCATGGATAGGGACAACTTGTTCCGAAGCGTAGGAGGAAGCCCTCGAATAGTAATCCACAACTCCAGATAATGAAGAGGGATTGAATCCACATTATTAGCTATCCCATCATACGGGGCTAAGAGCAGCATAGTATTCTGGTAAAACCACGGGCCTCCGAGCAAATAAAGGTTTTGATCTTCTTCCCAATCAAACTGAAAAACAAATCGATTCCCCACCGCTCTGATGGAGAGGACCCCCCCTTCATGCGCCATATGGTAGGCATCGATCCAATGAAACCTGCCAGATTTGGCTTCCGAGTAAGCAACTGTACCACCATGTAATGGTGAGAGTCCTGTAACGCCGCTTCCCCAGCTAAGCCGAGATCAACATGAGTGTCGTCGTTGAGAGTAAAAGCAGCCGCAAGGCTGGAGATCGGATCCGTCATGATTTGAAGGAACAAGGTTTTTCGAAGGAATTCTTCATAAACCCTAGGTTTTTTGTTCACCGTAGTTGGCAGACTTCCTCCTTTTTCTTCAATAATTATTTCAATTTTTCTTTTTTGGCAAACAAACAATTATGGGAGAATTAAAACTCACCTTTAATGCTTGGAACATTCCACTTATAAGATTAAATTAGGTATTTGAAAGAGGTTTAGATATAGGACTATTTTTTCATTGTAAAGTTATTATTTTACTGCAGAGAGCATTTTACGGGTCCAAAGTACAATCATAATCAGACATGGATTGGAACAGTAATACCATATGAATGGTGAAGAATTAGAAACTACAAATTTTAGTCACTTTGGACTATATATACCCCTCCAATGCCAGTAGTACGGTGTTCTCTCAAAAAGCCTTAACAATCTCTTGGATTGAAAACCCTAACAAAATCTTGTGGAGTCTTTCTCAAGAATTCTCTAAATTCCCTAAAAGCACTCTTCATTGAATTTCTTCTTTAGAATTGAAAGCATCCCATCAAGAAAACCGCCTACTCCTTTCTAGAGTGGTTTCCCGCTTCATTGGCTTATGGCGTCTTCATGTGTTCCTGGTCTTAATCTTCCATCGGGTTTTAAGTTTCTTCCAACCAACGAAGAACTATTGGGATATTATCTTCTGAACAAGGTCCGCGGCAAACCATTCAAGTATGACTCTAGGGTTATGAATGAATTCAATCTTTACAAGACGGAACCCTGGGATCTTTGGACTAGGTTTGGGGGCCCAAGACTGAACCAGGGTGAAGACCTCTTTATCTTTACCGAATTGAAGAAGGTGAATGATAATGGATCAAACGTGTCTCGCACGGCAGGTTCTGGCACCTGGAAAGGTGACACTGCAGGGGCCAAAGTATATGATTCAGAGGATAAGAAGAAGATCTTAGGATCGTGGAAAAGGTTTCATTACGTGCCGAATGAACCAAATGAGAATGGTTCTTGGATTATGTTCGAGTACAAGCTTGATGATTCACTAATCCCCAAATCTTGTATTGGTCGTGATCTTGTGCTGTGCCGGATTCGGAAAGACCGAAAGAGAAAGTTGATTGAAGATCAGATGAATGACACTCCTCAGTCCTCCCGTAGAAAAGTTCCAAGGGTAGACAAACATGATGTCATGTTTACTCATGGGAAACATATTATGAATGATGATACTAATCTGCCGGCTTCTTTTACTCAAGGCTTAGGTAGTGAGGATGAGGAGCAACAATCACAACAACGACAACAACTTGATTCTAACAAGAGCTTTGAGGAACAAGAAATACAACAAGAAGATCCGCAACCGAGAAGGCAACATTCTCATTTTAATGAGCAGCAGCAGCAGCTCCTCGTCAATGATCTGATGATCTCAAGTGATCATTACATATTTCAAAGGGGAGAAACTTATGATCCTATGAATATTGTTCGACCTAACCCTAATGCTGTCATCAGTCATCAGCAGAACAATCTTGGCATTCCTTCTTATTTTCATGAGCAGCAGCAGCAGCTCCTTAGTGATGATCTGATGGTTTCTTGTCATCTTGACAGATTTCAGAGGGTAGACAAACATGAATCTTATGTCATGTACACTTGCGAGAATCAGATTTTGAATGATGAAGATTATAACCTCATGGCTTCATCTGTTACTCGATGGTTATCCAGTGATGAGGAAATGCAACATCCACAACAACAACAAGAAGTCGAACCTAACAATATGTGTGCCGGACAGCACTCCTCGGTGAGCTTTGAGCGTGAGGAACAACAACTACAACAACAAGATCAGCAACTGCTGCCCTCTACCTCTGATTGCCATGAGAAACAGCAACAGCTCCTCGGCAATGATCTGATGGTTTGTAGTGATCATGACATATTTCGAAGGGCAGAAACATATGAACCTATGAATGTTCAACCTAACCCAGATACCCTCATCAGTCATCAGCCGAACCATCTTAGCATTCCCATTGACATAGATGCAATCCAATTTGATGATTATTGGACTCCGAATGAATTACTTTTGGTTGACACCAATAATGATCCTTATACCGCGGTACCTGATTCAGTACTAGACACATCAAAGCCGTTGCAGATGCAAGATTCTGCAGCTAACGATAACAACGAGATGATGAGGATTGATGAGAGTCATGTCAGACTCAACTGGGTTTCCCTCATGACTCAAACACGACGGAACTTTCTGACAGTGCTGCCCATAATGAAGCGCTCAACTTTAGCACCCTTGATGACAATGTGTTCAATGTAATTGATCTTGACAACCTTTGGTAGAGGAAAGCCAGTTTCAAGTGTGGCCTATTGTACCTAGCGTTGGTCTGTAAAAGTCAATGATAAGGAATTTCAGTCTTTGTATTACTGTTGCAATTGTGTTATCAATTTCTAATTGGGTTTTTAAGTTGAATTTTCTTATTATATATGCTCATTGCACCAATTTATGGAACTTGTCATGCATATATAGTCGTGGAAGTTTGCACGTCTTGGAAGCATCTTTTTGCATATCATTGGCCAAAGGAAGATGGGAGACAAGACAATAATATATAAATATACATTATATCTATGTATGTATGCATATATATATATATATATGTATATTTATAGGGAGAGTGCAATAGATACTAGAGGTGTGTAACAATGAAGTTTTAGGAGTAACCCTGACTTTCTAGTGTCTTTTATGACTGACAGCTGGTTCCTAAAGAACTGAATGGCTATGACAAGAAGAAGCCATTCTGTTCTGTACGATCGAGAGTATGATGTCTTTGGAACCTTCGTGTAGCTTATTAGTCATGTCATAAAGCACCATTACATGCATGCATGATAGTGGGTTCTTGATGGGAACTGGGAAAGGGGTGCTATTGCAATGTCCTCAAACAGTAACTCAGGCATATAACTTCAACTTTGGATTCTATCTGACTTGCTTTAGTACTCAAAACAAGGGAGTTCAAGAGAATTCTATGAAACAAGAGAGTTTTTCATTGTTACCTGCACTGTGTAATTTCTTGAGTACAGTTCTTAGGTAGCAAGAGTCATATGCCTCATAAGTTGTCAAGAAATGTGAGGTGCTACTATACCATGAAGAACCATGATTTATAAATCTGCATGAAACCAAATATGGGGCATTGGTCCCCTGCTTAGGGTCAGCGAAAAGGTTTTAGCACCAAGAAACTAATCCTATCACTGTTTTTGACGAAGAAGTCCATGCTTTCGCTTCATTTGTTAAGTGGCAACAAAACTCAAATCAGAGAACAATTCAAATAAAGTCGGTATGACCGGTGACAAGCAACTCGTCGTAAAAGGTGCTCCATCCAATTGTATTGTTCTCATCAGTATTGCTGCATCAATGGTGCCTGTACTATCGATCTCTCGGAGACTCAAGACAATCATGATATAAGATATCAAGTAAATATGTGCTTGCTTTGATAGCTGCTCTTTTCGACATGTGTTTAGAGAAGTGAATTTTCCGGCGGGAGACAATGCGAGAAATCATGTCAACTTTGCATTCATGACCTTAATTATTCAAATATAAACTTATACAAATCTCAAGAACTTTTTGGATAAAATTTTCAAGGCCGATGATTTGTATTTGGGATACAATGGTCCTTATAATAAGAACTCAATGTGCAATTAATGCGAATGTAGAAGGCAAAATGAATTCTTTAAAGTATTGGGAGGGTCAACTTTACCATATATAATTTTTTTTTTTGAAAGGGGTCCCCATATTTTTTTTTGGCAGAAAAGTTGTTCATTTCCTTACACATATACTTAAGAAAAGCAATGAGTTTTCTTTTTTCAATGACTCAATTCTGCGAACCAAACGATTTATAAAAGTAGAATCGAGAAGTAATAAGGAGAACCACAATAAGGCTAAAAGATTAGTTCATGGATGGTGTCTTTTCAACAGGTATAACCATGACACGTCCTCAAATTAAATATTGGACTAGTGAAACGATAAGTACTAAAAACTCTGATGCAATAAGAAGAACATACAAAAAAGGATAGAGGACATGGTAAATCAACCAACAAGAATAGGAGTAGATCAGGTGTTTTGGCTACAATTTAATTAGCCAATTTTTTTTTTCAAAATCAAATCCATAAATAATTGTTATTAATACTCGAGGCAAAATGACCATTACATACCTCTCTGCTGCCATTAACTAGACAGACAAGAGATTGTGGGGTTATCATAATGATACATAGGAATAGACCAGTCATTATACATTGAGCAAAAGAGAGTCTATAAGCTATGATAAAACTAAGACATTGCAAATAGACAAATTACTACACTCAATAGCACTTATTAAGGACTAACAAGTATCCTTAGAAAAGTAGGGAATTATTACAATAAAAAAAACTAAAACCAAATAGGGGCCACTTCACAAGGGCCTGAAGTTTTCCCTAGCCCTAGCCTGAGCCTGAGCCCAATAGCATCCATCCCTAACCTAGTTTGTCCTGCACTGTGAAAATCCATCGAAAGCAGCACCACTCTAAGCCACCGCCCTGAGGAACAAACCAGCGAGCGAACTCGTCCCGAACCAAAGGACACAGATTCCCAGCTCACCCAGCCACCAACTGAAAACCACGCTTCTGACGCTGCCACTACCAGTCTACCACCTGGATGTCCCTTGAATTACTGCTGCTATGGCTGCCATGCCATCGTCGAACTCCATGCTTTAGTGCAAAATTGAGCCAGAATCTAGCATTGATGCCATCAAACTCCAAGCAAAAAAAAAAGAAAAAGGAACAAACCCGGAAAACCAAAAGCAAGGCCCTAGAACCCAGCGCCAGTAACTAGATAGATGCCAGCTGCCGCGGGACGAGCAACCCTTAGGGCAACTCCAACCATTGAGTCAAAAGCCAAAATGGCTCTCCCAATCAAAATACACCATCTCCAACAATAGCCAAGGTAGAGTCATTTTGGCTTTTGAGCTAAAAGGGGAGTCAAAATGACTACACATTGTAGAACAAAAGCCATATGTGGTGAGACATGAATTGAGGTGGGCTCCAGCAGCATGTGATGAATTTATGAAATGACTTTAGCTTTTGACTAAAGATGGTTGGAGATGCAAAATATGAATGAATAGGAATGACACTAGGAGAACCAAAGTTTGCAAATGACTTTGACTTTTAACTCCATTGTTGGAGATGCTCTTAGAAGCACGCTAAAGGCGACTTAAAACTATGAGAGAGAGAGAGAGAGAGAGTTTTGTTGAATGTGCTTTAATGTAGGCTTTTATTTTTATTTTTTATATCAGATAAACAACTCAAATGCTACAATTAGTCTTTTGTGAGTCGAACTCACAACCTCTCACTTATAGTGTAGCCTATTTAATTAATCAAACTTTTTTTTAAACAAAATAAATAACTCATATACAACAATTAGTTTTTTGTGAGTTGAACTCACGACCTCCCACTTAGTTGAACTTGTTTTAATGTAGCATATTTTTTTTTATAAGATAAATAACGCAAATGCTACAATTAGTCTTTTGTGAGTCGAACTCACAACCTTTCACTTATAGTGTAGCCTATTTAATTAGCCAGACTTTTTTTTTTTTTAACAAAATAAACAACTCATACAACAACTAGTTTTTTGTGAGTCGAACTCAGGACCTCCCACTTATAAAGGAGATTAGGAGAGACTTATACCACTAGACCAAATGGTACTGAGCAATTAGCCAAACTTAAAGTCTTATATTTAAACTAATTTATTTTTTATGAATAAAAATTATTATTTGTTGAAGGAAAACCTAATTTGTGTTTAGCCCAAACTCTAGGTTACTTGACCTAGTGGTAATAGGATTTAATTAGAAGGATCTAGAATCCTAATCAATGTAGAATTATTTTCCTTGTATGATTGAGATTCTATGCATTGTAATCCTCTATATAAAGAGGCCCCTATTATCAATGAGAATACAGAGCAAATTCCTCTCAAATTCAGTTTCTCTACAACACGTTATCAGCACGAGCCCTAACCCTGAAACCCTAAATTCGTAGCCTTCAAATCCCAGAAACCTCAGCCGCCCAACTCGAAGATCTCAACTCCAGGAGTCCGAAACCGGCGGCCCCATCCCCAGAACCGGCCGGAAAACCACCGAACCGGCCACCGGAAGAAGCCAAAGTTCACCTGCCCGGTTCAAAGCTTTCCTCACCACCTCCTGCAGCCATACTGGTCACCCTGCAGCACCTCCATCCCAGAAACCCGGAACCGGAAAATCTTCCACCGGAACCGGCCTAGAATCGTCCGAACCGGCCACCAGAAAAGCTTGATTCCGAACCGGCAGAAAGAAAGAAAAAAAAGAAAAAAGGAGAGAAGCCGAGCCCAAGCCGCAGCCTAAGCCGAGCCCAAGCCGCTGCCTGAGGCCCAGCAACCTGAAGCCCAATAACGAAGACCCTGTTGACGTCATCCTTGCGTCCACGTCAGCAAGCCACACAGGCATCCAGTCAGCAGCCCACGTCAGCACTGCTCTGCCACGTCAGCGACGGACCTGCCACGTCAGCACCCGGTCAACGACCGGTCAACATTTTTCCGGCCACTTTCCGGGGACTTTTCCGGCAGACTTCCGGCGACTTTTCCGGACACTTTTCCAGCGACTTTCCGGACACTTTTCCGGCGACTTTTTCCGGTCAGCTACAGTACTTTCCGGCGACATTTTTCCGGCCATCTTTTAAGGTAAACTTTTCTAAAAGTTCCCGTTTTTGAAGTTCTTTTTCAATTTCTTCTTCTTTTCTCGGGGACTTCCAAAATCCCTTCTTCTACCCCCTTTCTCTACATAGGGGAGACCAAAAACCGAACTGTGGGTTTTCGCGCTCACTCCAAGCTTGGAGCTTGTAGAGTCCTCCAAACTTAGAGTTTGTTGAGAAGAAAACGATCGACCACATACATCGTTATTTTGATCTAATCCAAAACCCCTCTTGGAATCGGATTTTCTAGGAAGCGACTACGCTCAGAAAATTCCTAATTTCTTGGAAGCGACTACGCTCAGAAATTTAATAGTTTTTCGTGGTAGCCTTTTTCGCTCCGAAACTAACCCTAATCTTGTGTTGTTTTTCAGGATGAGTTACCTGAACAAGTTGAGCTTTGTCCCACTCGAGACAACTGGCGCAGGATACCATAGGTGGGTCCGAGATGTGCGCCAACATCTTAAGGCTGATGGAATTCTGGAAACCATCCAAGAGCCTGGTCAGAACGTGCTCTCAATCGAGCAAGCTACTGCTTTTGAAGCAAAACAAGCTAAGGCCATAATTCTCATGACAAGGCACATGAATGACGCGCTCCAAAATGAATACCTCAATGAGAAAGACCCAAGAAAGCTATGGGTAGAACTTGAGCAGCGATTTGGCAACGTTCGTGACTCCCTGCTTCCTGATTTAGAAGTGCGATGGCATAGCCTCCGCTTTTGTGATTTCAAGTCTGTGCTTGATTATAACTCGGAAGCTCTTCGTATCAAGTCTCTGATGGAGTATTGTGGCCAAGCCATAACTGGTACGATGTTGATCGAGAAGACTCTCTCTACCTTCCCCGTATCTGCACTGATGATTTCAAAGAATTATCGGATTGATGTAAATGCAGGACGTATCACAAGGTTTCATGAGCTGGCGCCATGAACGTAGCTGAAAGCACGATAATATCCTTGTGAAGAACTATAATGCTAGACCCGTGGGAACTAAGCCTATTCCGGAGTCTAACTATAGTCGCGCCCCCAATGGAGGACGCAAGGAGCGAAACCCTAAGGATAGGGACAATTCTTGACGTTCTGGTCCATATGTTCGCCCTAAAGAGGAAGGAAATCGCCAAGAGAGGTGTGCACGGAACCGTAGAGGTCAACGTGTGAAGAGAGAGAGAGGCGGAGCCTCCGACCATGGTGGTAACGCCACCAAAAGGATAGGTCGTTCAAATCGCGCCCCAATGGCGCCTCAATCAAGGGAGCCTGACCATAATGATGTTTGTTTTCGATGTGGATCAACTGGACATTGGGCCAAAGCATGTACCGCACCCCAGAATGTAGCAAACGCATACAAGACGTATCTTGAAGCAAGGGAAGCAAATTACATGGCACAAGATGATCAAGATGGTGATCTAGATCTAAGGGTGGAAGACTACAAGGATCAAGACCCAGAAATTGGCAATTTTGATTAAGTCTTTTTATTTTCAAGAGATGTAGGCGATTGCCATATTCCTTTTATTGGATTAGATTTTCTTTGATCATAGAAACAATGATGTATTTCGTTGGCTTATGAATAAAATTTCGAGTTCTTTTCATTATGACTCAATTTTGATTCTGAGCATAGGACTTTGTGACTACGATGGCTAGACCATCCGTATTAATTTAAGGACATGGAATAGCCCAAGTTCCACTTGCCAAATGGCACCTTGATTACAGTTGTCACAGAAGCTCTCTACGCTCTTAGGGCAAATAGTACCCTATGAATAGCCAACGAATTCCATGCGAAAATGCATGTAGAGAACGGAAATGAGTTCCTTTGCATTACCTCTAATGATTGCGAACAAAGACGCATCTTAGAGACGGAGACGTTTATGTGTCTCTCTAGTGGACTTTATGTCACTATTCGAGCTATTCAATCCAATAAAGTTATGAGAGAAGATCTCTTGGATTTAGACACATATTGGCTTTGTCACGACAGGATAAATCACCCTAGTCATGATATGATGATCCGTCTACAAAAGACTTCACATGGACATCATTTCTTTTGAGCAAAATGAAGCAAGATGCCGCCATAAAAGGCGCCAACCATGGGCATAACGCCATGGTTGTTCCTCCTTGTGGCCATGACGCCATACATGCTAATTTCCATGGCTCCCACGCCATGATGGGAGATGTAGTCACACATTTTGCTTCTAATAGCGCTACAGACGCTTAGGCCTAACCAAAATCCTCATTGGTTGCTTCTAAGGCCTCTCGCTCGTTTTACAAAGCCCATTCCTTATGGAAATTAGGACTGAGACCGTCCTATGCAAAGGATATGACAATACTCATTCTGTTCTTACAAAGAATCCGTAGGGATTTTGTGGATTGATTCAACCAACTTGCGGACGCTTAAATATTTCATGATGTTGGTTGACACGCAAACACGCCGGTCACGTGTTGCGCCATTGTCCACCTATAAATGCTACTTATGCTACACTCCTAGCACATATCATGTGACAACGGGCTCACTCCCCGAATCATCCTATTCAGTCAATTGGATTTGACTATGCTAGAGAGTTTACATCGAAAGCCTTTCGATGGATATTGCAATGGGTTTGATGTTGGACATCACATTCCCATGTACACACCCAATTGGTCTCGCGGCAACGACTACGATGGTAGTCCGAACATTGGTAATGCGCACCAATCTTCTTACATCCGCTTGGGGTGATGCGATATCGCATGCAGCCATGCTAATTCGTCTACGACCTACCGCCACTCAATGTACCTATGCGTTACAGCTAGTGACTGGGTACACGTATTTTGTACTTACGCACATTTGAGTGAGCCATTTATGTGCCAATTGTACCGCCACAGCGCTCTATGATGGGTCCTTACAGACTAATGGGCAACTACGTTGGATTTGCGCTTCCAACAATCGTCCGCCACTTAAATGCCCTTGCTAGGCGATCTCCTTACCGCTAGATTTGCGGATGTCACTTTGATGAGACAATCTTCCCATCGTTAGGGGGAGATAAGAACACGAATGTTCAACAGGAACGACATGAATTGTCGTGGTCTGTCCCCACTATGTCTCATTTTGATCCCTATTAAAATGACGAGATCACACAAATATGCTGCAAACATGCCTGCAAGGAAGGACGTCCCTACGAGAGGACGTAAGCGCCACCCTACATGGAGGTAGGCATGGCGCCAATGCCAAAGAGAGTGGCACTCTGGCATTACAGGCCATGGCCCCAGCTAGGATGCGTGGGAGGCCCGTGGGTTCGAAGGATACTTTGGCACATTCCAATCCTTTAATCATCAAGACTCAAAATCCGTCTCATGAGTATCTTCCGGGTTATGGTTATCGTTGGGGGACGCCTCAACGTCAAACCCTATTCCTGAGAATATAGAGCTCTATGAAACTTACACTAGTGTACATGAGACGTGGGATAGAAACTCCATCATAATGTAGTTACGCATTTTGTTGCGCATGAGTTTGCTGAGTCGGATGATATCGAACCACGCTCCGTTGATGAATGAATGCCAACGTAGAGAGTTTTTGGCCTAAATGGAAAGATGCGATCCAGGTTAAGATGGATTCTCTAACGAAGAGGAAGGTTTTCGAGCTAGAGATGCCAACACTGAAATCTAATACAGCTGAAATTTAGATCCTTCTAATTCAACCATATTACCACTAGGTCAAGTAACCTCCCTAGTGGTACATCATATACAGCTGAAATTTGTTTGCAATCCTACAATGAGGATCGAATGCGATCCGCAATCCTAAGAGGTATGGTTTACTAAAAGTTCCCGTTTTTGAGTTTTTATTTCAATTTCTCTTCTTTTTCTTGGGGACTTGCAACCTCCCTTCTTCTACCCCCCCCCCCCTTTCTTCATCATAGGGGAGACCAAAATCTGAACTGTGGGGGTTCGTGCTCACTCCAAGCTTAGAGCTTGTAGAGTCCTCCAAACTTAGAGTTTTGGTTTTTAAGGTTAAGGTTAGGGCTCGTGCTGATAACGTGTTGTAGAGAAATTGAACTTGAGAGAATTTGTTGTGTGTTCTCATTGATAATAGGGGCCTCTTTATATAGAGGATTACAATGTATAGAATCTCAATCATACAAGGAAAGTAATCGTACATTGAATAGGAATCTAGATCCTTCTAATTCAACCATATTACTACTAGGTCAAGTAACCTAGAGTTTGGGCCAAACACAAATAAAGATATCCTTAAACAATTTTATTATTATAAAAACAGACAAGATTATTAACCGATCAGATCAACCTAAATCTGTGTTTGATCTGTTAAATAAACGGATTAATGGATCCGGATCATTAACGGATCAAAATTTTCAATCCAAACCCATTAAATAACTACAGATCCGGATCAGAATCCGCTTTATTTACAGGTCCAGGTACTAGGCACATACCCATTCCTGAAATTTTTTTTTTTTTTGAATGAAGGCAAAGCCAATATATTGATCAAAAGCCAGAATGACCATTATATACCCTTCCGTTGCCATCGAGACAGACAAGAAGATGTGTTAGTATCCATAGTAGTATATAGAACTAGGTCACTCATTTGATATTAAATACATCGAAATAGCATAAATTCTCCATTTGTACTACTCCGGATGATTTGCTAGATGCACAAAAGTGTGTAGGTCCCTAAGAGACTTAGGAAATTATTGAAAGTAAAACTAATTACTAACCTAGAGTTCCTTAAAAAAAGGAAATAAAAGAAAAATAGTAAAGTAGGTTGGGCCCAAAGCAACAAAAACCCTAGCCCAAGCCCATGTCAAGAAACGGCAGCCACCATACCAATGCCTCGCTTGGAATCCTGTGGCGCCTACCGCCATCCACACCCCAACCTCCCCCTGCCACTATTTAGGCGGACCAACCCAAATCCAGAATGGAGCAGGCAGAGCCCGGCGTGCCACTGCAACCTACAAACATGCCGAGCCAACGGCAATCCAAACCCATGTGTGCTTCCATCCATGTCGGCCGCTTGGATCTATCTCCACTGGAAAGAACCCCGAGATGAAGGCTACAGGATCTCGTCCTGGAGACCACGACCACCGTTGCCAGCCACTGACCCACCACCGGCCTTGCCCACCATCGCGTCTGGATCCCAGTGAAATAACTCTGATGCCGGCAACACCCAATCTCCACATCGACTGGGATATTGAAGGACCAAGGATAGGCGTTTACACCTTGAAGAGCGCGTCCAACACCGCCGCCACTAGGGCGTGTCTTCGAACAAGGCAGTACATCGTTGTGAAGAAAATCAAGCGCTTAGGGTTCGCTTAGGAAATAATTTTCTTTTTCTCTTGATGAGGGGCTTGCTTTAATACAGTTTTTTTGTTTGTGTTTTTTTGGTATTGAGGATAAATACTCCAAATTTTATACGCTCTAGCAATTCTGAAGTAGGTATACACCAGAGAGGAAAGAAGACAAACCACGATAATTAGAACCAGCATCATAACTCGTGCAATGAATAAATCAAGACTAGCAAAACTAGCAGAAATTTAACCAGCTGATGTCTGAATATACAACTTAACACACTATTGTTTTACCAACCAAAGCCCACTAGCCAAGAAAGCCGACCATTTTAGAGTCGGAAATTAATTGAACTTGAGTGACCACAATTATAGCCAAGTTACCTACTCACCAACCCCTTAGGTTCATAACTTCATATATTAAATTCAATTAATCCTAATTGCATGTACTACTTGTGTTATTACTTATTAATTAGTGGGCATTCTTTTTGTGATCTCTATAAATTCCGTGTAACAGTGATACATAATTATATATGCATGAGCCCCATCAACTTCTCCTGTCTCAAGTTAACCAGAGTATATTCATTCTCATGACCCTCTCCACCTCCTCTTGCACATGGCGTTTTTGTGACACTAAATACCTTCCCCTCTATATAAACTGTCCTTCTACGTCCCTTCATACATTCTCACATATTTACAACTTTAGAAACCAAAAATGGCCGACACTTCCAAGCTTTTTCTTCTCACGGCTCTTCTAGCTCTGACTATGCCATTCATGGCTAGTAGCTTTCGGCCTTTGAATAACCGAATTGACTCTAAATCGAATCTTGCAGCCAGGTTGAAATTGGTTGGAAAATCATCAATACAGTTGCAGGCATGTAGCAGTCAGGTAGTTCTGTTCCTTCTCAATGGTGAGACTTCCTTGGGACATGGTTGCTGCATAGCCATTCGGACCATTGAGCACCAGTGTTGGCCTGCCCTGCTTGGCTCCCTAGGGTTTTCCGCAGAAGAGGTTGACATTCTCAAAGGTTTTTGCGATCAGGCCATTCAACTCGAAATCTCACCGCCGCCACGACCACCATCCATTGATGAGGCTACTGGAAAAGTTGTTCCTGATATGAAGAAGTTTATTCCTTGAAGATCACCAATCATCAAGAAATGCTACATTGGGTCAATTGTAACTTTACTCGATCGTGACGGTGTTTGGTTCATGTAGTTAGTATAAGTCAGTCAGTGTTCTATGTGTCTCAAATGCTCCCGTATTTAGGGTGTGTTTGGTTCATCTATTGGGACTTATCCTTTGGCCATAAACATTATGTATCTTCCCTTGTATCACAAAAGGAAGAAGAAAAGAAACAAACTGAGCATTGACACATTATCGCTTTGATTGGGATGAGGAAGGAATAAAAGGAGTTTGGAAATTTGAAAACTACAAACAAAGAAGGGAAAGGGATTTAGAGGAGCCTTGGGACTGAATCCTAATCTTTCACAACCAATCCTAATTTTCTTGGACTCTAGTCTTATGGCAATAACATTGGAACCTGGCCAAATGCTGTGTAAGCCAGCTCCACTGGTAGGAATGCCCATGTCTTACACTTAGGTCACAGTGTTTTCCTAGATTTCCGAGGACACGTCTAAAGATCCTTCAGGCTTCAGCCTGGTACAGCTGCATTTCATCATAACTTTAAGAGAAAGCTTTCTTTCAGAAACAATAATCGACCATATGAGAAGTGACCAGACGATACATTTATTGCTGTGGTACAGTGTTCTTAGAGCGAATTTAACACTAAATCCAAAAAAGGTCTGCTATTCGTAAAAAGCTTCACCAATGAAAATGTCTTCTTTCTCAAATCTCTATCAGTCTATTGGATGAGAGAGGTGCAATAACCATGGCCACTCAAGGTACTATCAGCAGAAGAAGAAAGACCAAGGAATCCTAAGCAATGTGAATGTGCAAATAAAACAAAAAACAGAGAAGCTTTTCAACCCAAAAAAAAAAAAACCGAGAGAGAAGCTTATATCCAAATGAAGCTGTTTTATTTCAAACCCCAAGAGAATTTCTGACTAAAGCATGAAACTTTCTTAGAGAAATTAACACTAATCACTAGAATTGAAGACTATCAGTTACAACTTACAAGTACTTGATCAATGGAAAAGAAAAGACTGTAATTGCTTCTCAGAGGACTGAATGTTCAACAAGATGAACCAGAACTATCGTTGGGTTCATGGGTTCAACCGTTAACTATACAAATCCAATTTGAACAACACAACAACCTAGTTACTGTACATTGAAACAACAAAACCCAGAGACAACAATTCAGATCGAAACAGAACAGAACAGAACAGAACAGAACTGAACGGTTCAATCAAGCCCAAAAGCCCTGTCGATGGAATCAACAATTTTGCGCTGCGATTGAAGAATCATATCAATCCGTTTATTCTCCATCTCTAATCTACACCTCTCCGTTTCCCTCATGATCTCCATCCTCATATTCTCCACCCCAATCAGCCTTTTCGCAAACCCCCTTATCTCCGTCGCCAGCTCCACCACCATCTCTGTTCCTCTCTGCCCATCCACCACATCGCCGTAGTAGCCGTCGTCGTCTGCGGCGGCCTCCCTCGGCCTTTTCGCCGCCGCCGAGTCCCGAAAGTGGCCCTCTTTTGCTCCGGAAGAAAATCTGTTCACAATTGCGGGTCTCCTCAGAATGTAATCAAGACTCTGCAACTTCCTGTAGTTGTCTTCTTCCTCCTCATCAACCTCTTCTTCTTCGCCGCCATGATCCTCCGCTTCTTCTTCTTCTTCGGCTTCTTCGTCGTCCTCCTCCTCCTCCTGGTACGGCCGTCTGGCGGAGATGGGCATGGGGCCCTGTTCAAGCCGCTCCATGAGATCGAAGTAGGGCCAACCCGACCCGAAGCTGAGGCCAAGGCGCTTCTTGACGGAGCGGTGACGCTGGCGGAGCTTCTCCATCTTGTGGCGGCACTGGGTGGCGGTCTTGGAGGGCTCGGTGTAGTCGTAGCCGCATCGGGCGGCGACGGTGACGGCGACCTCTTCCCATTGGCTGGCCTTGAGCTGACCTCGGCGGAGTTCGTACCATTTGTCCTGGTAGGACTGGATTAGGTGGACCGTTTCTTGGTGGGTCCAGGGGATCGGGTGGGGCTTCTTGGTGGCGGTGGTGGAGACCGGGGAGGCGGAGGGCGAGGCGGTGGGTGAGGGTGGTGTGGCCATTGAAGATGAGAGTGGAAAATAATTTAGTGTTAGGGTTAGGGTTAGGGGGGGGGGGGGGGGGGGGGGGGGGGGGGTTGGGGGGGAGTAGGGAATTTGGTGATTTAGAGGAAGGTGTGGTGGCGGTGGCGGTGGTTGTGATGTGTGAAGGGAGTAGTAGGTTTATGTCGGTCAATGGACAACAACCCGAACCCGATTTTTAAACTGCACGTTTTATTTCCCATTGCTTGTATATAAAAAGTAGTATCTTCTTCCTATAAATAATAAAAATGAAAAATAAAAAGACATGCACTAAGGTATCTGTTCTACGTCTTTGGGGTTAGCCTAAGTGGGAAGGGAGGTTGAACATTGGATTAATAGTTTAATGGTTAGAGGTTCGATTTTTCTCTAATATAACTGAAAAAAGAAAAATATATGTGTTTTATAATTTGATCTTAATGCCAAAGGACTCATTACCATATGGCATAGTGGGAGAGGACATAAGTGTCTATGGTGTAAAATTGATTTTATACGGAATGAAAAAAAGACATATTTGGTAGAAGTAATTATGGGATGCAATCCTAATTTTATGTCTCAGAATGCACTGTATCTATACAATAGCTTTCTAAGAAAGAGCATAAGCTATTTTTATTATAAGAATAGCATTAGTGATAGTGTTAAATGAGAATGCATCTTTTAGACACTTTGAGTTTGAGCTTGATTTTCTACCAACGTATACGTGTTTTTGGAAGGAAGCATAAATTTTACTCAATTAAATAGATTCAGAATGCGAAATTAGTCAAATTACACAATTTGATATGCATGATTTAAAGTGGGAGTGGGACCTGCTCTAGCTTAAACTTCAAAACAACATTAGTTATATGTTGCATTTAACATTTCAATTGGAGCAACTATATATATTTGTCAAATGTTACCGTTGGAGCTCCACCTTGGCACTTGACGCCTCACGTGAAATTTCTTTAATTGGCTTGTTTCTACTCAAAATGATTGATAATTGTATTAGAACGCCGTTATAAAGTTCACTATTTTTGCTATCAGAGACCTAAATACTGACAAGTTGGTATCGCTCAAAAACCAATTGTGGCTTTAATTCCTGCTATTAGATTTAGTAACTTAGGTGTTTAAGAGCCTAAACACTCAAAAGGAAGGACCGAAAGATGTTATTAAACACGAGTGACTCTAACGTATGGTGCTAAGTTAATAATCGGACTAACATTCTACTAGAAAGGAATATGCTCTTCGGTTTCATATTAAATAGATTCAGAATGCGAAATCGCACAATTTGAGATTCATGAACCCAAGTGGGAGTGAGACCTGCTCTGAAACTTCAAAACATGAGTTATATGTTGGATTTAATATTTTGATTGGAGCAGCTATATTTGTCAGATTTTACCATTGGAGCTCCATTCTACCACTTGACGCCTCAAGTGAAATCAGTTCAATTGGCTTGTTTCTACTTAAAAGATTGTTAACTTTATTAGACCGCCAACATTTTGATTGGAGTGGCTATATTTGTCAGATTTTACCGCTGGAGCTCCACCCTGGCACTTGATGTCTCACGTGAATCGCTTTAATTGGCTTATTTCTACTCAAAAGAATTGTTAACTTTATTAGACCGCCAACATTTTTTGATTGGAGTGGCTATATTTGTCAAAATTTACCTGTAACGTCCCGTATCTCAATTTACCAATTTCCTAGTCATTTGGTCGGTAAACGACAAATACTTTCACTTTGTTTTGATACTTTTAGTGGCCCTAAAAGTTAACTTTTTGTTCGGGTCAAAATTTGAGAAAATTTCCTTCCTGAAAGTTGTAGAGGACATTAAACCGAGCGTGTGCATATGTGGTACGTAAAAATCGGAGTTCGGATGCAAAAGTTATAAGCGAAAAATAGAAGTTACTGTTTATGGTAATTTATCTATAAATAGCCGAGTTATTGTGATAAGTTTCCATTTTCGAAACTTACCATGTTCTCTCTCCGATTCTCTCTTCCTCTCTGATCTCTTCACCTTCTTCCGGTCATAACTCCTCCATCCGGTGATGGATTTTGATGCATAAGGTGTCGTTAGAAAGCTCTCTTCCTTCTCTTCATTTCTGGGTTCGTTTGGTAGCTTAATTTGAACTGTGGAAGGTGCTGCAATGAGAAGAAGAGGACGGTCACTATAGCAGATTGAGGTCAACGCCGGTTTCTTCTGATTCCGGCCACCCAATACGATCAAGTTAGGTTCTTTGGAAGCGCCTTGGGACTTAGATGATGCTCCCCAAGTATTTTATAGCGATTTGACGCGAGAAGGAAGAGTCGAAGATTTGAAATTCTGGGTTACTATTCACAAATCAGGTTCAAACTTCTCCTTAATTGTTGAGATACTTCTATTCATTTTCTGACTTTGTCACAGTTGAGAAAGTTGTTGGGTTTGTTGAGTAGGTGATGCTGCCAAAATTTGGTGGTCATTGGAGATAGTGGCACAATAAATAATTACCGGAGGGAAATAATTTTACGATAACTAAAATTCCATCCCAAATCCCCTAATCTCAACTCCTTCAATCCTTTTCAATATCCATCCAAACTTCACCAAACTTCAAATATAAGTTCGACGACATTTATAGGATTTAATTAGCCAAAAATCGCAAGTAAAAAGCTGGCCTACACGCTGCCACCGCCGTCTATAGTGGCAGCGCCGCCACCACCGCCACCATCTCCAATGGCCACTAAATTTTGGCAGCAGCACCTCTCAACAAACCCAACAACTTGCTTAACTGTGACAAAGTCAGAAAATGACTAGAAGTATCTCAACAATTAAGGAGAAGTTTGAACCCAATTTGTGAATAGTAACCCAAAATTTCTAACCTTCGATTCTTCCTTCTCGGGTCAAATCGCTGTAAAATACTTGGGAAGCATCATCTACGTCCTAAGGCACTTTCAAAGAACCTAACTTGATCGTCTGGGGTGGTCGGAATCGGAAGAAACCGGCGTTGACCTCAATCTGCTACAGTGACTGTCCTCTTCTTCTCGTTGCTGCACCTTCCACAGTTCAAATTAATCTACCAAACGAACCGAGAAATGAAGAGAAGGAAGAGATCTTTCCAACGACACCTTATGTGTTAAAATCCATCGCCGGATGGAGGAGTTATGGCCGGAAGAAGGTGAAGAGGTCAGAGAGGAAGAGAGAATCGGGGAGAGAGAAGAGAGAGAGCTCGGTAAGTTTCCGAAAATGGAAATTTACCACAGTAGCTCGGCTATTTATAGACAAATTACCATAAACAATAACTTTCATTTTTCGCTTATAACTTTCTTATACGAACTCCGATTTTTACGTACCATTTATGCACAAGCTCGGTTTAACGTCCTCTACAACTTTTATGAAGGAAATTTTCTCAAATTTTGACCCAAACAAAAAGTCAACTTTTAGGGCCACTAAAAGTATCGAAACAAAGTGAAAGTATTTGTCGTTTACCGTCCAAATGACTAGTAAACGGGTAAATTGAGATACGGGACGTTACAATCTCCCATCCTTATAAAAATTTCATCCTCGAAATTCACACAAACGACTAAAGGCTTAACTAAACCAACTCTATTGGATACGCGTTCCCCGGTGAAACAATATAAGAAAAATAACTCAAGGGGAAAGAATATCGTACCGTCGAGAGTATCTAGAAAAACGTGATCCTCCTGCTGAAACATGGCATGAAGTCTAGTATGAGTCTCTGGACGTCCACAACAACCGCTATCTCGTTGAGTGCCTCCCCTGGCATAAATAGTGTGAGTACCGCTAGATGAACCTCCTGATGCGTGACTAGAACCCTGACCGACGTTGGAGTAACATCCTTAGTCAATGTCGGGCAATCCCTCCTATAATGACCCTGCTGTCCACACTGATAGCACGTCACATCCCTCGTCAGACGCTGGGGACTATGTCTCCAAGTATTAAACCTCTCTGAGGTACCACTACGCTGACTAGTGCCATCCCTGAACTGCCACTTAGACTGACCACCTCCCATATGAAGTCCTTCAAAATCCAATAGGGTGGTTGAATCCTAACTGACACACCTACTACCCCCTGAAGATCCTGATCCAGAAGTGGAAGCAGTCCTCTTAGACGGACTTGGCTAGGGCCGCCAGAATCCTTAGGGTGGAAACCAGAAGGTAAGGATGACTCGATGTCCATGGCAAAGGAGACTACCTCTCCAAAATTCCGGTATGGTGTGCTTAACATAGCTTTGTACTGACCTCTAAGTTCGATGACGAATCTACGAATCTTATTTTGCTCACTACGTATCAGTTATGGTACGTGGTGGGCCAATGAAGTAAACTCCTGCTCAAACTCCAAGACTGTCTGATCTCTCCTCTTCTTTAAATTCATGAACTGATCCTGCATCCTATTAAGGTGGCCATCACTAAAGTACCGCTCACGAAAACCTGGCCTTAAACTGATCCCATGTGAGATGGTTGGCATCTCCAACCCGCTTTCTGATAACACCGCACCACCAGTGCCAAGCTGAGTCCTCTAAAAACTGTATAGCCAAACCTACCTTTTTATTCTCGGGGAGGTCCATCTGAGTGAAAACTCTTTCAATCCTATCAATCCAACTCTGAGCATCCACAGGTGTGGTAGCAGAAGAAAAGGTCTCAGCCCCGTGTCTCCTAGCACGCTCCATAGTATAGTTAGTGCGTGAACCGGGGAGTACGGCAGCAAATTGCAGAAAGAACTGTCCAAACGCATCTGCAAAACCTCACGGTGCATCTCCCCCATCATCAACAGGAGGGGTTTCCTCACGTCTTCGGTGTCTAGGAGGCATAGCACCTAAAGAAGAGAAAGTTAACAAAGCTCAAGAATTAGGATCTTACCTATCTACTTTACATACATAATGAACACACTAGCACCGAAGAGTATATGATGGGGATCCGCCGCGGTCAGGCCATCATTCGGGAGGTACTAGGCCCCACTAAGCATATAAAGTAGTAGGAAAGAAAGAAGTCTATAGAACCTAACAACCTAATGCTCTGATACCAAGTTGACAAGACCTGCCCCGAATTTCACCCTGAAATCCGAGGTGGCCCTGTGAGGCCCACCTTAGGAATAACTCTACCGAAAATTCGATAGAGTCACCCCTAAAAATGGACTACCCAAAAATCTGTAAAAACACATTCACACTTCTAACAAATCATCCATAATCTCCTGAGAGCCACCCTGCTCCCCAAAACCCAACAACTCCACAATTTACAACTAATATCTGAACAATACAACATAATCCAAATACACAAGTACAACTCCCAAACTTTACAACATTTGTCCCACAGATTATCACAGCAATCTAAAAGAGAAAAAGAATTCACGATACAAGTAGGTTATACGATTAACCTATAATATGAAAACAACTGCAGCAGATGTTATGCCTCGAATCCTACTATGCCGAACCAGCTACTCCTGCATTTGAAACTGAAGGGCCAAGGCGAAAAGTACATAAAAACGTTAGCGTGAGTGGACAAAAATAAGTAATTGTAAAGAAAAAAAGACTTTATGCTTTCCCACATTTATTCCTTTAAAAACTTGATGCATGCAACAATTAAGGAACACAAACCGACTGATGTTTAGCTCAAGAAAACTGACTAGCCCCGCTAGTCATAACAACCAAGTAAAAAGATTGAAACTCCGATACTCAACAAATAAGACCAGCCCCGCTGGTTAAGGAAAATCGGACTAGCCCCGCTAGTCAAAATAATATAATAAGTAGGGGAAGATGATAGCCATACGAGTGAGCCTCCCAGGCTCGGGTGATAGACTCCCAGACTAAAGTACTCCCATAATCTCCCTTATATATCCTTACGCTACTAAGTGTAGCGATTAGGATACTGGGCTTCAGCATTACTGTCACAAAGACAGTAACCAGTGCCACAAAGGCGGACAGGCTTCGGTGATCCCATCACCTCGCCACAAAGGCGGACATCAATGCTAGCATGATAAATAATCACCCAAAGTATGGCAAACGAAATCCAAAAACAAATAAATCCATAAATACATAAGGCTTCCCCAACTCTCGCAAATGAATTTCCAAGGACGTGTCCCACACGCCAAGATATCTCAAGTTCAAAAATAAATAGGAGAGAAATAATAATAATAAATCACAAATCAGAACAAAACCAAATCCAAAATCATCATTAAGGCATTCCCAATGCCAAAACAGAAAGTCGATAAATAAATAAGAAATAAATCAACAACGTGTCCCACACGCCAAAATATTCTCTGGTCAATGATGAATAAGCAAGGAAGTTCAATAATGAACTAATTTTCCATGGTATTTTTCCAAAATGGAATATTAGTTGTTGGGTTTTGTAGAGCAGGGTGGCTCCAGGAGATTATGGATGATTTGTTAGAAGTGTGAATGTGTTTTTACAGGTTTTTGGGTAGTCCATTTTTAGGGGTGACTCTGTCGAATTTTCGGTAGAGTTATTCCTAAGGTGGGCCCCACAGGGCCACCTAGGATTTCAGGGTGAAATTCTGGGCGGGTCTGTCATTACCGTTGGATCTCCACCATGGCACTTAACGCCTCATGTGTAATCACTTTAATTGGCTTGTTTCTACTCAAAAGAATGCCGGGAGGGTCTAGCACTACTAGAATAATGTCATTAGACATCGCCATATTAAATCGGTCAGGATTACACCTGATGTTAAAAATCGTTCTAACATCAGTTTGTGAAAAAAACCGATTTCTATTGTTATTATAGACATCAGTCCCTAACTGAAACGATGAGAAAGGTTTTGTTGGAAATTTTTAAAAAATGCGGAGGGACTAACTTTAAAAACTTTGAGAACGCGCGGGGACTAAAATTTCATTCCCCCCAACACTTGGTATTTTTTCCGCTCTCTCTAAAATTTCGAACCCAGACCTCCTGACCTCCAGACCTAGCCTCCTTCTTCCAAGCTGACCTGCATCGACTCCCGATCTCCTTCTCCAAGCTGAGAAAAGACGACTCCCGACCTCATTCTCCAACCTAAGCCTACTGGAGCCGCCTCCAACCTGACCCCGAGTCCCTGACCTCGCTCTCTGACCCCGAGTTCCCCTGCCTCGCTCTGACCCCGAGTCCCCGATCTAGTTTTCCAGACCCCGAGCTTGAGCTCCGATCTGACCTCGAGCTTATTAGCTGACCTGAGCTTGTCATTCTCCAACGTCTAGTCTCGTAGGTCCTCTCTCTCTATCTCTCTCTCTCTTCTCTTGGCTCTCTCTCTCTCTCTTTTCTTGGTTACCACCAGTACTGATTTTCTGTCCGTTTTGATCTAAAGTTCAGTCTTTTTGTTTAATTCTTGTGTATTTGAGTTGGGTTTGTCTTTGAATGGCTTAAATGTGTGGTATTTGAGCTGGTGCATGTTGATTGTGTTTGATTTTAGTTCTTGCACATGTTGGC
The DNA here is from genome assembly GCA_024704745.1 of Rosa lucieae. Classification (NCBI taxonomy): domain Eukaryota; kingdom Viridiplantae; phylum Streptophyta; class Magnoliopsida; order Rosales; family Rosaceae; genus Rosa; species Rosa lucieae. Next base: position 46,756,590 of record CM045497.1, read on the forward strand.
TGTCAATCTGCAGAGGAAGATCGTAGATTGAAGGTTTTCAAGAAGGAGTGGTTTGAAACCAAGGACTTTCTTGACATTCTCTGCTATTCTGGGGTTATCACTATGTAACGCCCCAACTGCACCTCACCAGCTTAAGCACGTCACAGTGCCGCGAGCCTCTAAATATAAACCGAACGCTCGATTTACATTCTAGAGAACCGCTAGGCTTTTTTGTTTGAAAACTTTTCGTAAAAACAGCGGAAGCTAAAAATACTTTTGAGGTGAAAACTCGGATTTGCTAGGAACTACTTTGTTTGTTCAGAACTTGGATAAAGACGCACACGGGTACGGATTTCAATGAAAGAGAAATCAACTGAATTTAACTCGAGGCTAGATAACAACAAGCTCCGAAGCACAAAGTTTGAGAAATGAGGTTTAGCACCAATTCCAGACAAGGGTTTACCGAACTTGTTATGCACACCCAGCTCCATCCGCTATTGTCCCTCACCAGTGCACAGTACCTGCATCCACACTGTTGTAGGGGTGAGCTTCGTCCTCGCAGCTCAACAGGAACTCTATCTCGACTAGGTTTGAAACCAATAAATAGATTTTGGAGCTCCAGTATGAAAATAGGCTTAAACCAAGTATTTGAAAATGAACGACAAACATTAATATTTTCAACTTGAAAACTGATGCATGATGCTTAAATAAATACGGCGCCAAATCCAAGTGTTACCTGATGGCCGGTCCCATAGACCCACTACACGACCTTACCTCAAATTGATTTATCACCAGGTAAGCGTAGCGAGAACGTCCCTACCTAGCTATACACACGTACCGAGTCCGTGATTGCGGATATTCGGACGACCGGTATAGCTAACCCTCCGGAGGTTTAGGGTATCGAACCCAAGGAAGTCAGTGCCCCTTTCGCTCTCAAGCCATCACATCTCTCACAATTTGGTTAGTATGCATTGCATTTTAACATAACCAAACCGTACCACCCATCATGCATATTTTAACACAAGATATAAAGAAACAACTAATCGAGGAGAGTCCTGAATCCCTACCTGGATTCCGATGCTTTCTCTCACGTACTTCGAGAGTCACGAACCTTCTGTTCCTCGGGTAACTGGAGTCCTAGATTCCGACATTTCGATAGTTAATATCTTTTGAACAATTATACGAAATCTCGACGACTAATGTATCGTCTAAACCAACTGTTCCTGGTTGGACCAGGAGTGGACCAAGGTTTGACCAACCTTTCCTGGTTTGACCAGGAGTTGACCAAAGGTTGACCACATTTGACCATTTGACCATGTTTGACCAATCGAGACTAGTTCGATAATTAGCTCAAATTACTGAACAATTACTTAAAGTTGTGATATCAACTCGATATATTAGGTGCACCATAATTTTACTAAGGCCACCCAATATATACACATTTCTTTTCTTTACTCACTATCAAGCCGTGAAATGCACAAGCAAATCCATAACGATTTTACCAACAAAAGAGTCCAATTTACTTCACACACAGTACTTCGACGGAAAATACTAAGGACACCCACTGTTTATTCCAACTTTATTCAAGGTGTACCCAAAACTACTATTAACACCCACTTAGCAAATTTCAAATATTTCACAACCAAATTCACAAATTCTAAACTGTTATCACCGTAATAACAACAACCACAATCAGACATGATAGTCATAATCCATTCACATCGTCACACAACCCAGTCTGCACATGAAATCAGCTTATACACAATCAAACAACCAACTATCCATTTCAAGGCCACAACAACAGATTATCCATTCACTTTCAAATTCAACCTTGAGCAACCAGACTTAGAACCATCGTAATACCATCTCAGCCAAATGACCCAATCAATCAAGCAACCACTAACAAGTCAAAATGTGTTCCAGCTTGCTAACTACAACAACTTAACAGGCTAAATACCCATACCAGACAAAACCCGAACTCCACCAAATTCCACAGTTCCATTCACACACAAACAATCGATTCCAAAGTTTCAATACCAGCAACAAATTCTAATTTACACACAAGAATCAAATTCCCACTCCAGAAGTCGAACTATACCTTCGGAAGTCGACTGAAACCAAGCCCAACTCACTGCCGGGACCGGGAAAGTGATGAACTGATGGAGTGTGATGCCAACAACCAGAAAATTCTTCGATTGTTAGCCTGGGAGTACAGTCGAGCAAGAAACGAAGCCCGGAGAGGCCGCCGGAGACGAAGAACACGGCCAGGCCGTAACTACCCAGAACGTAAATCATCAAACTTACTCTAATTCGAAACTAAGTGCAGAAACTTGTAGAGTAGGACGAGGAGATGGGTTTCCATACCAAATTCAGCTTAGTAAGTCGCCGGAAGTTGCAGGTGGCCGGAGAAAGCTCGGGACTTCCCTTCGTTGCTGCTCCGTTCACTGTCGGTGCATGGACGATCAAAGGCTACGTGGAGGTAGGCGACGCAGAGACGAAGAAGATAGTGGTCGTCCGTCGTCGATCGGTGGCCGGACGAAGTAGCGCCGGTCGGACTCTGTTGCCGGTTACTGTCTCGGGTCAGAGAGCTCTAAGCGCTCTATCTCGACGTTCTGGACCAAGCTGGTGTGAACCTCCTTCCTTTAAATCGAAATCAAGGTCCCAGATCAAACGGTGGAGTCGGTGGATGGCTAGGATCAAGCGGTGGGTGAATCAATGGCTGTGATTTCTCCACCTATTCTCTATTCTTGTTTTAAGTTCTAAAATTCCACACTTCGGAAATTCACTAAAAATAGTTCGGGTCACTGGAAAATTCCCCGAAAATTTCCACGAACTCGTCGTGACGTGTACTTTACTATCCAACTCCTAAATTGAGGAATTCACTTTATGTAAAATTCTGAAATTATTCTTGAGCACTTAACAATTACCGAGATCGTAAATAAATAATTTATCGAACGATCTCAAATTAAGCTTGATAAAATTTCCGGGGCTCACACACTATACAAATCGGTAGTTATTCTTGCTTATAATGATCATCATTGTGTGTTTGAGTTTATTAGCTATGGTTTATTGTAATTTTCCTCCTTCTAGTCAAATGGAAAGAAGAGCATCACTGGGTATTTGATTGCCCATTCTGTTCTTTTTGTCCTTCCGAATTCTCAGTTTGGTGTCAAAGTTTCATTCATGGAATTGGTTGACGTTGAAAAAATTTAATGCCTTTTATGATTTGATTTTAGGTTTATGTATCAGAAAACTAGATGGAGATTTGTGTTGTATGAATTTTGAGTTGTGAATAATGACTAGATGGAGATTTGTGCTGTATCACCTCAACAGGTTGGTTCAGTCTTCTTCTTCCTCATTCAATGTTTCCAAAGTTTGAATCTTTCTGCAGCTTTTCTCTGTTCTGTTAGTGGGTTTCTTCTCGTTAAGTCTAGTTAATGTGTCTCATTTCTGGATTGGAGCTATGGTTTTCACCTGTGAGGTTTGCCTGCCTTTGGGTATTGAGTTTGACAGATAGGAAATTGGTCTTGTTTATTATGGAGTGAAGTCTAGTTAAATTTATGAACTTTTGATACGGCTCTTATCATCTCACATATTCTTCCTATTAGTGCTCAAGCTCAAATATATGGGTTAATTTCATTTCTGGTGGCTGGAGAAAACTGAAAAAGAAATTAGGGATCATGTCTCGATTTGTTTCAAGCTTTTCAGAATGAGTCTACGGATTATATATGGTGGCAGGTAAATGGGTCTAGACTTTGTTTATAGCATGATTTTGATGTTTTGGCAGGGATTTGGGTATTTGTTTCTGGTGGCTGCAGAATATTTGGTTCGGGCGATGGGCTACGGTAATACCACTCAGTAGGCCACTCACCTCCATGGCCTACTACCAAATTTATTCAGATTACCTTATTACCATAAGTATGCTATTTAGATCACTGGTAGAGTCAGTCTTTTACCTATTTGAAGGCAAGCATACGTGCTTTTATTTTTCTGTTAACTTTTGGTTTTGCCTTTTGGTTTTGGTTTTTTTTTTTGTCGTTGGTTTTGTTGCTTTCAAGTCCCAGTAGCTATTGATCAATAAGGCATACAAGTTTGACAAGGCAATGAATTCCTGAAAGTTATATTTAGTACTGCACTCCTGATAAAAATTAATTTACTGAACAAGCCAAAAAATGTGGGGACTTGAGTGATACAGTTTGGACTGACCTTTTGGCTGTTACTAGACAACAGTTCTCCTCTGCTTGTTTTATTCTCTCTTTTTCCCAGAAAAAACATGGTTCTATCTCTTAGATTTGAATAGTCAATATTTAATTTTTTCTGGTGGATACAGTTGTGTGGTGTCTTTTCTTTGGTCTGAGTCTTAAGATGGATGTCAGCTGCAGGGGCTTTCTTTTGGTATGGGTGTGGAGTGTTAACTTGATTAAACTTTATTTTACTGAAATTGGGATTATTGGGATAATTGACTTGAATGGAAATTCTCATTGACTTATTGAATATCCCCTATGGGTTGTTTCTGGTTTTTCAATTTTGTTTGCTTGAAAAAATCTCTCTTGAATGTCTGGGATAGCTTCTGATCAACAAATCTCTCTTGTTTGGCCTTTTTCTTGCAGGACATCTTTATGTAGAAGTACTTCTTTTTGCAGTCATTTTCTATTCTCCCAGAAAAGTTACAAGCCCCCTAAGAAGCCTTTAACAGAGAAGGTTTGTGTGAAAGACAGTTACATTCAGCTATCTATCGCATCTTTATGTGTCTTTTGGTATTGCATCAGAAATGTCAAGTGAATTTAGTGTTCATGACTGTTTGCTCTGTTATGATTGTTTTTCACAGAAGCACACATGTTCTGGTGGCTTTATAGAAGTCCTAACAGAGTTGAGGATCCCTCAAAGCCATGGCCAATTATTCTCTGGCTCCAAGGTGGACCTGTAAGTACTTTACCAATAAAATACGGAATGAGTGAATGTGGAAAACCCAGAAAGGAAAGTTGTTCATACTCAATAGAACCCAGAATTTTTTTTTCATTTTTTCTTCACTAATTCATTTTGTTTCCGTAAACAAATAGGGAGCTTCAGGAGTTGGGATTGGGAACTTCGAAGAGGTTGGGCCATTGGACACCAATTTGAAGCCAAGGAATTCAACGTGGTTGCAAAAGGCAGATCTTTTATTTGTGGTAAGTCATCAAAACAGACCAACTCTTGAGATCATTGGAATCTTTCATATATTAATTTTGGTTTTTTGGCATGATTTAGGATAACCCAGTTGGAACCGGATTCAGTTTTGTGGAGGACATCTACAATTTGTTCACTCAATATTGAAAGTATTTTTTTAATTTTAAAAAGATGTTATCCTTTACATAAATATGTGCAGAATATTTAGTCGATATCCATCTGTTGTTATGTCCTCAAATTTGATTGTTGGTGTATCTGTTAAGACCAATATTTTCAACCTTGTCTTCTGCTAAAGTTGGTTATTACTCATTCAGGCGTTTGGTCTGCGGGGCACAATAAGAGACGGAGGGATTTTGTGTTCATGTATATCTTGCAATGGCTGCAGAGTGAGTGAAATTTGTTGCTACAGTATTGTTTAACATCCGAAGTTATTTTCTGAGTTCAGTTAGCATTTATTTATTTGCTTCATACTGTGCTAATCAATGCAGGTCATTCCACCATCTCAATTCGAGATTCATGCTTGTAAAACATACAGACGAGCAGCACAGTACATTTGCCTTGAGAATGGAAGGAGCCTGCTTGATCTTATGAAGGTGTGCAGGAATGCTTCTCTGCATACATTGGAGGCAACAATTCAGAAGTTCATCAATTCTTCACCAATAGACAAATATTTCACTTGTAAAAACTGTAGCGGTGAGTTTTGACCCATTTTTTAGTTCCTTTTTTGAGCAATATTTTGAAGCACGTTGATTAGAGCATTTTTTTCCAACATCTTTCTTGATTGTTATTTTGTTCTATTATTTCTAGTCTCCTTTCCTCCTTATTGTGCTCTGGAAGATGGATCGCTTTGCTATTCTTGCATGGAGTCAAATAAACCTCACAGCCCATCTCAGGAATCTAGTAAAAATCTCAGGTATATAGCTCTTTTATATTTGGAAAGTAGGTCAACCTTTGCTGTAGATTTGTGGGTTATGGTTTACTTGATTGTAGGTAAACTGAGTTGTGTTTTGATTATGAGTTTTGCCATGTTTTAGCCCATATTTTGCATCTTGTCTTCTTATGTTTATACCTTGGTAGCGACAGTTGGGATCTCAAGCACAATGCTACTTGCATTGAATTGTAACAGTTATATATATATATATATATATATGATATACAAAAATAGAATGGATGTGTTCAGTTTATTTATAAATTATAACTTCAATTATTAGGTAATAAAAGAAGAAAATTGCTTTTCATTTTTTTTAATGGCTAATGTAAAGGCTTTGACTAGTACTTGAGCTATGTTTTGCTGTTTTCTAACTTACCTATATTGGGAAGGTACCTATATTGGGAAGGTCTCAAGGCTTGCGCCTGAGTGTGAAATAAAATTGGTGGATTTTAGATGAAGTCACATCAACATTTCTATGTTCGTTTCGTTAATTAAAGCTATTGTGTAATTGTTCCCATTGATTTCACTTTTTATTATTATTTTAATGTTTGTCAAAATTGGGTTATAGTGGTGTTAATTTATGCTTTTTAGATTTAAATTTATAAAATGTTGGCTATTTATAAAGAAACTGATAGTAATGTTGACTCCCATTAAATACCTTTTTTTAATTCTTTAACTTGGCAATGTATTGCCATTCAAGGCCCAGTTTTGGGGTTGGCTCCCTCTTGAGATTCTGTCACTAACCTTATGGTTGATTCAGTTTCTCTGCTATTGTTTTTGTTTTTAATGAAACTGACCAGATGAATGAAGTTCTGTTGCTGGTGAAATGAATTTTTGGAAGCCTAAATATGGTTTGTTTGTGCTCTGTGCTCTGTATAGACCAATTGACTCATAAACTGGCATCATATGCGAGACTCCTAAAAGTACAATCTTAAGGCCCCCAAGAGGTGCTATCTCAAAGTCCCCCAAAAGTGCAATGTCAGTGTCAGTGTTCGAAGCTATGACCGGAGACTTCATGAGACCCAGAATTGATGAAGTAACAATATGATTAATATGGTACCTCAAACAAAAATTGATGAGGATCATGATATAACTGCAATTACTCTGCTGTTTAATATAAAGTTGCAGAAATTGAAGAAAGCAATGCTTTAGCTCTTGCTCTTGCTATATTTCCACATTGTAGGCTCAAATGCTTGGGATCGAGAAAACTTTGCCAAATGTGAATTGTGAAATTTGATGATCATCGACTATTTTGCCTTGCAGGGACTGAACCCAATCTGGATCAATTTTGAGTGATATTGGTGGGATTTCAGGTATGTCAAATCTCAACTAACAAGAGTTATGGCAATTAGCTTCCCAATTGTTTTCTTTTCTATTTCAGATAAGTGATTTATTTATTGAATTATAGGTATTTGTAGTGGACGGTAAGGGATCGGAAATGGTATACCCAACAACAACTTGACGAGGTCCGCATTGAAGTAGCCGACTACTTACAGACTCTGTTGTAGGTTCTGACCAGTTTCTTGATTTTGAGTTAGTTTTAACTAACTTTTTTGTAGCAATTATGAACAAACAAGAATACTAATTGCTAGGCTAGCCTTGTAGTATACAGGTGCATATATGAATTGAGGTTTTATTTTGCCCATTTTGTAAACTGCTAAGGATGATGAATGTCGGATATAATACCCCAATTTGCAATTTATAATCACAGTTCTATTTTGTGGACAAAATCCTCTTTATAGAATGTGATGTTTAGATATAAAGTTGAAATCAGTTTTAGCCATAAAAACTGATGTACAGAAATACAGATACATCAGTTCCAAAATGAAAATCGATGTTACTAATATATCCAGACATCGGTTCATTGTTAAAAACGATATATTACTGAGTGCCAGACATCAGTTCCGAAATGAAAACCGATGTTACTAAAACATCCAGACATCGGTTCATTATCAGAAACGATATACTACCGAGTGCCAGACATCAGTTCCGAAATGAAAACCGATGTTACTAAAACATCCAGACATCGGTTCATTATCAGAAACGATATACTACCGAGTGCCAGACATCAGTTCCGAAATGAAAACCGATGTTACTAAAACATCTAGACATCGGTTCATTATCAGAAACGATATACTACCGAGTTCCAGACATCAGTTCGGAAATGAACACTGATGTTACTAACATATCCACACATCGGTTCATTGTTAGAAACGATGTCTACAACAGTATTACTCATCGGTTCTTAAATCAATAACGATGTTAAAACTCAAACTTGTGTTATATAATCTATATTTCTTTAAGCTTTAAATACAATAAAATGTGGGTTTAACAATAGTAAAGCATGCAAGTTTGTTATCATTTAAACTTCTTTACATCGGTTTATTATAAGGAACCGATGTCTACCCGAATATTAGACATCGGCTAAAAACCGATGTCTGCATTTTCCGGATCTTTCTCATCACCCACAAAGACATCGGTTGGATTTTTTTTTCTCATCGGTTTTTGACCGATGTCTGGGGCTATAATTCTAGTAGTGTAGGTTTTTTTTTTTTGAGTTAAAAGTTTGGCCTGTATCAATTATAGGTTGTTTTTGCTCTGTATCAATTAATTTGGTATAATGATTGTTACAGGAACTCTTGGATTTATTGTTAGCTTTTGAAATCAGTCTCGATCTTGTACTGATTCCATTATTATCTGTTATATTGTGATTGAGAGTCTTACCAAAAGAACCGACCAGTATATGTTGGTTTTGTTGAACTCCACTGATATCGAGAGTGTAATCATACTCTGAAACTTTTGAATGTGTGTTAGAGTACCGATGCAATTGTGTATATTTATGGGTGTTTGATGACCTGTTAATTATATTGTAGGGGCATCAAGACCATTCTGATATTGTTTCTATCTATTAGTTCTCTAGCCAACAAGAGAGAGGGTTGGCAATGTGCACATTACTTATGACGTGACCATGATAGTGACATGGTTATTAGGCTTAGGTAGCCCCGACTTTGATAGCTAAGACATAGCTAAAGGAAGTGCACGGCAGCCCAATATAAGAATCAAGTGTGCAATGGCAACTCAGACATAGCTAAAGGGCGTTCTTTAGTAGCCCAAAGTTATTTATTACTTAAGTGGATTTGCAGTGGCATCCTGATTTGATATATGAGCTTCTGGCAGTAACGTTTTACTTTAGTGGAATTGTTTGTTTCATTAACAGCTTTCGCTTGTGATATTCTAGAATGGTATTTGTTTTTGACTGGGTTAATACTTAAGTCACTCATTGAGCCTGAGATTTGCTCATTCCTCATTTGATTGTGCTTGCAGGTCCCTTTAGAAAGTTTAGATTTATGTTCAAAGGAATTTGGAGAGAGTATTGGAGAGTATAAGTTTTTTTTTTTTTTTCATTGTCTTTTGTTTAGGAAAAGGTTGTAAGCATTATTTGGATTACTTTACATGTTTTAGTTGGTGTTCTTGTTATCTTTATGATTCTTTTGTCATTTTCTCACTTGTATTACTTGTTTTTCTTTTCTAATTTAGCAGTAATAATGCTTTGGTCCAATTTCGGGATAGGGGTGTTTCATAGCAATCACTAAAATTTGTAAATTTTTTTTGAATAGAAGTTGATTGATATTCAAAAATCAACAGTCAATAGGCCATAGCTTACAAAACTTACATAAAAATTCCAGCAAGAAAATCAGGTTAAACCTATCCAAGCTAAAGCAAACTAATTAACATCATTGAGAAGCTCACAATTAAGCGAGCCTATCCAAGAATGACCAAGCTTCGCCTCCTACGGAAAGAATCATTCAACTAGCCCTAGCTTGCCAATCACGCAATTGTGGTACAAACTAGCAACTAGAAACGTCATAGAAGACTCATAGAAGCTTGTCCCCACTCACATAGGCTCATACCCAACATAAATAAATAAATAAATAATAAGCTCATTCCCTTTCGAGATGGAGCTCATACTAGCAGATACCCTCTTCACTTTCTCCTTCTTGGAGGTTTTTTTCCTAGAGACCAAGGTCTTATGCCCCATCAGACAGAAGTTGAGCTCAGGCCCAAAGACCCAGACCCAAACCCAAGCCCACAAGGGAGTCCAGTCTATCCTCTTCTGCCACTCCGCCTCCACCACAGCCATTTCCGGCGGCCTTCCTGCCCACATCATCAAACCGTCCACCGACGTCTGGGTGAACGCAACAAGTTGGAGACCGCCGTGAGCCGCCGCCTCAAAAGCACCGCCCTCAAAGAACAACTTCGATCGACGTCGCAGAACGACGACGCCCAGATCGAAGCACCAGTCTACACATCCCAGCCACCAGCCTCGTCTACTATTGCGATCAGAGTCGACAACCACCTCCATCGACGCTGCACAGCGCTAGAAGACCGGATCTAAACCAGCAAAAAATAAGGTCAAAGAGGCCTCCAACCCAGAAACCTCGCGCCGCCACTCACGATCAACGCCGAGGCCCGCTCCGCGCCGCCGGATCTTGTCGCTCCACAATCGTCGCCTTGTCCGAGGAAAGATAGCATTTCCTGAGGGAAGATCGCCACCGCTAGTTCTAAACCTAGGTTTCGAAAACCAAGGTCGCTCTGAGAATCTCGGAGACGCCTCATAAGCAGTTAGGAAATTTTTTCTTTTTAAGCAATTAGAAAATTCATTGAATCCAAACAAAATGTACACCACTAAAATTTGTAATTGATTATACGTAGCATGGTAGATAAAAAAAAATGACGCAACCGATCATGTCAAAATATTGTATTTGGTTCAATTAACTTCTAGTTCATGATATTATTCAAATTACTTATATATTCGATACAATACCTATGACATACTAAAAATTTTATCCAATCATATTGGGGTTACTAGTATGACAATATTTCAAATTCAGTAACATGATGAAACCTCATTCAAAGCTTGTTTAGGCGCTTGATTTATTATATATAAATATTCATGGAGAGCTGAAATGTACTAGATCTGGTACATGTCACATTCATCAATATTCATGTAGAATAAATCGAAGTAGTTTTACCTCACACCCACTTCAAACATATTGGATGTGAGGTGAAACCCTAACCCCATCCTCAAACCCTAATCCTTGATGAATTGTCTGGTTCATCAATATTCATGTAGAATAGATCCATCAATGTAGTTTGATTTTTCTAATTAAACCCTAACCCTAATATGCTTTTCTAATTACTTTATTTTCTCTTAGTTTTACTTCTTTAACTTTGCAACTATGTCATTTCATGGTTACAATCCTAGGGATCGTAACAGATATATTTGATATGCTTTTGAATGAATATCACAGCCATGCGAAGTAAACTTTCTTCACGTTATGTGTTGTGACTGTTATGCATTACTCTAGCACATTTACTTCTTAATGTGATAGCAAGCCAACAAAATGTAGTTTCTATATATTCTCATTCTAATCACATTTCTATTGTGGCCATTACTCTAGTTTTAACCCTAATCTGTTAATGTGATTGCAAGCTTAGAAAACGTAATTTTTATTAAAAAAAAATTATCGATTGTGAAGAGATATTGCTTTAATTTATTTTGCAAAGTAGTACTTTGAACTATTGTCCCATTAACATAATCTGACAACAATTTTTTCAAAACAAACTAATACTTAGAAATACTAATCCAAAAAATCATTCAAAATATTATTCTCGTTGCCGAATTCATTCTCTATATGTAAGTGGTTAGTGGTGTCACCAATCATTCATCCTATTATAGCAAATGAATTTTTATCTTTAATATTTAATATCCTAACGTGCGTAGTTATTATTATCATTTTTTTTTTTTGAAAATAATTTTGTAAGATTATATATGCTAATAGGACCAAGTGATTAAACAATTCAATTAAGGAGCTTTAACCCAACATTAATATGTTTCAAGGAGTAAAGTACTGAAAGCCATCATCAACAAACTTAAAGATACGTTCCTTAAAAAAATATCCCCAGTAGCTTTATATCACTTTGTATTAACCTGCGTTTTGTCTTGTATTTGCAGCCCAAAACAGCTGTTGCTACTGTCCAGGAGGACCAAGAGGAGGATCCACCAAAAGCTGTCTATGAAGCCCTCAAGGTGTTCTCACTTCGGAACCCAGTGATGGTACACTGAGTCACCCCCGATGATCTGGTCTATTTCATTGGGAAAGTGTATCCTGAGATTTGTGGAAAAGATGTTTTTATTTTGCATGGCCAGGTCAAAGATCAACTAGTAATAAGACCGGTGGAATAGGCCAGCACCCCACCCCAGATGTTTAAGATAACTACCTTGTGTACTGTTGGAGGTGAAAAATTCCGTAGAGGAGTTTGACCCAACAATTAATGCGGACTGGAGCGGGAGCTGACCTGGGAACAATCGAGAGGCTTCCTTCGAGCGTTGACCTGGAGTTTGACCGTCGGCTCGAGGTGGAGGGGGGGGGGGTACCTGCAGAAAACCCTCCGATGCCTAAGTCAGTATGTTTCTTAGTAGTGGAGTATTGAGAATCGGAATTCGATGGATTACCTGGACGTCGAGCCTCCTTTATATAAGCGATGACTTACTTCGGGAACAAGCCGCCATTATTTCTGCTTTGATGGTTGCATTTATTTACACACTTATAATGACAATTATTGCTGCACTAATAACAGCTAATCATTGCGTACTTACTACCGTCATTCATTGCGTATTTATGATAGTCATTCATTACGCACTTATAATCATAATCATTGTGCGTAGTTATTGTCGTAATAATCGCCGCATTCATGACTGAAATTTAACGCCATATTAACTGCGGAGTTAATCGCCTTAATTGCAGGCCCAGCAGAATTTTCCCACTCCCACAATGCCCCCAAATTTTCTCTTTGGACACTCGTCCTAAGAGGAAATTTCCATTCTCTGGCTGCTTCAAATCTTGCCTTGAATATTTTCTCGAGCCCTGGCCATCCCGATTCTTTCCTCGAGCCCTGGCCGCCCCGATTCTTTCCTCAGGCCCTGGCCGCCCAGATTCTTTCCTCGGGCCCTGGCCTTCCTAGCCGCCCCGAATCTTTCCTCGGGCCCTGGCCATCCTGAATCTTTCCTCGGGCCCTGGCCGCCTCGATTCTTTCCTCGGGCCCTAGCCGCCTCGATTCTTTCCTCAAGGCGAAGATTCATTTTCAGCATGAGACATGGAATTGCCTCCATTTCCCTTTGAATCTGATCAACAACATTTTATTCTCCTTGGCCACCGGTCTTGGGTATTTACTTTGGCCACCAGCCTTCCACATACATTTCAACAACACTGACCACAAATATGTTTCAAATATAAAAGGAAAAAGTCAGAATATGATTATTAAAGGAAAAAACGCTAGTCTATGTTACCCAGACTTTTGTCGCTTCGGGCTTGTATTCCATCACTCCCAGTCCTTAGTGACAGAAATAGAATCCCGTCAGAGGCAGCTCCCACCATCACTTTTTAGGGAAAAGTGTTTCCCACAGACGGCGCCACTTGTTGGAGGTGAAAAATTCCGTAGAGGAGTTTGACCCAACAATTAATGCGGACTGGAGCGGGAGCTGACCTGGGAACAATCGAGAGGCTTCCTTTGAGCGTTGACCTGGAGTTTGACCGTCGGCTCGAGGTGGAGGGGGGGGGGGGGTAACAAGCCGCCATTATTTCTGCTTTGATGGCTGCATTTATTTACACACTTATAATGACAATTATTGCTGCACTAATAACAGCTAATCATTGCGTACTTACTACCGTCATTCATTGCGTATTTATGATAGTCATTCATTACGCACTTATAATCATAATCATTGTGCGTAGTTATTGTCGTAATAATCGCCGCATTCATGACTGAAATTTAACGCCATACTAACTGCGGAGTTAATCGCCTTAATTGCAGGCCCAGCAGAATTTTCCCACTCCCACATGTACTATCATAACCCGAAAAGAGCGGATAGGCGATTGATCCGCCTGGAGTGTCTAGTGCTGAGTATTGAGTGGGACTTGTTTGATTTTCTTTTAGACGGCATCTAAGCGTATGACATGGATCTTGTTGATGGGCTGGTGTTAGATAATTTCTGAAGAGAAATATGGATGTCTCACTGAGTCATTGTTATCAATTTGAGATTTTGGGTTCAGAAAGGTGTTAACATCTTGGTTGTAATACCTCGGAAATTCATTATTATTTTTTTGAGGATTTTTTGAAATTAATTCAGTGGTTGTTGGTACGAGTACATAGTTCGACGATGAGGCGGAAGTATTTTGGTTGAATAATTACTCGAAACGTTTTATTTTCGAGAGGTCATAGGGTTGACTTTTATTTGTTGGGTTCTCTGAAAAGTTCCTTCACAAAAGTCGTACAACGCATCGATACGAGTTCGTAGATATGTGAAACGCGAAAGTCGGAGTTCGTATGTGGAAGTTATGGCCATTGGAGGTTTCATATTTTTTTGGAAACCATTATAAATAGAAATTTCCGTTTTGGCCTAGAGAGAGGGTTCCTCTTGTGTTTTTTTTTTTAAGTTTACTTTACTTTTGTCTTCTCTTAGTTATGGGAATCCTAGATTAGTATTACTTTCTAATTTTGTTAGGGAACTACGCACTTTTGTGCCTCTAGCTAATCCTCTAGAGTAGTAACGACAGAGGATTCTCGAGATAAGGGCAAAGGGAAGCTTTTGGTTCCCGGGTCTCCTTGCCTAGTACTTGAAATTGAGTCTTTTACGAATGGCTTCTTAGTTCTCTCTAGTTGTATACCAATTGAGGTCTCTAGGTGACTAGATTTACTTTTCATTGAGAGGCTTGTAGTGAGGATTTGATCTTTTGTATGTAGGCTCAATAAGTGAGCGCATGTGTTAGCAGTGAGGGTCACCTGTCCTTTGTTTGGTAGCTTATACCATTTATGCTTTTGGTGTAAGACAACATTTGATGTACGTGCTTTTTGGCCATGGATAAATGAATGAAGTTATCTATTTTCAAAAAAAAAAATTGTTAATTTTATTATACGTCCTGTTATAGAGCTCACCATTTTTGCTATTAGATAGGACCTAAACACTGATAAGTTGGTGTCATGCACTAACCAATTGTGGCTTCAATTTCTATCATTATATTTTGAGAAGAGAGATCATTAGTGAAGGTGTTTAAGAGTCTAAACACTGAAAAGGAAAGACCGAAAGATGTGGCTTAGTACGAGCGAGTCTAACATACGGTGCTAAGTTAATCATCGGATTTACATTCTACAAGAAAGGTATATTGCTCTTCTATTTCATTTTGCTCAATCGATGTTTTTTTGGGGGGAAGCATAAATATGACTCATATTAAATAGATTCAGAAAGCGAAATTACAAAATTTAGGGTTTTTTACTTCAACAGTGTCTGAACTCTTCGAGGACTTTTGAAATGATACCTGAACTTTCAAAGTTATCAATGTGATACCTGAACTCATTTTTTCATATCAACGTCGTACCTACGGTCGATTTCCGTCACAGAACAGTTAACTATGACCACGTGCCTAGCACGTGAGGCACTTAATGAGGTTAAAAGACTAATTTACCCTCAAAAGTATATACTTCAACAGTGTCTGAACTCTTCGAGAACTTTTGAAATGATACCTGAACTTTCAAAGTTATCAATGTGATACCTGAACTCATTTTTTGTATCAACGTCGTGCCTGCGGTCGATTTCCGTCATAAAACCGTTAACTATAACCACGTGCCCAGCACGTGAGACACAAAATAAGGGTAAAAATGACCTTTCCCACTTCCTTTAGTTCTTCACGTGTCCCGTCGTACCTTCAGTTCTTCTTCTCCATTTCTATTTCCTTTTTCATCTGCAAAATGCAATTAGATGGGTTGATGACATTTCCTAGCAAAATGCAAAACCCAAAGCAAAACTTGAATCCAATTCTCTGATGGACGGACACCGCTGGGGACTCTATCTCATCGGAGTTCTCTAAGCACAACTTGCTCAACGGCTTTGCTTCTCTGAATTTATTGCAGGCCGGAGCCTTGCTCAACTTGTTCACGACTCTTGGCCTCCAGATTTGAGACTTGGAATTTACCTGAGATTTCAGACAAAGGGATCAGAGAGAGAGAGAGAGAGACAGAGAGAGAGAATATGGCCAGCGGCAATCCAGACCTTCTTGTGCAGCTTGCCAGAGATATGATGGAGGCGGGCCATGCCGTCGTGGCACTCAGCTTCCTCACCGCAACTAACATCACAACATAAGTTCATGAATTTCAAAAATAGTCCGTGTCTTTGTAATTGAATCAAAATCTGCAAAAGTGAAGGAGACGGAGAGTCTCTCTCTTTCTCTCTCTGCAACTCTCTTTCTCTCTCTCTCAACAACGGCGAAAAGGCGAAGAATGGTGATGATGGGAGAAAACCCAAAACTGATTTTTCCGCAACTGTGTGTCTGTATATAACTATATTTATCTGTATATGATTTATCGAACAATGGGGCAATGATCATTTCACTGATTCCAGCTTCTAATCAATTTGTCCAAAAAAGAACCGGTCTTTGGTTATTCGCGGCTGTAATATCAGTACTTAGTGGGAGCATAGGAAGAGGTGCTCTGGCGAGGCAATCAGTGGCAGTCGGGGCAGGTGAGGAACAATCTGAGGGTTTTAAGGCGGCAGAGGTGGATGACGGGGCTGGCGAATGGGCTGTACATAGGGCTTCAGGCGATGACGGGGCATTGAGTGGCGAGGAGCTTGAATTTTTCCAAGGTAGCCATATGGATCTAGCTGAGTTCAATGTGGTTGTAGTCAAGTACTGCTTGGAAAGGGTTGGGTGGTTGAGAGAGAAGGTGAGATCTGATTTGCGGCCATGGCTTCCAATCGGAGGGGACAAATCAAAGGGAAGAAGACGTCGAAAAAGAAAAACAAGAAAGAAAAAAAGAAAGAAAGAAAGCAAAAAAAAATAAAAAAACAATACTTTTGAGGGTAAATTAGTCTTTTAACCTCATTAAGTGCCTCACGTGTTGGGCACATGGTCATAGTTAACGGTTTTGTGACGGAAATCGACCGCAGGTACGACGTTGATATGAAAAAATGAGTCCAGGTATCACATTGATAATTTTGAAAGTTCAAGTATCATTTCAAAAGTTCTCGAAGAGTTCAGACACTGTTGAACTAAAAAACCCCATGAAGAACTAAAGGAAGTGGGAAATGTCATTTTTACCCTTATTTTGTGCTTCACGTGCTGGGCACGTGGTCATAGTTAACGGTTCTGTGACGGAAATCGACCGCAGGTACGACGTTGATAAGAAAAAATGAGTTCAGGTATCACATTGATAACTTTGAAAGTTCAGGTATCATTTCAAAAGTCCTCGAAGAGTTCAGACACTGTTGAAGTAAATAACCCCAAAATTTAATATGCATGAATCAATGTGGGAGTGAGATATGCTCTTAGGAAAATTCTACGGTATATTAATGTACCAATACATCAAGTAGACTAGATTTGATATAGAGGTTGATTGACTCTTTGTGGAAGTAGACTAACTTTTTTTTTTTTTTTTTTTGTATAAGTAGACTAACTTAACTTGATATAAAATTCTTTAATTTCAAAACATGCAGATACTACCTTCCATCTTCACAATGATATATGACTTTGTTTGTTCATTCGTTTGACTTTGACCATTAGACATTATTCTTCCTCCTTTTCTTCTTTAAAACTACTTTATGCATTCATTTTTCAGCAAGAATTCTTTCCCCAAAGTAAAAAATTAAACAGAATATGCAGTACCATATATACAAATAACAATAAATATATGTGTATGCATCCTTGACTCACACATTTTGGCTTCTTTTTTCTCGGTGGCATGCACAATTCACGTTGGTTGCGTTTGATTTTTGAACAATATTGCTCTCTCTTTCTCTTGTTTTAAGATATAAAGTAAATTTTGATCCATTTCATCTTACCATTATACTGAAATTGTCAAAGTCATACAGCTGAGAGAACAGTAGTGCCAATATATAAATGAACCATTTTTTGTTTGTTACAGAATCTCACTCACACATTATTGGAGGAAGTTCTACATATCTTTGGAAGATCAAAAGCTCCAAGCTTGAGCTGGAAATCGCCTCCAACTCCGATATGAGTCTCACTGCTCTTGACATTTCCCTTGAAGGATCACAATCTCCCCATGATATCAAGCATTTCGTCCCCAGAAGGTTAGTTCTGCATGTTTTCACTTTTGTCGGTTTGTATACCGCTTTGAAAATTTAGTACTGAAAGTGTGTTTGCACTGTGTACAGGTATCAAGTGAAAGTGTTCGAAGTCGCAAAGCGTAAGAACATAATTGCAGTGTTGGAAACTGGTGCTGGGAAAACTATGATTGCTGTGATGCTCATCAAACACATTGCTGATCAACACATCATCAAGTCCATTGGCCACAAGAAGTTGATAATTTTCATGGCCCCAACAGTTCATCTTGTCATTCAGGTAATTACTTCAATTGAATTCTTAACTTTTAGCTATTTTGTACACATTCTCCTATGATTACAGTTTATCTACATTCCGAGAAAGACATTGCTTTTATGCTCAGGCATTTGGGGATTAAATGCATGTTTCATGGCATGGTACTTACCATTCAAATGCTGAAATATGTGTTTTTTTTTTTCCTTATATAACAGCAATATGAGGTTATAAAAAAGTCTACAACTCTTGAAGTGGGAGTATACTACGGAGCTAAGGGCGTTGATGACTGGAGTCCAGAATATTGGGAGGTGGAAGTGAATACACATAATGTAGGCCTCGATTTTGATCAGCTAGTTCTCTATCTATGCCAACAGTCTTTGCTTATTAGTGCCAGAATTTCGTGTAATATTTTTCTCAAAGAATACAGTATATTCAAACTTATGACTGCTATATATGTTTCTTCTTTTGTAGATAATGGTCATGACACCTCAAATTCTCCTGGATGCTTTGCGGAATGCATTTTTGAAGATAGAGATGATTTGCTTGATGGTCTTTGATGAATGCCACCGTGCCACTGGCAATCATCCCTACACGAAAATAATCAAGGTACACAGTCATACAGAACATAGCTGCTGTAAATTTCATTGAAAACATCTGAATGTTAATATCTTTCTTCGAAAAGGAATTTCATCACAAATCAGGAAACAAGCCAAAGATTTTTGGAATGACAGCATCACCAGTCATTAAAAAAGGTAAGGTGTTAAAGGTTCTTAATACATAACACTGTAAAGCATCATCATCTTGAGAAATCTTATGACCCTTTGGCCAGGTCTAATCACTTACTGCAGCTGGACTCTTAGCTAGGTTCAATGAGAATTTCAGAATGAAGTTTTTTAATCTCTGGTAGGCTTTAGAGTTATGTATATGTGCAATTTGTAAGACAAAATTTCTATGCATACCAGGTGTCTCATCCGCCATGGACTGTGAGGATCAGATATCACAACTTGAAAGCATCTTGGATTCCCAGGTACATACATTTCTTCATGTCATGATATTTTTTCATCAATTCTGAGAATTAATTTATTTCAATGCTATTGTTGGTATGAATGTGTGTCTGCTGGTGCAGGTTTATACAATAGAAGACAGGACAGAGATTGAAGAGCATGTTCCCTCTGCAGTCCAAATTTGTAAATTTTATGACCCGACATGGTTGATCTGTGTGGATTTGAAAGCAAAAATGGAAGCTTTATGGTCAAAGGTAGTTGATCTGCATCATATTGAATGGAATTTCTTACATGTTTTTGCTCAAACAACGTAAGTCTTAATTGGCTTTGGATTTTACTTATGGGGAAACTAAGATCTATACATTAAACTGCATGGTCATGCAGTTTGATGCTTCTATCATGTCAAAGTTGCAAGGGCCAGAGAAAAGCGAGTATGAAGACATTAATGATAAAATCAAGATGCTAAGAAAGCGGTTGTCCAATGACTACATGAAAATTTTGTATTGCCTTGATGATCTTGGTATCGTATGCGCATATGAGGTAGAGTAGAACTCTAGCTAATTAAAGTAAAATCTAGTCAAGATTTCTGTAATCAGTTATTTTCTGATCTTTAGTTTCACTTGTGATTTGTTTCTTCTACAACGTGACACCTCTTTTATAGGCTGTGAAAGTCTGTCTGGAGAATGCCCCTGATGTCAAAGAGGAGTGCACATTTTTTAGAGAAAGCTCTTTGCAATGCAGATATTTTCTTGATGAAGTCTTAAATATGATCAGTGAATTTCTTCAAAAAGGTAGGCAGCTATAAAATACAATTTAGTTTTAGGCAGTATGATGTTTGGTTTCTGTTTGCAGTAAAATACTGATTTCTGATACTATTTGCATCACATTTCTCAGGTTATATACTTCATACAGATCTTGAGTCAGACTATATAAAGGCACACAGAGTGGGATACATATCTCCGAAGTTACATGAACTTCTTCAAATTTTCCACTCATTTGAGTAATACATTACTATACTAATAGTTCACTGGTCAAGTTTTAACACTTATGTTACAAGTTAACTTATAGGGCCTGCTTTGCCATTGCAGGAGGGATAGACAAGTTCAGTGCCTTATTTTCGTAGAGAGAATTGTCACAGCCAAAGTAATGCAAAGATATGTGAAGAAACTGCCATGTTTATCTCATTTCACAGCTTCATATTTGACCGGAAGTACCACATCAGTTGATGCACTTGCACCGAAATTGCAGAAGGAAATTTTGGAGTCATTTTACAGTGGGAAGGTACCGATCGAATCTTACACATTATATACAGTAATCAGTTGAATGAAACTTTTTGGCATTTGAAAACCACATAATCAGTGAGGGATCTCTTCTGTTATTAGGTCAATCTACTATTTGCCACTGATGTAGTTGAGGAGGGAATTCATGTCCAGAACTGCTCCTGTGTGATCCGGTTTGATCTTCCCAAGACGGTTCGTAGCTATGTTCAGTCTCGGGGACGAGCACGAAAATATGATTCCCAATATATCATAATGCTTGAAAGGTGAAGGCTTCTTTCTGTTTTTTTTTTTTTTTTTTTTTTTTTTTTTTTTTTTTCCACTCTCTCTTTCTGTGCACAAAAGTCACCGAAAACTTACCAAGTTTGGGAGCATGATGTTTTGACATATTTATTTATAGGGACAACAAGAAGCAAAGAGACCATCTCTTTGACATAATCAGGAGTGAGTACTCAATGACAGATACATCGAGAAATCGAGATCCTGATGGATGCAATTTAAGAGCTTGTAACTTTGAAGATGCAAATGCATACTATGTAGAAGCTACTGGAGCATCAGTTACTCCAGACTCTAGTGTCAGTCTCATATATCGGTACTGTGAAAAGCTCCCTGGAGATAGGTATAGAGAATTAGAGATATGTAGTTCATTGTCTTCTCTCTTTCCTCAAGTCTTCATTCATTTAAGGAGTTGGTTTTCTACAGTTTCAAAATGTTTACTGCAAAATGTAGGTACTTTATTCCTAGGCCAAATTTTCACTTCAAACTATTTGAAGGGTTGTATCAGTGTGAAATAACATTGCCTCCAAATGCGGCATTTCAAACACTAGTTGTTCCTATGAGTAGAAACGGTCATTCATCAAAGCAGCTTGTAAGCTTGGAAGCTTGTAAAATGCTGCATCAAATGGGTGCTTTGGATGATCATCTTCTCCCACTTGTCGAAGTGCCTCTTGATAATGAAGTGATTGTGAAAAGCAAAGAATTATCTGCAGGTGCTGGTATGTAGGATTGATTACATATTGTTTTATGTCCAAATATTGAGTTTAAAATATGTCTCATCTTCAATCTACTGACGCTTTTCAATTTGACATATTTTTGTTATAAGGAACTACAAAAAGGAAAGAGTTACATGGGATGACTTGCATTCGTGCATTAAGTGGAACTTGGAGAGAGAAAGTTGATGGTGCCAGTTTTGAGGCCTACAAATTTGAGTTCTCCTGTAATGTTGATGAGACATATTCAGGATTTGTACTACTAGTCGAGATGAAACTTGATGATGACGTGGGAAATGCTGAAGTGGATCTCTACTTAATTGCAAAGATGGTCAAAGCTTACGTTTCTTCATGTGGAAAGGTGCATCTCAGTGCAGATCAGGTGAGTTACTTGCCAAAAATCCTACTGCATTTTCTTCCATCTTTTGGAAAGGACTTCTTCTAATTCTGATCTTTCATTTTTGGAACCAGATAAAGGAAGCCATGTGCTTTCAGGAATTTTTCTTTAATGGTTTGTTTGGGAGATTGTTTCTTGGATCCGAAGCAAAAGGCACAGAAAGAAAATTTCTACTTCAGACTGAAATAAAATCACTATGGTGCTCATCGTACAGCTATTTACTTTTACCGACTGAGGCATCTGACAGTTCAAATAAGAAATCTTGGAACATAGATTGGATGGGAATCTGTTCCTGTGCTAATGTGGTGGAGTTTCTTAGGAAACACTATTCCAATGGTCTTGAGAATTTCAAAGGCGGTAGAGGAAATATATTACTTTCTAGGACTGGTTCATCCATGACAGATTGCAAGGCTGAAAATTTAGTCCAGTTTGCTAATAGTTCAATTGATGTCAATGATCTTGAAGATATGGTAGTGTTGGCTATTCACACAGGAAGAATCTACTCTGTTATTGAAGTTGTTAGTAGCATTTCTGCTGAGAGTCCCTTGGAAGAAAATGCTGATGCTGCCTCATCAGATTATACTTATGTTGAGTACTTCAAAACAACGTCAGTGATTATTGATTTTTTACAATGTCTTTGGAGTACGTTATTCTGAAATTTTGTTTTATCTCAAATACATATAGAACTTCATAAAAACATGAGCCTTTTGTAGGTATGGGATTGTACTGAAGTATCCTAGACATCCTCTATTGCGGTTGAAGCAAAGTCATAATGCACATAACCTGCTTGTTGATCAAGGTTTTTATAAGTTTTATACATGGATCGTTTGTTACATGTTTCTGCTTGCTTTTTCAGTCTAACGATATTTAGCTATTTAACATGCATGATGGTTTAATAGTGACTAATTTCTTCTAATTGGAGCAGGTGTGTCATCACCAGACGGTCTAGTTCAAGAAAAGCAACAAGCTCATGTTCATATGCCACCAGAAATCTTAGTCAGTATTGATGTTCGAGTTGACGTTCTAAAATCATTTTATTTACTACCATCACTAATGTATCGTCTGGAGTCCCTAATGTTAGCCAGCCAGATCAGGAAAGAGATCAATGGCCAGTCTAGCAACTTTTATATATCAAGCTCATTGGTAAGTAGTTTTCAGTTATTTGGTTCAAGTGTTCATTTCAATTCTTAGTTTTTCTAATTCCAAATAAATCCTTCGAGTGCCTGCCATTGTTCCTGAGCTGCACTCATAAATGAAAAGCACCAAACGAGAGACTCTTTATAGAAAGACAAAGAACTTGACTTCAGATAGAGTGAGAGTATATATATTTTTATCTGCAATATAATTCGAAATTGTTATCAGATTCTAGAAGCACTCACAACACTTAGATGCTGTGAAAATTTTTCACTGGAGCGTTTGGAGTTGCTTGGAGATTCAGTTCTCAAATATGCTGTGAGCTCCTACCTCTTTCTTAAATATCCCGAGAAACATGAAGGACAATTAACTGCTCGACGAACAAGAGCTATTTGCAACTCAAACCTGCACAAACATGGAACGAAAAACAAGTTACAGGTATGTGACCTTATATATAAATATAAGCATGCAGAAATATTAGTGTTGTTCATGTGACACAAATCAGTTGCTCCATAATTATGTCAAGTTGTTGGAAGATCCTATAATGCATGAGCTTGCGTTAGAGTCTAACTTAAACATGAGACATGAATATTGTTCTTCAATGCTTGACTGATCAATCACCTGGAAACATGAATGAATTTATTTCACATTTGACAGGGATACATACGAGACAGTGCATTTGAACCACGACGTTGGGCTGCTCCAGGGCAGCTTTCTAGATTCCCAGATCCATGTCAATGCGGAGTGGATACTTTGGAAGTGCCCTTGGACAGTAGATTTCAAACTGAAAAGGCTGTTAAGGTTGGAAAATTCTGTGATAAAGGTCACAGATGGATGAACTCAAAAACCATTGCTGATTGTGTTGAGGCCCTCATAGGAGCTTATTATGTTGGTGGAGGATTGTTTGCTGCACTTCATTTGATGAAGTGGCTCAGCATTGATTCTGAAACCGGACCCTCATTTGCTGATGAAGCCATTACAAGGGCATCACTTCGATCCTACAATCCCAAAACTAATGAACTTGCTAACTTGGAGTTGAAGCTTAGCTATGAATTTTCAGTCAAGGGCTTGTTACATGAGGCCATCACACATGCTTCTCAGCAAAAACTAGGTGCCAGCTACTGTTATCAGGTTGCAATTGATCTTCCCTTCAGATTTTAGTTTTTTTTTTTTTTTTTGTCACATGATGGTATAGCTCATTTTTACTTCTTGGACAGAGGCTTGAATTTCTTGGAGACTCTGTGTTGGATCTGCTAACTACACAGCATCTCTATCGCAGCCACACAGATATTGATCCTGGAGTGTTGACTGATTTGCGGTCAGCTGCTGTTAGTAATGAAAACTTTGCTCAAGCTGCTATTAGACAAAACCTTCATCCACATCTTCAACATTGCTCTGGGTTACTTCGGAGTCACGTAACCGAGTATGAGAGGTTGCTTACAGAAGCTGAGCACAGTACCAGCTCAGTGGAAGACATTAAGTGTCCAAAAGTAAGTCTATATATTCTAAGTTTCTAACCACCTGCATTCTATTTTTAACAAAAAACTAAACTAAATGGAGATTCATTTTCTGGTACAGGCTCTTGGTGACATGGTGGAAAGTATAGCAGGAGCTATACTAATTGATACAAAGCTTAATCTTGATGAAGTATGGAGGGTTTTTAAACCAATATTGTCTCCAATTGTGACCCCTTCTAGTCTTCAATTGCATCCGCTACGTAAACTGTCTGAATTATGTGATTCACTTGGGTACTTTGTGAAAGAAACATGTACTAAAGATGATACACTAGTAAATGTGGAACTAAGTTTGCAGCTGGAAGATGTTCTTTTGGTTGGAAACGGCTTAGACCGGAGTAGAAAAGCTGCGAAACATAAGGCAGCTCGTCAAGTGTTGAAGGCGCTCGAGGTTAGTTGTTATGGTACTTCTCTTCTAAGTGCCTGAATAAAATTTGTTGATCAATTTTCTCACTCCAAGTATATCACTTCATGCAGAAAAGCATAGAAAGGAGAGAGCATTATTCTGATATGGATAGTGACCACTGCAGCAACCTAACTGATGAAGATTTTTCAGAGCCAATGAACCATGGAAAGCAGAATATGACAACAATTCAATCATCTTCAGAGTCAAAAACAATAGATCCTACCCAATCCAATGACTGTTCTAATGAAGTCTTAAGTCACAACATTGCAACCCCAGGTTTAACTATATATGTACCATATTAATTATATACATTATCTATAAATATGAAAATAAGCATCCAAGTACTTACGGGTTTGCTTTTGGTTTTTGTTGCCAGTTATTGGTCCAATCGATACGAAAAAAGGTGAACCTCGAAAATCTCTCTTTGAGCTATGTAAGAAATTGCAGTGGCCAATGCCTGAATTCACAACAACAGAGCAGAAGTCAAGGTGATTTCAAAATTCCGATGAATCAAATTGCTGGTCTTTTTAAAGAAATTTTTTACTTTTTGTGTAGTGATTTTCATTGTTCGATTTCCTACTAGGCTAATAACTCGTGTACTCCTCTTCCTGCAGAACTCCAATTGAATTCGGTGAGGGTTCTGAAAAGAGAATAGGTTTCAGCAGCTTTCAATCAAAAATCAGCTTGCACATACCCAACTCTTGCACTATTGTATGCACAGGAGATCCTAGAGCCGATAAGAAGACTTCCATGGATTCTGCAGTTGTTTCCATGCTTCACGAGCTTCAACGACGGAGAAAACTTGTCATTTTCCAGTCTTGATATGTTATGTATAAAACTACGTTCTAAGCCTCGATCAGGCTCAGGGTTTCATCGTAGGACGAGGATGATGCATTGGTTTGTAAAATCTTATACTCTGCCATTGGATGGGTTCCTCAGTATAGTAGTATGGTTTTTTTTTTTTGGTAAATGAAAGAGTATATAGAAGAAACCTGGCTTTAAACAAAGTAAAACAAGCAACAAGGAACAGTAGCTAAAAAAGCTAACAAAGCAACAACCTCAGCAAAGAGGGAACAGAAAAAGAAAGAGAAACTAACACAAACAACCTATCAGCTATACATCCCAGAGATGGCCCCATTAAGAAGGGAGTCTCCATTCATGAATAATATAGCTGTTAGAAGGAGAAGGAGGGATCTTCCAAGACAATAAGCATAACTGCATGGACTCCACAATTGCCTTGAACACAACAGCAGAAGGGAAGCTTTCGGTACGGAACTTGCGGTTATTTCTCTCGCGCCAGATAGTATAAACTACAGCTTGCAATGCCAACTTTTTGATTGCAACAGATAAAGATTTACCCTTCCAGTAAGCAAGTATAGTAGTATAGTTAGTTAGTTACTTTTTGATTGCAACAGATAAAGATTTACCCTTCCAGTAAGCCAGTATGGTAGTATAGTTAGTTAGTTACTGATTAATCATAATTATTGTAAATAGTTAATTATTTATGGGCATTCTTATAATTAGTCAATGAGGGCTGAAATATACTTGGTACTTGAACTCTAATCCCACCTCTATACATAGAGTGGTACTAATTTTAATTTCTGTTTATCAAGCCTTGATTTTATGAACAATAATCACCATAAAGCATGAATCCTGTTTTGTTTGTTATTTCAAATTCTGTAATTTCATGCTTATTAAAATGTGATTGCATGTAAAAATCCCTCATGATGCATGAACACCAAATCTATATGATTGATTAATATCACGTACCCAGAAGGTGTGAAGTTGTGAGCCAGACAAAAATCTGAGCACTAGGCCGAAGTGCAAATTATTTTTGCTCTTACTCAGTTCCGAACTTTGGAACACACGATGTGTTGTGGTAAATCGATATAATTAATCTATGTCTCGAACTCAATAAGTGAACCTAATCTATGTCTCGTTGTGGTACCACCACAAATTTTTTATCTAGCTACCCCGTGTCGATAAAAGAAAAATATGTAATGACCTATTTTGATTTGAGTTTAATGATAAATCGATATAATTTTATTACAAAAGAAAGTACAATTCTATTCTGGCCTCTCTTTCTCTCTTCCTCTAAACTCAATCTTTTACGTTATATTAATTTTACTACAATAATGTAAATATACAAGGAAGCACATACATAATGAATAAGCTTGACTTGACTATTAAACAGTACTTGTAGCAGAATGCAAAAAGTGACATTAGGTCATGCAACAAAAAGGGGTAGGAAACTGGTCATGCACAAGCACAAAGAAGCTAGCTGCTAGGAAACTGCTCAGTTTCTGCATGTATCACGCAGTTTCTCATTTCAACTTCATCACTGCATGTATCACGCAGTTTCTCATTTCAACCTCACTACTGCTTCCAAAATAGTACAGGACAATTAATATTCTTCCTTGGATTCACACGTAGAACCAATTTCATTCGAGGATAAGATTATAGTTGGGATAATTTGAAATCTCCGAAAGATTTCGGTTTTTGCATAGGTCTCTCCTTAACTTGTATTAAGGTTGCCCCAAACACCGTCACACACACGCTTAAAACTTTGTGCTGAGAACATGAATAAATTCCTTAAAAGAAAAAGAAAAAAAAAAGAGAAATTCTCAACGAAATTTGAATCCTCTACGTGTTGATGTGATTACAAAGAGGGACGGGAACTCTCAAATGATCGGCCTATTACTTCGAGTGTTTAGATTTTTTTTAACAATGTCATTGGGCAACACAGTTACACAGAAGAGCTAATCTCCCATAATCTCTTTCTTTCTTATTTTTTATTTTCGTATTTTGCAAAAAAGAAAATCACTTGCTCTTTTTTTTTTTTTTTAATGGTGGCCACGTAAGCTACCACTCTAGAGCCAGGAACAACTGCGGTATGACCTCTCCTCAAGACATATTTTTCACAAGTTGGAGTTCGAACCAAGGACCTCCTATTATCAGGAGAAGTCCTGCAATATCCGCCCCACTTACAGTCTAGCATGCTTCCATTGGACCAATTCAATTGGGTTAGAAAATCACTTGCTCTTGATTACCAACGTTTTAAATAGGTCGTACACACTAAATCCAAAGATCAATAAAATGCCACATCAGCACTTGGATTTCATATAAGGCCGCATTCAGTTCATGCTTTCAAGAGTATCCAGAAAAGAAAAGCAAGTAGAGAAGACGGAGAAGAACTGAGAAAATCAGCTCGTTTCAAATTCTGAGCGGGATTTCAAGGTGAGTTCAATCCTGGAAACCCATTTCAATTTTCATTCATTCTGTGTTTAGCTTACTGAAGTTTCTATATTGTCTACCATTGGCTTAGTTTTTTGAAGTTGGGTATTATCTGAGTTTTGATTCGATTTGGTTCCCAACATAGAATTAGATTAGAATTTACACACAGAGCTCTTCAAAAGCTCCATGCTTTTGTAGATTTTTAATTAGGATTGATTGGTTAAACTTAAGGTTCAAAACCAGAGGTCTGCACTGCCAATAAGTGTTCTGATTTTCTGACCCAGTAATCTAAAGTTGTGCAATTCTTTCCATTTTTTGAAGTCTCTGTATTCTGAAGTATATATGTCAATGGGTATTTAAGACTTGGGACTCACATGAAAAATCAATTTTGTAGAGTATGTTATGATTCTTCAAAGTTGAAACTCAGCTGTAGTAAATGTTGGGACCAGCAATAGCTGCAATACTGTCGTGATGTTTACTTGTTCAAATGTGTTTAGAGCCATTAGAAATGAAATGGGCATTTTGAAGTTCCAAAGAATGAAATAAGCAATCATGTTCATATGAAAGAAAGAGTTGGGCCATTGCAAAATTGGCGCTGCGCATCAGAACTTCTGCAGTATATACACTTTGCATCTTTGTTTGGAACTTCATATGATCTTTAAATGGCCTCAGGTTTTAGATAACTTTTTCATAGAATATGTCGTATAGCAAACTGTGCAAAAAGTAGGATTGTGCTTTTCAATATTTTGTACTTGTCAATTGGAGCATGAGTAATTGAGTACTAACTGTACTATGTCAAATGTGTTTATATTTTATTTTGCAGGGATAGCTACACTATCACTTGGAATCCAGTTATGGACCGAAGCTTCCAATAACCTGAGCTCCTTCCTCTACACTAACACTCGTTACTCTTTTCAAGCCTGTGTTTCGTACCTTAAGTTGTCAGTTTCATCTTTGCCACCCAGAGAGAGGCAGTCAGAGATGGGGCTAGAAATTATGGAGCCAAATACTTGCATTAGAGGTTGCTGCCACAGCAATTCCATTCCTCTACATCTTCCATCTTCCTCTTACAGTATCCTCAAACCTATTGCTCGAGGGGCAGAGAGTGTTGTATATGAAGCAGTTTTGGATGGAAAGAAAGTTGCTGTAAAGAAACCCATCTTGTCTACTTCTGAAGACATTGATAAGTTCCACAAGGAGTTGCAATTGTTATGTAAATTGCATCATCCCGGATTGGCAAAACTGGTAGCTGCACATGCAAAGCCACCCAACTACATGTATTTCTTTGAATATTTTGAACCTCCCAATTTATCCGAGAAATTACACGTGGAAGAATGGAGTCCGAGTATCAATCAGGTGCTCATGATTGCTGTCCATTTAGCATCGGCTTTGCAATATCTGCATAACCTTGGGATTGTGCATAGGGATGTGAAACCGGCAAATATTCTTCTTGACAAAGATCTTTGTCCACACTTAGCAGACTTTGGTTTGGCGGAATACAAGGAAGATCTTAAAGGAGTTTCTGTTGAAAACTGGAAGTCATTGGGCAAGCCTACTGGTGGTTTTCACAAAAGAAATATGGTTGGCACCCTATTGTATATGGCACCTGAGTTACTAAAGAAGGAAGTACATACAGAAAAATCAGATGTCTACAGTTTTGGTATAGCAATCAATGAGCTTCTTACTGGTGTTGTTCCATATACTGATCTTCGTGCAGAAGCTCAGGCACACACTGTGCTAGAGATGAACTACACCGAGCAGAAACTTACAGCAGCTGTGGTGTCTGATGGGTTGCGACCGGTTCTTGCTGGTCCTGAGTCTGGTGTACCATCAACTTTAATATCACTGATAGAGAGGTGTTGGGATGCAACTTCTCAAAACAGACCTTCATTTGATGCCATAGTTGCAGAACTTGGTACAATTTTGGAACATAGAAAGAGAATAAAGGAACCTGCTATTGCCGATGGTGAAGCTCATAATTCTTTAGGTGATCAGCAAGCAGATGCTTCAAACAACTATCATGTTTATCAAGAAGGTGTTGATTGGTATAGCCGGGCAGAAAAATTCACCAAAAGAGCTCATGAAACTAAATCTGGTACGACCGTCTGGCTCGATGCTTCAAATGATCCTTTGGCATACCGTCCAGTTCTTTCATGGGGATCCTTTGCTACATGTGGGAGAAGGGAGACTATGGAGGATACACATTTCCTGTTGCCCCATATGGATAATGAAGAGGATATCCATTTTTTTGGAATTTTTGATGGTCATAGAGGTGCAGCCGCTGCCGAATTTTCTGCTCGAGCTTTGCCAAGATTCTTGCAAGCTGTAAGTTCTATTAGCAGTCCAACTGATGCTTTAGTGGAAGCATTCATCAAGACAGATGTTGCATTTAGAGATGAACTTGACTTTTGTCGTAAATCCAAGAGAGTCATCCAGAAGGATTGGCATCCTGGTTGCACTGCAGCTGCTGCTCTTATTGTTAAAAACAAGCTTTTTGTAGCCAATGCTGGTGATTGCAGGACGATATTGTGTCGGGCTGGCATCCCTGTTCTCCTAAGCAAGGATCACGTTGCAAGCTGTCTTGAGGAGAGAGAGCGGGTTATTAATGCAGGAGGACAAGTAAAATGGCAAGTCGATGATTGGCGGGTTGGCCTAGCTGCTCTTCAGGTCACTCGTTCCATAGGTGATGATGATCTAAAGCCTGCTGTAACTGCAGAACCTGAGATAAGTGAGACTATTCTATCTGCAGAAGATGAGTATTTGGTTATGGCAAGTGATGGACTGTGGGATGTCATGAGCAATGCAGAGGTTATAAGCATAATCAAGGACACTGTGAAAGAGCCTGGAATGTGCTCTAAGCGATTGGCAACAGAAGCTGCCGAGCGTGGCAGCAAAGACAACATAACAGTCATTGTTGTCTTCCTTCATCTTGTATCCACCGCTGAGAGAATTTACTAGCTTGGTTGCTTGTATTTTTACTCAGAAGTGCAGGTTGTGCGGACATTGATTCAAATGTAACAAGAAAAATTCCTAGCCAATAAAAAGAAGAAGGTTATGTATCGGTAACACCTCATCTGGAAGTTGTATGATACCGATAACATTTATAGAATGAACATTCAATTCATTGGATAATATACATAAAATTTGCATTCAAATTATTGGATTCTTCTGTCAGATTCTGGGTTGACAATTGGTCTGGATGTGAGCAGTTTAGCTACTGACCCTAGTTGTATTGAAAGAGATGGTCTTGTGCAGGAGTTTTGGAATGATACTGGTTGGGATTTGGTTATGCTTCAGGCTTGTGTACCTGTATTTCCGAGGTCTTACAATGGGGATGCTGATAAAGTTATATGGACTCAAACTTGAAATGGTTTTTCACGGTGAAATTCTGCCTATCAACATCCCTCTGCTGTTTTCTGATATCCTTTCACCTTTTACGCCCCCCCCCCATGAGCACGGATGGAAAAGAAATTTGTTTCTGACCCTCGTTGTCATTATGTGGGGGTCCAGCAGGAGACTTCAGTTCACTTGGTGTGATTGTTCAAAGAATGGCAGATACTTTTTATTTAGCTCGGGAAGGTTGCTGCTGATATTAAGCAAGGATCCTGCAAAGTTCAATGTCTGCAGTGGAGTATTCTCTTCATTTTCTGTTGCTGTTTATTTGGAAATGGAGGTGTAAAAGGAATTTTGCGGGTGCTTTTAATGTCCCTTGTTCCACGAAATCATTGTTGGGTATGCTATGGAATGGATTACTGCTGCTCTGCAAAAGGGTCAAAGGATTGAAACGTTTTCTTAGTGTAAACCTAGCTCTGGGAATTTCAAGCTTAATGGTGGCACTGGATCCTCTAATGGTCTAGTTGGTGCTGGCGTGTCATCAGAGATGATTCTGGAGGTCGGATTAATGCAGAACATTGGCACAGGGGAGGTGCTACAAATTGAGGCTTGTGGTTAAGTTTGCTTATGATTTCCCATTTTAAAGCTTCAGGTGGAAACTGATTCTGCGGTCTTGCTTAACCTGGTTCAGAGTGAGGATGTGGACTTTCATCTTCTTGCTTATGATCTTCGATATATGGCAAAGGGTGTCGGCTACTTTTCCCGCCCCTAAATGCAGTCATCGATGCTATTCGTGATCCTGAAATATGTTGAGTCTGCAAGGATAATGTGTTTTGCATTATCAGCCTTTGGGTTTCATAAATATGAGATCTCTCTTGACTCAAATAAAGTCGAACAGAAAATAAGAATGCAACGAACGAATCTCTTCTCTTTCCACGTCAATCTCTGAGTTCAAATATCTGTCCAGGATACTTGCTTCAATTTTTGTTATGCAGAAATGGTCGAGTTCCGAGTCTTCAACAATTTCCTTATAATTTGTTTTTCCTTTAGTCTAGAGAGAAATGTGCACTTTTTTGCTCCAAACATCTTTTCTATATCTATTTCAATTTTAGAGAAAACGAAAGAAAAGAAAGAAAAAAACAATTTTATATATTCACAACAAACCCTAAAATTATAAAGAATTTTTTTTTGGACGTTATTACCCTCTTCTGTTCTCTAAATCTGTTCCAAATTATAAGTTGACCATAAATGCAAGGATAGATATAGACTGGGAGATAGCACATTGTATATAATCAATATTTTAAAATTTTAACATTGACTTCACTCACAGACAATACAGTATGTAAAAACTTTGTAAACTTCTATTGATATATAATGCAAAATTGTAATTGGACATGTATTATACTGTATCAGTCACAGAGCCAAGGGGGTAAAAGAAAGAAAATTGGTCATACTATCTATGTACACAAACAAAAAAGAAGGTTTATACACACGTTTTTCTCCATTCTAAATGAGTTGGATGGCCTGATCACCAGCATTATTCTGTTTATGCTATACTCAACGATCACTACTTTCAACCGGCAACTACAAAGGACAACCTGAGGAGAAATAAGAAAATTACTGTTAGATGATCTTCTCCAAATTTGTCTCTAACTGAGAAGACAACTGTACACTAACCGGCTTTGTGCACACACGCGCACAAAGAGGGTAAGATGGTGGATAATTCTGTATCCAATACAATATAGAAGAGAGAAGTCACCTTAAATGACAACTCCATTAAGAATGGATCAATGAACTCAGATGTGGTAATGATTTCATTTGTTGAGTCGATATCATGGTCAGCAATACCAGTAGGGTTTTGTCACAAGAAACTGGTGCTGATCATAACGGGATGTTATTATATCTGCCACTTCTTGGCCAACAAGAGTTTGCTCCCTGCAATGGAGAAAGCCTGATGTTAACAAGTGTATCCAAGTTGTATGCGACATAAACTAGTCATGAGAGTGCATACCCCATTCCCATACACATTAAAAGAGATTCAAAATTTATCCATATTTATTATAGTAAATAAATGAATGAATTTCCACATGTTATAAGAACTTACGTTCGAGTTGTTCTCCTTTAAGCTTTCTAGTGACTCAGCAAGCTCCACTTGTTTGGATGCAGTTGCAAGCAGTGCCTGCAAGAAGAACTCTTGTATTTAGTACGAAACTATAGAGAGGAAACAAGAAACCTGATAGAAAAGAACTAAAGTATCCACGGCTAAGAAGAGGGCTGTCTTACTTTCTTCGTCTTCTGTAGGTCATACTCTATAGATTTAATACGGCTCAAAGATTCACAAAGCATGTCTTCTTTCTCTTGAGGAATTTTTGTAGGTTTGTTAGTCAACTCGGTTACCAAACCTTCTAATTGCTTCAGTCTCTGCAATAGTGGGTTGATTTCTGTTTCTTGGGTAATCTGCTGTTCTTGGGAACTCGAATGTGCAATTGGCGGTGGTTTGCATTGTGTTTTTAAGTTGTTCTCTGCATTACATGCAGTAAATATTTTCCCCAGCCTCGGGAATACAAGATATATGCATGCTAATATATTGAGTATGAAGTGGATGATTTGGCTCGCTGCATGTGGAATGGATGTCCTCAGTGGCCTTCTTGGAGTGAACATGGTTGAATCACCTGTTAAGAAGTTCAAAAGATGTAAAACACCATTCTCCAAGGACGAATGGTTTATAATACATGATCAATGTATGGAAAAATCAGCATTGAAATATAAAAACAGGGTAGAATGAAAAACCACTATAATGTCTTTGTCGAGGGAAGCTCTTCTTTTTCGTATTTAAAGGAAAATTCAACTGGCAGTCAGTACCTAAAATTTGAATTGGCTTTGGAATTCAATGCCAGAGAAGTGCTTGTGTCTCTACAAATGTACCCCTGATAATATATTACTACTTTTTTTGTAAATGTTATTGTTGTTGTTTATCACCAAATATTATGATCCTTATTACCACAAAAAAGATGCTGTAGACCTGTTCAGGTCCCAGGCATGAAAGAATCTAGTAAATGCTATGTCCTGAATAAATGCAAACAGCCATGATGGATGACGTACTTGATGAATTTGAATTAGCACCATCCACTCTTCCAGCAGCACTAACAGGTTCAACGAGGCTGCAAATAGATGCAGAGTCACTTGACCTCTCCTGAGACAAATTACACGAAATATTAGAGCATGAATTACACAAATAAATTGATACGTTATCATGTTGGTCTACAGTAAAGGGACAAAGATTACATAGACAGACATAAAACACTTGAGTATATCCTTGGCTTAATCATCAATAAAGTCATTATGGTCATCTAGATGTTATTAATAAATTAGCTGTTAAAGATGCAGTCAGGTATAAGATATCCTCAAAAAGAGACTTGAGAAATTACATTGTGAAAATGAGAAATTGGTAATTCCATGATGCCAGAGGCACTTGACCTCATATCTGATCCAGACTCTGTAGATATTATTTCACTGTCTGTGACCTGCGTAGAGAACCAAAGAATATGTGATACATAAGCAGATGATGATAAAGGACAGCATCCATGATAGACTTCCCTTAGAGGCAAGTCAGTAGTAGTAGTAGTAGAATTCAAGTCACCTTAGAGGCAAGCAGCTTGACTCCTAAATCGTCGCCATCAGAAGAACCATTGATTTTCCTCAAGTACATTGCTTCTCCCATATGTACGAGCTGCAAAATAGAAGTGATATGAGTAATGACACAATTTTCAGGCAATAAAAGCCCGTAATACATCTACCTATTAGTTCAAAGTATTGATATCTCAAGTATCAATATTTGAGACAGCAACATTACTCCACTAGAATCATACTTTCATAATTTCTGGATCATTCCAGGGTCCCTTGCCAGACCTAAGGCACCCGCCTTCATTTGGACACGAGCAATCTCCCCCAAGGAAGTCAGGAAGTTGACTGTTTAAATAGAAAGTTGCTAAAATCAGTTCAGTAACTGGAACAAAAAAATCCAACCATCTTTCTATCTATTGCAATTGAACGACATTAACAGTCGGTAAGATGTCCCAACCTTGAGTCTACAACTTCCAACAACTTGTTTCGATATCTGTTGCCCAACACCTGCAGAGCAAATGCAAAAGTACTTATGAGTGATTCATAAAACCTTCAAATGTGAAAGAAAAAACAACAACTACTTTCATACATGTATCTTGCTGGTAGTTCTTGGATCAAGAAAGCCTTTTGCTGTGTTCCAAAGCAGCTTGAATCCGTTACCAGCATTTACCACAAACATCTGATGCAATGTCTGCAAAGAATGAGCTAGTATCAGGAATGAATTGATAGATTCTCATATATAGTAATCGCTTATCAATTGGTTCATATAATTTTGAATCCACCTCAGGATAATTATCTCCATCAATTTTCTGCATGCGCATAACAAGGTCATGTGCAACCTTGCCAAAACTCACCCAATTCTGCAAATTTATAAAAAAATAAAAAAATACAATGAGAATAATTATTGCACAAAAGTACAAAAAGAAATGATGCACAGAACAAAGTAACTACATTTGTAAGTTAAGAATTACCAGCCCCTGCACATCTAGTATAGTTGTCGTAGAATCTATATGCCTTTTGGCTGCAATAGAACATGCTGGGAACTTCTCAGCAAAAGCCTTCTCAAATCCTTGGACATGATATTTTAGAAATCGATCCACTGTGGTGACATTCATTAGCTTGCTAGGTTCAACTTTGCCAAGTCTTTCAATATATACAGGCCGTCCCTCCCTGTCTACACCATGATAACCATGAGGATAAAAACGTTGAACCTCTTCACACTCACTGTATATAAAATCCTGAGAATTTATCAATAAATTGACACTGCCATTAGAATGATGGAAATCAAATTAAGTTTCTACTAAAATAGGCATTAAAAAGTTCAAATCTCACTGAACCAAAATGCATCAGTTGTTCATCACAAACTAATTAAAACAATTACCTTCACAATATATTCTACTCCAAACTCTTTTCTCCAGTTGAGCATTTCTCCCCACATGTGAAGGGTTTTATCCATGTCAAACTTCCTTGCCTTTAAGAATCTGCATAAACAAGGTTTAATTACAATTCAATGCAAAAACTAAACACGTACGGTGTATAATGCGTCTGGAAAAGACGACTACATTACTAAGAGAAGCAAAGACCTTCTTCAACAACAATAATAAATAGAGATTTAGAAGAACCCTAATTCCATAGACTCTACTATAAACATTCTTTCCTGGTCCTGTTCATTCGTGGCTTCAAGAATTTGGATTCAATTAATTTCTTTCTTCTTGATAGACCTTCCAGATATCATAACCCTAACAGTTTTCTACTTTGGTGCATCAACTGAAACTGAAGTTAACATCCTCAGAAAAGGTTGAGTGGTTGAGGATTCACCTAATCAACCTAGATTAGTGAAACTGTGAAAGCAAGTTACATTGGTATACGAGACTTTCCAACAGAAGACTGCACCACTGCCTACATGGAATGACATATATTCTCATAGACTTGTGCCAAAAGCCACTGAAGTTGCTATCTTGAAGGCTTTGACTTTGGCATCCATCTACACCAAGGTCTAATGTAGGTCGTGACAGATATATCAGCACTCAAATTTAAGGTTATTCCAACGATATATTGGAATATCAGCGGATATGTCAAACCTTGCATCTAACTAACCAACTTCATTCAAAAAGAGCTAAGCCATTAACAGATAATATGGACTAATTGTAGTGTAACAGATCTCATGATAGACATAGGTTGATCCACTTACCTCAGCATTGTATGATAATCATCATAGTTTACAGGTAGCATATTCCTAGCAACCAATGCCTCGCGAAATGCGATGACAGCTTCTTCCTCCTCGGCATCCCTTACATCATCAACTGATATCAATGCATATCGACAATTGGCGACACGTTTGCTGCTGCGCCTTCTAAGAGTATTTGTTAACCTCGTAGAAGCATTGGCAGTCCTTTTCTTAAGAGATCTGCTACGAGTCCTCCGCCTCTCGTCCTCGGAGGTTTCAATGTCAAAAGTCCTAGACTTGTCATCCTCTTGAAATGAAACTACTTCACCTACAATCACATACCGTATCACATAAAATGAAAACCGAAAGCTAAGATCTGATTCGAAAGAGTGTATTTACATAATTACATAGGCATTGAATTATCATACCTGGCATTGTTGCTAACCAAATCACTTCAAAGTTTGAGCTCAGATTTCATCTGGATCAAATAACAACAATCAATCAAACAAAAATTCACAACTAAAACTGTGGTGATTGAATGCTCGTCTCTTACAAATCACTCATCCTCCAAGAAAATGACAAAAAGACCATCAAGATTTCACGCGCAGAGTCAATACAACCGACCAAAACAGATCGAAAATCCAAAAAAAAAAAAAGCAGAAAATTCAAAGCCACAGAAAATTCAAAGTCCAATACCACAAGCCGTGATCAGCAATCGGCAACGAATCAAACGGCAAATTGCGGTTGCAGCAAAGCACATTCGCCGGAATCGAGCCGCAGCCGCCGTCCTCCGGTTCAGAATTCCGACTTGGAATTGGAAAATTTCCCCTTCCCTTTCTCTATCTCTCTCCAAATTAGCCGAGCACGCGAGAGAGAGAGAAAGAGAAAGCGAAATGGTGTTGCTTTCGGTTTCAAAACGGCATTTGTGATTTGCTCTGATGCCTTGTCTCTCTAGAAACCTGAAGAAGAAGCCGAGAGAGAGAGAGAGAGAGAGAGAGGAGGGGGGTAAAGAACGTAGCGGAGAGGAAGAAGAGAAACAAGGCAAGTCGTTGTCCGAAGCGTTTAAGTAAAAAAGACGACGTAGCGTGCGACGGCCGCTTCCGCTCCGTCACCTTCCTCTTCTTTTGGAATTCTTGAATATATATTTATTGGCGCCGTCTGTTAACGGGAGACGGTGGGGGTTGAGATCCGGTGCGGTGGGGTTTACGCTACGAATGGAGCGTTTAGTTTTCTGGGGATGGCGGTAAATTTTGGAGATGCACACGTCAGCAGACGACACGTGGAGGGGGCGTCGGTGAGGGAATTGGATGCTGATTCTAGAGACTAGAGAGAGAGAGAGAGAGAATGAGATGCTATTTTGCTAGCTTTAGTGAAAGGTGTAAGGGCGGCCTCGTGTGCCTGGCTATTAACTTCGTCGGGTACAAAGTCACTATTAAGGCACATTCTTTTCTTCTCTACTATAGGAATTAGGTGAATTTCCTCATATGTGAGTTTTCATTGGAATCATGAATAACTTTTTGGTAGGAATTTTTAGGGTAAATTTATGTCGTTGTTAGTGCGAAAAGTCAACATTTATGTACAAAAGTGCGTTTATAGATTCTGAAAGTTATAAGATCAGATTAGCAGAATATGTTCACTTATGTTATAATACGTAGGTTTATAAATAGAGTATGTTCACTTATGTTTAATACGTAGGTTTATAAATAGAGTATGCTTGTGAAGTCCGGGAGTTAAAAGAGTGGAATGCGTTCACTAGTAATTAGAGTTCAATGCACTGTGTATGTATGCAATTGTTGTTGTGCCAAAAAAAGGAATTCAAATAAGTATAATTCTTCATTTTAGGTTCTTAGCAAAATTCAAATTAGTGCCTATAAAACAAAGCAAAATATGTGATTCTCCTCCTATATTTTTTAAAAAGTAAGTGAAGCCGTGAAAAAGAATATAATGGCATTTGTCAACTTTCATACTCACTAATATATTTACTTCAAAATTGCCCTTCATGCAAGTAATATGTTATGAGGAAAGTGACATTATGCTGTCCAAAATTAGATTCTCTTAGGAAGATATTGATCGTCATGATGATGCTAGAACGGTAACGATCATGCATTAGAACCTCTTTCAATCTCATCCACTTGTTAGTGCTTACCAATAATTGTCATTTGGTTGGTATTACTCACCCTATCATTAGGGGTTTGTTTGAGGTTCAAGTTACATGAACACGAGGTGGTCTATAAACAAAGAGGAACTTAAAACTTACCCCTCAAGGCCTCAATTGTATACTCAAAAATTGCGACCTTGAATAAAAAATTAAAAAGAAAAAATTTCTTCTTGTTTTCCAGATAAGAAAATCTAGAAACTCTCTTTGCACCTAAACATCATCGACCAGCTCCTTATTATATATCTTAATCTCAAACAGCACTAACCAGTATAACATTATTTCCATCACATGGAAAGACAAGAGGACATAACCACAGAAGTCTGTTTCATATATGGCTAAGTTAAAACTAGCCACACTTGACAGTGCATCACGCGTACTGTATTCTCCCTTATTATTATGTCGACATCTAAACCCAAGTCTGCCATATGATTAGCCGATTAGGCACTAGTTTAATTCGTAAGCATGTTCCTAATAGGGAATCATTGCCCCCAAAGAAACTGGTTCCGTTTTTGTTCGATTCTCAGAGTCAAAGGTCGCAGAGGGTCTTGATCTTCATTGTTTTATGAATATTAATCTCCCTTTATCACGGGTCCAACAAGAAGAAAAAGAATCTAACACGATTAGTTTGGAAGGTAATTCTTTGGTTTTATTAGACCAAGTATAGGCTTAGGGTTTGTTTATTGGGGGTGATCTTGTTTTACTGGTTTCTGCAGTCTTTGCTAGTGTTTGTTCTATTTTGATGGCGTTGAAATGAAGTTAGGTCAAGTCATTTTCAACAAGGTAAAATGGAAGAAGATGGTACAGGTAGTCTGTACGTACGTACCTTAGGCCTTGACCCATAAGAGTAATGGTGCCTACTGTTTGGGGGCACTTACTTTGCCAAGGGCAAGACAAGGTGGGACAGATCATTACCTGAGACCATTGTCTGTGATTGTGAAACACTTTTCACTAAATTCAAAAGCCTAATGCAAAAGTTAGCTACTGCAGGCCACCAACAGCAAAATTCGAACTATACATTCCTGTGAGGTGAGCATTTAGATCTCAATTATAGACTCATTTCAACCATCAATGAAAAATAAATAAACTTTGTACTCCAGGCCTCAGATTGTTCATGTGCTTCCCGGGACATACTTCGGCAGCCAGGGCCGTCCCAATGGTAAGTGAGGCCTAAGGCGAAAATCATAACCTGTTTTTTATTTTTCTATATTTTTAGCACATTCTTACTACTTTACAAATAAAGTATTTGGCACAAGAATTTTGGGTCTCTACTATGAATATAAGAATAACATAACCTATAAATTGAGCCTAATTTCAATTAGTTAACTAGTTAAGTTCAAACAAATCGAGTATATATGCATTAGCGAAAGATAGACAAGTACAAAATATACAAGAAAGTTTGTTGTTGAAAGAGAGAAAAAAATTGACGCAAAGGTATGAGGCCTAGTTCTACAAGATCTAGATAAGTTCAAATGACTTGGTAATATGTTGGGTAATTTAGAAGTTATATTCAATTTTTGTTAGGTTTTAAATAGTGTATAGTACAAAAACTTGTTTCAAAGTGAGGCCTTCACCCAAGTGAGGCCTAAGGCAGTTGCCTTGTCTGCCTTGGGTTAGGACCAGCACTGTCGGTAGTACCCTTTTGTTCAATTCCACCCGTAAACATAAGGGAAAATACGTTCAGTGATGTCTTAGTTGTTTTCTTGATATTGTACATGCTGATCAAATAAGTGACAGCATTTTTCATGGAGCACATGATAATGTCCAGTGAAAACATGAGGTCACTACAGAACAAAGCTTAGTTCAGATCTGATGCCAGTATACCAAGCAAACAGTCATGGGGTTGATGCCTCATCTAGTATAGTTGCTTACCTAGCTTGCATTTAAATTGACAAGCCTTGTAGATGAGAGCCTTACCAAGGGGTGGGGTGCAATGTAAAACTCACCAGACTCTTATCCTAAGCAAAAGGGATTGAGTGATGAGGATATAATATACAACAATATCGCAACACAAAAATAATCAAATGGAAAAGTATTATCAGTACTTGGTCTCTTTCGGTGGTTGCCACATACTGTGAAGATTCTAAAGGTATGTCTATCTATAGGTAAGGCCACATACTGTGAAGATTCTAAAGGTATGTCTATCTATAGGTAAGGCAATATATTCAATGAGTTTCAGGTTTTTCAATGACTACAACAAAAATTAGGGTCCTTAATATTCACAGTCAAGGCCAAAAAATCTATTCTATGTTTAAGAATAAAGGATTCAATAGAGATTGAAGAGAGAATTGTATATTCAATATTGAGAATAGGAGCCCTATATATAGGGATTACAAAGTACATATTCTAATATTACAAGGAAAACTATTCCGAATAGTACTAGGAATTCTAGAACATTCTCTCCTATTACAATCATGCAACTAATCCTATCAAAGTCGATTTTCCTTCAACATTCTAGACATATGTTTTAGCATGCTGCATGCAACATAAGTTGGCACTAAGAGAGGAACAGGTCAGTAAACATACAAATTTTCCAAACATCAGATTAGAATATACTTCAGCAAGCTAGATCTTGATCAGTAGGGCATGTACAATATCAAAAATATAATTAAGATGTACATCAGCAGATTAAATACCTGCAAACCATAGATACGGGCTTTCCTTAAGCAATCAGTGACTCACTAAACGAATTAATCTATTCTTCTTCATCAGCCTTATCATCCTATAAACGTACAGGTCAAGAAACAGTTCAAACAACAGACATGTATATGTATTATTTACAATTTGAGAGACTCTAAACAATCTAACATTTACCTCATAGTTAGACTCTTGACCTCTGTTGCAGTAGTGGATATGAGCTAGATCACCAATTGGGTTCACAACAGCATATAGGAAAACAGCTGATGAGGACTGGATGGACTCCAACTTGATCATTTTTTATCCTTACTCATTGTAGGGTACTTCACTTTTTCTTTTCCTTTTTTTGTCTTTTTTTTTTTTTTTTGTGGGTGTGTGGGGGGGAATCTATATCTTTTACATTGTCATGGATCTTGGATTGGATTTCGCAATAGTGAATGGTCATTTAATTTGCAACTAGGACTACTAAGAACTGTCGATGTATGACAACTTGAAGAGCTTATCAGCCCTTATTGGGAATCTATACCTTGTTAACTTGTAACAAGCTGTGGCTGTCCAGGTCATAGGATATCGAGCTTGGAAATAAGCCTATAATTTCAGAAGTCCTTTCCCTGAAACATGTCATTGTTCACCCGGCCATCATTGTCAAAGTCCCAGCATGATCATTAGCAGTTCTTTGACTCATGAGAAGAAGATTGACAGTGGTTTTGTCACCTTCGAAGTTTCCCAGGGGCAAAGACAGATGTTGAAATACATTCATATAAAGTGCTAGCTATTCAATCTTTATTTTAAGTCCAATTAATAATCTTTTATATAGTTGAAGGTATTGAAATGCATGTCTCAAAGGCTGTCAGCTTTACTATGTCGCCTTGAGTTCTCAAATTCTCAAGGTCAGCCATTGCTTTATCCTAAGATCTTGCCATTTGCTACAGAAAATATCTTGGAAATTAAAACTCCTGGTTCAAGCAGACTTAAAAGATCCTACTTGGCTACTTGAAAGTATCATTGGAAATTGCAGCATAGTCAAGCGTGTTTTCACAAGTCATCAAGTATATATCTATATATCTTCCGATGTATAAACATCTACACAAGTAACCGACTAATTCATCATGAATTTAGGTGTGGCATCTCGGCCATTGAAGCTTGGTCAACTTTAGCTAGACCTTCCAGTTCTGCAATTTGCAACCTGGAATGGCCCGGCCGTTGGATTAAAAAAAAAAAAAAAAAAAAAAATCATGTGTGTGTGTGTGTAATTTCGAAACTTAATTAATATCTATCACAGAGACCCAAATATTAATACAGAATTTACATTTGTATCTACTGATCTTTTTTTTTTTTTTTTTTTTTTTTGTTTGAATAAGGGATTAGGCGATATTAGCTCCTCGGAGGCAAACGATGTAGGGAACAAGTCCCACCCTCAATCCCGAAGGAGAGGGGTTTGCCACACTCTGGGAACCCACCGCCCGTCCCCCTATTATTATTTCATTAATAACATAAAAAAGAAAATACAACCTAAAGAAGGGGGGACATAAACCTTACCCCAAAAGCTAGAAAGAAAGTCAAAAGGAAGTGAAAAGATTGAAGCAGAATCTCAAATTTACCCAACTTCCAACTATTAAAACAAGCCCAACACCAACCCATGCAAGAAAGAGAGTTAAACATGGCGAAGGTAAGGGAATCCCAAATCATCCATAAGAAGATAAGGAGATATATTAGGCGGGGGAGAAACATGCCATACCAAGGATGGAGAAAGTAAGCCCATGTTTGTCATTCTATCAGCCACCGTATTTCCTTCCCGAAGAATATGGGAACAATGAAAGGTCATTGCACTAATACGTGCTAAGCAAGTAAGCCAAGCAATTCGTAGCGGCCAAGGTGGAACAAAAGATGAGGATTTGATGCATGCAATAACACTAGTCGAATCACATTCAAGCCAGAGGCATCGCCAACCATACTGGAAGGCATATTCAATCCCAATGATCACACCCATAAGCTCTGCGTAGAAGGCAGATTTGTGTCCCAATCCTTGACAGTAACCGCCAATGTAATGACCATGGGTGTCACGAAACACACCACCACAAGCTGCAGGTCCTGGATTACCCTTTGCAAGACCATCAGTATTCAACTTAATCCAAGGAAAACTTGGAGGGTGCCAGAGAACTAACCGCGGCGCCACTCGATTTTTAGGAATAGGCTGAATACCCAACCCAACCAACAACTGAGTGTCAACCAAACCATTCGAATAACCTGGCATGTAAGGAGCAGCAAAGCGAAGCCAAGCCTTGAGCGAGCTGAAAATTCGCATGAGGGAAGGGCGCTTGTCCTCAAATCTAAGCTTATTGCGAGCTTTCCATATAGCCATAAGAGCATAGAGACAACTAGCAAGCCAAATATTTTTCAGTTGGGGAGAGAAAGACTTGCCAATAATGGACGTAAATAACCCACCAATAGTGCCACTAGTCGGTAAGAAAGTCCCAAAACAGCATGCTAGCCATTGCCAAACATGTTGCGCAAACGAGCAAGTGACAAATAAGTGAGTAGAATCCTCAATATAGCCAAAAG
Organism: Rosa lucieae; assembly: GCA_024704745.1. Taxonomy (NCBI): domain Eukaryota; kingdom Viridiplantae; phylum Streptophyta; class Magnoliopsida; order Rosales; family Rosaceae; genus Rosa; species Rosa lucieae. Next base: position 46,801,491 of record CM045497.1, read on the forward strand.
TACAAAGCTGGCAAACAGACACTGTTGGGATACCTCGTTTTTGAAGCTGCACATCAGTAGGTAGTTTATCATAGGAAAGGCGCCATGCCAATAAAGATAACCGTGGTGGAATGAAAGAATGCCAAACCTTAGAAACCCACTCATCTTCGGAAAATGATTGTCGAACTAGATGGTATCCATCAGAAAAAGAGAAAGAACCTGAGCTTGAAGGCTCCCAAATTAATACATCATTTTCTGGTTCAATTGGTAGTGGGATTTGAAGAATTTCAGCAGCCAAAACCGGAAACGAAATTGCAAATTCATTGGGCAAGGTCCATTGCTGATTAGTAATAAAATTTTCCACCGTACTCATCAAACGTTTGGGAAAATGCGGAGCCTGTAATTTTACAATTAAGGGGCATTCAACCACTTGTCCATCCATAAATTCACCAACTTTCCATCCCCAATAAGCCACTTGGAGTTATGGAAAATGAAAGGAAGAGCTGCCTTTAAACCATGCCAAACCGAGGACCTAAAATATCGATATTTCATATTGCAGCAAATAGAAAACCGTTGAGATGCATAGCTGCTCCATATTGAACCCGATGTGAGAGTAGACCAACTAAGAGATATCAGAGCTGCCAAGTTAAGAGACTTGAGATCACGTAGCCCAAGGCCCCCCTCCTTCTTTGGCACACAAACTTGCCGCCAAGAAACGATGACAAGTTTTCTTTTTGATAAATCCCCAGACCAAATAAAGTTTCGAGCACATGTAGACAAGTGTTTCAATAGTGAAGAAGGCCACAAGTACACAGAGAAACTATGAATTAGCAACCTCTGAAATACATCATGAACCAACTGAACACGCCCCGCCATGGACAACAACTTGCCTTGCCAGCCAACAAGACGAGATTTAGCCTTATCAGCAGTTGGTTGAAGGTGTATACGTCGAGGCTTCCCCTTGAATATAGGAACACCCAGATAAGTTAGTGGAGTAGTACCTAACTTGAAGCCCAATAAACGTTTGATAACCCTACGCCGATGAGAATATTTGTCACCAGTATAAAAAGTACTCTTCTCTTTATTTACTATCTGACCTGAAGCAGCACCATACTCGTCCAGAAAGAGTTGCAAACGGTTAAGAGGAAAAATATCCCCTCGACAGAAAATAAAAAGATCATCAGCATAGAGCACATGAGTAATTAGACAACTCCTCGGCATAGAAATAGATTTGATCTTTCGAGCATCAAAAAGAGAGGACAGTCCTCGACTTAGTGCTTCTTCCGCAATGCAGAACAATAAAGGAGATAGAGGATCCCCTTGTCTTACCCCTCGAGCACAAGAAAAAAAACCTTGTGGCGTCCCATTAATCAAGACTGACAGCTTAGCAGAATTTAAAATAGTCTGAATTAAATTTCTGAATCGTGAGGAGAACCCAAACCTCTCTAAGACCTGAAAAAGGAACTGCCAGTGAAGAGTATCAAATGCTTTGGCAATATCAACTTTAATGCCCACATTACCTCCGTAGATTTTCCTATCCAATAGATTGAAGCCCTCAGAAACAAGGCCAATGCAATCTGCAATACGACGGCCTTTAAGAAAGGCAGTCTGATGAGCTGAAATAATACGTGAAGCTATAGAACCCAAACGATCTGCCATAATTTTTGGAATGATCTTAAATAAAAAATTGGCCGAAGCAATTGGCCTAAACTGAGAGATCATATTCGCCCCTTCCGTCTTTGAAATTAACACAATGAAGTTAGAATTCGCATTTGGATATAACCAATTTTGTTGGAAAAAGAATTGCACAAAGCCAATAACATCATTACCAACAATATCCCAGCAACTTTGGTAAAAGGAGCCGGGAAAACCATCAGGACCAGGAGAACTAGAAGGGTCCATAGAGAAAACAACACGTCGAATCTCTTCTGCAGTGGGAATAGCAACTAAAACTGAATTATCATCCTCAGAAACCATGGAGGGAATGACCTTGCAGAAATCAACTACACCACTTGGAGCAACATCTGAAGCATATAACGATTTATAAAACTCAACAACATGATTAGCAATATCTTGTGGATCATTACAACACGATCATTACAATATCAGAAAAGATCTATTTTCTTTTCAACAAACACATCAGAATTTTTGAAACGAGAAGCCAATGGAACATTACAGGAAGGCATGTAAGCTGGGGGTTCGAGTATACTAGTTTCAGCGGTGTCCCCATTCTTCACTATGAATGCAGCTTCCATACCCAAAGTCAGGTGTCTCTCCATATGACAATGCCAAAACCAAACACCTAAGAAAAAATTACACATGTTCGTATTCATGGCAATGTAATTTAGTTCTTAATATGAACATTGGGAGGAAGACATGCATACCAGGATTATTCGCTATGAATCTGATCGCCAACCATCCATTTTTGGGAATTCCAAATGTAGTGACATGAGGAGGATCAACAAGATTAAACCCTTTTGGGTCGGTCTCATTGTCATAATTTCCGAAACCATATCCAACGACATAAAACTTATATCCATGCATATGCAGTGGATGATTCACAGAGCCTCCTTGCACATCAGTCCCTTGGAACACAATCTCAACTGACTCATTATAACTTAACACCTTCACCTTTGTTCCTTGTACTGTTAACACGGTATCGTTCGAGTAAGTTTCGTCTGTAAAGTTATAATAAGTAGGCGGTTGGTCTGGAAAATCAGTTGAGTAAACCCCACTTATGTTCCTTCATCATCAATAATGAATGTCCAGATTAATTTGCGGTACAGTGTTAACTATTAGTATACATGTACATAAAGTTATAAACTAAAAGCATGCATCTACCTATATTATAAGAATCAATCTATTATTCAAAAAAAAAAAAAATCAATCTATTGGACCGCACATGATAGAATTTTGTCAATTACTAAATTGTAGAACTAAAGTTATTTATAGATTCAGCGATTGTCTAACATGATATATTACTTCTAGGGTCCACTAGTTGTCTAGCAAAGAGAATATAGGGAAAGCGTTTGGGAGAACCTGTAATAAGCTTGCAAGAGATCTGTATTCCTCGGGTTCACCCAGCTAATGTTATTTACGCTTGTAGCGATTGGTATCTCTGTGCAGCTCAAGAAGCCTGAATCTTCACAGTAAAGTGAATTCATGGAAGCTGTTATAAACATTCTGGTAGTAATGTCATTGTCTGGTGGGACATTTATTGGATATTCTGGGGAAGCTAAGCTTTTAATTTGGTAAGTGAAGTTTAATGCTGCTGCAAAGTCTGAGTACATAGGAAGTGTTTTGGGAAAGAGAGGTGATGTTGGATAAGTGTAGTTGCCATTGTATTCCAAGATTGCAGTAACATCATGGCCAAATTGAGAAACTTTGGCATTATCACTAGAGAAATGTCTACCAGCCATGTAATAGCGCCCGAGAACCTGATCAGTTTTGAGCAAAACATCCATAGTTTGTCCAGGGCTTATGACTATGTAGGTTGTGTATATGGGTTTGATATAGGCTCCGTCTAGTCCGACAACTGTGAGGTTGTGTTGAGCAACTGCAAAGAAAAGGGATGAATCTATGTTTGCATTGACTATACGAAGAAGATAGGTCTTGGCATAATCCACTTTTCGACGATATGCTGTCCCTGCAATATGAACATTGAAATTTGAGCTACTAATTATCAAATAATCAAACCAAACAGTAAGCAATTAATAGTCCATTTATTTAGCAAATATACCCTTGGAGCATGGAAAAAGATCCCCCGGCTGCCCATTTATGGTGTATGCATCAGAACGGGGTAAAGATGTGGCTTCTTTCATAGCCTCATCAACCCGTACTTTCAAATCTCCTAAGTACCAGGATGCTGAATGCAAGGATCAACATGTCATATATAATGAAATTGCAACAAGAATAAGTTAATTTGAGAAAAAAATGATCTCATGGTTCATACATAATATAATGACCTCATCTTCATCGGGTTGAGGAAATGGATATGTGCTTCCAACAGTAGGCAAGATGACAATGGCCCCATGAACGCCAGCTCGTGTCCAGTCACTATGAGCATGCCACCATACGGTTCCTTCTTCCGTAGATAACAAGACCTCGTATGTGAAATTAGTCCCTGGTTGGATTGGACACTGTGTGATATACTCAGGACCATCTGACCATGGATTTCTTAGTTGCATTATTCCATGCCTGGAACATTGATCATTTTTGTGTTAAACAGTATCTTAAAGTGCATGTACTGAATTGAAATTAAAGTATGTATGGGTAAATGATTACCAGTGAATAGTGAGACCATAATATCCTTGATTATAAACATTTACATAGACCATATCCCCTTTATGAACTCGTATCTCCGGGCCTGGGAAAATGTCATTTACAACAAACATGCTCTTTGTTTCGCATAATCTGGTGAAGTTTTTCTCCCTTAACTATATAATTAAATCAAGAAAAGAAAAGAACTAGTTAATACAAGAACAATGCATGGAATTAGAGAGTTTAAGTGGAATGGAACTAAGCACTTACTACAAAATCGTAGAAATGTACTTCGCCTTGAACCAGAGAGATCATCAAGAACTGCAGGACAAGAAAGATATCAACTAGAATAGCCGTCCTTTTCTTTTGGGATTTCATTATCACGTTTATATACTCTTTATTGCAAGTACTATGAAATTATGAATGTTTTGGACTTCCCCTCAGAAGTAGTCTTTACGTTGCGGCGAAGCACATTCGCCGGATTCAAGCAGCCGCCGACCGGTTCAGAATTCCTACGGGAATTGAAATTTTTTGCTTCCCTTTCTCTATCTCTCTCCGAAATAGCTGAGCGAGAGAGAGAGAGAGAGACGAGGCAAGTCGTTGTCCCAAGCGTTTAGCCGTCACTTTCTTCTTTGGAATTCTTGTGTATTTATTGGCGTCGTTTGGCAGATGATGAGGAATTGGATGCTGATTCGAGAAAATAAGATGCTACGGCCTTTGTTTTGATTCGGATCCAACAAGAAGAAAAAGAACCAACATGAATAGTTTGAAAGGTTCTTTTTTGTTTCGTATTAGGCTTAGGATTTGTATATTGGGGGTGATCTTATTTTACTGGTTTTCACGTCTTTGCTAAGTTTCTAGGATACTGTTCAATCAGTCTGAGTCTAAGGGGAAATGTCTATTTACTCAAATTTGAGTTGCATCAACCCCATTTATCCAAATATCTTATAAGATTGCTCACTTATCAAACAGATTACATATTTTTTGTTCTAATACCCAATTAAGTTATTTTTTATTAATTTTTAGGACAATTTTGTCCTCTCTCCCTTTGTTACTTAGAGAGAGACTTCACCGGACTCCGGTCTCCTGCAGCAGGAATACGGTGACCGGCCGCGGGACTCCGATCACCGGAATCCTGTCACCGGCGGCTGAAATCTGGCCACTGGTATCTGGTTTTATTGCCCCCCAATAAACTTTTTATTACCCTTCAATAATATCCAACAAACTTTTTACTGCCCCCTAATAAAAATTTATTGGGGGGTGATAAAAGTCTTCGACGAACTCTTTGCAAACTTCCGGCAACCTCCGGTCCAGTGACCAGAGTTTGGCGTCCTATTTTATTTCCCCCAATCAACTTTATAAAAATTTATTGGGGGTAATAAAAGTCTTCGGCAACCTCTTTGGAAACCTTCTACAACCAGTGATCGGATTCCCACGGCCAGTGACCGGATTCTGGAGGCCGGTGAACAGAGTCCCTCGAAGTCTTCAATGACTTTTTAATTATTTAAAAGGCAAACTTGTCTTTTTACAATTAAATTAGATAAATGGGCACACAAATCTTTTAGTGGAAGTAAATAGACATTTGTTGGGCCCAGATTGAGTAAATAGTCAAAGAGAGCCGAGTCTAATTCAAGCAACGAACCCTAGATGGCTCTCCGCCTCTCTCTCTCTCTCATAAACCCTAGCCACCATGGCTTGGGACTCTATTAATGGTGTACGACGCCAACACCAAGCACACCGTTTATCTCTGCCTCCCACTGACTTCTTGCGGTAACCCAACGTGGATTTTGTTGGATGAATTTTCATTCAGTTTTTCTCTCCACGAAGACTCACTAAAGTGAATTTGAAACATACAACGGGGTTGTCGTGGGTACGTAGCCTCTCGAATTGGCTATCAGAATAGAACCTGGATGGTGTTCAGCCATGCAGGAAGCGAATAAAGGATCTAATCAGATTGATAATGCACAAAGGACAGCTTCTAGCTATTGCGAGACTAGATTTGCAGTCGATTATCAGATCGATGCAGACGATCCAATCATGGCACAAGCAAGGATTCCGTGCCCAGAGAAAGGCGGTGGACGTCTTGATCCTACCTGCAGATGTGGCGACGCTGGGCTATGGGCTCCACGATTGGGTGGCGGCGATGCAGTTTTGCCCTCGACCAAGATGTGTTTCCAGTACCCAAAGAAGGAAAGAGAGAGCCTTGGCGCTCACATGTGCATGAGCACAGGCGGCGGTTGGCGTGGCAGATAACAAAGTGCAAGGGGCGGCGGCAATGTTGGCCGTGACTGGGATAGGGGGTGCCTAAGTGCAGGGTGCCCAAATCATTTTGAAGGCCCAACTCTAATTGGTGGCCCAATCCAACCTGGGTGCCAAGTGAATTGGGCTTTGGGTGTCCAAAATAGATAAGAGTGCTTTTTCGACTTGGGCTTTTTGTGAACCAAATCAATGAGCCCTGATTTTCTAGGATTTTGTATTTGGGATCCGGGAGTAGCTGGGTCAATCATCACACTTATGTTTTTTATGTTTGTAGTGAGTCTATGTATGTACTATTTTTACGTTTCATAGTTTGATAGGCTTGCTAGAAATAAGTGAGCGTTGAATGTTTAATGAGTATACCTATATCTATGTATCACCCTGGTGGTACCACAACTTCTTGTATGTCTATTGCATTATACTAATAGCAGCAGAATGGTATGTATTGGTCATATAGTCTTGAGTTGAATGAGAAATCGTTTTGATTTGATTCAAAAATAAGCCTAATTCTAGCTAAAATATTATTCCCAACAATTTTTCCATAATTCTCTTCTTCTTTTTTTCTCCAGCACTTTTTTTTCTTTTTCAATTTATGTTTTATTTTTTTACTGTTTTGCGCTCTCCCCCTTTAGAGAGAGAGAGAGAGAGAGAGAGAGATTTTGTAAATTCATAATTGAGGTTATTAGAAAGGGGAATTCAATTCATATCGAGAAAATTGGAGGTTTTATGTAAAAGTTAGGAGAGGAGGTCCAAACAACAAATTTGGAGGTATGAATAGAAACACTGTATTAGAAAATCATCATTTTACTCTGTTTTTATGGGAAAAAAAAATTCCTAGAATTAGACTTATGAGTCAAGGATGTTCTATTTTGATGGCGTTGAAATGAAGAATTAAGTCTTTTTCGACAGGGTAAAATGGAAGAAGATGGCACGAGTAGAGTCTCTGTGGAATGAAATGTTCTTTCCCTGTGCACCCTCCCATCAAAATTTTAGTTGAAATAATGTGCTATCCAATCTTTATTTTAGGTCCATTTGATCATTTTTTTATAATCGGTTAATTAGTTACAAAGATAGCTCAATGTATGAATGTATGGAAATGTCTCGATCAGTTTTCTCAGGGTCGGCCATTGCTTTGTCCTAAGATCTTGGCATTTGCTACAGAAAATATCGAGGAAAACTTCTTGTTCAAGGAGACTTGCGATCCTAATTCAACAAAGTATCATTGGAAATTGCAGTAATCCTTGAAGCATTAAAACCATATATAGTCCAGCGTGTTTCACAAGTTATGAAGTATCTATGAACACCTACCCGAGAACCCAACAAATTCATGAATTTAGGTGAGGCATCTAGGGCATGGCCAGACATATATTGAAGCTTGGTCAACTTTAGCTATACCTTCAAGTTCTGCAATTTGCAACCTGGTGTGGCCCGGCTGTCGGATTATTGATTGATTTCTCAATCTTCTTATCTGAGACCGTTGCAGGTTCAGACGATATGGCATGGCAGTGTGCATGATAACTTGATAAGCCATGTACATATAGTTGGCCTGTGGAAATGTAGTTGGAGGCTCCTTTTATTAGGTGATGAATATATAGTAGCTCGCACAATTTCCAAACTTAATATGTGATAGAGATACCCCCAATGTTAATATATAGCTCGCACAATTTACAATTGTATCTACTGATCTATTAACTTTTCAACAAACCCATCAGAATTTTCGGTACGAGAAACCAATGGAACATTACAGGAAGGCATGTAAGCTGGGGGTTCGAGTATGCTAGTTTCAGCGGTGTCCCCATTCTTCACTATGAATGCAGCTTCCATACCCAAAGTCGTGTGTCTTTCCATATGACAATGCCAAAACCAAACACCTAGAAAAAAATTACACAGGATGCATGGTAAAATACTCAAGTCATTCATCATGTAATTAACATTTTGTTAATTAAGTTCCTAATATAAAAATTGGGAGGAAAATGTACATACCAGGATTATTTGCTATGAATCTGATAGCCAGCCATCCATTTTTGGGAACTCCAAATGTAGTGACATGAGGAGGATCAACAAGATTAAACCCTTTTGGGTCGGTCTCATTGTCATAATTTCCGAAACCATATCCAACGACATAGAACTTATATCCATGCATATGCAGTGGATGATTCACAGAGCCTCCTTGCACATCAGTCCCTTGGAACACAATCTCAACAGACTCATTATAACTTAACACCTTCACCTTTGTCCCTTGTACTGTTAACACGGTATCTTTCGAGTAAGTTTTGTCTGTAAAGTTATAATAAGTAGGCGGTTGGTCTGGAAAATCTGTTGAGTAAACCCCACTTATGTTCCTTCATCATCAATAATGAATGTCCAGATTAATTTCCGGTATTATTGTCAACTATTACTATCTATAAACTAAAAGCATCTACTTTACTACATATATATCTATATTATAAGAATCTATTGGATTACACATGCATATCATGAGTTTTTCAATTAGTAAATGCTAGAACTAAAGTTCTAGAGATTGACCGCTTGTCTAACATGATATATTACTTCTAGGGTTCACTAGTTGCCAAGCAAAGAAAATATATGGAAAGCGTTTGGGAAAACCTGTAGTAAGCTTGCAAGAGATCTGTGCTCCTCGGGTTCACCCAGCTAATGTTATTTACGCTTGTAGCAACGGGTATCTCCATGCAGCTCAAGGAGCCTGAATCTTCACAGTAGAGTGAATTCATGGAAGCTGTTATAAACATTCTGGTTGTAATGTCATTGTCTGGTGGGACATTTATTGGATATTCTGGGGAGGCTAAGCTTTTAATTTGGTAAGTGAAGTTTAATGATGCTGCAAAGTCTAAGTACATAGGAAGGGTTTTGGGAAAAAGAGGAGATGTTGGATAAATATAGTTGCCATTGTATTCCAAGATTGCAGTAACATTGACATGGTCAAATTCAGAAACTTTGGCATTATCACTAGAGAAATGTCTACCAGCCATGTAATAGCGCCCAAGAACCTGATCTGCTTTGAGTAAAACATCCATAGTTTGTCCAGGGCTTATGAGGATGTAGGTTGTGTATATGGGTTTGATATAGGCTCCGTCTAGTCCAACAACAGTGAGGTTGTGTTGAGCAACTGCGAAGAAAAGGTATGCATCTATGTTTGCATTGACTATACGAAGAAGATACGTCTTGCCATAATCCACTTTTCGACAATATGTTGTCTCTGAAATATAAAAATTGAAATTTGAGCTATTATCTTCCACTACCGTAATCAGATAATCAAAACAAACAGTAGAGCAATTAGTCCATTTTTGTTAGCAAATTTGCATACCGTTGGAGCATGGACAAAGATCCCCTGGCTGGCCATTTATGGTGTATGCATCAGAATGGGGTAAAGATGTGGCTTCTTCCATAGCCTCATCAACCCTTGCTTTCAAATCTCCCAAGTACCAGGATGCTGCATGCAAGGATCAACATGTCATATATAATCAAATTGCAACAAGAGTAAGTTATTATCAGGGAAAAAAATGATCTTATTTTTCATACATAATATAATGACCTCATCTTCATCGGGTTGAGGAAATGGATATGTGCTTCCAACAGTAGGCAAGATGACAATGGCGCCATGAACGCTGGCTCGCGTCCAGTCACTATGGGCATGCCACCATACAGTTCCTTCTTCCGTAGATAACAAGACCTTGTATGTGAAATTAGTCCCTGGTTGGATTGGACACTGTGTGATATACTCAGGACCATCTGACCATGGATTTCTTAATTGCATTATTCCATGCCTGCAACAATGATCAATTTTGTGTTAATTATAACAGCATCTTAAAATGTATATACTGTATTGAAAAGTATGTATGGGTAAATGATTACCAGTGAATAGTGAGACCATAATATCCTTGATTATGAACATTTACATAGACCGTATCCCCTTTATGAACTCGTATCTCCGGCCCTGGGAAAATGTCATTTACAACAAACATGCTCTTTGTTTCGCATAACCCGGTGAAGTTTTTCTCCCTTACCTATATAATTAGATCAAGAAAAGAGAAGAACTAGTTAATACGAGCACACTGCATGGAATTAGAGAGTTTAAGTGGAATGGAACTAAGCACTTACTACAAAATCATAAAAATGTACTTCGCCTTGAACCAGAGAGATCATCAAGAACTGCAGGGCAAGAAAAAGAACAACTAGAATGTCCATCTTCTTTTGGGATTTCATTATCACGTTATATGCTCTTTTTAGCAAGTACTTTGAATTTTTTGCAGTAGTCTTTATATAGCATACTGTTTGTAGATATATTTCCATCAAACCGTCATACAAGCCTAGCTATAAACATGCATGTTTGACTGTTTGTTGTCCTACTGTATTTTCTAGCTAGTTAGCTCCATAATTGGGCATGAAAAGACTGAGTGATCGAGTGATGAAAGCAATGAAAGAAAGGTGGGTGGTAAATGGTGACTGTCACAGAGAGAGAGAGAGAGAGAGAGAGAGAGAGACTGTGCCTCTAAATAGGATAATAATTTGAAGATGCTGGTTACTGATACTAATGCTTCAGTACTTCAATTTTAGTCTGTTGCATTGTGCAGTACTGTAGGGTGCCTTTTAAGATATAAGACTGCAAATATTGTGCACCACATCTTCGTCATCAAGAGCATTCAAACTCAGAGACTTAATATTTGAAAATAAATAGCTGGAGGTTGAGCCCAAGTGTGATGGGGACGCAAACTCAGATCTCAACAGTTGAAAAATAAATAGTTGGAAGTTGAGCACTAAGTCCCTGAAAAAAATGTGGCTTTCTACCCATTGAAAAACACCAGCATCCCGAGCCGATTAGGCACTCCACGTCGCAAGAAGTGAATTCTCTTAGTGCGACATCAACATTTACCAAGCACAATTGATAGATCAGCTAACAATATTGGAGTAGGGATCAAATTGATCAATATAAAGGTGTTGGAGTAGGGATTAGATTGATCAGTATAACGGTGATGTTGATAATATTGGAAGATCATGGATTGACATGATTTTCAGTAATAAATGGTAGAAAACTGAATTTAGTCCTATTTTTAATATGTACATGCTATAATCACAGGTCCAGCAAACCCTGATAGTCAAATTATTACGAAATCTTATGTGATTTAAGGCATTCCATCCTCAGAGAGGAAGAATCGACATCTGATCAGTGAGGAACTCACATGATCCACCGAGCTTTTACAACCAGACATGAGTGCAACGAAAAGGTGTAAGGAACAAAGAATGGTATATCTATTTCGTAAGAAGCTACCTAAAAGGCAATACTTACATGCATCTACTACCTTTGCCCGTACAATTCGAGGTCATTTCCTTTTTCGAACTTTTCCCAGGAAAGATGAGGTGGGGGACAGATTCATCACTTGGGAACATGGCTCTGACAGCCAATTTCACAGAACTGAAAACTACGATACGCAAAAGTTTATGTGCACAACTGAGTACCTAGGGGGCATATCCTAGTCATTTACCCTTTCAACCATCAATAAGATACAAATAGACTTGGAGCACCAGCCCTCAGATATTCACACATCTGGGGGTGTTACACACTTTGGCTACGTCTTGTCTTCAAATGCACCTACAAAAGAGTGGAATTATGAATGAACATAACATTTAACGATGATAACAATGGCCAATGAGACGGGAGGATGACATAGATAGATGTCACTGTCAATCTCACTAATCAAATGCTTCAATCAGTCCAATTCCTAGAACAAATCATCAAGCAAATATGGATTATATGGTTGATGACTCGATCATGATACATTGGTTTCCTAAACTGTATTTTTGAACATCCTTAACATGACAAGTCCCTCCTAAGTGTAGAGCTTTCAAGGGAAAAACACAATGAAGAAACTGTGTAGGTATCCGTAATGTAAAACTTACCAAACCTTTTCCTAAGCATAAGGGGTTGAACGATATAACATGACCACATTACAAATTAATCAAATTTAAAAAAATACGATCAGTTATCCTGGTCATTCACTGCTTGCCATATATATTAAGTGTGAATCTCTGCTATATCATCACAAAATTTTAATAGCAATTATAAACCATGATATGATATTGACTTCACATAGTTTCCCTCTTTCATAGTTAGCCATAATGAGCAGCCATTTAATTCTCCAAGGGGACTGAATGCATTAGTTTTACACCTTTTGTCGCTTTATTTGTTACAGATTCTTACTTCAGACCTAAGCATCTGTAGATTGTTTAGATAAAAGCAGGCTATAAATGAGTTTATAGCTGTTACTTGTTTATCTCCTTGGTTAGGTACGGACACAGAACCATGAAGAGGTTCTACAAGGGAAACCTTGCAAGCCCGTATCCACTCTTAGTACACCAATCTCTTTCATCTCAAGTGATGAGGATTTACTAGTTTTGTCTAAAGTCTAAACACACTCTCCTACATCAGTGCATCTTTCAATTTTGGATAGGTGTACCAAACATTATGTTTCTTAATGTAATATAAAATAAACCTGTTGCTTCTGGAATGAAGAAAACAAAAATTCACTGCACTGACTTTGTCATAACTCTAATGCACTGACAAACACTTGTTGATAACTAAAACAAATGTATGAGGAGCAACTTGGGAATTACACTAATATTTACCTTAGAAGATAAAGCCGGTAAAGAAGCAAGTCACATTCGATCTCTTAGCTTTAGAATTACAAAAGCTGATTCCTGATCTCCTCCGAAAGTTTTAAGGAGGCATTTTGCCTTTCCCCATGCTCAGCAGAGGTTCCAAGCTGCTACAGACTCCAGAAGCCCCACATCTCGGATCTTGGAATCCATCCAAAGCAGGATAAATTGATCGCCTACTTTCTCCTCTTACTATTTCAGTTTTACCATCTATGACATGAATGTCATGAACAGCTGGCTCTGTATCAAGGAATGGACTATGATAATGGCTTTCAAGATCCCCACCTTGCTGCAGCTCTCCTCCATCACTATAGAAACTTTTCTCAATCCCTATCTTAGCTTGGACTGCTTCAGTAGTCATTCCTGGGCACATTGCATTATCTGTGTATTGTTTTCCTTCCCATCCTGAAAGGACACTTTTCTCAACAACATCATGTCCATTGGAATGGATTTGTTTTTTGACAAATGAAGCGTCAAACTGAGAGGTACTGTCTGCAATATTTCCCACTTCCATATGATTAGATTTAGTTTCATTAGTCCACGGCATCATCAGTTGTGAATCTATATTCGAAGAAAGTGCAGTTTGTCCCCATTCACGCAGCCTATCATTTGAATCACCATTACACTGTTCATTTCCTAAAGAATTCATCTGTCTATATGCTTCAACTTCCTTCTCCAAATAATGATTCTCCTTCTCCCTCCTAAGAAGTATCTCTTTCAGAACATCCATCTCTTCTTCATCATAAACAAATTTCTCTTCAATCATCCTTTGGTACTGTCTCACTTCCATTTCTGTCGATGCTTTATCCTTCTGCAGACGACTTATCATGGCCATTGCTTCATCAGCAGCAGTTGCAGCAGCAGCTCGCTCTTCCTCCAGCTCTAAATAGAGAGCAGCACAAGCAGCTTTCTCTTTTTCGAGTGCTCCTTCCAACATCCTGATTGTATCACTTTCATTTTCAAAAATGGGAAACTTTTCTTCACCATAACTTGCATCCAGACCTTTACTCTCAGCAGCTGATTCACTCAACTTAGAAAGTCCACATATTCCTTCCCCTCTATCGTCTCCGGATGCTGTTTTGACATCATCACAAATGAAAAACGACACAAACTGAGTAAGTATTATCCCCAATATGGTACATCTATAATTAATCATGCAACGGCTCCCAGTTTTTAAGTGATTTTCGAATTATCCTCTTTGATAATAAAAATGATAATAAAAACGTTAAACAATACATTCTAACAATTAAACTAGTAAATTAAATCCAAACCTATAGAATAATGCAGAGTCTATCAAAAACATGAACTTAAGTAATCAAAACCACTAAACAAGTTTATATCTTTCTCACTCACCTGGAGGCTCATCGTGTCTTGCAGCTACAGCAATTGAGCTTTCACCAGATATCTCTCTTGTACCTCTGTCATCAAGAGGAAAGGGGAATATACGAGGAGATTTTGAACTATCCCTCCTAGAACGCCGAATTCCAGTCCTTTTCTTCAGAATCACAATTCTCTTCCCCTTAGCATCATACCCACTTTCCTTATCAACCAGACTTTGCAATCTCGGGCTCGAAAACGGACTACAACATGACTCACCTTCCAATTCAAGAACACCATTCCCTCCATTCACATCCCTAATCAACTTCTGACTCAAGTTGCATGTTTGATCCTTAAACCGAATATCAAAAGGGAACCTACTCTTCACCAAATTCTGAACAGCATAAATCTTGGCAACAGGCCACTCATTAAGCAACTTATGCAAGCAAAGATCACGATTTCTATACCCGAAAACCCCATTACAAGGACAAGGCAAATACACCCAGACAACCTTCAACAACTTCGATACGAAAAACACAAAAGCTGATATGCATAGCAGGAAATAAGCAAGTAAAAGGTCAAGAAATGCTACTGTAAGACCACCAAAGCTCCATGATTGAACTTCCTGACAAGCCATCCTTCCTTAAACAGATCAAGATCCTAGAATTCAACAGAATTGTGGGTAATCAACTAAGAATCCTAGAAGCTTCTGATGATTTAGGCACAAGTTGTTCACCAGACAAAGTAGAAGAACAGTAAATTAAAAAGCTTCAAGATGGTTCTAATTGCACAGTGGATCCTGATGATTAGAATTCTTTTGAGGTTAAAATAATCCAAGATTCTCTAGAATTTGTGGGCTTATGATCTCATCCTAAGAAATCACCACGTAATTAATGATCCAATAACTAAATACAGGTCAATCATGTATTACAATAACACAAGCTTAGTCAATAAGGAAGCAAAATAGAAGAAAAGTAAAAGGTGTCAACTTTTACAGAGAGGATTGAGGATTCAACTTTTGGGGAGCTGATATGGAAAACCCACCAAAGCCCTGGTACACTGCAAAGGTCGGAGCAAGGAGACGACTTTTGAGTTGGGAAAGAAGAAAGACGGAACATCAACACTTGAGGAGTAGTATGATGTTACGGCGTCGTGTTGAAGTTGAAAGCCAACTGCTTTTGGGTTACGCGCACGTGATTTAACAATTGCGCGCCAACCGCCGCCGACCACATCATTAGCTCACAGTCTCACACACATTATGACACACTCCTACAAATGCTACGACGTCGTGCTGAAAATAATACCCCCTTTGTTGGGGTCAGGAATTAGAGTACAAGGAATATGTTATTAGGCTTCTCAAATTGAAAGGACTTGAAACCAACTTTGGTAGGTTTTTAATAGGGTATATTTGATCGCCATCGTTTAACTCTTCTTGCTGTACACATCAGTATTTCTATTGAGACCTCCAAATCTGCTCAGTTGACCTCACTCAATTATGAATTATTAAATGACATATATAACATCTTATAAAATAATTATTAAGGACAATAATTATACCTTAAAAAAATATTATATTTAATTTATCTAGATTTTCCAATTCAATAATATTATATTGCATTCTTTATTATTTTCCATATATATTTTCATTTTCTAATTTCACTACATATCTCTGATAAAAAAAAAATATTTCACTACATATTCATTAAAGCATTTATATATAATAAGAATTAAAACTATAATCAAGATCATGCATGTGACATAAAAATTCCTATCATCATATATGTTGAACACATATTGGTGAGGGATAACAAAAGAAATCATATTATGACCTAAATCCCAGCCTATCCATTATATTTGCAAAAAAAAAAAAAAAAAAAAAAGCAAGCAGAAGAAAAAAAACATAAAAAAACTATTAAATAATTAATCATGATGTAGAGAAAATAATTAAACATTAAGAAAAATTACTCTTCAGTTTTTTTTTTTGCACATCTTCAAGAGAAAAAAAAAGTAAAAAAAAAATAATTATTTTTTATTAGAAATGAATTTTTAAAGCCCAATACCTTGTGTTTGAGTTTTTTTTATTATTAGATATGAGATTTATATAATCTGGTTAAGAAATGAATATATAATTAATAATTTGATTGCAAATTATATGAGTGAGGTTATTTCAGGAACTTAAGTGAGGTTTATTAAGTAAATTTAGTATTTGAAAATTTGATAGAAGGTGTAAAAAGCAAAGAGGTCAAGTGAGTAAATTTGGAAGTTCCAATAGAAAAAATCTATACGAATTCACAATAGAGAAGCTAATTTTGATTGTCTATGAATCTTCTTAATATCTATAATATTTTTAGTGATGATTGTAATCATGGAATAAATGATCATTATCTTCAAAATAAATAAAAATGCCGGATCCGCAATATAAGACAAGTTTATAGGACAACAGTGAGAACTCTAGTCAACTAGTCAAGTTGGTTAAATAAACATTTTCATTTTCTTTAGAAAACGAATCTTTAGCAAGCTTGAAATTGTTAACTTCTAGAGTGGCTTATGGGTATATGGAATAGGTAGCGTCACTTGTGTACAAGGATCTCTATCACAGTTATCACTCGCCATTGGTCCTCCTTATCCACTAGAAGCAGTGAATGACTAAGCTATTCTTTTTTCTCTGTTGGGATTATTTCTCTCTTTGGCCTGATCTATGTTGATTAGTTTCGGAGGCTACTTTCTTTTTCCGTTCTTTTTCAAGTACTGGGCATGTTCAGTGCTTTGGTTTGGCAGACAAAAGGATCTAAATTAATAGTACAATAATCCATATCCTTACAGTTTTGAGATTTGTTATACCTTCGAGATTGAAGACACTACCTCTTTACTTTGTAGGTCAAGGCGTGAATTTGGTCCGCACAAAATTGTCACTGATATCCTATTTCTTAGTGAAGGGTGGAGCTGCTTGTTCTTTTTGGTGGCGAGTGGTGACCTCTTTGGTGTTCAATTCAAAGTGTAGATGGTGTTGCAGGGCAGATTGTGTCCTACTTACATATATGGGTGATGGTCCTTGGAGGTATCTACCATCGACTCAATTAGCAGTCTTCCGACATCAATGACTCAAACTACTAGCCATCTTTTCTTTTTTAGGGTAACTACTAGCCATCTTTTTCTTAGGAGGAACTTTGATTTTGGACTCAAGTTACTAGTATCAAGCATTGTCCTAGGAGAAACCATAGACTTAAGGCTCAAGATACCAAATTAAGGAAGAATCATAGAATTTAGGATCAAACATGACTTTGTTTGGTTTGCTCATTTGGGCTTAATTAGGTTTAACGTACTTGAGCCGCTACTTTCAACACAACATCTGAAGGAAAATATAGGAAAAGATCGTTGTGATTGGCGTTGTCAGACTGTTGATCACAATGGTATGGTGTCTTTAATCTAGACATAACAAGGGAAATCGAATTACTGAAATGAAGTGACAATGCAAGGGGCTGAGGTTCTATTTATAGACCTCAGCCATTGTACCTCTTGAGTGAACAGTGGTAACTAATCAATAGTTATACCCTTTCATTATAATTATCAGTATTCATGTACCCTTTCAGGATACGTGAATTTCCTTGTTCAAGTGTGTCTTGATGTACCAGTGTTATGGTATATCTCCTCACACATAGCATACTCATTGTGAAGCCACTTAATCACATGATCATATTCTAACATCTCCCACTTGATCATGATGATTCAAGTTTCTAAAGGCTTCTAGGTTCTGGATGTTTTTACGAAGTGTTGCTTGTTTCATCGCAAACACCTTAAACTATCCATCCTAATTTACTTTGGATACCCATTCTGAGTATCATATATTTGATTACCCAAGACTTTCCAAACGTCAGATAATGATTTCATTTACCACGTGTGCACACTTCTGAATCACTTGTCATCTGACCACAACTTATCTCATTTAATAAGTTGGCACCATTCTCATATATTAGGAATTTTAACCATCCACACCTAATATCAATGGTGACTTTAAAAATCCGCGCTAACCCGAATATTATACAAATTCATTCATGTTGCCTCAAAGTGGATTTTACAGACAAGAAGATTTGTTATAATTTCGTTTCTTAGTTAGTGACCTCTATCTTATTTTCGACCAATTTTAATCAGATAGAGTCGTATCAATTGTCACTTTAGGCGTCCCTAAAACACTACAATGATGCTTACCAGCATGCTTAATCACATCTAGATGACTTTAAACCCATTTTACAAACATGCTCTCTGAATTTTTCCAGAGTTAACCCTTTGATCATAGGATCAGCCACCATTTGTTCAGAGGGTATGTAGTCGACCTTTACTTCACCTCTTTCAACTATATCTTGTATATAATGAGATTTTACGTCAATGTGTTTTCCTTTGGAACTATTTGCTCTACTTTTAATCAGGTAGATGGCGGACTTATTATCACAAAACACATCAACAGCCTTTTTAGGTATACCTATATTCATATAATCTATAAAACGTTTGGCCCATACTGCAGTACTTACCAATGTGCTACAAGAAATATATTCTGCCTCCATAGTTGATTTTGCAACACATTTCTGTTTCTTACTTAACCAAGCAACAGCCACTCCACTAAATAAAATGATGTTACCACTCATAGACTTTCTGTCATTCAAGTCTCCAGCAAAATC
The DNA here is from genome assembly GCA_024704745.1 of Rosa lucieae. Lineage (NCBI taxonomy): Eukaryota > Viridiplantae > Streptophyta > Magnoliopsida > Rosales > Rosaceae > Rosa > Rosa lucieae. The sequence continues at coordinate 46,820,648 of CM045497.1, forward strand.
TGCATCACTATAACAAATCAAATTTAAATCACTTATTCCAAAACAAAGTTTCATATCTTGAGTGCCTTTCAGATATCTCATAATTCTTTTAACGGCTTGCCAATGTTCTTTGCCAGGATTAGATTGATATCTGCTAACTAATCCAACAGCATGACAAATGTCTGGTCTAATACTCGTCATTGCATACATCAAGCTACCCACAGCTTGAGCATATGGAACATTTTTCATATAATTTATTTCTTCTTCTTGTGTAGGACACATCTCCTTTGTAAGAATCGTTCCCTTACTAATGGGTGTACTAACTGGGTTGCATTCTATCATATTGAATCTTTTAAAGATCTTATCCAAATAGTTCTCTTGGTCCAAGTAGAGTAGTTCGGAATTTCTATCTCTAGTGATTTTTATTCCCAAGACATAGGAAGCTTCTCCCATATCTTTCATCTCAAACCTGGAACCTAAATATGATTTTGTTTTATTAATCATATCCATGCAATTTCCAGCAAGCAAGATATCATCTACATAGAGAGACAAGAGACAAAACTTGTCTTGACACTTCCAAGTATATACACAGTGATCTAGTCTGTTCATTTGATAACCTATCTCAAGGATAGCTTGGTGGAACTTTAAATACCATTGTCTAGATGACTGTTTAAGTCCATACAATGATTTCTTTAATTTATAGACTTTGTTTTCATGTCCATTTACATGAAATCCTTCCGGTTGAACTATATAGATGTCTTCCTTTAAATCTCCATTAAGAAAAGCTGTTTTGACATCTAGTTGGTGGAGTTCTAAATCCATTCTTGCAATAATTTCCATGAGTATTCTAATAGATTGAAACTTCGACAAAGTCTATGCCAGGTTTTTGCGTATAACCTTTGGCCACTAAACGGGCTTTGTATCTATCTAGAGTACCATCAGCTTTAAACTTTTTCCGAAGTATTCATTTGCAACCAATGGGCTTCCTTCCAATAGGTAGATCAACTAGTTCCCAAACTTCATTTTTCTTGATGGAATCTATTTCCTCATTCATGGCTTCTTGCCATTGTTGTGAATCAGATCCATCAATTGCTTCTTTAAATGTTCTTGGGTCTCCCACTAATTCATCTAACTCTTCAAGATTGAAAACATAATGATCCTTCAATCTTTTAGATGGTTCCCTTTTTCTTTTTCGTCTCCCACTATTTTGTACATTGCTATCAGGATCAAATGACATAACGTCAATATTATTTTGATCATCTATATCCATGTCATTGTCATGATCACCAATATCTATATCTATATCTCCCACTTGATCATGAACAATGGCATGATCACCAAGTTGGTCATGATCAAAGTCATCCTGATTTATTTCTAGATCAGATTCTTGAATTTGTGTAATCACATCAGTAGTTTCTATAAAAGCAGCATCTCTGCTTTCTATCAACCCTTTATCCTGGTGATAAAAACGATAACCTATACTATTTTCCGGATATCCAATGAATTTACATTCAAAAGTCTTAGAATTTAACTTATCTCAAAATGGTTTTGGAATCAAAACTTGTGCCTTGCAACCCCAAACTTTTAAGTTTGACAAGTTTGGTTTTCTTCCATGCCATAATTCATATGGTGTTGATGGTTTAACCTTTGTATTTACTCTATTCAGTATGTATGAAGCAGTGGATATCGCTTCCCCCCAAAAATGAAGAGGCAAGTCTGCATGGGATATCATTGATCTTATCATCTCCATTAGGGTTCTATTTCTTCTTTCTGCAATGCCATTTTGTTGTGGTGTATATGGCATAATATAATTGTGTCTTATGCCATGTTCTTTGCAAAATTCATCAAAGGCTTCATATTCACCACCTCTATCACTATTAAGAGACTTTATGGGTCTTCCTAATTGAGTTTCTACTTCTTTCTTAAATTCCTTGAATTTTTCCAAGGCATCCGATTTTTTTTTCAAGAAGTAGACATACCCATAACGAGAATAATCATCGATGAATGTAACAAAGTATTCCATTCCTCTATGAGTCTTAGTTCTCATAGGTCCACATAAATCCGAATGCATAACATCAAGTAGATCAGAAGATTGCCAATGTTTAGAAATTGATTTTCTAGACATTTTTCCTTTGATACATGATTCACATATTTCAAAATCATTCAAATTTACTTGAGGTAACATTCCAATTTTGCTCATTCTGAGCAATTTATTTTTATTTATGTGTCCTAATCTCAAATGCCATAATAAAGTTGTATTTGAAGTAGAGACAAAAATATACTCGGAAGAAATATTTTTATTACTAATAATAATAATTGTGAACATATCATCGATTCTAGTACCCTTGAGTACTATTCGACCTTCCTTACCAATAGTGACTACACCATTTTTGAATCTCACTTCAAAACCCTTCTTTTCAAGCATAGCAACAGAAATAAGATTTCTTCTAATGGTGGGTGCATACAAGACATTTTTGAAAATCACATTTGTGCCATTACACGGAAGCTTGCAATCTCCTTCTCCAAGAACATCTATGTAAGTATTGTTTCCCATGTATAGACGATGATCTCCTTGTGCCTTTTCGTTGATGTTGATGAAAAAGGATTTGTCCTTGCAAACATGTCTTGTAGCTCCGGAGTCGACACACCATTGTTCTTCACATTCTGCTATGAGTGCTTCAGAGACTGTCAAAATTAATTCCTTAGGCTTGTCATTGGTCCTTTGACGTCTGGGGCATTTTGATCTAATGTGACCAATTACCCCACAGAAGAAACACCCATATTTTTTTTTTTGAACTTGAAATTCTTCTTGTTGCTGGTCTTGTGGAGACTATGGTTTTTTCTCTTATTATTATTGTTATATTGCGGTTTATGCTTTTGTGAGTCCACGGCTATTAGGAGGTTGCCTCTATTGTTTTCCTTTTTCCTCTTGTTCATTCTCACTTCTTGTTTGTACCCACATTTGCATGGCCACTCAGACATAGCTAATGTGCATATAGTTATTGAGTGATTTCTAATTACAACTAGCCGCTCTACAAGTAATTTGGGCCAATAGATAGAGACATTGGCCGATGAATAAGTGGACACTTTAGTTGGTCCAAGACGAGTCACATAAAAACTAGGCCGATAGAGGGTTTCGAAAGTTAGGCCATTGGTTATCGGCCGACTCGTAGTCATTGGTTTATTGTCTAAAAGCCCGTTGGCCAATACTCTAATTGGTTTCCAACCCGAACTCAACTTAGAAAGATAATGGCCGATTGTCAGAGAGGCCACAAACGATAAAGATGAAATTTGATCAGGTAGTATTTCAATCGACTTGAAGTTCATGTCAGCCGATGAGGAGAGTTCAATCCAAGATAGCCTACTTCAAGATTAATTGCAGTCGTTGATGACGTCCATCAAAGCCAATCCGGATAGAGTCCAGCGTCAAGTCAGCCGACGATAAGTATTGAAGCCGAATCAAGATAGAGTCACTGAGCCAAGAGGAGGCCGAATTCCACTCAACTTCAAAGAGTCAAGAGATCAGTTCAAGTTATAAAGCAGCCGATATCAATAGAAGCATCGACAGAAGACAAAAGACACACAACTCCAGAAACTCAAGCCATCAAGCTTTTCTTATTTCGTTTTACCTTTTGCTTAGGTAGAATTTCTGTCTGTTACTTTAGTTTATTTGCTCTGCTAGTTACAATCTCAGTTACTTTATCTTTCTTGTAGCCTAGTATCTATTTCGAATTGTTCTCTTTGTTTTCTTTCAAACAATAGTTGATAATTTGCAGCCATTCCAGTTTTTAGTTTCGTTGTTATTATCTTTCATTTGCTCCTTATTGTCTTTATGCTTTATTTGTTTGCTCGTGCTATCTACTGTTTGTAGTCTCATAGTAGCTATTACTCTTATATTTACTCATACTCTCACGACCACACCTAACTCACCCGACCTTCAGCCACCAAGTCCTTAATCTAGAGGCATCGAACTGCAGCCGAGAATAAGTTCCTTCCTCGGCTAACAATTGCTTGATAAGTCAGATCTACATCCACTACACCTATAGTTGCACACTTGGCCTTCTGGCCGTGTGCTGGCACGCTCCGGATCTATTCATTGAGAAGGACATTTGTTCCTTGATCCCTCGGCTGTATAGGCCGAGGTGATTTTCAGAGGCAACACTTCTTCAACTACTAACATAGCAGGCAAATTATTCATGGACAACTCTTTTAACCATAGGTCAAAGAAGTCACCACATGATCCCATGATTTGGGAAGACTGTTGAGTAGTGTAGAAACTTACATTTGATCAGGAATAGGATGACCAGCATTAGACAAGTCCTTTGCTAATACCTCCATTTTGGTAATATGATCCACCATATCATCATTTTCGTTCATACGAGTGTTGTTATATTTCTCAAGAAACAATTGAATGTATGTTTGAGATTTAGGCCCGTATCTTTCATCCAACACATTCATGATTTCTTTGGCGGTCTCATATCCTTCATAGAGAGGAATCAAATCATCTTCCATATGATTGAGAATCGTAGCAATAGCTAATGCATTATCTTCTTCCCATTTAATATAATTCCGAGATGCGACGGGAGGTCTCTCAGTTTTTAACGTATATAACGTTTTCTCATGGGTAAGTAGATAGGTGATTCTTCTTTTCCATATGCGATGATTGATATTATTGAGCCTCTCTATCTTTGTATTTTCTGCTTTGCATTTACTGGCCATGACTCACAATACTAATAATGAAAACCACAATAATATATAACAAACAATAATACTACAATAATACAATTGTAGTACAACTGTACTTGTAATGCTGTACGTTTGAATATGTCTAATATATATGTACCTATATATATATATATATATTACTTATCTACTGTACATTTATATTACTTATATTATATATAATATGTGTACTTAATTGTAAATTGCTTACTGAGCACAAGATTAATTCAACCTTGTGCAATCAAACTTCTGCCCATCGCTCGCTCCACTTATTCCCAACTTATTGCCCCAAATCTAATACCCAGCAAAGTTTTGATCCTCAACCAAATTCTCACCCAAATTCCGTGAAAAGTCAGGTTGATAATAGAAGAAAGAAGTGAAATTGTCTTGAGTTTTCACTTCTGGTATCTTTCTTGGTGCCGATGAATCTGGTTCTGATGGGCAAATGGGAGACCAATTCGACTCGTCGTTCTTGTAGATTGGAGTTCTATAGAATTGACGAGGCGAGATGTATTGATTCAATGATAGATCCGTCGGCCTTTGGGTCTGGTGAATATGAAGATTCTCGTCAAAAACCGGTGTCGAGTCCAGACGAAATGATTTGAAGTAAGTTGAATCCGAACCCAAATGCTTTGAATGGTTGTCTTTCGGACCCAGATTGAATGCTTCTTCTTTTCTTTTGAACGACGCCTCTTTCTATTGAAAGAACGCCTGTTTGTGATGGTTCTTGTTGAAACAGGGTTCCTGGTACGGGCGATTACACCACGACGGGCCTGGAAGATTGAAATGTTTGGGTCCGTTGTTGTCGTTGTAGCGCGATCCCAAACTATTTTTGTACTAAGTATTCAGACGATAAGAATGAATCTTGCAAGGTCTGAAACTTACTCTTCCTCTCAGGTTTGATTCTCTTTTGAATCAACCATTATTGTTTGAGTGCTGTCTTTGTAGACTGTATTTGTATGAATTGCGATTTGATTTCCCTTGCATCACTAGAACTGGTCTGATGCCACTAAAGGAAAATATAGGAAAGGATCGTTGTGATTGGTGTCGTCAGACTGTTGATCACAATGGTATGGTGTCTTTAATCTTGTCACAATAAGGGAAATCAAATTACTGAAATGAAGTGACAATGCAAGGGGCTGAGGTTCTATTTATAGACCTCAACCATTGTACCTCTTGAGTGAACAGGGGTAACTAATCAATAGTTATACCCTTTCATTATAATTATCAGTATTCATGTACCCTTTCAGGATATGTGAATTTCCTTGTTCAAGTGTGTCTTGATGTACCAGTGTTATGGTATATCTCCTCACACATAGCATACTCATTGTGAAGCCACTTAATCACATGATCATATTCTAACAACATCTGTATTGAACTCTTGTCACCTCAGTTGCAAACGGTTGGCGGTGTCAAGAATTACTAAGACCTTAATTTTGGGACTAGTGACCTTTTCTTTTCTTTAATAGGTAAAACGACACAGAAAATTCCAAAACCTGAATTCAAGATTTCCTTTTTTTTGTTATTGATCGATGGTTCTAACTTCTATGTCTTTTATGTACTGGCTGTGTTAGTGAACAAAGTTAGGTGATGTCATCCATAGGCGTATATATAGATTTAATCAAGAGTGAAGCTTAACTTTGAAATTAAAGTGTTCATTTAGAGTCTATGGTCACTTTTCGATCGCATATTCATATCTCGACCGTTCAGTTTTTAGGTACTAATGTATAGATCACCTCTGCAAATTTTCAGTCAAATTGATGATCGTTAAGGTATCTAACTCGCTTAAACCAATGGACGAATCTGTCCAACCTAAACTGTACTAGCTTTAAGGCAGTTATCAATGCCTTAACGATCATCAATTTGACTGAAAATTTGCAGAGATGATCTATACATTAGTACCTAAAACTGAACGGTCAAGATGTGGATATGCGACTGAAAAGTGACCATAAACTCTAAATGCATAATTTAATTTTAAAGCGAAGTTTCGCTCTGGATATGATCTGTGTGTGTGTGTGTGTATATATATATATACAAGCCGGTTCTGAAGCGGACGTCCGCACTTCGCTAAAGTATGAACGGCAACGCAGCAGCTGCGTTCCAAGAGGCGACGGCGGCTTGGGGCTTGGCTGACGGAGGCCAGAGGCTTCCCAGACTGTTTTGGGCAGAGATCAAGGTCGGAGGAGGTCGAGGTTGCAGGTTCTGGGCAGCGACTCGACCTGCAACTGCTACTTTCTGGGCAAAGCTGCAACCTCGTCGCCGGCGACTCCACCCGACTGCAGACCGGTCCGTCCTACCCCTGGCCTCCTTCCTGCAAGCGGCGCCGCACCATCGAAGCTTGATCGAGGCTGCTGCGTCGACGTCTGCACTTTAGCAACAATGCAGACGTCCTCTTTGGAACCGCTTCGTGTGTGTGTGTGTGTGTGTGTGTGTCAATTTGAGAGGCTGTTCCTAAGGAGCCTAACAAATTTGTAACTTGAATTAGGGAATCCCTATCTCTTTTAATTGATTCTTTTATCCCATCGTAATATTTTACATCATTGAATGGACTCATTTGAAAACAATTATATGATGACAAAACTATCAAAGATTGGGATTCCTTATTTCTATTCAACAACGTATGAAAAGTTCCTTAATTTTGTCTAAGCGATTATATATATATACAAATCCTATCCAGAACGAAGCTTCGCTTTGAAATTAAAGTGTGTATTTAGAGTTTAGGGTTACTTTTTAGTCGCATATCGATATCTCGACCGTTCAGTTTTAGGTACTAATGTATAGATCATCTTTGTAAATTTTCAGTCAAATTGATGATCGTTATCAATGCCTTAAAGCTAGTACGGTTCAGGTTGAACAGATTTAGTTCGTCCATTGGTTTAAGCGAGTCAGATGTTTTAACGATCATCAATTTGGCTAAAAATTTGCAGAGATGATCTATACATTAGTACCTAAAAACTGAACAGTTGAGATGTGGATATGCGACCGAAAAGTGACCCTAAATTCTAAATGTGCACTTTAATTTCAAAGCGAAGTTTTGCTCTGGATAATATATATATATATATATATATATATATTCATAGATATGTTCAGGACTACACTGAATCACTATAACGATATTACATACACCAGAGCAAAAGCTCCAGAAGCATACCTTGCTTTTGCCTATTCGGCCTAACGGGGAATAGATCCATAGCAAATAACATTCATTCTAACAATACATGCTCATTTATTTCACTATTAACTACAACGAAAAAGGCTCACAAGTTTAGAAACTAAACAACTGTCAGAAGAATCACCAAGCCTTTGCCTAAGAACACAATTATTTTACGATTGCTTGCCAATTCAACCAAATAGCCTACCTTGACGTCTAGGATCAGACTTGTCAACCTGAACATGCTAAATTTTACTTTTACCCTTCCCCACAATAGTTGAAGGGTTAGTAGGAGTGGTTGATGTTGGCCAGAGACCCCAGCACCATTATTCTTTGCCTTGTTAGGACTACCCAGAGGCCTGTCTCGAGACTTCTTCTTGCCCAACACACACAAATATATTCTTCAAGAGCCCCTCCGTAGACCAAGTCAACCCCAAGTTCTCCTCTTCTAGCATTGCAAGGGCCAATAGTGCATGGTGATTGTGCTTGGGCTACGGACCTTCCTCCTCTTCTCTTGTCTGATGCGCCCCCGTAACTCGGGTCATCGTCCCCTTTGCTATTGCCGCCGCCGAATTTTCCTCCACAACAACCACCATAGCATTGGTTGCGTCACCTTGCTCCTAGAAATCTTCTCCACCACTTCCCTTCCCTAGAACTCTCCGCCCTGCCTTCAATGTCTCCTTACTCTGCTCCGATTCTTTGTTCAACCTCCTCTGATAAACCACTGGTTTCCTCCCCTTACCATCGATGCCTTGAAATCTAGGTCCCAAAAGACCTAGAGATGATGGACTTGAGGAGTTGGTGCGGAAGACCAAAGACGACAGTTAGGAGTGGAGCCAAATTTTTTTTTTCAGGTAAGGCAAGACAATGGCAGGAGGGGAAGAGAGGAAAATTAGAGGGAAAATATAGATTCTGGAGGCAATTATGAAGATTTTGCCATATTTTTGCCCAATTTATGCCATTTTCACATACCTTGCCTACACCAAATCAGTGTAAACTCAAAAACCCAATCTAGGCAAGTGCCTAATCTGGGCTCTATGTGAATCCGCCCCTGATGGTAGTCTGGTCGCAACCCTTCCGCACATCACCGTTGCTCCATTTACACAGTCGTCCGACCTGGAATCCGCCACCAGCTGCATGGGGCACACTGCACCCACATGGTTCAAAGGACAACTCTAGGGTTTCAAATGCCGAAACCCTAAACTTCCGACTCAACCTCACTGTCTCGTTCACGCACAAAGCAACTCACACCCGTGCCCACCCTCACAGAAGCCACGCCGATCCCCCTCCAGTACTATTCCAATCTTTTTCCGATCAATGATACAGCTGCCGGCATGAGAAAAGCCGATGACAGTCCATGAATTCGGATCCAAATCTAGATGTGGTCTAAGTGAGCCCTGTTGAAAGTTCATGGACCTCCTTTTTTATTCTTAGAATGTCCTCGGCATTGCTAGAGATGAAAAGATACCTCTCCTCTAGGTGTTCATGCACCTGTAGCGTTCCATTCAGTCTCCACATCGATTGAAAAGTACCCATGAATGAGTAATGATTGAAGGCTCTGCAAGTATTAAGCCTTCCCACCATGCATGGGCGGGCTGGAGCCCGTCCGAGATTTTTAGGCTTACAAAAAAAATTAGATGTATACTTAATTTAGGGCTAGACTCGGGTCGGTTTTTCAATGTCAAGGACTGAACCCGGAACCGAAACCGATAACTGATTTTCGGTTCGAGTTTGATGTTTTTTGTATGAAGAACCGATGCAGAACCGAACCGACCATTCTCGGGTCGGTTCCTCGGTTTTTCGGTTCCATTCCAGATCGGTCTCATTCTCGGTTTTGCATTCCATTCCAGATCGGTCTCATTCTCAGTGGACGAGACGACGACTGGAAGAGACTGGACGAGACCAGAAAAGTAAATTGCACCGGACGACGACTGGACGAGACCGGACGACTGGACGAGACGAGGGAGGACCGGACGACTGGACCGTCTGGACGAGCAACAGTTGAGAGCCTGAGAGTCTGAGAAGAGGGAGCGCCGTTTCGAGAGACTGAGAGAGAGTGAGAGTTTGAGGCTTTGAGCCTTTGAGGGAACTCGGGAAGAGTTGAAGAGATAGGGTTTTGATCGAACGGTTAGGATATTATGAGATGAGATGGAAGGCTCTGATTGCATTTGGAAGGCCCGATCACATGAGAAAGGGTCTATTTTACAGAAATAAGCTCACCACTAATGGCCACTTATACACTGACATATGTAATTCGGTTCCAAGTATGTTTTAAAAACAAGGACCGGAACCGAACCGAGAACATGCCTCTAGGAACCGAACCGAAAAAAATGTGTATGCCTATGTCGTAGAACCGAACCGAACCGAGACTTTCGGTGCGGTTCGGTGCGGTTCCTTCGGTTTTACGGTTCTAAATCCCAGCCCTACTTTAATTGATGTGGGTTTAAATGTTTAATTGACGTGGGTAAGTGAGTTTAATTGATTTTAAAACTTATCAAGGTGGATCAGTTGGTCTTCTTTCTGTTGTGCAATTGTTGTGGGTTTAATTGATTTCAATACTTATCATTTTATCAATTATTGTGCTATCTCAGTATCTCGGCCAGGAGATTGGCCTCATTCAAATGTCGAGTAATCAGTTCAAGTTTATAGAGTTAACTTTGCAGATTGGGCTTGGGTTTATTTGCTAACTATTTCGTCCTATCCATGGCTTTATATTCAGAACAAACTTTTGGGTTGAAAAAAAAAACTATATATATGATGTATATTTTTTGTTTATATGTATGTTTGTTTAACGAAGCCACCCGAACTCTCAAATTATCGAAGTTAAACTCCTCTCTGGCTCTTCCATTCTCTCCGTCCATCACAAATTCTCATTCTTCGCAAAAAGCCCTAAATTACGGATTAAATTCAATCTTTGAACACTTGAACTCTCAGGTTCTCATCTCCTCACTCTTGCATTCGCACGCCCGTGCATTATTGTACTAAAAAAAATATGTAGCCCTCCCTATTTTCAAATCCTAGATCCGCCACTGCCACCATGTATGTGTTGTTAGCAACAAACTCCTCTTTTTTCTTCCTCAGGTCACCGAAATCCACAGGTTCATCATCACCTTGCAAAGACAAAGCCAAGGCCAACCAAGTAGTTATGGAGGCAAGGGCGCCCATTAGAAAGTCTTGGTGTGTTGCGCAAACCCTAGCCACGCCATAGATAAGGGCGACTAGAGCAAACTCTTGTCTTCTCAACTCCTTTTTCTCTTCAAGAATTGTAACGCATGAAGTCTTTTTTATCTTAATATATTATTATTATTTTTTGATAAATTAACATAACTTTAAAAACATGTGAGTCAACTATTCAGTGTCACACAAATATGACTGCTCATAAAGAATGAAAAATTATTTGAAAATCCAACTCATGTTTGGCTGTTTGCCCTGAATCAGGTTAAGAAGTTAATCAAGTTTCTGACTCAAATAGTTACTTTTGAAAAATATAATAAGTAGTGCACAAGAGTCCACGTACGGCCAAAGTCTCGACCTTTCGAAGCCGCAAGCCCGCAAGAAGGTCGCCTTCAATGGAGAGTATCTAAAGTTTATATTCTAAATTCTTCCTCACTAGCCACTCACAGCCAGGCACATGGAGCAAGAACCGCCAATCTCTCTGGTTCAAACCCACATCCAAACCAAGTTGCCCATAGCATCACCAATACCTCCAAATGTCTCTAATAGCGGATTTTGCACCTGGGTCTTCTCTATTCCCACACGCCCCAAAACCCAAATCTTCAAACCGACAACTTATTAGGCATTCAAGCTGTTTCAATGTCAAACACAGATTGCTAGTGAATGGGAAACAATGTGGGCTAGTTTCCCAGCTCTTCAGACCCCAAACCTTCAGGTAAGTTTAGTTGTAAATTTCCGTGTTTGATGTAAATGAAGGTCTAAATGCTATAAAGTTCACTGAAAAGGTGTTGAAAATGAAAACCCAGTTCATAATAAAGCCAATATTTGGAGTAGAGGCTCCAAGCTTCAGGCTTTGTCTTAGTCACAATTACTTTCTCTAATGTTATTTTGTGTGCTTATAGCTTAATGTGTAAAGTTCAAGACTGCTCTGCATTGCATACTCATAATTGAAGCTCTGATGTTCAAAATATCAAATTTTTTATATTTCCTGGTTTCGTTAATTGTTAATTAACTTTTTTACAAGCAGGATTAGAAGCTTTTCGAAGGAGGATACAGAAAATGAAAATGATGAGGCTGCAATGTCTAATGACATTTTGAATGGGCAAGATGGGATTTATGATGAGTTGCTTGGAATGTTAAAGTTACTCAGACTACTACAGAAAATTTATTTCTGGCTAAAATAGCAATTGCACTGGGAATAGCTGCAACAGTTACATTGATATCTATTAGCATCAAGGGTCCCACTCTTGGATCATCGAATGGGCTTCAGTTCTTGCCAGAAAGCTCATCCTCTTCAGCAATGGCGGCGGCCCCTGTTAGTTTCACTTTCAAAGCTTTTGGCTACAGCATTGTTCTTCCAGAATATGCACCAGGGTATATGATTTGTTTTGCCTCTTGCTTGTTGGAAAGTTACAGTTTTCTTTTACAGTTGCCTGATGGAACTGTTCTAACATATTTGGTTATAATCAATTGAAAAAATTGAGGTTTCTATCTTGGTTAAAAGTAAGTAGTAAATGGAATGTATCTTTGTTAGTTCCCTATTCTTCACAGTGCAAGTTGTGGTTCTTGGTGAGTTGGGGTAAAATAGAAAATATATATACTAATTTTTCAAACTTTAGTTGTATCTTAATAGATAATCATCTGATGCATTGCAGGTGGATCTACTTTTGGTTGCTTATGGCTGCAGGGTTTGGGCTTTTCATCAGTGAAGAGGCTCTAAATATATGGGTCTGTCCTCTAATCCGGTATTTCTGTTTCACAAGCTTAGACATTTCCATGTTGAATTTATTACTGTTTGATTTCCATGGCTTCAATGCTACTTAAAACTTGTGAATACTCATTTAGAAGACAATATAGGTTGGCATATCTTTAGCCCGGAGGCTATCTTTGGATGGGACCTGGCAGTCATTTGCTGAATCTTTCTCGAGAAATGCTCCGTACATTGTATCTACAACTCTTTGGGTGTATTGGTAATTGACTAAACATGTGATCTTTAGCTATACAACAAATCATGGTTACCTTTTCTGATTCTGAAGAAAATTCTGTAGGGGTTAGTAACGCATGGAGCTTTTCTATAAGATTGTAGGCATACCTCTTTAGAATTCTCTGGTTGACACGCAGTCTTTGTATTGGTAGACCTTGTCGGTTTTAAACGTGACACAATTTGTGTTCATATTTCAGGGGAGTATGCATTAGTGATCTAATACCTTTTTATATGGGGAAGCTTTTTAGACAATCCAGGGTGTCTGATGATATTTTTTCAAAGGTTAGTAGTCCTGCTCCTACCTTCTTGCTTATGGGTTATTTTCATTATCATGCCTAAACATCAACGATATGTACACATTCTTTGCTCATTCTTGGTGCCAGGAATATGAATGGGGTGGGCTCACTAAACTTTTTCTAGGGAGTTTAGTAACTATCTCTTTTCTCGTTTTTCTCTTTTTAAGTTTTCATACTATTAGGAATTGTTAGTTTTATCTTATTGCATATCGTCTTATTTCTCAAACTGAAGGGAAAAAAAAAGATTTTGTTTATAACTGCTACCTTCTTCACAGTGGTGAGAGCTAAATAGCAATCAACCTTTGCCACTTCATGACTGATGAAATGATCTTTTGTTGCAGAGAACAACATAGAGGTTGACTCGTAAGTGATCAGTTAATTATAATCAATACAGTTTCTATTGCTCATAATTAGAGGCCTTAAATAACTTCAAAAACACCCAAAGTCTGCACCCGTCATCCCTGAGCTACAACATACAAACCCAAGTAAGTCATCCAACCATAACACTTAGGCATTATGGATAGAGTTCCAACTGGTGACTGCAAACAGCAGAAGTGATTCTCTTGGGGAGAAATGTTTGGAACTCATGAAGAGATTCTGGAAAGAGTTAGGGATTGATTTCAACTTGTTTCCTTACATTTGTGGGGGTAGTTGTTGAGGAAGGCTGGATTGGGATGAGAGATAGCAGGAAGTATTTCTCTATTAATTGAACCTCAAAGGAAAGAAGGCTAAAGTTCTCGCGGTTGCATTGTGTTAGCTGTCATTTGCATGCTTTGGATGGAAAGAAATCGAAAGATTTTTGTCTTTTTAAAGACTACAGAGGTGCCATGATGGCGGCATAGAGTAAAGTTTTTGTCAGCTTTATGGGCTTCTGTTTGGTAGATGTCAGAGACTACAGACGTTCTTGTATTTTGCTTGACTGGAAAGCAGCTGTAGTTTTCAATCATTAGGGTGCTTTCTCTGCAGCTGTCTATTTGCATTTGGTGTTGCTTTCCAGTTTTTGCTGTTTGTTTCTCTCTGAGGTGTACCTTGTCTCCTTTTGTAGCATCATTTGTTGAGATTGATATACTGTTTCTTTTCCAAAAAAAGAAAAGGAAAAAGAACCGTCCTCTATTCTGGTTCTTGTTATTATTATTTTTTTTTCCAACATGCTATGTCTTTCTTTGGGATAGAACTAAGTTAATAACGTTTTTGGGCTCGGTTTAACAAACTTTTAGTTTATTTTAAAAAAATTATGGAAAATAGTGTGGACTACTAGGCGTAAATGTTGCCGGCATCATTAGAATAGCATGGATGTATGTTATAAAAACAACAAAATATTTCTGAGCACAGGCTACCAGGCTACTTGGTACTGCCCAGGGTAGTGTAGCTCCACTTGTGTTGACTACCGATTTGAGTGTTAATTTAATGAACTTGATCTTGATGATGGATGCAGTTAGGGATTGGCAAAGAGAAAGCTTTAAGCATAACCCGTGCAGTGCAAAGATATGGCAACCTTATTGGTTTTGGTGAGTTGTAGAGCTTAGTTATTATAGATCAGTGTGGTTCTATCTTGAGTGTATGTATATAACTAGATATTGCTCAACCTAAAACTTTAAAACAGAAATTTGTTGCTTTCATGTATATACTTTGCTAGTTCTCATATGCAGTATACTGAATCCTAGTTGAACTCACTATTCTGCTACTATGCTGTAATGCTTTTGTGCATTTTAATTTGCAGTTGAACGCTTTTCCCTTGGAGTGAGAAATCCAACAGCTTTTCTAGCAGGGACCTTAGTAAGTTATCTTGAATACATGTACATAATCATTCTCGCTTATATTGAAACTCCCTTCTGTTTGTTATGAAATCTTGTTGAGAATACATGTCCTAGTCTGATCTTTTTGATTTGTGATTGTGAGCATGGTGGGACATGTACATGTTAATGATTGTGAATCTTTGTCTAGAAGAGCATTGGGTGTGGCGTTTGAGTGTTAAATATTTCCATTTAGTTTTCTTTAGTTACTGCACTGTATGCTCCTAAAAGTTGGTGTATGCATTTGCTTGAGTTTCTTCATTTAAATACTGCGTCCTGATAACATGCTCAAATAAAATGGTATTTAAATAACTCTTTGAATAAAAAAATTACGTGATCAGTTGCTTGTTGGAAGTTCTATTATGAATGGGGAGGGATTCTAAGAATTTTCCAAGTTCATGCACAAGTACCCATTACTTCTTGGGTCATAATTGCGGTTTAGCCATCATAGCTGTTTGTAATCCACAAAGGCACAAACTTCAACTTGAGCTTTATTATCATATATGATCAGTGTTGAACTTTTGATGAACAAAAAGGTCATATTGTTTGATGTCAAGTTATAACATAATGTGGTCAAACCGTAACTGCAGTGAAGCTATGTAAGACATCTGAACTGTTATGTTTAGTTACAGAAAAAAGGAAAAGACTAGAAAGTGAAAATGACAATCCATCCTGTAACTTGACAAATATTCTACTCCTCAAGTCATATACACACATGTACTCAAATATCACTCATTTACCGCTGATTGGTTATCATGCTTTTTTTCTGAGTACAGGGTATATCTCCAGAGTGTTTCTTTGCTGGAGTTTGTTTGGGTGGCTTGATCACCCTTCCGATCCAGGTCAGTCCAGTGCTGTTACAACTTATGCTGCCTTGTAGGACATTCATAAGCTTGTGCTCAACTCTAGTGTAATCTGAATTTATTTGTATGCATTTGCACAATCTAGGCTTAGCTAGGGAGAAGTCAAGTCATATGTAGCCACCTAGAATGCATCCACTTTTTAAACTGTGTAAAATTTTGAAATTTCATGCGTTATTGGTTTTTGAAGGGTTTCTGTACGAAAGATGTTGGAAAATGTGACAACGGAGTAGTATAGACTTTGTATTATGCGGCTATAAAGAAGAAATTGATAACCAACTTTCTTATTTGGCTACTAAATTTTAGTATTCTCTTTGCTTCATGACCTCAGTTCGGGATAGGATTCTTCTTGAGGCCCTGTCTTTGCCCTAGCTACTGTTGCAACAGTTGTGGTATGCAGAGAAACTTGAACCATATATGAAATCATAATTTTGTTTTTACATGAATCTAACATGGAAATTATCCAGGGCATTTGGACTATTTTCCCTTATGCAGTGGCTACATCAACAGCATTGTTCCTTTACCTTCGACAACGTTACTCAACGACGTCAGAATAGGATCCCAGAAATAGAAGACAAAAGTTATTCATATTTGTATTTACAGAAAAGTTGCTGTGATTTGGTTATGGGAAAAGACCCAATAGAAAATTTTGAAATTTGACATCACTACATGTGTAACTTATCATTTAGACTTTTCTTGGAGTCCAGTTTTGAAAATGTAATCCAAATCCCCACAATCCCACATAATGCAAAAAGAATTTTAGAATTTAGCCATGGAGTGTGGATGATGAAGAGCAACAGCATTCAGATTGGTAAGTTCCATTGTCATGTATATGAAAACTAGCCTGATCTATGCTCGTTGCTCAGCACGTCCTGTTCTCAGGAATATTCTTTTATGTGTTTCATGTAATTGTAATACATACATAGATCTTGTAAGGATCAATTCCTTTTTCTTTTTTTTTTTATCCTTTGAGAACTTCATCTGGGTTTGAATCCTTGGTCCACTAGAGATCTGAAATTGTTGAACAGAGAACAAGATGTTTCTTTTGTCCCTTCGAGATGAACATCTCATGAAATATTATTTCATTCCTAACCAAAGGCATTCCTCGTAACAATACTCACATAGTGAGGTAAGCAATGAGCTAAACCATTTGCTTCCCCCAAAAAAGACGACACGCTCGAACTTCATTTAATCTGAGACAAATACATACTTACATATCCACAATGTGTCATATCTCCTGAGTTATCATGTTCCATCGCAATGTGGTACACACGAGGGAGACCACTCATTTTACTAATAAAATAATATGAGATGAACTTGTCCAACAAAATGCAGCTCAAAAGGAAAATTGTAGTGAGCAGGAGTCATCTTCATATGTCGCGAGATTGGAGATATGAAAGCTGAATGATATAGGCTTCTTTCAGCTCAGCCAAAACCTCTGCTATGGTTGGTCTTTTTGATGCATCTCTTTCTACGGACCTTACAGCAACTAGGGCTGCCTTTCTCATGCTTTCAACATCAAACGTTCCCTCTAGGCTCTCATCCACTATTTCATAAGCACCTGCTTGTAAGTAAGGCTTGGCCTGCACATGTAAATCGAAGAAGGCGCAGAATAAGACTAACAATGAAAATATATTTTCACGATCAAAACCATTCATTTTCAGTCTCATATTAACATCATGCATCTAGGAAAACAATCAATGAAGTTAAGGTAGTTTACTCAGCTATCTCTCATCAAACGATGAGCTAGAAACTGAAGGGTAGTAAACCATGAAAGTACTTTGCAGGATGGGAAGAAGAATGAGCAAAGTTGGACGCATTTCTCTTACCAAGGCAGGAAATTTTACGAAAACGATAGAAGTGTGCTTACCCATAACACCAAATTAAAGGAGTCTGGAGTTCCTGAGTGACTCAATGGTTCTCTTCCACAAATGAGCTCCAGAAGAACTACTCCGAAGCTATAGACATCGCTTTTCTCAGTAAGCTGTTGTGTAGAGTAATATCTGCTCATTGAGTTACAAGTATATATATAGCCATAAGTAAATGAAGAAAGTGATCCTTCAGAATCAACAATATATATTATGTAATGTTTTAAAGACATACTCAGGATCAAGATAGCCAGCAGTTCCCTTGACAACAGTGGTGACGTGAGTTGCATCTGCCTGCATTACTTGCTTAGAGAGGCCAAAATCACAAACCTTAGCATTCATCTGCTTGTCCAAAAGTATGTTACTGCATTTTATATCACGGTGTATGATTCGTGGTTCATTTCCATTGTGTAGATAGTCCAATCCTTCAAAAGAAAACAGAGTTATAATTCATATAGAGCTGTCAGAAAATTAATACTATAAGAACCTAAGGAAAAGAAAAGAAAGAAGGATTAATATGGATGAGTAGCTGAAACAAGCACACCTTTTGCAGCATCAACAGCAATTTTCAGTCGGCGAACCCAGCTCAGTGAAACTTTTTTACTCTTTGGACCTGAAGTAGAATTCCTTCATAAATTATAGAATGGGAACACCCCTTGGAGTACTATGTTGGATGAATATAAAGCGTAACTTTGCAGCAAGGAATTAAAAGTTCTTTAATAGGTGCACAATGTTTAAACATACCATAAAGGTGGTCAGCCAACGAACCACAATGAAGATACTCGTAAACAAGTATTTGCTGCTTTGATTCATGACAGAATCCTTCCAAGCATACAAGATTTTGATGGCGAATTCGAGACAAGAGATGCACCTATAACAATAAGAGGCAAGGATAAGGAAGCAACACTGCAAGAAATTCATATTTCTCATGCATCTTTGCCAAATGTAGCACTTCCATATAGACTCAGAAGTTATTAAGGGCTAATGAGTGTCATAATAATTTCTCTTCATATGCTAATAGAATCAGAATAGGAAACCTCATTGACAAAGGAATCAGCCCCAAGTTGGCTTTTATCAAATCGCACTTTCACAGCCACCATTCTTCCATCGGGAAGTTTTCCAAGGTAAACTGAACCAAAACTTCCACGGCCTAAAAGTTGCTTGAAATTGTTGGTGGCTGCTTTAATTTCTTTGTGGCTAAAAACCTTTGCTGAATTCCAGTTACGCATATCTAACATTGCCCCTAAACAGCCAAAAAGAAAGTAAATGTAAGATCTAAGTAGTGTCCACTGAAGTCCCACATACATAATCGAAATGTCTACTTACTCTCCATTGATGTGACATCAGTTCTTCTTTTCTTCACATACAACATTACAGAAATGGTGGCAAGTATCAGCAGGGCAAGTAAGGCTCCTCCAATAGCACCAAGTATAACTGCTATATTACTGTGCCTCGTGTGTTTCTTTCCGGGAAAGATAGTAACTTGTGGTGCCTCAATAGAAGAGTTGTCTGAGCCTGAGAAATCATTGCATGTCATTGTTGAGAAAGATAGGCACAGATTTCCGGATGCTCTGCACAAATTTGGTGCGTCAGAAATAGAGGAAAATAATGCACAGACAATGACAATTCTAATTTCAATATTACCTAATTTCCAAGCTTTCTCTGTTCAAAGACTGGGGAAGAACACCTTGCAGTTTGTTATTTTCTACATTCCTGATGAATGCATGAGTGTATATAACTGAGTGAAACAAATGATCTTATCCAAACGGTAATCGGAAGATTTACAATTCATCTCCTCGTTAATATATCTTAAACTTGTTCTTCCAACGTTAGACTTACAACAAGTGAAGATCCTCCAACTCTCCCAAGCTATCCGGAACCATTCCCTGTAAAGTATTGTTTTGCAAGTCCCTATAAGGAAGAGAGAAATGAAACTACAAGTATCAGCTTTTGGATCCGAAGCTATCTTAGTTATAAGAATGCTGTTGTAGAGAATTAAACTTACAGAATTTGAAGGCTAACCAAGCTGTCCAACTCAGTTCCAAATGAAGTTAACTGATTGAAGCTCAGATTCCTGAAAGTTTTAAGCAATGTAAATCTTGATGTCTTGGCAAAGGAAAGAAAATAACTTGAGGCCATGAAGGAAGAGAACTAGTTGATTACAGTTTCTCAAGACGTGTCAAGCTACCCAGATTCTGTAGTTCACCGGTAAGCGATGTGTTATGCAAATCCCTGGAGCATAAACATATGCAAACATAATTTATTAATTTTGACACTTTACCATGATTAAGACTATTAACACCAGTCCTAACTCCCAAGCAGTCTCAACGGCTTACAGTGTTTTAAGATCCAGCAAGTCACCAATGGCTGGACTAATTGACCTCAAGTTGATATCTGAAAGCTTCCTGAACACACAAACAGTTGGACCATATCAGAGATACCTAGGAAAAATACAAGACACCATATTCTCCAATAAGAGATGAAATGCACATTATGTTCCTTGTGACCATACAATGAGGTAACTATGTTTCCTTCACATTCAACTTGATCCCATTTTGTCGGAGAGCAAGGGTCACCTTGCCATCCCAAATCTAAACCAATTGACTGTTGGATAACCTGAAGAGCTGAAACTGCAACATCATGTAGGAAGCGAATGAGTGACGTGTAGTCAGTTACAGAAATTAGAGTGGACCTTCATTATCAAGTAAGCAAATCAAAACTGTTACCTGTGGTGGAGGAGGCTTCTTCTGGAATATCAAGAATTTCATACACCTCAATTGCATTGATTTGAGGATAGAAGCTGATGCTCTTAAGTGTGATGTTCAAGCTGTTTATTCCCCTCTGCGTGAAGTATAGTGCACTAACTTCTGAGCTTCTTACAGTATAATTCGATTGTGCAACATCACCATTAATCAAGATGTCGAATGAAGGAAACACAGGCAGAATCCCAGCAAAGTAGAGGACAATGTAGTAGTCTGCCAAGGTGTCAAGAGATAAGTTATATGTCAAGGCATCCCTCCGTGCCAAAACTCTCGCAGTTTGAAGGATATCAGCTGGGAGACTCTCCTTTAACCCCAAAAATTGAAGGTAATAAGTTGAGTCTTAAAACCAGTTGACACATGAAATGGTGCAAAGCTTTGATCAGCATCCCATATACGATCATATGGATCCAACGGATACCTGAATATAAATAAACCAGTGACCAAAGCTCCTACAAAAGGTTCAAAGGTATATCAATAGTAAAGAGGTCTAAAGTAACTCTAAACTCTACATACCTCAAGGATCCATTTGTGTTGCCACAATCTATTCGATAACTTTTCCTCAGTGACTTATGTGGGAAATCTTCCATGCCACTTGTGTAAGCTCCTTGGGGAAGTGGCCTAACTTCAATTGAAGTAATTACAGGAACCCCACTATCTGGTATATTATGCAAACAAAAAGAGACTGTGTCCTTATCAACTGGCCATAAAAACTCTTCTATCCAAGGATCGGTTTTTCTGAGATCTATAGTACTAACAATGGCTGTGCCAAGAGATACAGAGAATGATGGGGGTTTCCCAAGTCCATCATAGTCTTTGTACACAAATTGAGCTCTAACAAGAACCAAAAATGACACATTACTCACTGGTAGCCTATAACAGTTGTGAGATTGGAGAATTGGGAAAAACCGAACCGGGACACTAAATGAGGTCCCCTCAATGTAACTGATGGTAGTGGTGTTTCCAGTGGCTATGAATTCATTGTCTGGAATCCATGAGATATTGGAGGAATCGGTGTAATTCCTAGTTCCACCACAAGTTAAGCTCAAGAAACCTGCTACATATGCATGAATAAGCAACATTGGACTGCATGAAAGAATACTATAAACCAAAACTCTGTACTTGAAATGCATACCATCTTGATCAGAGAAAGCAACTACCCAAAATCCAAGGAACAGAAAGAAGCCAACCCAAAAACACAGAAGGTCCATAAATGGATCAGCACCAAGAAAGTTAACAATCTTGAGAAACCAGAGAAACCCAAAAGCATTGACACAAGAAAGAAACTAAATAGACTTAACTTAGTTTGTATACCCAACTGGTCCATCATTAAAAGTTAGAGGAGGATCAAAAAGGGTGAAGAATTCAAAAGATATTGGAAGAAAAATGATTATTCTTTGGTGGGGGAGACAAATTGATGAGTTGGTAATGAATAAGAAGGGTAACTATATTACATTGAAGCTGTAAAAAGGAGAAAAACAATACTGTGATTGAGGTCCATGGCACAATGTGATGATGAAGGCGTGGTGAGGGAGGCATATATAACTAATCATTTGCTTTATGCGTATATATTAGGGTGATAAAACAATAATTTCTTTCCACCATGCACGAATAGTGCTAATGGTTAGCACCGTAGTAGCTGTTGAAAAGCAGCTTTTGAAGAAGTTGACCACTTTCAGTTGAAGAAAACCAGTAAAGAGCATGACCTGAATCTGGGTATATACCAAAGTATTAATATGGAATAAATAAAATTAAACGTGGAATATCGTTATTAGAGGGTAATAGTAGGGAATGCTCTCATGCTAGATTAGTGTCAGAATGCGTATAATACACTATAAATGTTTTCTTGATAAGACACATATCTGACGAGAACATCATCAAATATTTGATGATCATAGATGCCCCTTCTGCAGGTTTTAGCAAGCATAAAATGGTTTGAGGTTGGCCCCATCAACAAGCAACACTGAAATGAAATAGGTCAAATGCTTGAAATGCAAGGTTCAGTAGTCTTTAAGGTGGTTTAGTGGAAGATGATTATGCATAGGATGCTTAATGGAGGGTGCATCAAAGCAATGAACTTTTCTAGTTCTCTTTTTGTATTGCTTTTGCTTGCAGATTCAATTTCATTCTGCTCCAAATGCTATCTTTAGTGAAAAGGAAAGGTGCTTTGTGACTTTGTGGTGGGAACCAAATCGATCATTCGGGATATAGTGACATAAAGATGAACCAATACCTCATGTACGTTGCTCATGCATCGATCATGTATGTTCCATTAATATACATGTTTAATATTTGCAGATCCAAGGTTGGTAAGCCCTTCTTGCCACATAGAGGTGGAAAATAAGAACTGCATTAGGGCCATTACGTATCCGCTTTGCCCATCTGGAAATCCTACGATCTTCAATTTTTAGTCTATGGGGAGATCAAAAAACTTTCAAGCCTCAAACTCAACGTCCTCCATAATCTCTGTTGCAATGCCGTGGTCTTTCGAATGAAAAATACTCCATGTCTCACATGCCTCAACTATGAGTTTTGAGGAATTCAGATCCATGAGATCGATAAAGGGTATGGATACCCTTCATCGGATGGAATGGCATTGGATTGAAGCCATACAAACGAGCCAGGCACCGACTTGACTGAGTTAAATTCAAGGGGGATGATGTGCTAGTAGGCTATGGAGTTGCCATGTATGAGCATTACTCGGGAGAAAAAGAAACTTACTCTGAGCAAATTAGATTAAGCAAAAGAAACGCTAGCTTCCTACACTGACTGCACTTTGTGAACTTGGCTAGAATATATGCACATTTTCAGGGCAACCTGCCAATGTCTCTACAATTTTAAATAATGAACCTTTATCCCATAAAATAGGTTGAGTTCGTGCTTAATGCCATATCCTAGCTAGCATAGTGCATACTTTTGCACTTGTCCTTGTAGAACAGAAGGCTTCAATCACCTCCACCGCTATAAAATATGGGACTTATTTACCAACACAGCGGTAGTGCACGAATTAAGCCTCACTGTTATTTTCATTAGCTCCTTCCCATTGAAGATATCCGTATCTACAAACTAAGAGATATATATTGTCAATCCCTTTGACATGAGATATCAAGTTTCTACTTCAAGCTGTTCCTAACTATATTGTTCAATTTGTTCCATCAACTAACAAAAGAGTGGAACATCGGTTAGCTAATCATAATTTTAAGAATAATGTTTACTCATGCAGGGGCGAAGGCACATAGATACCACTATACCACATGGGTCCGTGCCCCACCTCATTTAAAAAAAAAAAAAATTTTAAATTATTTTGTGATATTTTACATTTAATAAACTTAATTTAATTTTTATTTTTTTACGTTTTTCTTTTCCTAAAATAAATAGGGCTGCACACGGATTAGGTTGTATCGGTTTTGACTCCAAACCATCTTTATGCCAATGTGAGCGGTTTAGACATTTTGGAGAACTGGTCATAAAAAAAAAAAAAAAAAAAAAAAAAAAAAAAGCTTAATCCGACCAAATCCAATCTAATTAAAGATGGTTTGGTTCGATCGGTTAGGCGGTTTTTACCTATATAATATTCACATATTGTTTAAGAAAAAAAAAATCATAGTAAAAATTCAATCTCAATAATTGAAATTATGTTAAATTATCTAAATTTAAAATTCAATAATTAAAATCCAAAACATATAGTCAAAAACTAAAATCTAAATTAGATTCAAAGTGATTCATTTATTTAACGAATTAGCCATCAGTACCAGCTTAATATGATAGTATTAAGGTTCAAAGAATGAGAGATTGAGAGATCAGAGATGTGATGTGAGATGATGTACTAAGGTTTTAGGTCTTTGGGCCTTGAATTCATTATATGGTAGTGTATCATTTAATAATAAAGTTATAACTGGAGATTTATAACTTACTGAGAACAAACCGGACAAATGAATATATATATATATATATATATATTTATTATGTGTATATATAAATTTTTTTCTCTTATATTTCAAACATATTGGTCGGTTTGGGTTCTGCGGTTTAAGCACAAGAGAAACCAAACCAACCCAATTCATAAATAGTTTGGTTCGGTATTGAACCGATTTTCAATTTTTAAAGTTAAAAAACCTTAACCAAACCATATTTATCGGTCAGTTTTGGCTGGTTTGGCCGGTTTGTACCATGTTTTGCACACTCTTAAAAATAAGCACCTTTAGCAGACTCTCTATTTTCGCTCATTAGCTATTTTGGAGAGCATGTTTAGCTTTTTATCTATTTTAGTACCTGCACCAGACTCTTAAGTAAGTGGCTCTCCATTATAACTTTTAGCTATCTCGCTCCTAAATATAGAGAGCAAGATGAGACTCTACATAATTTAAAACATTCATTTTGAGTTATTTTATGTAATTTATAATTACATTTAAACTATTTAATCTTCATTTAAAAAAATAAATATAAATCTAAAATTAGCTAAAATAGACAATACTGATACAGTCGTATTTCTAAAATGACTAGCCAAAATAACTTTTTAGCTATTTTAGCTAAAATTTGACTTAAAATGGCTAGCATTGCTAAAGATGCTCTAAGTACTTTATTTATTAGACTGATGTAATTATTCTCTCATTGAGTTACTTCCAAAAAACAAATTTTGATAACTAATGCTAGAAGTAATGATAAACTAATTTTCATTCTTGTTCTTAATATCTACTAGCCTCATATCCGCGTGCCTGCGCTATGCACATAAGAAAAATTAATATATATAAAATTTCATTTTGTCTTGATTAGAAAAATATCGAGATAATGAAATCACCTATGAGTTCCCACTTGCGAAGATATGCTTAGAAGAAGATGAATGAGCGGAAAATCAGGGATTTAGAGATGGAATTGGAGACTGTACGAGGAGGATCGTTAATCAAATGCATATCCCTCTTTCTCCATAAGCTCAACAGAATGGCATTGCGTGTGTTAAACCTCATTTAAAATGGTAACTAGATAGTTATTTGGACGTTCATGGTCTTTAATTATCCTGTGGCTTCCATCCGTATGCAGCTCATGTATTCTTAAGAAAGTCTAAATGATAATGTCTTCATTACTACTTCAATGTCTAACAATTCATAATCTCTAAATATGAATTACCTTATTTGGCCTTCTAAACTTGGAAATTATGAATTTCTTGGTAGAAAAAAAAATGTAGGAATTGATTGTCTGATTTCCTCACTTCAATTTCCATCAAAACAATTTCCATCCCTGTGTAACGATGTATTCTTAAGAAAGCCTACATGATAATGTCCTTGTTACTACTTCAATGTTTAACCGATGTGTTTTGGATGAAGGAAAAAAAGATGAAATTTAAATGAAAATGAAAAATTCATATTTCTAAACATGAATTAACTCATTTGGCCTTTTAAACTTGGAAATTATTATTTTTTGTGGAAAAAAAATATGAAGGAATTTATTGTCTGAATTCCTCACTTTAATTTCCTTCAGAATATGTGTCATTTCAAATTTTCTTGTAGGAGTTTTTCTTATTTCTTTATAGTTTCCAAAACAATATATATTTTTTCTTTAATTATTTAATTTGTTTTAAACTTTCTTAGTTTATTGCGAAACACAAAAAGTGCTTCGTTATCAAGCACTTGAGGTAAGGAAGTTGAACCAATCATAAGCATCCGATTAGTCTCTCATTCAACAGCTTGCTTTTCTTTGATAAATTGTTTTTTTAGCCACCCAATCAACTCGTTTCCACCTTCCATGTCACCCAGTGAAAAAATTGAGTCAATTTTATCAATAAAGATTATTGTCGGCTACTTACATTTAGCAACTCCAAAACGTGCAAAAATCAAATTCTCACCATATTCAATTTTCAATGATGAAGCATCAATATTTTAAAATGTAGTTTTTGCTTCGCTAGCAATTTTTTGGGCAAATATCAATTTTCCTACTCCCAGTGGACAAACAGTAAAAGATTATTTCGAGGATACCAACAATTCGAAGAGTGATCATAAGAAAATGCCATAAGGACATATCCCCACAGCTTCTTTAGGATAATAAGATTTCACGATGTCATTCCATCTAACAACCAGATACTTGTCCATACTCTCTTTATGGATAAGCTCAATATGGAATTGGTCCAAATTCTTCAACTTTTAAGGGAGCTCCCTATTACCATCACGAAAATTATCCACACATCTTTCTTGCAGAATATCCATCAAGAACTTCAAAGAGTATGTTTTCCATAATGAAAAAGTGAAACCAATTTGAATCATGTAAGACCGGACTCATGGACAATAAACGACCATCAAACCACTGTCGATTAGTCCTTTGTATAACCACAATTGCTTCCTCCGCTTGAAACGATACATATCCAAATAAAATCTCAGAGATTTTGACACTAATAACACCATCAAATCTTGAAAAAAAATCACGAAATCTTTGCTCTGTAGTACCCTCCCACAAACCAAGCACAACTAATTCATAAACCTTTCCATTCGACGGAAGAATAACAGGGCAATCATTACACTAAAACTGCTGGAATTTTTTTTTGGGGTAAAAACGAGGAGAGGACAATACCATGTTCTCCCTTGGAAATTTATTAATAAATAAGATATTACAAACGGGGTGGAGGGTTAAACCAAGTCCAAACCTAGAAGATTACAAAAATTCTAGCACAATATGTTGGAACATTCTAAAAACGAGTCATAGAACGTAAACAATATTATAGAAATTGAGTAGATTCTTATACTGTTGAATAAGAGATATTTACAAAGGAGCCAAGAAATAGATCCTAGAAATGATGAGTCTAGAACCACAAACTGCCAGCATACTTAGATCAAGGGAAGCGAAAGCCTTCCCACCAAGTATGTAATCTATGACCACCTCACCAAGATCTGATATTATTTCTTTGAGTACAATGAAAAGGTGGCTGTCTTGATTGACCTTCAATTCCCTCAAAACATCAGCTAGAGTAAACTCAATATCTGGCGTTGCTTGGTATGGAGTACAAAGACCAGATTTAATCAACAACCTAAATACTCCACATGTGAGAGGGCTTGGAGGAGAAGGAGGGCTTGCAAAAGGGCTTGGAGGAGGAGGAACATTAGTGCTTAAAAAAGAGTACTTTCTCATTAATTTTCAGTACACAACATTGCTAAGGGGACTCTCTTGAACATATTGAGAGCCGTCATGGTCTCTCAAGGTTCAAAAGGTCGACTTTATTAGTTTATTACACATTTTAAATTCTAAAAAGATACAACAAAACAATTAAAATTGAAATTAATGGAATTTTAATTGATGGAGTTCTATATTCCATCATTTCAAAATTTCCTAAGAATTTAAAAGTGTCTCATCCAAATGCAGCGCTATTGAAAGAAACATGTAATGTTAAGACTATGATATACCCTCACAATTATTAAGTTGTGCATATTGGAAAGAAGATGAATGATGGGCAATTCACAATTGTGTATTTGTATCCTTGATGAACACAAGATACAAGGACAAACTGCAAACAAAGACATAAATCAAATGGCTAGCATTCAAGAATTGCTTCACAAAGGACTAACATTTTAGAACCTTTAAGCAAAGACATAAATCAAGGGACTAACATGCTAGAACCCTTAACCAAAGGACTGACTATTTTAAGTATCAAATATATGCTTCCAACAAAAGAATTTTGTGTGGCAAATGACCTCGACAGAAATTAACATTCAAGTGTGTTAAATTTTTCTAAGAAACTCTTAAATCCAACATATGTCAATGAGCAGCAAGTCTTTAAACCAAATAACTTTGCAAGAACAATACAACAAATGACTTGATCACATGTCACCAAACATCAAACTATTTACTATCTTCTGAATTTGAATCATACATCACCAAAAAAATCGGTACAACATATTCTTAGATTGTTCAAAGTAGACTGAAACCAAACAAATGGCACCTAAAAATCTAATGTAGCAAATGCTTTATATTTCTCAATATCACAAGTATGTTAAAGAAACTAGAATTACCGGAGATGTGATTTCAACACCAAGAAAATTGAAATTACCATTAATGAGATTCTTTTGAATAAATTGATACAGTAGTGCTTTAATATGTTATTAGCTAAGTAACATAATAGTGTTGAGAGAAGGAAATATATAATAGAGGAGTATATATTTGTTATTAACTAAGTACCACCATCTTACTATATTGTAGCCGCAAGACAATTGCATGCAAGGTGGGTGATTATTGGCGCATAAGAAACTATTACTTTAAGGAAGAAGGAAGGTTGGTTGCTATTGTGATATAGAATGGTAGATTGCGAAGGGAGATTGACTCTTGCACTTGACATTAGATTGAAAAAAAAGTTACAAGCATGAAAATCAGTACTACTACATGGGGGGTTCTGATCATCATGTAATAATGAGTTGAATGGTCGAGGACTCATGAAACCCTCAAGATAACAAAGAACATTGTCAACCATGATCAATCACCCCTCAATCAAACCAACACAACCCCATCTACTCATAAGTGACTGACATAACTGGTAAACCTTCTTTTCACTTAGACTATAAAAGAAAAGATATATGTTAGATAAGGCGTGAGAACCAATCATAAGCCATGGAAGTGAAATAACTCTAGTGGCTCGCCAACACCAGCATACTGCATGAGACTAAAATTGATCTGAAATGGGCAGCCATTATTGAATCAATCACAACATATCTTCTGGTAATTTTTTAGACCACCTGCTATTGTTGTTGCTGCAAATCTCCTTTTTGGCCCATCTTATCCTAGTTTGCACATGTGTAATCAACTTGGAGAACATTTTAATCAATCTAGATGAAATTGTAGTAGTGATCACCAGCTTGTGGCGCAATAAAATTGTTCTTGACAGACGAGGGTGTATGCATGTATGACATGGAAGCTTCTGTTGGTAACCATTGGCCATCTTATCCTAGTCTGTTGAAGGAAGATCTATTATGAGGAATACTTCGTTTACTTGTTGGAGTGACCTTTCTGATGCATATAATATTGTGCTAGCGAAAACGATAAACTCACAAATTGACTGACATGGATACATAATGCTTTAGAATTAATTTCTTAGAACACCTGGCTAACCTAATCTATCCAACCTGAACTATTCATACTTATAATTGTAAACTGTAGTTATGAATGCCTTAACGATCATCAATTTAGTTAAAAATTTGTATAACTGATCTACTCATATAGACCTAAAAACTGAATGATTGAGATCATCTCTTACTAATACACACACACACACACACACATTTTTGAATAGAAAGCATCTCAATTTCATTCATCTCAAGCCAGAATGGTCATTACATACCCTTCCGTTGCCAACTATAGACAAAATAAGAAGATGTGGTATATAGAAATAGGTCCACTCATTGAACATTCAATGCTCACTAAAACTAGGGAGCCTAGAACAAAACACAAAGGGTGCACAAAAAGTGCATAGCTTCCTAAAAACAATAGGAAATTATTGGAAATAAACAACTTAAACCTAACTGAAACCATAGCAGCCCAGTGAAGCCCAAAGAGGAAGAGCCCTGGCCCAAAACCCAAACAAAACTGGCCCAACCCAAACCCAATCACAACTCCGTTCGCACACCAATTGCACATACAGCACAGCCAACGATCCCCGCGCTGCCACTCTAAGCCTCCATCAACGAAAACACCACCTCGACCATCTGAAAGTCCCAAACGCTAGACATTCCCAATAGATCGAAACCAGACTGGTTTGAGTCAACTCGAAACAACAAATATCGCAAAACCATTACAAGTCGACATTGCACATGGAATCGATGAGAATCAAGAACCAAATCCATGTCACGTCATGATAGACAGTCCTAAGAGGTTGTAATTAAAACCACCGCGCCTCAAGAGTCACACCAAAAAAACCATGCCAAACAATCCTGTCAAACTTCGAGCGCTGAACTCTCAAGAAGCCACTACCAAGCACTAGCACCAATCGCTTATCTAGCAGCAAACCAACAACGTCGGCGAGGCTAAAGGCTAGCCCAGACGCCGAGCCGCTGTCAAATGAGAAAGATCTTGTAGATGTTGACCTCGGTCTTAGGGCACGTAGCAATTGTGTTGAGATACAAATACATAGTTTTTCATGAAAAATTCTGTAGTTGATAATTAAGAATTGAATACATAGTATCATCCCCCCCCCCCTCCCGGTTTTTTTGCTGTTATTAGCACAGAAAAACAGCAATGAGTACAGTACCATTTGGTCTAGTGGCAGGATCTCTCATTTGTAAGTGGAAGGTTGTGAGTTCGACTCACGAAAGACTAATTGTAGCGTTTGAGTTGTTTATTTAATAAATTAATTCATTTTAAAAAAAAAAATAAAAATAAAAAACGACAATGAGCTTCAGTCTTTTAGATTTTTTATGTAATTTTCGTTGGATCGGGTTCGGGTAAAATAAGACCCGGCCCAATTGTACCAAAAACCCTAATTCGGACTCTTATAGCTCCTCGGCTCCTCCTCCTCCTCTATCAGACTCACAGTGAGAGAGAGAGAGAGAGCGAGAGAGAGAGTCGAAAATGGTATCGGGGTCAGGAATATGCGCGAAGAGGGTGGTGGTGGACGCTCGGCACCACATGCTGGGGCGATTGGCGTCGATCGTGGCGAAGGAGCTTCTCAACGGGCAAAAGGTGGTGGTTGTCCGCTGCGAGGAGATTGCCATCTCCGGCGGCCTCGTCCGGCAGAAGATGAAGTACATGCGGTTCCTCCGTAAGCGCATGAACACGAAGCCCTCCCACGGCCCCATCCACTTCCGCGCTCCCGCCAAAATCTTCTGGCGCACCGTCCGAGGGATGATTCCGCACAAGACTAAGCGCGGAGCCAATGCACTTGCTCGGTTGAAGGCTTACGAGGGAGTCCCACCCCCCTTTGATAAGATGAAGAGGATGGTCATTCCTGATGCTCTCAAGTCAGTATCTTAGACCTTTTTGTTTCGCTTCGCTTCCAATTGTTTGATGATGAATTGTTTCACTGAAATTTTGGTTTGGTTTCGAATGTGATTTTAGGGTGCTGAGGCTTCAGAGTGGTCACAAGTACTGCTTGCTGGGTAAGCTGTCGTCCGAGGTTGGGTGGAACCACTATGATACCATCAGGGTAAGACTGAGCTCAACTTCATGCTTTGTTTTATATCTCTCGTTATTTTCGAATGTGAATGTAGGCATTGTGTGACATTGAGCAGTTTAAACATAACGGGAACAGGAATAGGTTCTAACCTGGAGGCTTCAAAAGGCTTAATTGAGCTAGTGTTGTAGGGTTAATGTACTTTGCTAGCATTCGTTACCATTTAGACATATCATTATCCATGTATCTTCAGAATTCTACACTTACTGGCTTTCTGTCCTTTACTTATTGTGCTCTTTCACTGAGATGGGTTTGATTTGCTTTAGAGCTTCCCTTAATCTTGACGACTGGCTTGCTTTTTGAAGATCCTTAATCCTTATCTGGCTGGTTGTGGGTTGATAGATGTATAAATCTACTGGCAGATTGGCATTTTTGTTTGTCCGGTTTTCGAATACACAGTCACATCTTGATGTTCTTGAATTTAAGTTGCATATCTGGCTTTTCAACTTGTTTTTATATCTGGTTCACAGGAGCTAGAAAAGAAGCGAAAAGAGAGGTCTCAGTTGGCTTACGAGAGGAAGAAGCAGCTAAACAAGCTCAAGGTGAAGGCTGAAAAGGCTGCGGAGGAGAAGCTTGGCGCCCAGCTTGAAATCATTGCCCCTGTTAAGTACTAAATTCTAGGGACTAGTTAGTATGATAGAGTTTTGGCTGATGTTACTTCCTAATGAATTTCCTACAGATTTCTTGTCTTGTTTGTTCAATCAATGAATGGGATCATAAATTTTGATGAATTTTCAATGGTCATCTGGTTTATTTTGTCATGATTTTGGCTTGATCGCTTCCTCTGTTGTGACTCCTTGCTCTCATAACTTTCATCTTAGTAAATTGCGAGTTGGTGGTCTGTAAATTTAGTGGTTGAGGCCTGTTCTTAATTTTATGATATGGATATGGAAGAAATAAATTAGCAGCAACTTTATATACAAATCAAACTGATATTTTAACTAGTGGCACAAAATTTACTGCACAATTACTATCATCTTTCAACCTATGCTATTGTCCTCCCATTTACCATCATCTTTTGTCCCTTACTGATGGGATCCATTATAGGCATCATTGGAATTTAAATCATACAAAATTGTTTGTTTTATTGGAGTCATTGTGTTTTTTCTAAATCGTTGCATTAGTGAAATACAATGGGTTGTTTTAAAGCTCATGCTTATGATGAGTTAGAATGAAATTAGAGCATAAACCGTTACGGTGTTGCCATTGAGGACTAAAAGAAAAGACTGGGCATAATATGCTGATATAGTGTGTCCTACCCCATGCCATTTGATCTCTCTCAATAATTCCCAACACCAATGCTTAACCTCAGGAGTTGGGGGCTTAGTTTGGATGTCTGGACTCTGGAATGAGTGGATTTGTGGGTTTTGATAAGCTCGTGCGGTTTCAAACCTTCAATTAGAAACAAGGACTAAAATATCGATAGTCTAAAAAATAGAAATTTCTATAGAAATATCGAAAAAATAGAAATTTCGATAGAAATATTGAAAAAATAGAAATTTCGATCTAAGTAAATTTTTGAAAAAAAAAAATGATGAAAATTTAGAAAGTAACATGGAAATCATTAATGAATTTTCATGAAATGTTTCCATGATCAGTTACCTATAGTATTTCAAAAAGAGTGTTTGATAAACTTAATTGTATAAGATTGTAGTAATTTGGAGTATAATAAGATACACTGACTTGTCAAAGATATGAAATTCTACAAGAGGAATCTCAAAAATGATATAAATAGGAGATTAAGAGAGTTAATTATTAATTATAATAATATTTTACAATTAAATAGATATGTTAAAAAAAAACATTGGTCTTCAAATAAACATAAAAAGAAATAGAAAATGGTATGAAAATTTTTTATTTTTATTTTTTATAATAGAGCAGAATGTTTACTAGTCAGCAAATTAGATAATTAGAAGATTTATAAGCATGGAAGGAAAAGAATCAAAGAGCGATGCATGACCCTATAAATTTTTAAAGTTTTCCTCTTTAGATGTTATTCAGTTTGGTCGGATTGGATAAGGACAAGGCTAGTTTTCACGAGCCACAAATCGCAAGAGGTGGTGACAATATCGGAATTTTGGGAGCATATCAGGAATATTGCAAAAACTTCAAATATTTCCTGAAATATCGTTAAAATTTCGAATATTTCAAAAATTTCTCATGATATTCTCTTCATAAGTCAAAGATATATTGAGACCCTAAAAGAACGAAAATATGGCGGAAATTTCGAGGATATTATCGATTTTTTAGTCCATGGGAATATCGCAAAAACTTCGAATATTTCCTGAAATATAGTTAAAATTTCAAATATTTCTGGAAATTTTGAAAATTTCTCACGATATTCTCTTGATAAATCAAAGATATATCGAGACCTTCAAAAAACGAAAATATCGCAGAAATTTCGAGGATATTATCAATTTTTTAGTCCATGATTTAGAAACTCATATAACTCAAAAGCAGTTTGTTGTTGTGACGAAGTATATACAAACATTCAAGTCAACAAAACCACATTCATCATTCAACACACCTGACATTTACATCTTAATGACAGAAATTAATATGTATCAACAAACATTAACCTTACTATATAGATCTAATCAATCTAGGTCAAAATAACAAACGTAATTCAGGATGTTGATAATCAATAGCAAGAACTTGAAATTCCAGATAATGCCCCAAATAACAGTCACCATCCACAAACTGCATATCCCCATAAGATTAGCCATCCCCTAAGCCAACTGACTACAATCCCATAAAACTGCCATGAATGTGGCAAGTATACGTGTAACTTGGAAGCATGAATGGTCTCGAGTCATTTAAAATGTAACAGAGGCTAAATTGATACGCAGGTTATGGTATTCTCCCACCTTACCAAACATATCCCAAAAGAAAGAAATTGACAAATACATATTATGACTTGCATTGATTCTCACCTCAACATGCCAGAGTTTGATGGAGAGTAGCATCGCTTCAGAACTAGAACACGCGTTAGGGCAATCATCACAAGAGCAGCCTAATGAAGTGTCAGCACATGAATAAGCTGACATGTTCATGAACTGCATTTCGGATGATTCACGAGTCGGAAACTTGAAGTCAATGGCATAAGGTGAAGTAGGGACAGCAGGGGATGCTTTCTTTCCAAGAAAATCAAACCATTTTGTACAAACTCAAATGAAAGCATTACAACTTATAGATAAAAATAAAGTTAAGTAACAAAAAACACTAATTGCTACACATTCAAATTAGCAGGTCACCTTCAAAACTTTTAGCACCGGCATCTACCAAGTCTACGGATCGGAATTTAACATCCTTGCAGGAGTGTGTAGTCCTTGTCCAAAAGTGTCACTTATGTAATAGTCAATCCCAACCACAGTCATATTGCCACTAACCTGAAAAGACAAACAAATGTAAATTTTGATAATGAGATAAATCAAGATACGAGAAAGGTTACTAAATAAATATTTGCATTGAGATATTTATTTAATAAGAAAGAAAGACCAAGAGCTAGAACCCAACAAGGGAATAGCAGCAAGCTCAACAGAACACAAACACAACAAAAGAAAAAAAAGGCAAAAAAAAAAAAAATTAGCACATTGGATGCTTTGACGCAAGCAGGAAAGGATCTATAACTAGCGGGCTTTCTCAGGTAAGGATATCCTTACCTAAGCTTATGGAACGGATTTTCAGTTTTTGGACACTTTTCAATCACATATTCAGATCTTAACCGTTCATTTTTTAGGTCCTAATTTATACATCATCTCTGCAAAATTTCAGCCAATTTGATCATCTTTAAGGCATCCAAAACTGCAATTTACACGAACGAACCGAATCTATAGAACCGGAACCGTTCCTGTACATTGTTGTAAATTACAGTTTTTAATGCCTTAATGATCATCAATTTGGCAGAGATGATGTATGCATTAGGACCTAAAAATTAAATGGTTAAGATGTGAATATGTGATCAAAAAGTGGCCAAAAACTGGAAATCCGTACCTAAGCTTAGGTAAGGACATCCTTAGCCAAGAAGGACTGCTCTACCTAGAACACATAACAACAACCAAAATATTTTGTAGAGAAGATGTATATATTAGGACCTAAAAACTAAACAATTAAGATATGAATATGTGATCGAAAAGTGGCCAAAAACTGGAAATCCGTACCTAAGCTTAGGTAAGGACATCCTTAGCCAAGAAGGACTGCTCTAACTAGAACACATAACAACAACCAAAATAGCTAACCGGGAAGTCTCTGGTCCACATGAGAGATTCAAATTAGTATTCAAAGGTTTGAGGTTTAAAGAGATGAGATTGCTTGTCACTGTATTGACAATGGGCTTTAGGTTCACAATAGGGGTTTGGACTAATTCTTGAAGATCATATTATTTGATTCCCTCCACAAAGAGTAAACCAAAACAGAGAGGCAAATTCTCTTGGTCATATTCGGGGGCCAAATTGATCATCGTTAAGGCATCCAAAACTGCAATTTACACGAACGAACCGAATCTGTTGAATGGTACCGTTCCTGTACATTGTTGTAAATTGCAGTTTTGAATGCCTTAATAATCATCAATTTGGTTGAAATTTTGCAGAGATGATGTATACATTATGCCTAAAAACTGAACGGTTAAGATGTAAATATGTGATAGAAAAGTGGCCAAAAACTGGAAATCCGTACCTAAGCTTAAGTAAGAACGTCCTTAGCCAAGAAGGACTGCTCTAACAAGAACACATAACAAAAACCAAAATAGCTAACCGGGAAGTCTCCGGTCCACATAAGAGATTATTAGGATTCGAAGGCTTGAGGTTTAAAGAGATAAGATTGCTTGTCACTGTATTGACAATGGGCTTTAGGTTCACAATAGGGATTTGGACTAATTCTTGAAGATCATATTATTTTTTTCCCTCCACAAAGAGTAAACCAAAACAGAGAGAGGCAAATTCTCTTGGTCATTTTCGGGGGCAACCCTAAAAGCTAGTATTAAAAGTGCAAGGGCCCGACTCATGAAACATCAATGTTGGCACCCATCATTCAGCATAACAACTAGTACAAAATGATCGAGAGGACATACCTAGTACCAAAAACAAAAGAAAGGTTGGAAATGTAGAATTCATACGGCATTAAGCTTAAAAGTATAGACATCAAGTCTGACCTCAGAGACGGACGTCACATTGATATAAAGGCTATGATTTGGGGAGCATGATAGCTCGCAAAAAAGATTGAGATAGTTCCTCAAGCATGCCTGACAGCCTCCAAGAAATCTAGTTGCCTGCAACAGAACATGCACCACAGTTAAGTATAGACACAAAAGATTCTACAGTTAAGGATTCAGATAGTTCCTCAAAGCTAAAATAGTTGAGGATAGGCATATCAATTAGGATCTGAGGTCAGGTTTCTTTTATGCATATGAGTATTTGTAAGCAACCTGCCTTTGATAACTAGCCATGTAAAATATTTTAACTTTGGAGAAATGGGAAAATCCTAGATACACTTGCAATTGTTATCAGAAAACTAGCCATTCTCAGACAAGCTGTCACAGACTTATAGACACGTCTCAAATAAAACTATGCATTAGATGTGTGGTTCCAGATCATTTTATCGAATATTCCACCAGAAATACAATTGAGAATACAAAAAATTACTTCAACCACTGCAAATCTCAAGCAAGCATTGAGAACCAAAACATCTTAACTAGTATCATCGATCCTAGGAATTTCGGACGAGCATTGCATGATCAACAATAGTTCGATCAATAGCTAGGGTATACAAACGGTGACATTCCAACCAAGTACCCATCTAAAACCTAAATGAACCACCATCTCCATCCAATTTTCCAAACGGTAACTCAATCTTCTTCTTCTATAGAATTAAAAAAAAAATCTTCCATTCAATTTCAATTCTACCATTGATCGTAGAAACAAATAAAGTTCAGATGTTTCCCAACTTCTAAAGAAACAAAGAAAAATGGGAAGAGAGAGAGAGAGGAAGAGATAGAAGAAGAAGAAGAAGAGAATTAACAAAGTAAAATAAAAAGTAATTGAAAAATAGTTTTTTGTATAAAATATTATTATAACCCCACAAAATACTGCACCACATGTGATCAATTTTAACAAAAAGTTACAAAAAATTAAACTGAGGTTTCAAATTGATTTGTTTTTAAAACTTTAGGTTTGATCACTTTTAAAAATTTAGGTATCATTTTGATCATTTTTGAAAGTTAGATATCATTTT
The DNA here is from genome assembly GCA_024704745.1 of Rosa lucieae. Taxonomy (NCBI): domain Eukaryota; kingdom Viridiplantae; phylum Streptophyta; class Magnoliopsida; order Rosales; family Rosaceae; genus Rosa; species Rosa lucieae. The sequence continues at coordinate 46,858,599 of CM045497.1, forward strand.
TTCCGGTGCAAGAAAGTTTTGATCTTAGTGGTGGGTTTTCCTCAAAAAAAAAAAATGAAAGAGAAGAGAGATGTTACCTGGGGAGATTAGGTATAATAAAGAGCTACTAGGAATTTTTTTTTGGTAAGCAGAGCTATTAGGAATTTGGGAAAACGTGATAAAGGTTTTTTTTTTTTTTTTTGTGTGGTTGTAAACGTAATAAGTTTATAATTAGGAAATGTAAGATATTGCTTGTATTGACGGAAAAGGAAAACATAATATAAAAGATATTGTGTCGTTCAATTCTTAATTATCAACTGAAATTTCTGAAGCACTATGTATTCTTGCAGAGGCGGAGCCACATAGGGGCCTAGTGGGTCCTGTGTCCCACTGAGAATCATACAAATACAACTTAGATTACATAAATTACTAATTGCCAATTTGGCAGAGTGGTCCTGCACCTTTTGTTGTGGACTCTAGGTCCCTGGTTCGACTCTTGCAAAAGTATACTTTACTTTGTTTTCTTTCTTTTTTTGGTATATAAAAGGGACAATATACTATTCTCCATACATGCAATACAATACTAATATACAATACCTATGAAATCTCCATACAATACAATACTAATATGGGAAAATCGTCCGAACAGTGTCTGAACTTTTTTAAACTATTAATTTTCATACCTATACTTCAAAAAACCTCATAATGGTACCTGAAGTTTTGGCCCTGACCCAATTTCCGTACCTAGCAACAGTAAAATCGTTAACAGAGTTAACTTTTGAAGGATATTTTCATCATTTTACTGTTCATCTTCTCTGAAAATCGTCAGCATCCTCTTCTTCTCCTCCATCGAAACCATCACCAACACCTCTCTTGGGCCAAAACTAAATTACTATTTTTATTTTAGAGGTAATAGGTGTTAAGAGTACGAGTCAATGTTGATGGTCAGAGTCAATTTACTCATGAGTCGGCCATTCTTTGTAAAATTAGCTAGAGCAAAATCAATAACTGTACATCGTCTTTTTCCTCTATTCTTCCTCTTCCTTTGTTCTTCAGCATAGGGCTTATCTTTTTCACCGTGATCAAAATTTCTTGTAGAATCAAAATCTCTTACAGAAAAGGAAGAGGATAAATCATTCTCTTAAAAAAAAAAAAAAGAGGATAACCTAGAAAAAGCAGAAAAGGATAATCAAGCCTAGCCACAAAGTCACAGAAGATGGAGGAAACATCAGATTCAAGAACACCAAATGGGTAAACATCAAGTTAGATGGAGGACCGATAAGGGATCGCTCAACCAAGTGATCTAGGTCGCAGACGCACCAAGATTGGGTCCGTCATTTCCGGATCACGGGTCATCGGGAGATCACAGGTTCCGATAACTCTAGCTCAGTAGCCTGGAATTCTGCAAGATCGTGGCACTCATTAATGGTAGCTAAAGTCTTCGACAGAACGCCGGATCTCCGTTGGAGTTTTCGACTGCGGTGAGGCCGGAGTTGAGTTCTTTGAGCTTGGATGTTATGGTTTTCCATTTTCCGGCAAATATTTTGATAGAGTAGGTGAGGGGGATAAGGGACGAGATGGACTGAATGGTTTGGTTCTTTGCCTTGACTGCTTCTCTGCTCTTCTTCCCCCATTGTGGTTGTCTCACTGGTTTTGGAGAGAACCCATTAACTGGCGGCGAGGTGGGTCGGATTTCGGCGAGGAGGGTGCGAATATTCTGGCCAATTTGATTGGAATTTTGTAATGGAATATGGAATCTTATCGTGATGAATAGAGAAGAAGATGTTCAGATTGCTCCTAGGCAGCGGCCAAAGTTGATTGATTTATGGAGTTCCGAGTAGCGTGGTTACGTGTGGCGAATGACCAAGTAGTGCGACCACAGTGGACGGTAAGCCACAGTAGTGGCCCAAGAGAGGTGTTGGTGATGGTTTCGGTGGAGGAGAAGAAGTGGACGCAGACGATTTTAAGAGAAGATGAACAGTAAAATGACGAAAATATCCTTCAAAAGTTAACTCTGTTAACGATTTTGCTGTTGCTAGGTACTGAAATTGGGCCATTCCCCAGCTTCTTTATAAGGTTGATTCCAGCCTGTGCAGACTAGAATGAGATGGGCACTAGTTGTCAACAGAAGCTTCCATGTCATACGTGCATACACACGTCTGTTAAGAATGATCTTACTGCACCATAAGCTAATGATCACTACTACAATTTCCTCTAGATTGATTACAATCTTCTCCAAATTGATTATTCATGTGCCAACTAGGATAAGATGGGCCAAAAATGAGATTTGCAGTAGCAGGTGGTCTAAAGAATTTCCAGAAGATATGTTGCAATTAATTCAACAAAGGCTGCCATTTCAGATCAATTTCAGTTTCGTGCAGTATGTCGGTGTTGCCGAGCCACTAGAGTTGTTTCACTTCCATGGCTTGTGATCGGTTCTCACCCCTTATCTAACACATACCCTTTCTTTTATAGTAAAAAAAGGTTTACCAATCGTGTCCCCCACTTATGAGTAGATGGAATTGTGTTGGTTCGATTAAGGGGCGGTTGATCCTAGTTGACAATGTTCTTTGGCATCCTGAGGGATTCATGAGTCCTCGATCATTCTACTTATTATTACACGATGATCAGAGCCCCCCAAGTAGTAGTACTAGTTTTCATAACAATAACTTCTTTTTTTTAATCCAATGCCAGGTGCAAGAGTCAATCTCCCTTTGCAATCCACCATTCCGTGTCGCAACAGCAACCAACCTTCCTTCTTCGGCAAAGTAATAGCCTTTTCTGCGCCAACAACCACCCCACCTTGCAATTGTCTTATGGCTGCAATATGTTCAAATGGTGGTTTGGCCTTTTGTAGGCTAACCGATAAATCATGGATCTTCATTTATCAGGCTAGACAACTCGTTTTTGATGACATAGAAATAGTATACTGGAAATTATATGCTGCACCAACATGGTCTAATGAGGACGCATCACAGTTTTTGATGGTGTTTGAGATCCAAGATGGTGATGGCGGCCCTCCTACCTATATTGTTGAAAGATTGGAAATCCATCTACCAATGGTGGCACCCCCATTAAGACAAGTCAATCGTATTAGTGAACTAAAGATTACATGTCACAACATTCACTTGGAAAAAGATTTTACATCAGGAAAAATCAGATTGACCTATCCACTTTTCCTCTTCATATCCAACTGCGTGTCCTGGGAATAAACGGATGTTATGTAGTAGATATAATTTGTTTGGTTTAGTGATTTCTTTCTATTCTAGTGTTGGAAAATTTGGTGGATGGATGTTATTTTCGTCATTAGATTTTGTTTCCTACAAAATTCCACAAATACAATATTTTATTAGTAAATAAATATAATCACATTAATGCCATAATAAGCTGAAAATAGAAGATCAACACTTATCTTTTGGATTTGCTAGCCGCCACCCAATGATTACTTCAAAAAGAGTTTAAGGTTGAGGCGTGTAAACACTGCCCTTAAGAGTAGATTTCGCCCCTCGGAGACAATGTCTCGGTGTAGCAGGTTTGTGGCGCCCTACCCTCCAGGGTACAACAACAGTTAATCCTTATAAACGTACACTCGCAAACTTGGATCCTAGAAATGCTTGATTTTTCCCTTTGGCATTATGGAAGAGCAAGAACAAAGAACTCACTAGAGAAATGGCTACGGAGAGAAATATAGAAGATAATGAATTTCATTGTGTGTAAGACCAAGAAGTGATAGGTATATATAGTAGATGAAAAGGCTTAGAGATATTATGCAAATTTAATAAAATAATTATTGGAATATCGTAACTCCCGCAACCTTAATATGCCCTAATATTATGAACATAATGAATTAGTAACGGTTTAGAATACATTTAATAGTTTTTCAATGAATTGGGAGTTACACAAAGTATATTTGAAATATCGAATCAAAATTTCCTACATCTAGTTCCCTTTTTGGACTATTTAACAGTATATACAGACAAGATTCTGACTAATTGCTTTTGTCAATGTTGATATGTGACTCTAAATGTATTCATACAAGTTTTTCAGTTTTATAATTTTAACTTGTCAGTACTTTTAGATGGAAGTTGTACAAGAAGCTTCACAACTATAATTTTACATGCGACTCTAATGTTTTTTTTTTTTTTTGGATTAAATTTAGTTTAATCCCTCAAGCTTTAGGCCAAATATCAGTTTGGTCCCTCTTTTTTTTTTTTTTTAATCAAACTCATCCCTGATCTCCCAAATTGCATCAACCTTGTCCAAAATTTGAATAACTCCGAAGATGACGTCATGCACTGAGCTGGAGCCGACAAGGAGGTCCCCCATTTTTGATTTTGAACCCACAAGAAGGGCAAACTGGACATTTCAAATTTAATCTAATTTCTTCTTTTTTTTCCTCTTATTTTCTCTCCTTTCTCCCTCCCACAAATCTGAAACCTCCTCTCTCTCTCTCTCTCTCTCATTCCCAGCCACTATGACCACCGGCCGGCCACCATGAATCTCTGCACACAAGCTCCCACTACCCACCACCTCAACCAAACTCCACACTCTCTTAGAACCTTGTGGGGCTTACAGCGAGTATTTGAGCTACTAGTTCTTAATAAATTACATGTTCTGGGTGAGATATGGCAGCATTTGATAAACTAGAATCATTGCAAATAAATCCAACAAAGCAAAAAAATGCCACAATCAACTACTTGATCATAATCAGTCATCCAATCAACAATAACAGTATGATCTAAACATGCAAATTTGTCTACGAAAACAAAATTTCTAATTTAGAGCACAAGTGAAAGAACATTCAATTCTGTTTATGATCGATATGAAGGCCTAAGAAATTCATGCACAGTTTAAACAAGAAAATTAGTTTGTAGGTGACAGGCAAAGCATACATTGACACTGAATATGGCGACGGCAAGTCAAAAATTCCAGTAGATTTGGGATGCGACTGAGGAGGTAGACTTTGTTGCTGAGGCTGAGGAGGAAGCAGTTTTCGATATCCACCATGATCGGATTGTTAGTCATCTGAGCAAACTGCTCCAATCCCAACCTTTTGATCCTACGCTTTATTCCCACCGCCATCTTCCACATGGACCCGAATCGGAGGCAAATTAGCCAGCGACGAAGACAACGATGTTGACCCAAATGACTTCTGATCCTACAATTCTCCGCCGCAGAAGCCTCCGCTTCTCCTCCTCTCAAATTGAAATTGTTTACGTCGGCCCAGTCGTCTAGGCCGAGCAAGCAGCTAACGGAGGCCGAGTCGGAGAAGCCACGGTTGAGCATCGCCAATTCGAGAAGTTCTCGAGCGAAGTGTTCCTGTCCACAACGACGATTCGAGTGTCACCGCCGACGTACCACAACGACTTGTCGTGCAGCAACAGCACGATGTGGCCGCCGTAGGTGCACATCAGCCGAAGCCCAGACGCCTGCGAGAGAGGGTCGTCCCAGGAGTCGGTGTTGAGGGAGCGCGGCGACGAGTCGAGCGAGTCAGGGTAGTGAGTCTGGAGTGGCGGCTGGGAATGAGAGATAGAGTAGAGAAAAAGCGGAGGTTTCAGATTTGTGCGAAGGAGAAAGGAGAGAAAAAAAAATTAGAAATTAGATTAAATTTGAAATGTCTATTTTACCCTTCTTGTGGGTTCAAAATCAGAAATGTGGGACCTCCTTGTCAGCTCCAGCTCAGCGCATGACGTCATCTTTCGGAGTCAAATTCAAATTTTGGACGAGGTTGATGCAATTTGGGAGATCAGGGATGAGTTTGATTAAAAACAAAAAGACCGATCAAACTGATGTTTGGCCTAAAGCTTGAGGGACTAAACTGAATTTAATCCTTTTTCTTTCTTTCTTGTGTGTAAAGGAGGCATAACACCCAGAAACAAAAAGAAAAACAAAAAGTTAGCCCATGGGGCTAGTGCAGATTGCACGCGGTCGAGAAGTGCCACTAAGGTCATCAAGCATGGTTGGGGCAACTATAATTAAAACCTCATCAAAAATCTGATAGTCAAGCAATTTTCTAACATATTTTTCTCTCTATCTGCATGCTAGATATGGTTTAACACTGATTCCCTAAACCCTACAAATCGAGAGAATACCCCACATTTCAGCTTCAAGAACTTGGCCTTTGCCTAGGGTATTAAAAAAAACTTGGCCTTTGCCTATGTCTAACAGATTTTAATACTTCTCTATTAGATTTTTTTTAGCGAAGTTTTTAATCCTAGGGGTGCACATGTCTAATGAAAGTAAATAATGATATTCAAAACAATAAAATTTCAAACTTTAGCATAGTTCGTGAAAAATACATTTGTGTATTATTCGGATACTTCATCAAAGAGTTCGTTGAAAAGTTCTACAAAATATTTTTAATTAATCAATTTTTTAAATTGACAAATATTGTTTCATTTTTGTTCAATAATATGTGTAAAATAGGAGGAAAACATGAAAATCGTTTATAATATTTTTGACTACAAAAGTACAAGAAATTTAACGAGTTTCTTTCAAAAATACGAAGTATAGCAATATTTTTGAAAAAAAAAACGGAAGTATGTGTTTTATTCGCGTATAATATGAAAAATTACTAACTTGAGACTTAAGTACGAAATGAAAATACCTCCTGAAATCAAACATTCAAGAAGTAAAATGTAATTAAAATAACATATTAATGGAACATAGCATTTGGGGACTAGAAATCTAAAACCACCCCATCTTAACTGCCTTTGTCAATAACGACTCATTGGTTTAATTGAATAACTACGAGCATATTTAGCATACTCTTTATTTTGGCTCTTTAGCTATTTTGGAGAGAATGTTTAGTTTTTTTATATATTTTAGCAGCTACTCCAGACTCCTAAGTGACTCTTTATTATAACTTTTAGCTATCTCGCTCTTAAATATAGTGTGATGCCCTGGAAATTTGTATTTATTTTCCGAGGATTTTCCGAAATTTAATTAGTGGTTCTTGGACTGTTTCGTGGCTCCTGGATGGAGCGGAAGTGTTTCGGACAAATTTTTATTCGGAAAGTATGACTTTAGGGGGATTGCTAAGGTTGACTTTGTATACGTTGATATTCTCCAAAAACTTCCTTCATAAAAGTTATAGAGCGCGTCGATACGAGTTTGTGGGCATATGGAACAAGAAAATCGGAGTTCGTATAAGGAAGTTATGGCTTTCGGAAAAAGTTTCTGTTTTAGTATAAATAGGGAAAATCCGAAAATCATTTCATAAATTCCATTTCCTTTTCCGGAAATTTCTTCTCTCTCTCTCTCTCTCTTCTCTCTCGGTCGACACCTTCAGTATCTGAGTTTTTCGTCTGACCCGACCTGGATTTTCCGGTGGTCTCCGGCGACGAAACTTCCCAGATCGGTTCGTCGTTGCAGTCCGCTCCTCTCTGTGGTGTCCTCTAGCGGCGATTCGCGGTGGTGATGGCGCTAGAAGGCGGCGAAGTTTGGTTTATTCAGACCCGGTCGAAAAACACAGCTCCGGCGACTTCGTGGCTTCATGCTTCCTTGGTTGAGTTCAGAGAAGGCTCCCTGATCTATCTGTGGTGGTTGTTTGGATCGATTTACGTGGAAATCGGTTCAACTTGGATTGAGCAAAAATTCAAAGCTTGTGAGGTAGTTTTCAACCCTTTATGCTTGTTTTCTAACTTCTATCTAGTTATGAAAATTCACAAGCATGCTTAGATGAACAACTTTGATGTTGAGAGTTTTGTGAAATATTGAGTTTTGGCAGGCGGCGGTGCGCCACGGCCTGTGGCGGAGTTCTGGTGGCTTTCCGGCCATGTAGGGAACTTTTTTTGGTATTATATATGTTCTACTCGTTGATACGAGCGTTTAGATATATAATATGCAAATTTTGGAGTTCGTATGGATTTGTTATGATTTTTACAGTTTCATACCGGTCGATTTATTTGATCCATGAGGATTTGAGCTTCCGATCGACTTATGGGTTGGTCATATCGTTGTGGAAGTATTCCGGAGACTTTGGGAGGTCTCAGATGTGGTTTTGCCTCGATTAGTGCCACTTTAGGGATTTTTTTTCAAAACGGGGGTTTCAGACTTAAATCGATTGTGAATTGTTACTAAGTTGAACCGTATGTGATTAGGTACTTGACGAAGTATTCTTGGACGGTTGTTTTGCGGTTTGGCTGCTTTTTTCTGTATTGAAGACGCAGCGGGAGTTTCGAGGTGAGTAATCTCACAGTGTTCATTTTCGAACAGAGTTACCTTTATTGTTTGAGAGTTATTTAGTTAACTGCAAACTATAGTTGGTATTGGCGGCATTCCTGAGTGAATGACCAAGTATATATATATATATATATGTGTGTGTGTGTGTGTGTGTGTGTGAAATGTGTATATTCTTATGGGTTGATGAGTGATTTATGCAATTTGGATTGATGGGTTTCAATTCCATTGTTGAGGCTTGACTTTTCGGGAAACATTGTTTAGGAATTGAGAATTTCTATTGTTTTGAACAGTGTCAAGATTTAGTGTGAGTTGTTTAGTGTTTTGATCTAACGACCGGGGGTCGGAAGATCTTAGGATCACAGATGGTGATCGAGATTGAGTCACAGATGGTGACTGGGATTGGATCACAGATAGTGATTGAGATTGAGTCACAGATGGTGACTGGGATTAGATCACAGATGGTGATTGAGATTGAGTCACAGATGGTGATTGGGATTAGGTCATAGATGGTGATTGTAATCAGTGTAACACTTTTAGGTCCATCGCTATTTCTTTGAGATGTTTTGATTTGTGAAGTTCGGGGTCTGACGAGGAGTCGGGAATCATGCCTGTGGCAGGGCGAGTGGTTACGATCAGTCAGAACTCTAGTCTGTGCCAGTGTACATCATGGAGGGTAGCGGGGAGCTATCTGATGCTCATGAGTACGTGTTTTAAAAGGGAGTTTCGGGGATTCTTTCTTTTAAATGTCCGGGGAGGACTTATGTATCATATTCTATTTGTTAGGTTAACGATAGATATGATTGATGGTGTTGATGTTTTGTCCAGGTTGGACCGATTGTTGCTGTATCCAGGTTGGATCGACTTATCATATTTGAATTGTTAGGTTAATGATTATATGATTTGGGTCACGGGGTGGCTCGTGTTGTTTTCTTTTGGGAAAAGAATGTGTTGTTTTGGGAAAACATAGTGTGTGATTCTTACTCACAAGTTGATGAGATTCCTTGTTGAGTGAGTTGTGCGTGTGTGTTTGACTTACTCATACAGGCTTGCAAAAATTTATCGGGTTGGTTGTGTGGCAACCTGGTCCACCATTCAAACGATGTAGGGGTTAATTCTGTAGGTCAGGATAATCGTGGCTAATGCTGAGGTGGCGCCATTTGCAGCTTTACGGTAGGAATCCATTTTTGCGACTTTACCGTTATTAAGACTTCCGCTTGTGGTGAGCTCTGAGGAGCAATTTACTTTTTATTTTGTTGTTGGCAATTTAATTCATAAGCTCGTGTAATATATTGACATTGAGGGTTCAGGGCATCAGTATGTACTTGGTTGAAAAGGAAAATGATTCCAGGTATTTTGTATTGATGACTAAATGATCACGCATGTATAATTATGAGATTATATGTCGATTTTTATTGTGTTAAAAATCAGGGGCGTGACATATAGAGAGATGAGACTCTCTATAATTCAAAACATTCATTTTGAGTTATTTTATGTAATTTATAAATACTATTAAACTATTTAGTCTTCATTTAAAAAATAATATAATTTAAAACTAGCTAAAATAAAGAGTACTGATGCAAACGTATTTCTAAAGTGACTAGCCAAACTTTTTAGCTGTTTTGGCTAAAATTTGACTCAAAAATAGTTAGCATTGTTAAAGATGCTCTAAATAAAGTAGATAGGCATTTCTCTTCATCTGGCAATCTTCTCCATTTCAATGATTTCATTATCCAAGTTTGTCTTATCCTTTTTTCCTTGAATTGAATTAGTCAGGAATGGGTGTATTTGTTCTTTTCCTCCAACCCATTTCTCAAAACTCAAAAGGGAGGTTCATTCTCTATCCCTTCAACAGTCTTGGCTGATGTTATATGCATGCTAATGGGGCAAGTATATTTCTCATTGCGATTAACCTTCATATTTTTTGCAGCCCATAACATGCTAGTCATAGCAGTCCTAGGAAATTTGTAAAAGAAGTGATGATTTTACCAATGCTTTTCTTTAGGGGTGGAAAAAAAAAAGGAGTTAATTAGATTTAAGTTCAAAAACTAGACTCCATATTGGTTGTAGTTCGCATCAATTTTTCTTGTTAATTGTGGTCCAATGACTCAGCTATCACCTCAAATTTTTTTCCTTTTCCATCGTGCTGACTCAATCGTTATTGATTTTTCTTTTTTACATGACTAATATGTCCTTATTGAATGTCTTTGCACATAAAAAGCAAGAATTAATAGGATTAAAATTAGCAATCTGATTAGTAATTTAATATCATATTTGATGCATATCTTTGTTAAATTATTCTTATTGATTTGGTATAAAATTATGGTATTGATATGAAATTGAATAAGATATTTAATGTAAATCATTCCTAAAATTGTTCTAACTTAAAAGATGTCTTCTATAAGTTAAGAATCTTTCTGAAGCAATATTTTGATAATGTTTTTCTTCAACACCAAAGGTTCTATGGTTGTGGCTCTTGTATGTAATGTCAAGTATTTTATGAACGTGGTTCTCCTTCTTTAGCATTAAGCTTTCTATGGTCAAGGTATTTTCTTGTCGGCCCTAAATGATTGTGGTCCTTTTGGTGTAAATAATTCCATTGATGGTTGCTATTCTTCTTCTTCGTCATTTTTTCTTTCACATTTCCTTCTTAACTTACCTTTAACCTGGAAAAGAACATGCGTGTGTGTGCGTATATTGTTAGTTGACAAACCACTATTGAATCTTATTCTAAGGTAAACATTACGTAATTTTTGTAGTATATGTATTAAGAGCTCAAAATTTCAGTATACCTCATATTAGGTATCTGCATATTAGGTAGAGTACGTGGCTAAACTTTTACCTTTATTTTAGACATATGGTGAAAAACATACCTCTTTATGTGGTGAAAATAATTATACCTCTATATGAGGTCTAGATTTGCATATTATTTTTTATGTTGATTTCATGTTCTATAATTATATGTACCTTATAGGTAGGTTTATTTAATGTTCTTCACTTTCCACCTTTTAGTTAGGTTTATGCTAGAATACCATATTTTCTCTTTGCGAGGTAAAAATATATGCCTTTTTATGAGGTAAAACACTCATGCTTGCATACTTTTTGGTTAAATTGATTTCAAGTTCTTTAATTATACCTCGTAGTTAGGTTGACTTGATGTTTTAAGTTTTATATTGTTTAGTTATGTTCATTTTATATTTATTCATGATTTTTGGAATGATTATGTATAATTAATAATTTAAATTTCAATCTTTGAAAAATTTAAAATAATAATAATGAAAATTTCGCAAAATCAGGTCATTTAAATTTGTTTTCTTTCTTGACTTGAAGGGGCAAATTGGACAGAACAAATAGTCAATGGACCGCAATTAACAAAGAAAAAGTGACCGGACTGCATCAACTATTGAACTACGAAATTGGACCTTGATTTAAATATCTCAAAAAAAAAAAAAAAAAATAGATGGCACAAAAAAAGTGCATAGCTCTCTAAAAAATTAGAAAATTACTTAAACTAGATGAAGCTAATAACATACTATATGCCAACGGTTAACACCCTAGGATAAATCACCAAGCACAAGAAGGTAGCCCAAAGGGAAGAGCTCTCACTCAAAGTCAAACAATCCTGGCTTGACCCAACCCTAGTCTTCATCTCCTTCACTCACTGCTGCACGTAACAGCCTCGGTTTAGCACCGCCCAATTTGCGCCGCCACGATCCCATGTTGCCGTTGATTCAAAACCTCCATAACCCACGACATCGTCGGTCCAGAAAGCTATCGATGAGGCCCTCCAATCCTTTACAGCACGACCATGGCACCTCAGAAACTTCGCACTGAACTCACCACCTTGCCAATACCTCAAGCAAAATACCCCTCCTAAGAAGCTCTCCCAAGCAATAGCATCAATCACCTATTCAGCAGCAGATTGCAAAATGTCAATGAGGCCGAAGGCCAGTACAGACGTCAGGGCGTCGCCAGAAAAAGCCGACCTTAGAGAGTTTCTCTATGTGTGAGTGAGAGAGAGAGAGAGAGAGATCCTTTGGCTCGTTAAGAAATTATCTTTAGCAAACTCCCTATTTTTGCTCCTTAGAGCATCTTTAGCAGACTCTCTATTGTGGCTTCTTAGCTATTTTGGAGAGCAGGTTTAGCTTTTTATCTATTTTAGCAACTGCACCAGACTCCTAAGTGGCTTTCTATTATAAATTTTAGTTATCTCACTCCTAAATATAGAGAGCGGGATAAGCCTCTCTATAATTTAAAACATTCATTTTAAGTTATTTTTATGTAATTTATAAATACATTTAAACTATTTAATATTCATTTAAAAATAGTATAAATTCAAAACTAACTAAAATAGAGAGCATTGATGCATGCGTAATTCTAAAGTGGCTAGCTAAAATGACTTTTTAGTTATTTTAGCTAAAATTTGACTCAAAAATAGCTAGCATTACTAAAGTTGCTCTTAGCTATTTTGGAGAGCATGTTTAGCTTTTTATATATTTTAGCTGCTGCACCAGACTCCTAAAGTAGCTCTCTATTATAACTTTTAGCTATCTCACTCCTAAATATAGAGAGCAAGATTAGGCTTTCTATAATTTAAAACATTTCTATTGAGTTATTTTATATAACATATAAATATATTTAAACTATTTAATCTTCATTTAAAAAATAATATAAATTCAAAACTAGCTAGAATAGAGAGCACTGATGCAGACGTATTTCTAAAATGGCTAGCCAAAATGACTTTTTAGCTAAAATTTAATTCAAAAATAGCTAGCATTGCTAAAGATGCTCTTAGAGTAGCAAATTGGGTATTAACTATTAAGTCTATTTTTTTAAAACCTTAAATAACCAATACAGATTGTGTTTCGCATTTTTATTCTTCCAAATTTATTTTCCAAAAATGTATTACTGGATTTTAAATATATATATATATATATATAAAATAAATGTTTGTAAAACATTATCGAACAGCACTAGTTACTTTCTATTTTTTTTAAGGTGACAAAATTGCAAAGATCATAAAACTTTGGCAATCTATAAAACATATTGACTAAATTATGAAATTCAAAACATGTCAACGAAAATTAATCTAAAAACACCACAAAAATCGTCCCAAAATATAAAGCAAAAGAAAGAATGTGGCGAAAACAATGGGCAACAATAATAAATTTCTACAAAAATGTGGTGACGTGACATGGGAGTTGGTGTGGACAACGCCCTCCCACCATTGCCCCATTCGCAATTTAATTTTGTTTCGGCCTCACCAACCCAAACCACCTTTCTCACCTTTATTATTTTCCCATTGCATTCAAATCCAACACGGACTCTGTCAGTGGAACTCTCTTGATCAGTTTCAAAAAACAGCTCTGTCTTCTGTAACAATGGGCGGGGAGAAAAAGGTCTACACTTTGGACGAGGTCTACAACCACAGCGACCGCAAAGACTGCTGGCTCGTCATTGATGGCAAGGTATGCTCGTATCCCATCCCATTCTGGGTTTTTGTTCAAGATTCATTCTTGGTTTTTATTGAACCTGGAATGGTTGTGTCAGGTCATTGTGATTGCTCTATATTTGATCTGTGATTGGTTTTTTTTTTATATATATTTTTTTATTTGGGTTTTCACTGCTATTGATGAGTATGAGTTTGTGTTTTGATTTGCATGTATTTGTGTTCGTGAAATATTTGTGTCCTTGTTTATGTTAATGTTCAGCATATGGGGAGTTGAATTAGATTTTTATACATCGAATTGAGAAACATAGGGTTAAGCCATTGAGTTTGATTGATTGGTCCATGTATGAATTATATTGCTACGAATCAGATTGGAAAAGGTTGGTTTTAGTTTCACGATCATGAATGTGAATGATCTATAAGTTCACGATACCTTCATTTGTAGAAAAATGTGGTAGTTGCTAGGTGGTAGTTGCAATGTGGACTTGTCATGCCAGATTTCGTTGTTTGTTTGATGTGAACTCAAAAAATTGGTGGTTGGGCACATTGATATCTTTTAAACGAGTTTGATTTTGCATTTTTGGTGGGGGTGCAATGAGTCAATGGCTAATTAAAGTTATAGCGTGTAAAGTTTGATCTGTAATTCGGGCAGTTTGTATTGTATATCGATCCCGTAGGCATTTGTTGACCATTCCTGGACTAGAAGCAATATGGAAGAAGCTCATTTCTAATTGAGGAAGATTAATAATAATAATTTGATGAATAACTATCTGTTTGAACAGGTGTATGATGTGACAAAATTTTTGGAGGACCATCCTGGTGGTGATGAGGTCTTATTGTCATCCACAGGTTTGAAAACAATAGCAATGTCTGACTTTTTTCTTTTTTTCTTTCTGTTATGGATTTACAGAAACCTGCTTATGAGGCTTTAATGTAAACTATGGTTTTGCAGGGAAGGATGCAACTGATGATTTTGAGGATGTTGGTCACAGTACTGCAGCTAGAGCAATGATGGATGAGTACTATGTAGGAGACATTGATAAAGCATTCATCTCAGCCAAGTCGACAACGTACACTCCTCCCAAGCAGCCTCAGTACAATCCGGACAAAACAACCGATTTCATCATCAGGCTCCTCCAGTTCCTTGTTCCCCTGCTCATTTTGGGTTTGGCTTTTGTTGTGCGCTCCTATACCAAATCACCAACAGCCTAAATGCTGAAAACCGAAAAAGAGAAAATTGTGAAATTTGTCTTTTTAATAAGTAATAAGTTTATGTTAGGGGGTCGGCCCTTTGTTAGTTTTCAACTTTTTCATGTCCGGAATTGTTCATCAAGGAATGTTAAGAAATCAAATATCCTTCTGGTAATGATTTTATGCCAGCCTTTTGGTTTGCACTAAGTAAATGCTTTGGTGATCTCACTCAAACTTAGACTTTATGATATTGATATGTAAGGTTTATATTTTAGAGAGATACTATTTACACCTAAGATTTTCATCACCACACTCAGCACCCAAATTCTCAGTCTCTTGGGGATAATGTTGGAAATTACAGACCAAATTTCGAGTGCTGAGAATAGTGATCAAATTTTTGGATCTATATAGCAACTCTCAGGTGTTACTAGAGAACCTTATTCAATCAAAACCTCTGTTTCTTGATTAATGAAATAAGTGGCAGAAGCCAGAAGAAAAACAGAGGGCAAAACAAACAAGTGGAACTGCGATCTCCAAGGTCTTACTAAAGAACCTTATTCAATCAAAACCTCTCTTGATTAATGAAATAAGTGGCAGGAGCCAGAAAGAAATACAGAGGGCAAAACAAACAAGTGGAACTGTGATGAGGAAACTGGTACATGAATATAGTCAATTATTGAGTAAAATAATCGAAATTGCAAGTGAATGAAATTTACCTCTATGTCAACGAGAGGTGGATATTTCAAGGACGTTCATTGGATCATTTACAGCTATATTTTTGTTAGTTTTGGTGAATTAAGCACGCTGGTTCAAATTGGAGTCGCTCGTTTTCAAATTCGTTCAATCCAATGCTATTGGGGATTTGAGGTTTGTGGTTTGGTTTCACTTCACCACTCCCTCTTGGATACTTTGAGCACCATCGTAAATTCTGGCATGCTAATTATTGAAGTACTCTTAAGTTTCATATGAGTTCGTATATAAACAAACACTTAGGTCTCAACAAAAATAAGGTTTCCCATATTTGAAAGATTCAATACAATTCTTTAATAATGATCTATGATCACATATTTTGGCAATTTCGACCACACATTCGGACATGTTCTATATACCAACTAGCTATTGTATTTCTCTACTCAATTCACAATGTTAGATGACCACACACACTGAGACATATTTTATTTAGTTATTTACCGACTAGATATTCATCCGGTGGTATTTTGATTCACAATATTGAATGAAGCCTCATTTTACGATCTTCTCATAGTCTATCAAATCATTAGTATAGTTCACCATTTGCATTATAACATACTAAAATGTTATAAACAGAGAAAATAGAAGAAGTGGATAAGAGCATGCCAATACCACTATAGCCGAACGAGCACTCGCAAACAAAAGGAAGGATCTTAAAATTATGAATGTAGTAGAAACTAAATATCCTCTTGGATGAATTTCTTGAAGCCAACTATCATGTCCTCCAAAATCTCCTCATGAGATTTCACGCCAACACTTTCATCATCTTGCACGAGGATGAAAATATAATAAGAGAGCCTAGTTAGCCTAATATTCCTTCCTTCCTGAGTTTTTCTTTACTCATATTTGCGTACAAGAGTTCTCATTAGACCTATTTGCTAAGAAAAAATAGACAAATAGTGGCAATGGGAACCATAGCAAGGGAAGCAGGTGTGCTGAAACTGGTGCGCCCTGGTAGGCGAGTGGAGCTTCATCGGGTACCAATTACTGCAGCTGAGGTCATGAGAAGGTACCCGAGGCACAGCATCACTCGCCCTGATATCTTCGAGTTCCCATGGATTGTGGTTAAGCCAGAAGCAGTTTTGACCCCTGGAACCGCTGGAAGAGTGTTCTTCATAGTTCCTAATCGCACTATCTATCAGTTGCTTAAAGCTAGAGAGAACTCTGATTCTGATCAGTCTTCACCTTCTGCTTCGCAACAGAAACAACAAGAGTCTCCGAAAGATCAAGCTCAACAACAAGTATTGAAAAAGACCTTCCCACCCAACAGGACAGATGCTGGGATGACACCAAAGCACCGAGAGCAGAGGCGACGGCTTAAGCATCAGTTCTTGAGCATATCTTGTGCTACTACTGTGTGTCCTACTGAAGAACAAGACTATGACAAAGAAGTACGAAGAAATGTACAAAGGGTGTCTGCGCCGGTGTTGGTAGGCCACAAGACAGCTCAGGCAGAGCCTAAACGAAAATCATCGTCTCTATCTTCAAAAAATGAGACTAGAAAAGGTAAAGCTAGCCTCGGTAGCATTACTGGCAAACTTGGTGATCTCAAGTTTACAACCAATAAACAGGTCCCCGCCCTGAAATCTTGTATAAGAAAACCAGATAGTGCTCGTAAGTTGCGTCAACTTATAGTGAAATTTGACTTGCCAGACGACTATGTGGAGAGGCAAACCAAGGCCGCTGATTGTCGGATGCATCGGATGCAATATCCAGACTATAAATATTGATGATTCAGACTGAATCATATTTTGTATGTTGTTTATGCACCAATGCTTGTTACCTTACTAGATCAGCTATATAAGTTAATACTTTTATTTATTTGTTCTATTCTCTGATATAGTTTTACAGCCAAGAGAAAATTTTCTATATAAACTTCATGTCCAGCAGCTAGATTGTATATATATGACTATTATCCTGCATGTCACTTTAAAAATTATATGATGATTTAAATTTTACACAAAATCAAAACTGTATTCACTCAAAAGCATCACTATCAAGAAGCTTTCCTTGCTATTGCTTACTCAAAACACCAAATCTTATGTACAAGGCGATTGAAAAAGCGTAACAAAGAAGAAAAATTCAAGCATGACTTGCACTTAATTAATCAACAAAACAGAAAAACTTATTGGTAATGTGGATTACCTAATCTATGCTTGCACATGTTCTTTCGATCACCTTAGAATCCGTTCTATATGATTGTCTTGATGGAGAAGTGGATGCCCTTGAAGAACTATGTCCAAAGAAGCTTAGCTTGCCAATTTTCTTGGAGAAAGAACTCATAAATTTACGAGAGTTGGACTTTTCCATATCTCTCTTCATACAGACATGTTCTCTCTCAAGATCATTTAGTCTCATTCGTAGCCGAGCTAGCTCAAGTTTTAGCTCACGGTTTTCTCGCCTCAATGATGCATAGTTGTCTCGAGGAGACATTGCTGCACTGAGTGCACCACTGCTGATCCGCCATGACTGGTGCATTGGCTTGTGTTCGTCTTCACCATTAGAGCAGCCCAAGGAATTTCTGAGCCTTAATTGCTCAAAGTAAAGAACTTGTACTATCGACTGGAGAGGGAGGCGCTCATTCTGTGCAGCGTGTGCACCGGCTTCTTGAGAAAGCTTTTGGAAATCGATTAGTTTGCAGAGCTTCTTCTTGTCAGTATCTGATAAACCTTGATGGGCCTGTCACAGAAAAGGACTTATTAAATGAAATATCTCCGTAAGGAACTTAATTAGTAACTAGAAAACAAGAGTGTATAATGCATAAGTGAAGCATATTGCATAATTCCGAGGAAAAAGATGACAAAGACATACTTTTAAATAGATGTCTATGGCTCGATATAACCCATCATGAACAGTTCGTGCATGTTCAGGCAAAGCATCAGCAATGACTAGAAATTTAGTGAGCTTGAGGTTTGCATCAGGAGCAATCTCAGCAAGGTAGTTGTCCACTAACTTTGAAACCTTAAAAAGCGCAGTTTGGGAAGGCGAATGAGGACTATCAGATTCAAAAACAGAACCATCTTCCATTTCTTCTTCTTCACTATCCTCTTGCTGAGAAAAGTTGATTAAAATCCTATGCACCGTATCCACATCAAACAAAGTATCACCAGAGTGCTTGAAAGATGGCATCAGAAGATCATCAAGAGAAGCAATATCCAGCTGAGACCCAATCCTCCTCTCCAGATCAAGTCTGCAAGCAACGGTGCAATCAAGAATCACTGCACTTCGCAAAAGCCCGAAAAGGAAGTTGATTGGAACAGCAAGTTTCTCAACAGGAAGAAGGCTGACAATCGTTTCAACCACGAGTTTTTCGTGCGCAGTTGAAACTGAAATTACATCGACTTTTGTCTGGCCAGGTGGGTTCCATAAGCTGGACTTCTTTGTCAACTCCTTCTGAGCATAGTTCATCAGAGATGCACCGATACTCTCTGGGCGGACTCCACGACACTTCATGGCTGTTATGACTCTTTGGTACAAGTCAACCCGGAGGCCAGAAAGATCTTCTATCCACCAGTCCCCATCACATTTGGCTTGCCTGTTCATGTGTAGCCTTCCTGAGCTACTATACTCCAAGCGGGAGAAGCTTGAAGCAATTTGCTCCACGCAGGCCTTTGAGGCGATTGCATCTATGCAGCGGCTAATTACTCTGAGCTCATCAGCTAGAGGAAGTAAAGTCTCACATTGTTGCAAAACTTCAACGCACATTTCAAGACTCTTGCAAACAATGCTTTCGAGATACTCTTCAGCACGCGAGCCAAGATTATCTTTTGAGAACTCTTCAGTCATTTCAAGGAAATCGGATATACAACACAGCTGCGCAACATTTGCTGATGTGATTTCAAAGTTAATACCATAACAGAATTTCGCTGCCAACTCAAATGTTTCAGCGCCTCCTGGTAGATTAAGAAGCTCCACCCTTGAGATATCAGAATCTCTATGTTCAGCTACTAGCTTCCGGATGCGCCCACTTCGAGAGACAAGAGGGAACTGCATTCCAGAATAACATTAGATCAAAAGTACATGAAGAAGGTGAGAATATGAGTCGTGTTATAGATTCAAACATAATCTCTGCCCCATAAAAATTTGTTGCAAGTCCTTCTGATCAATCTGTTTCCAAGAAGAAAGTATTGAAGAATTGCAGAATCAATAGCAAGTAGTTACCTTATGCAGTGAGAAAGCACCTCCATTCACTTCAATTGTAATATCACTTGGAACATCCCGGAAAATCCTACATAACATTAACGGCCAAAGATTAAATCTTACATCATCAAAGCGTCGACTAATTTTGTTTTTGGTTAATCAGGAGTACTTAAATAGTAAGCATACAAATCATAATAGAGCACAAAGTAAATGGAATTAGTACTTCACATTGATATAAAGACTTTTCACTTTTTTCAGAACCCTTTGAGGTTATACACTTACACCCAAGAAACCATTATTAAGAAAAGAAAACAACGAAAAGAACATTGGTACTGGAGAGAACAGTAATCTCAACTCAGCTACATGTTTATAACATCAAAAGAGAGAAAGAGAAGCGATGTCGTCAAAAAAGAAAAAGAAAAAAGAGAAGCGAAAACAAAAACACAAGAACTAATAAAGACGAGATGAAAAAAAAAAAAAAAAAAACACTGCAACAGTACGTCTGTGATAAACAGAGGTGGAACAGAAGTAAATTACAAGATCTAAGCAAAAAGAGAGATTAAACACACAACTTGAAGTATCACTCGGGCAAAACAATAGAACAAGAAAAGCGCAAAGTATTCGGGTGAAACAGAACTGAAAACACAGGAAACATAAACAACAAACCATTCGTTATATCTGTGCTGCTGCCTTGCACTCTTAGGCAAAGAGAGCTGCTGCTGCTGCTGTTGCTGGTGCTGGTGGTGCTGCTTGTCCCCGCCGCGGTCCATGGAGGAGAGAAAATGGGAATGTGAATAAAGCAAAGAGAAAAAGATGGTGGGGTTGAATGAGGGAACTGGGAATTGAACTGGGAACTAGAGGGACAGAAGGAACCCAGTTGGAGATGTTGCTGTTGGTGAAGAAGTGTTTGGCCATTTCGTCAAACAAGTGTTGCGGCAAAACAAAGATTGCAACTGTCCAAAGCAATGGGCCTCCTTCTCTTTGGTGGGTCATCATCATAGATTAAATTTTCTACCTTTACTTTCTTTTTCAATGGGGTATTGAAATCTCACTTAAAATCTTGCAGGATCTCTTCCTGGTTTTGTTGGGATTAAATGTATTTCTAATTCAAAGGCACACAACCAAGGAGAAGGAGGCCTTTGCTTGCGGACAAAGTCAAAACCTCCCGTGGCAAAAAAGCGGGAAAGTGAAAAGGTAGTTATTTTGGTTTGACATCTTTTACTTTTTGTCCCCTATAAACCATAAAAAAAAGTTAAATATTCCTTCAACCAAATATTATCACCTTCACTCACCTCCTCTTTCGAGTGGTCCTACAAAATGACTCATTTTTAAGCAAAAAACACATGATTTTCAAGGTATGATTTTATTCATGTAAAATGACCATTTTCATCCATCAATAGCGTTACGGCATTAATTAAGAGTTAAAAAATTTGATTGAATTTCAGTGATCCACACTTCTAGTTCATGCAATTTTAAAATAGTCAAATAGAGTATGAAAACTACCCTCCAACGTGATACTTTTGTTCATATTTGATCAGTCATCTATTAAATATAAGACATATCATTCATCTTCGTAATCTATAAGATCATAAAAAAATATTTAAAACAAACTAAATCACAAAAATGCAAGGTATATAACGGCCATTATAAATTTATAATCATCTTATAACATGTTCAGCCAATCAACACGAGGAGTGTTTAAAAGCAAGAATACTTTGTTTAACGGTTGATCTGTTAAGCCTAGATCTATGGAAACTTTCATCATTTTGTTAGAGGTAACTTAAGCATCAACTATGCTTATTTTCAACACCAAAACGAGGAAATGAAGGATCCATTTTTGGGTGGCAGCTAGCTTTATCTCCAACTCCAATGCTTAAATCATGTAGGAAAATCCTATTATACCCAATTACGCTAATTTAGGGTTGAAAACAAAGAAAGATATAGCTTTCCCTTTTGAAAAATTTGACAAAACCACTCCACGTGAGGGAGGAGATCGATCAAAACCAAGAAATTTTAAGGTCGATCAAAAAAGAGAAAAAATAGAACCAAGTTTTGGATAAATGTGTGGTGAACGGTGCGGCCACTTTTGATAACTTTATATAATTCATGATTGCCCACCATCACCTGCAGTGTCTCATATCAAATTAAGGTTTTAAAAATGTAACGTAGGGCAAAGTGGATCCGACCACACATTATTACATTTTGCTAGTAATGATATCGTGATTTGATTTGATCTCATATCATATCTTCCACTACCACCACCATTGCTTTGTTTTGAGATGCATACAAAAAAAACTTTGGTTCCAGCCAAGATCATGAAACCTGTTCATGTGTAACATATCATATTTGTCAATTGTCAATTGTCACAGGCCTAACGAGCTTTGGTGCATAGATTAACCATATATAATGGTACGCATGGAGAGCAGAGCAAGATCCTAAAGTTAAGGACTTGAGGATTGGTGGTGGATCATACTACAAATGAGTGCATTCTAAGGGTTTGAATGCTTTTCAAGTCGATCTTGTATCAAAAACATGCTTTTCATCTAGTCAAAATGGGTTTCCTCCAAATCACCAAAATCTTTAGTTTGTCCCAAATGATCGACCCTAACTTGGTAGTTTCTTTGGTTGGTGAAAACAGCAAATTAGGATTATTGCATGTAATAATCCAAGACGAGAGGAATTGAGTTTACAACTGTTATCTGTTCCATACTTTTTTTTTAATATCCAAATGCATAATCATTCATTAATGCGAAGAAATGTACAATCCCCTATGTTTACCCTAAATCGGAAAGTCTTGAGAGATAGAACGTAGGAGATGCATTTTTTATTTTAAAGTTTAAGAAATATAAATTGATTCTAATAAATTAAGAAGATAAAAATCGAACTCTTGTTATAGTGTAAGACAGTATTACCTTTACCACTAAAGTTACAACTCTCGACTTTGTAGCATCATAGCTTTACATATTCTATAGGTTTTTGCATTTGTGCCGATTGATAATATGAAAGTGCTCGTAGATTCTCTACTTGGTTGAAAACAAACAAATTAGGGTCTGGAGTTGAGTTCTTTCTATTCAGATCGAGGAGGCAAATTAAAAAGTAGTATCCCCAACAATTGTCATACATAACCAGTTTATTACGTCTTCTCCGTTATACAGAATCACATGACCATATAATTATGTGACACCAGTTACACAACGATTTTATTTTTTAATAGAAAAATACGAGAGTCAAACAATACTATTGCAATATGGTATGGGATAACTACTCTTTTTTTCGTAGCTTTTACCCTCGGGTAAAATGTTCATTTCTTGTTTTTAGATTGTAGCTACATTTGTATATCTTCAACGTACACTTGAACTGATTGACATGCATATGCCCAGAAGAGTATGAATGTACGTTGCTTCATTTAGAATCATTATAGCATGCTAAGATTTCAGCCTTTTAGGATGATGATATATACTTCATAGATAGGTGAGAATTATTGTGGATAGAAGGCGTGCATTTTGTTGTTGTGGTGGTGAGCCAAAGCAGTTGCATCATTGGAATATTGCACGCCAAGTGTTTTGATCACAAAAGAAATCAACAACAATCAGTGAAATTGAGACATGGCATAATTATTAATAGGGCATCCTATGTCATATTGGTTTCGATGTGACACTAACCAATTAACATCGATCTGGAGACAGCTGCATTCACCATCTTGATAAATGCATGGTACCCAATGTGTGAGACATGATTGAACATTTAAACGTCTCCTGATGATGAACTAGACTTAGGTCTCCATCAAAACCTCAATTAATTGGGATCAACTAATTGCCAACTTCTTTATTTGATCCAACCAGATATGAATCGGATGGAGCTCTTCTTGACTAGAATCATTAATGAACTCATCAATACCCCCTTCCACTCGTATTGGATGTTTTGTGTGTTTCTATGAACATGTAGTAGACTTTGTCTTCGGTTACAAGAAAAATAAATCAAAATGAGAATTCGACTGTCGGTTTTGATGTAAAAGGTTTATGGACTCATTATTTCTCATTTAAAAGCAATCTTACCCATTTACCGGTGTTTCTAAATGTTTTAGAAACAGTCTCATACAAGCTTGTTGGTTCTATTTATAATTTAAACTCAACTTTCGGAGTTTCTAAAAATACTTTGACTGCTCATGAGTAGTAGGGTTAACAACGGGCGGAAATGGGTTGGATTTGCCTACACCACCCTCGTCCCTTTGAAACTTTCCATATCTTCCCCGTATTTTGTTATTTGTAATCTATTTGATTCAATGCCTCGAGCACCAATTCACCTACAAACTATTTTTTCAACTAAATTCAAATTAAACATCTCAAAATATTAAATCCGGCGAGGATCCGAGGTCTGACCTCAATCCTCATCTAGGTCCCAAACCGGATTAAAGGGACCCTTTATTGTTCCATCCTCGTCCTATCCCCAATTTTTCCATCTCGAACCCTAGGCCTCATCATGGGTCGGGCTTAGGGTATGGTCAGGCCGGGCTTTGACTAAATCAACAAAATTTAGGGCCGGGCCGGGCCAGACTTCAATACGTAAGCCCTTACCCGCCCTTATGGCCCATTCAGCAAGGGCTGAAAGGGCCGGGTCGGGCTAGCCCTTTTTGAATAAGTCTGGGCCGGGCCTTTGTTTAACTCACACAAATCACAATTTTGCTGACTACATAAACTCAAACTGAAAAAAGAAAAAATATAGATACACACACACATATGAAACTGAATACTTGAGATTTGAGAACCTGATCTAATTACAAATCTCACACATCTCACATTTTTACTGATCAAGTAGTATATTTGAAATGAAACTGCACAGAGGCAGTAAGCCACTGAGGCTATAAAAAATGAAGTAATATTTGACACTTTGATACAAAAATTGATCATGACTTCATCAATTCACAAGACGTGGTATTTTTTGATACAAAAACTGAACTATTGGAGCATGGTTTGCACAGAACCAATGTTTGACACTTTGATACAAAAACTGATCAAGTCTTCAAAAATTCACGAGTGGTAATCTTTCATGGCAACCAAACAAAGAACCTGCAAAAGAAAACCATATAATTCATTTATGTGGGATTTCAGTACAGCAACATATATAAATACAACTGGACATATATTTCACTTTTACTTTCAGGTTAACATCACATATTTCAGTTCAGCAACAAATGCAAACAAGTATATTGAAACCTCAATTTTAACATAAACAAAACATATATCGTCTAAAAAACAGAGTCACACACCTTTCCTTAATCTTCAATTGACTCGACCCCTTCGATGTATGAATTAGGACGTTCAAGTGCAATCATCCATTCTGAGTGTATGACTGAACAGGGATGAGAGATTACCTCACCAAGTGGATAGCTATTGACCACCACCGACGTCACCATTTTTATACTGATGCAAAGGAGATCACCGATATATATTTTCACTCTGAGAATTATTAATCAAGGAAGAACTGTCAGATTTCGAGAGAGACAGAGAGAGAGATCTCTTCAAACCCAGAACAAACAAAAATCGGTAACAAGGTCCTCACCTTGTGCGTCGGTGGTGGATGCATACCGAAGACCAGGAATGAAGTCCATAACTTGTGGCTTGTGCGTCAACATCACCTACTCAACTGCCTCAGCTCGCGTTGGAACCTCCCCATTGTCAATATCACAGCCTCTGCCTCAGCTCACGTCGCCTACTCCTCCTCGATCTTCGATCTGACTAGTCGCTTAGAGAGAGGCGATCTGGACAAGTCTGAAGGAATAGAGAGGCGATCTAGACAAGTTTGAAGGAATAGAGAGGATGAGAGAGGTGCGATCTGGACTTTGAAGTCTGAAGGAACAGAGAGGCTGAGAGAGATGGAGCCGCCCAGTGTTGAGGACACCCAACATTTCCAAACTCTTTCTCTTTATGCACTCACCTCTCTCTATCATCATATTAGCCGCTTATTCTAGGCCACATCTTTTAGTCGTAATAGTAGCCAGCTAGCACCTGGTATTGTGGACACGTGTCGTAGATCACAGTTGTAAGGACAATGGTCCTGAGCACCTTATATGCTGTAGTCTTCTCCATTTTGAAGTTATGAATGAATGATGCTTTAGCTATTTTCCTTTCTACATTTCAATTTCCCTTTCTTTTCTCTTTGTGCTCCAACAACTGGTATCAAAGCCATGACGCTCCGGGGACTCCAAAATCAAAACCCCTCTGTTCCTTTCTCCTCAGCCCTGGTTAACCCACCACCTGCCTCATCCTCCACTTCCTCTACAACTCATCAGCCCTCCTCACCACCGCAAGAAGCCCACATCTCAGATTTTCAGAACTCTGTGGAGCTACTGCAGATTCAAAACGAAGAGCTTCACCAATCCATGGAGGCCCTTCAACAACAAGTATCCCAGCAACTCTCCTTCCAAAACAAATTGTCTGCCCAATTTTCAGCTCTTCAAAACACTGTCCTCGCCTCCTTGCTTCCAAAGAACCCACTCACCTCTACAAACCCAACCACCATCCCTACCACCACGCCTCCCACCACTTCCACAACCCCCACCCCCACTTCAATCCCATTTGGCTCCTTCGACACCGCGACGACGACATGGATAGGCCTGGGGTTATCACATCCCCTTCCTCTGCCTCCACAGAGCCCTTACTCTCAAGCACAACCATCTCAATCTTCAACAAACACCACTAGCCTACCCAGTTCCACAGCCACATACTCCACAATCACATCACTGCCTCCACCGCTTCCCAACTCTGGTTCCTCAACCCCTGGCTCTTCCGGCAACAACACCCTTTCTTTCACCAGATTTCCACAGCAAACCCAATTTCACCATGATTTTTCACATTACAAGCGATCAAAGATCCATTTACAGCAGTTCAACGGGGAGGATGTAGGGGGCTGGCTGACGATGGTGGAGCGTTACCTTCGGGTCCAACGTATCCCACCCTTTGACCGCATTGCTGTGGTGGCTTCTCACTTTGGCCCCGATGCTTCGCTTTGGATGGCAGCTTTTGACCAACGTCACCCAAACTGTTCTTGGGAGCAGTTTGTTCCGGAGTTCCTCGAATACTTTG
This sequence comes from Rosa lucieae, assembly GCA_024704745.1. Classification (NCBI taxonomy): domain Eukaryota; kingdom Viridiplantae; phylum Streptophyta; class Magnoliopsida; order Rosales; family Rosaceae; genus Rosa; species Rosa lucieae. The sequence continues at coordinate 46,885,371 of CM045497.1, forward strand.
GGTTGGGTAGCACCGCGGAGTATAAGGCTTAGCTCACACATATTCAGCAACGCGACTCGGCAGCCGAGTATATAACAGAATTCACCAAGCTTAGGGATGGCAAAAATCCCCAGCGGGGCGGAGCTCCATTAGATATCCGCCCCTGATGGGGGGAGAATTCGGGGACAAATGGGGAATGGGGATAGGGATCCCCAATCCCCGCTATCTAAGATTGGGATTGGGCGGGGATGGTATTGTGATCTCCATCCCCAAACCCGCCCCAATAATATATACATATATTTACTATATATATTTTAATTTATTTTTTATAATATAAATCATAAATATATACATTTACTACTTTACTTTAATGGCTACACTTTTACTTTAATGATATTTTGACTTTTGCACTCAATGAATTATGATTTATGAATTTAATCATGTTTTAAATTTATTTGTTGTAGAGATTTTGATTTTAAAAAAGGCAATATGAGAAAAAAATATTTTATTTATTAAATTCTTATTGGGGATTTGGGGCGGGTTTGGAGGTTTAGTCCCCAGTGGGGATGGGGATGGGGAATCCCCAATATAATTTTATTGGGGATTGGGGTTGGGATGGGGGTAAAGAATGACCCTGGGGATGGGGATGGTATTGTGATCCCATCCCCAACCCGCCACATTGCCATCCCTACCAAGCTTGCTTGTCGTGCACCAGAGTGGTCGGACGACCACCTTCTACATGTATTTCTCGGCGGGTTGAAGCCAGAAATCCACCATGATGTGATGGCTCTTGAACCAAGGACTCTGTCTCATGCTCGTCGGCTGGCTCGCCATTACGACGCCAAACTTGGCGATATTCGCGCTGCTACAAACGCACCTCTAGGACCCACCAGTGGTCGTGGTCACACAAGCCCAATTCCAGTCTAGCTAACCCCTCTCACACTACATTCCAAAACCCCTCCACCAATTCCATTACCTCTCTACCTCAAACCAACAACACCATGACACCTGCATGCCCAGACAAACCAAAGACCAATTCGGCGCCTGTCCACTGCTGAACAGAGAGAGAGGCGTGCCAAAAACCTCTGCTTTAATTGCGACGAACCTTATTCAGCAACAGATACCTGCAAGAAATCCTTCATGGCCATCTTGGATGCTCCAGACCCAATTCAAATCAATGCGATCCAGGAATTCCACGATTGTGATACTGATCTCCCACAGCCTCAGCAAGAATGCGATCCAATACTTCCTTTACATGCCATCACAAAAACAAAATTAGGGGAGATGATGCGCATGAATGGATCAATAAATGGCTGCCCAATAAGGGTTTTCATTGACTGTGGAGCCGCAATGAATTTTTTGCACCCTTCCATTGCTCAAAAATTGGGCTTACCAATTTCTTCTGGTGACAAGCTCCGGTTCACCTCGGCTGGTGGTGAAACATTGATTCCGGCCGGAAAAGCGTTGGGAGTTACTGTGCAGATTCAAAACAACTCATTTACTGACGACTTTTTGTTGTTGCCGGTGGCTGGTTGTGATCTGGTATTAGGAGTTCAATGGCTTGATAAACTAGGGTTCATTGGGTGGCACTTTGCAGAGAAAATCATGTTTTTCATGGTCGATGGACAATCCTACTCTTTGCAAGGTATTACATCTCAGCACACTGACACAGCGAAGACAGATTTGTTGGCACTACTCAACCCAGAACAATTAGAATCCTTCTCCACCTTTACATCTGAACCCATTAAGGCCCACTCTGAAGCCCACCCTCAAGGAATCCAGGACCAACTAGGTGCTTTCAATGATTTGTTTGAGCAACCATCTGGGCTACCCCCTGTACGGCCCATAGATCACCGAATCAGTCTACTACCTAACTGTGGTCCAGTCAATGTACGCCCATATCGGTACCCCCATTCGCAGAAGGCCGAGTTAGAGGCCCAGGTTCAAGAAATGCTTGCTGATGGAATCATTCGGCCTAGTTCTAGCCCGTACTCATCTCCGGTTATCTTAGTCAAAAAGAAGGAAGGTACATGGCGCTTTTGCGTCGACTATAGGTCCCTTAATGCCATTACGGTTAAGGATAGATTTCCTACTCCCGTAGTGGATGAACTACTCGATGAATTGCATGGGGCTAGATATTTTTCCAAGCTTGATTTACGTTCGGGGTACCACCAAATAAGAATGCACGAGGATGATATACAAAAGACGGCATTCCGAACTCATGAGGGACACTTCAAGTTCATTGTAATGCCTTTTGGGCTTACAAACGCCCCTTCAACATTTCAAAACCTCATGAACCACATCTTCAGACCATTCCTTCGTAAGTTTGTGCTTGTTTTCTTTGATGATATCTTGATATATAGTTCAGACTTAAAATCCCATGTTGAACACTTAGAGGTTGTTTTTACTGTTTTGAGAGCTAACAATCTTAAATTGAAGAAGTCCAAGTGTGAATTTGCCCAACCCAAGGTGCAATACTTGGGCCATGTCATTTCAGAGGCTGGTGTGTCTGTTGACCCAACCAAAATTCAATGTATTGTTGATTGGCCCAAGCCCAAAACAGTTAAGGGATTGAGAGGCTTTCTGGGCCTAGCAGGATATTACAGGCGTTTTGTGCAGAACTTTGGGTTAATTGCGCAACCCTTAACGGCGTTGCTCAAAACAGATGGCTTCCAATGGTCTGAAGCAGCAGAGCACGCTTTCAACAGCCTCAAGCATGCTGTGACCTCAACCCCCGTATTGGCATTGCCTGATTTTACCAAACCTTTTACAATAGAAACAGATGCAAGTGGGCAAGGAATGGGTGCGGTCCTTTCTCAGAGCAATCATCCTGTGGCATTCCTCAGCAAGCCTTTATCCACAAAGCACCAAGCACTTTCCACATATGATCGAGAGATGCTTGCAATAATGTTTGCAATTGATAAGTGGCGGCCATACTTACTGGGTAACTCCTTCACGATCCGGACAGACCATCAGACCTTGAAATATCTGTTAGACCAAAGAATTTCGATGCCATCACAGCATAAATGGGTTGCAAAATTGCTGGGATACAATTACAACATTGAGTACAAACCAGGTAAGTTAAATACTGTACCTGATTTACTTTCGAGACAACACGAGCTTTTAGCAATCCAAACAGCCTCGGCCCCAATATTTGATAGCATACAAATGATTGATAAAGCTTGCAGTACTGATCCTGAAGCTCAGATTATTATACAAGCTCTTTCAACAGGAACAATCACAAGAAAGCACTTCACGATACTCAATGGTCATTTAATGTATAAAGGTCGCATCTTTGTTCCAGCGACATCAGAGTGGAGGTCCAAGATATTACATGAATTTCATGCTTCCCTCCAAGCTGGCCATTCCAGATATCTGAGGACGCTTGCAAGGTTATCTAAGAACTTTGCCTGGCCGGGATTGCGGAGTGATGTCAAACTCTTTATCTTGTCCTGCGACCAATGCCAGAGGCAGAATTATGAATCAATTCACCCGCCAGGCCTGCTGCAACCATTTCCCATTCCAGATGCAGTTTGGGAAGACATCTCAATGGACTTTGTTGAAGGCCTGCCAAATTCTCAAGGTTACAACTCGATTATGGTTGTTGTGGATCGCTTGTCCAAGTTTGCACACTTCATTCCGGTTTCTCACCCATTCACTGCCCCTCAAATTGCTGCAACATTTATGAAGGAGATATTTCGGCTGCACGGGATGCCAAAACGTATAGTCAGTGATCGAGATCCGATATTCCTCAGCCAATTCTGGACTTCATTTTTCAAGCTTCAAGGCACAAATTTATGCCACAGCTCAGCTTACCACCCACAGTCCGATGGACAATCAGAGATAGTCAATAAGTCCTTGGAGCATTACCTTCGTTGCTTCGTCTTCGATCGGCCATCTACTTGGAAAGAACTCCTACACTGGGCAGAGTGGTGGAATAACACCACTTATCATCCACGATCCGTATGACTCCCTTTGAGGAGCTTTATGGCCGCCCCCCACCTTCTGTGTCCAGATATATCCCTGGAACTACGAAAGTGCATGCCGTAGACTCGACACTGCAAAACAGAGACCAACTTCTGCTCAATCTCAAATCCCACATGTGCGTGGCACAAAATAGAATGAAACAATATGCAGATCAAGGTCGAACAGATCGAGAGTACCAGATTAGAGACTGGGTATTTCTAAAGCTCCACCCTTATCGCCAGAGGTCCATTGCCAAGCGCTTTGTACACAAATTGTCTCCTCGATACTATGGTCCGTTTCAGATAGCTGCACGAGTAGGAACTGTTGCTTATCGCCTCAACTTACCACCCCATGCTAAGTTGCATCCAGTTTTTCACGTTTCTTTGTTAAAGAAACGCATTGGAGATGGAGTTCCAATATCGGCTACTTTGCCACAATTCGATGACAAGGGTGACATTCAGTGGAAGCTAAGCAAAATTCTGGATATGGGGTTCCGGACCAAGAAGGGGCGCAAAATCACTACTTGGCTAGTGCAGTGGGTTGGTATGCCAGAGACTGATTCAACCTGGGAAGACGCCTCCACCATCGCTGCACGGTTTCCAGAGTTCCTGAGGACAGGCTCTCTCTAAGGGGGCGGCACGTGTTGAGGACACCCAACATTTCCAAACTCTTTCTCTTTATGCACTCACCTCTCTCTATCATCATATTAGCCGCTTATTCTAGGCCACACCTTTTAGTCGTAGTAGTAGCCAGCTAGCACCTGGTATTGTGGACACGTGTCGTAGATCACAGTTGTAAGGACAATGGTCCTGAGCACCTTATATGCTGTAGTCTTCTCCATTTTGAAGTTATGAATGAATGATGCTTTAGCTATTTTCCTTTATGCATTTCAATTTCCCTTTCTTTTCTCTTTGTGCTCCAACACCCAGCGGCGGAGGAGTATAGGTCTGACGGAAGAGAGGGTTTTGAGAGAGGCGGATGTGGTCTTCACTTTTGTTTGAAGAACTCGATCTCGATACTTCATAGCGTCTAGGTTTTGCGGTAAGTAGGGCTTGAGTTGGATTTGGATCCGAGTTGGGCTTCATACCTTTGGGCCTCAAACGGACTGACTCAACTTAAAATACCCATTTTCTAATATGACAGATTGAAATGATTCAATACAAGTTCTAATATTCTATACTTCTATAGTTTATACACATATAATAGAAAATAACAAAACAAAAATATACGTATCAAAAAAAAAAAAAAAATTAGGGCCGGGTTAGGGCAGGGCTTTTAGGGCCGGGCTGTAGGGTATGGCCGGGTTTCATTTGCATTACCCTTATCCGACCCTATTTGAGAAAGGCTATGCCGGGCGGACTTAGGGCTGAATGGCTAAATGATGAGGCCTATCGAACCCCATTCGGGCCGGAATTAGGCCCTTAATCCATACTAAGCCGTAAAAGCCAAACAGTATTTTTGTCAAGTAAAACGCCAATCACTCTCCAACAACACAAGTCACGAGTCACCGCGCATTGCCACCACTTTAGCCAATGGACTTATCTTCGTGGTTCCGGCGCACCCTTCTGCGGAACACTGAAAAGACCCAGAACCCAGATCCCCCAAAGCCAAATGAACCTGAACAAGAGCTACTTGGAGTCACGGAGCAGTTGGTCAATCATGTCAAGTCTTTCACTTTAGAAACCTTCAAGACTTTCCCTCTCCCAGGTATGATCGACCTCCCCCTCTTATCACTCTTCTCATCTTATGCCATTCTATTCGGTCCCAGAGAAAAACCAAACTAAAACAACATTGCTTTGTGTTTTGGGTGACATGATTTGCTGTTGCACTAAGAGTTGATTAGGAGATAGGGAAGTAGGAAAGTAGTTACGATGAAGGGCTTTGGTTTTGTTTGAGTTGCAAGAGATTAGGGTGACATCAGCAAGGGTTACATTCATAGGAACATTAAGCTGTAGAGGTTTGTTATCTATGATGAATTGAATTTTGGTCTGCCATTGCAGCTGTGTATAATAAGTGTTGAGATGTAATAGTCTATACACTAGGGGAGCGTGCATTAACCTCAACATGCTTTCTGCATAATCCTGTTAGTTTTCTTGAGTATATCAGCCAGTATTCAAGTTTAACTTCGTATTTAAGATCCATTTCTCCCCCAATGACTTCTTGGACTTTTGGATTATCAACATATGTCCTCTTGCGATGGTTTCACCGAAACATCAAGTTTTAGACCTCTCCAAAGATTTCGGGTTCTATACGAGAAAAATGCAGGTTTTATGCATATCCTTTAGGTACTTGATGGAAGACTGTGATGAAGAGTGATTTGGGGAGAAAGGATTTGTAATTGAATTGATTGTTGGAGATGATGGTGACTGAGAATCTCATCTTCTTCTTGCCGTGTCCCTTGCTGTTAGAAATTTCATATTCATATTCTGCACTTTATTTTCATTCTGATCCCAGCCAGCCTTTTCATTAAAAAGAATTTCACAATTCTTAAGTGCTTAGCCTCTTGGGCTGGAAAGAAACCAAAAAAATGCATTTTTGGCCTTTTCTTTCAAATTTAGTTCTCTTTCTGCAGGGATTTGAGCATAAAAATAGAGCTAAAATTCTTAAAATGACTTACTAATTGCTTGAAGCCTTCAATCCTTTAACCTTCCAGTGGAGTATTGTTTTTCAAAGCCTTAGTTGGCCAGCTTTTGAGAGTATGCGCAGCCTCTGCCAACCAAAAGCTTATTCGTAGGGTCATCTTGGAAGTCACCATCTCCAAAACTGTTTGGCATTTTATATCTGCTATTCCATTCTGTTGAGGGCTGTAACCTACTGCCAATTGCTTCCAAATGCCTTAATCTTTGTAGTTGCCATGAGAAGTCTATTACCCTCCTCTGTTACTGAGAATGATCTTGATGTGCAGCCACTTTGCTTTTCTACAAGAATTTGAATCTTTTGAATACCAAAAAAAATTCTGATTTCTCGTTCAGAAATAAACCCAGTTATTCTCGAAAAATCGTGAATTTATGTAGGAAAAGAAATCCAATGCTGTTTGCTCATGATATCCTTCACATGCACCTGATGTTGCTTCAATTTTTGGCTGCCCATTCTCCATACATTTTGGTTTAAGTAGCTTCATTCCTTGGAGATTTAGATGAGAAAATTTTGAATGCCATATGGATTGTTTGAACCAATTTAGAAATTTTTCTCCAACAATTGCTTATAATTGAAGGTATTGTGAGGAACCTTCCTGTTTGTGGCATGCTGTAAGTAGAAGTACATACGGGGAAGCTGTAAATGGATCGGATGCAAAGCCCTCTTTGAGAGGATCAAGTTGTAGTCCATGGAAAGGTATTTCCCATGGTTATTCTTCTTTCCTTCAGTGTCTTAAATTTGTGGTGGGGAATGAGGATAGGGTGAGTTTCTAGGAGGATGGTTAGCTAGAAAATCATCCATTTGAAAGTGATGAATCCTTGACTGTACTTACTGTCCAGAAATCATGAGAAATGTATCTCAAAGCTTGTGGATGCTTCTGTCTCCTTATAACTGGGATTTTGGTTCTAAGAGAAATCGTAATGATTGTTGAGGTGGTTGCTATGAGAGACTTTGAAAGGGGCTCACATGTATCCTTTAAGAGGATTCTAGAAGATGGAAGTTAGAACGGCCAGGGTTGTTCTCCTGCAAATCCTAGTAGTACTTTTTTTTACAATAAAGTGGATCCTCCTTTTACTCATATTTAGGAATGAAAGAGCCCCTTTGGAAATTAGAATTCTTGATTGGTGGTTGCTCAGAGGATTAACACTTAAGACAAAGTTCATGGCTTTCTATACTGCCCTTTTTCTATTTAATTGCGGTACAAGTTGTTTGGAGAGATTGAAGCTGTTTGGGTTATTCCAAGGTGCGGTTTTGAGCTGTTGAGTACTCACTTTCAAGCTTTGGACAAGGGAAGAAATGTATCACCTTCTGGGGTTTCTTGTTGGTAGTTTTATGGGTTATATGAGGTGGGGTAAGGAGTGGAAGATCTCTTGATGTTAGAGGTTAATCTCTTTCTCCTATTATATTTGACATGCTAGCTGCTGTGAAGTGATGTTTGTCTATGTTCTTGAGTTTTCCTTGTCTTATAGGTTCTACAGATCTTTTGAACTCATTTCCTGTTTTCTGGTTGTGAATTCCTTATTAATCATTTGTATGTTGTCTTGTTTCAATATAATCTTGTTTCTTCAAAGAAAAATATTTGTCTTTGTTTTTGTGTTTTAGGTATGTTGCTGCTGCATAGTAAGTTTTTCTTATTCCCTTCAGTTGATGCATGTTTCCTGTCACACACACAAAAACAGGCATATTCTCATTCCAATATGAGAAGAAAATACTGAAACTGGTTGACTTTGCTTTGAACGACCAAACCCATCATGCCAAATATATTGGATAAAAGGTGAAGTAGGAAATATGATTTGATGTTTCAGTAGGAAAGTATTTATGGACACAAAAGGATTCTGTTTGAGTTGCTATTGCACAGCTCTTGTAATTCTGATAGTCAAATACATCTCAGGACTTACATTTGTAGGAAACAATAAATTGTAGAGATTTCTTTTCAAGAGAACTACAAATGCGTGTAGGAATCTGATTTCAAATTAATATGGTCTAGCCAGCAATAGTTTAGGCGTTTTGTCTTGGTTAGGCTGGTTTCAATGCAGCCTCTGTCTCTGTGTGTGTGTGTGTTATGCTCTATATTATCCTTTTTCCTGTGTGGACTCCTAGTCCATTTTTGTTTATCATGCTTTGTGATCAATAAAACTTTTGTGTGTATATATAAGAATTAATAAAATTTGTTTCTCTTCAAATGAATAGTTAGAATAATGATAATTTTTGGCTTGCCACTACAACCATCTGTAAGTAATTGCAAAAACAGAAAACTCTAGAAACTAGGATAGATTGCATTAGTCCAACTTATGTTGTTTTGATGTTTTGAGCAGTTGAGAGAAAATGAATTAGTGGTTAAGCTTGATAACGAGTTTGACTAACTGTGATGTGGTTAAGTGTTGATTAACTAGTAAATCTAGAGGCTTGGTTTCTTTTCATGCATTTGATTCCATGCATCAGTGCACAAAGACTGTAATGGTTCTTAAGCTTATTTTATTCTCATTCTTCAATTTAAGTGTGTACATTGAATTGATTGTGGTGCAGATGATGAAGGAGCTACTTCTGGTGACAACTCTCTGACAACTTCAAGCAACATTCAGAAAATCTCTCGGAATGGCAGGAAAGGCATGCCATGCTTGTGCTCTCAAAAGTGAAGGTTGATTTTATTGGTTTTTGTATTTCTTGTCCAATTAATAACTCTAAATGCAACTATTCCAGTAACAATTTGGAATTTTTCCTTTTTCAATTGGCTGGTGCCTCTGATTATGTTGAACTTTGTAGCCAAAATAAAACTAATTTTCATGACAGTAGCTTAGGAGTTGAATCAAACTGTTATAAGGGGATATCCTAGGCACCAGAGCTAGATTTCTGACAAGTTATAACGTAACAGCATCATAAAATCATTTCAAGCATAATTTGTATAATTTTTGTTTTCAGGAACTTTCCCACCTAAGATATAAGCTATGCCCAGGCCACATGAAGGAACATCAATTTTGGAGAGTATACTTTATGCTTGTCAAGAAACAGGTGGCCGAGTAAGTTTCCAATCTTTTAATTGGTTTTCGCCAATGTCATTTCAGAGCATGGTTTGATGATTGATAGCCAGGTTTAAGGAATATGTGTACGATTGGTTTGTTTTAAACTTGTTTTGAATTTCCAGCTGATCACGTAAGAGCTCAGTACATACAGATAGCTTCTGATAGAGCTCTAGAATGTTGACCTCATTTCTATCATAGAATAACAAAAAATTAGAACAGCAATCAAGCAAAAATGGTCCAGTAATCTCAACAATATTGCATACTCTGCACTTTGACTTGCTCATTAGTTTAAAGCCAAAATTAACCCTTTCAGTATAACGTTGTTTGATTTTGTGAACGTTTAGACCTGGACATCCACCATTTCAACCTTGTAACGAACAAGCATTTCAAATGAAGGAACAAAATATTTTATGTGATAGCACCAGGCTCTTTGATTAAGTCTGATATGGTAAAGCTTCTAAGGTTATTGAATTTATGTTGATATACAATCATTAAGTAGTGTTGTTCCCTGTAAAAAGTTTGTTGGCAATAACATGATGCTTAGCTAGATAACATTTTTAGGCATATTGATTCCCCTCCCTCTGTTAGTACCAGAGGCGCACAAGTCCATGACTAGTTTCCAAAACGGTTCAAATTTCTTTTGGACTATTATCACTCTTTGGTTCTTCAGTTCCTGTAGATGAAGTTTGCTTGTTAATAGCGGCGAACAGAATGATGAAGTATCTCCAGCTAACGCATCTTCAGCAAGTAATTTAGTTTCATGATTAGCGTGATAAGCAGAGTGCTTTGGAATGGAATCATGAAAATTGTTTACTCATTTCAGTGTTGGCCTCCATTTTAATGACTTTAGATCTGCAGACACACTATTTAACATTATCTTCTGATTATCAGATACGAGCTACGTGCCATACAACTAGCAAGGCTCAAAGAAGTGACAATGGAAAATGAAAGGTCTACAAGTGCTGATGCATGTGAAGTTGAAATGGCAGAAGCAAAGCACAATGCAGTAGCAAGCTTAGCACCTACAAATCCATAACATCACATGGCCGTTCTTGTGGCTGTATCCATTAGCTAGTCTACGGTTCCACTAAACATTGGACAAGATCGAACCTAGGTACAACCTTACTCCAACATGATCCGTTCTTTAGGTTTTGCCTTTCTGAGGCATTAACGGAATATAGAACCAGGGAACGTTAGAATCCAAATCTTCTAATTTTTGGGCTAATGGAATAGTGATGTGTCGAGGCTAATTTGTTCACATGTTGCTACGTTATTTGTATGATATTAAGTGATTTGGTGACTTATCTTCCCACTACCACCGGCACTCCACTTTACTGCGAGGAATAAAGAAGTCGATTGGTTATGAACTATAAAGGTGCATTTAAGGTTTGAATTGCTTTGAATAGTAGGATCACTAACTACCGATATTAGAAAGTTTGAAACAATGTATGCATCTGCTAGGGTTCTCCTTGGCCATCGACTCTTTTTCAACCAAGAGACAGCAAAGGCCTTCGGAACAGTCCATCTCCATCATTGTGTCATCACACAATGACTAGCATACATATCCCTTGCTTTGGTATTCCATTAGCGACGGTTTCTTCCCCATGCACAAAGATGGCGCCGACTTTGCAGATATTTTACTGGTCAGGGTGGCGTGGTTCCGACCAGGTGGGTTGCCGCTTGACAAACCTTTAGGTACAGGGTTCCCCATCCCTACTGATGGTGCTGCTACTGCTATGCTTGATCTTGGACCTACCTTTGTCGGGTTGTGTTAAGATTATCTCTTGGCGCTAATGCTAGGACCGTGCGGTGCTAGTTTTTTAAGAAGGGGGTGTTGCCACCCGCACTACTTAACGCTCGGTCTGTTGAGCCTGCAAATACAAAAAGTGGTGTAAAATCATTTGATCAAAGCCTCTTCTAGTCATACCACAATTAAGTGCATTGGTTGTGGAATATTCATTTATTTGTTTAGGTGACTAGAGATTTTTTTGTCTTTTGTAGGCTCTTTTTTGAAGAAGTGAGCTTCAATATATTAATGATAGTACTGATTTTTAATAATCTACTTGGTCACTGATTTATGGTGCAAGTATAGAGATCCACCCTATGTGCCGTTTTAGCTATGAGATAAACGAAATCTCTCTCTTATGTCAAAATTAGCTTTTGATAAACAATCACTTTATTGGTGCAAAATTTAACTAGTATCTCTCTCTTATGTCAAAATTAGCTTTTGATAAACAATCACTTTATTGGTGCAAAATTTATTATGCAGTTAAATTCCCTTTGATTCAAAGTAGAAGAAAAGAGTTCTTCCCCACAACTGTTATAACTTATATATAGCAGGAATGTCTCTCACATCCACCCATCACAGGCCAGTCACTAATTATTAAAAGCAAGTGAGACATTGCATGTTTACCGAGGAAATTTGTTTTAGTAAGTTACTCTTATCACTTAATGTAAGTTTTTCCGTCGTGTTGGAAGTTTTTTTTATAGAATAATTAGGTAAATTCCATGTGGGTTAAGAAATCACTTTAGTGTAATTAGTAGTATCTTTATCAACAAAATGGTATTATCTATGTGAGGGGATTTCAATAAAGTTAGAAGAAGAAAAAAATATCGTGATATTAAGAAAATAAGAGAAATAATCAAGATATGCATAAAAGTATAATATGTGTATAGGTTTTTTATATTGAGTAGGCATGCAAATTATTGTTCTAAGAAAGATTTGTCTTCTACCATACATGAGAATAACAAACTTTCTCTAAATACAACAACCCTTTCCGTCCACTTATGGTCCATATGTGTGCCCCAGCACAACAGAAGATCTTTGCTGTGAATGCAACAATAACAAATAACTTACCACATTTGCTCAATTCTCCTCTAAGTCGATCCATCTCTTTCACTGAGACTTCTTCATGGATCTGACAAAATAATCACTCTCGCCGTCTCATTAGGCAGCGAGATACGCCCGTCTCTCTTATCAGGCAAAATTAGCTTGATAAACAATCACTTTATTGGTGCAAAATTTATCTTGCAGTTCAAATTCCCTTTGATTCAAAGGAAGAAAAGAGTTCTTCCCCACAACTGTTTCTTAATAAGCACCAATTCTACAGGCCAGGCAACTAATTATTAAAAGCAAGTGAGACATTGCATGTTTACCGAGGAAATTTGTTTTAGTAAGTTACATCTTACTAAAAGTTTTTCCGTCGTGTTGGAAGTTTTTTTATAGAATAATAGGTAAATTCCATGTGGGTGTAAGAAATCACTTTAGTGTAATTAGTAGTATCTTTGATCAACAAAATGCTATTATTATCAATAAAGTTAGAAGAAGAAAAAAATATCGTAATTAAGAAAATAAGAGAAATAATCAAGATATGCATAAAAGTATAATATGTGTATAGGTTTTTTATATTGAGTAGAGGCATGCAAATTATTGTTCTAAGACAAGATTTGTCTTCTACCATTCATGATTGAATAACAAACTTTCTCTAAAATACAACAACCCTTTCCGTCCACTTATGGTCGATATGTGTGCCCCAGCACAACAGAAGATCTTTGCTGTGAATGCAACAATAACAAATAACTCACCACATTTGCTCAATTTCTCTCTCTAAGTCGATCCATCTTTCTTTCACTGAGACTTCTTCATGGATCTGACCAAAATAATCACTCTCGCCGTCTCATTAGGCAGCGAGATCACGCCCGTGGTCTCATCACTCATCAGGCAGCAAAAACACTCTCGCTTGCTCAGGAAGTGGCATCACTCTCACTGTCTCAAATACCAGCACCACCACTCTTGCTATCTCAAACCTACGGCCAAATTGAATTGATTCAAAGGCAACGGTCCACATTAATTCCTCTAAAAATAAAAATAAAAACACAAGTAACACAACAAACAAATTTTCTTGAAGGTAATGCACCAAAAATTCGTAAGATTATATTCCACAACTAATATTAAAACTAAACAATCTTTTAACCAAATAATACGGAAAAAAAAATTTTTGTAAAAAGTTCATAAAATTACTAAAATATATTTGCCTTTTGGAATAGTGTTTGGTTTTAAGGCTACTAATAAAGAGAAGAGAAAATTGTGGGATCGTGTACATGAAGTGTGCGAGAATTGCAAGTCTACATGAAGGGCGTTGTTACACTAAGTTGTGAATCTCATTGAAAAAAAAAGCTAATTGCGCGCATGTATGATATGCTGCCAAGATCTAACATCGCCAAAGTGCTAAAAGCCACCTCGTTGAGATGATTGTTTTTAATTATGAATTATTTTGCGAGAGATGATGGAGTGAATGACTATATCTATGGAGGGTGAAAAAGATTATCTAAGATATGATATGTGGCGAATAAGAAACAAATCCATGACAAAAACATCAATTCTCAGTTTGTGATGTTTTTGTCACGAATTTGTGATCTAAAATCCAAGTCTCCACTTGTGATGTAATCACAGCTTCTGTTGTGCTGGGCCACACATGTCAACACTACTTTCCTTCTTATCGTCACGAACTAAGAAGTGATGCTTTTTGACAAGTGACAAAAACTTCACTTCTTAATTCGTGATAATAAATCATATCTTATCCACAATTTAATAAAACTTATATATATATATATATATATAAATAGTGTTCAAATGAACTCCATTGATTGAACGGCCAGAACGGCACATACAAACAGTCCATATGGACACCCGGTACCATTCACTGTTACAAATCATGCTCAATTATTCAAAGAGCTTTTCAGGACTAAACCTAAACTAGGCTTACAAAAAATACTTTTGACTTGAGTCTTCCTTTGCCAATGCATGCAATTGTGGTGCTCCAAAAGGATCAAATATTTAGTGCAAAAACATATCAGAGTTTAGAGAGCAAGCTAAAAACCAACTTACAAATTACTCAATCTCTTTCCCCTTACCCTTACCCTTACCTTTACCCGAAGCGATAGAGGAACATGGTGAATAAGTGAGTCTCAATGGAGGACCAGGTTCCTTGTCATTCTTGGTCTTTGGTGGATTTTTATTTCAGGCTCCAAGAGGACGCCCCTTTTTCTTCTTCATCTCTGCAGCTACAAATGGCACCATTAGACCTCCTAGAGTTTCTTGAAGCCCCAAAGATTTTGCAGTAAATTTGGTGATGAATTTAGGCATCTTGAGCTTCTTTGGTTGAGCCATTTGTCCTCTGTTTTCATCAATCAGGACTAGGGTTTGGACTTTCTGAGGTGAAGGGGCAGGAGTGCACCTACCTCTCTTGCTAGGCATCCAATAGTATAGCAGGTTCAGAGGGATCTTTTCAATTGGTGTCACACCATCATATTCCATCAACACCATTGGAGCTCGAGCAAAGTTCCAAGGCCCTCCTCTAATCACCTTGCGCAAGTCGCCCCGATGATCAAAAGAGAAGAGGAAAAGGGAGTTTGATCTCTCCTGGATTTTGAAGTTTTTTTTCCAACACCCAAATCCGACAAAAGTGACGGCGAAGATCAATCCACAGGCTTGGGTGAGAGGGATCTTCCCAACAAGTATGCTTGAGAATTTCGTCGAGTTTTTCCACGGGACAGCATCGTGATATCAATCACATCATCTCCTGCAAGTGCAAGAGACGCTTGAAAGCTTGCAATAACTTCCTCAAGAGAAGCCATTTGAGAACAAAGATGAAGGAGAGGAGGGGAAGGGTTGCTAGATGGCTGCAGGGTGGTGCACAAGGCACTAATATGGCGGCTTTGGAAGCTTGGAGGCGCTGCTTAGAGAGCACGCTTAGGGTTTTTGTTAATAAAACTTATATCTATTGACACATGATGGGTAAAATCATATCCGAAATAGGAATAAGGCATCATATCATAAGTAGTAATGACTTGTGGCACGCAAATCTATAGTTGTCAAAAATCATAACAAAAACGCAAAATTTATTTTTATTTTTATTTAATGACTATATATTGCTTATATAAATCATTGGGATAAATACTGATTATTACCCTATAGTTTGGGTCCAAAATCAATTCAGTTCCTGAATTTCTAATTTCATCAAAAACACCCCTGCACTTTCAATTTTGATATAATAGGTCCAATTTGTTAGTTTTCCAATAATTGAAGTTATTTAACTTGTTAACGTGGGTCATATATAGCCTATGTTCTATGATGTGGTGTCGAGGTGGCTTGCATAGTCAATTTAGGAGTGAGTTCTACTATAAAATAAATAGTTTTTTAACAAATAATCCAACTGTAACTTGAACTCATAACAGAATATTAATGAATTTGACCTATTAGATCAAAATTGAAAGTGCATGGGTGTTTTTGATGAAATTAGAAGTCCAGGGACTGAATTGATTTTGGACCTACACCACAGGGTAGTAACTAGTATTTAGCCCTAAATCATTCATAAATTATCAATTAATACTATGATCAAATTATTGTCAAAAGAAACAAAAAAAGAAATAGGGCTCTTATTATAGGACCTAAAGATTGGAGATGAAGAGGTGCTATATGAATACTATGATTAGAGTTCTCAAAATGAGACTTGGGATCTCCATATAGGACTATATATAGGTGGGAGTTGCCCTAATGATGCTGCCACAATTCCTACAAATATAAAACCGGAATGCAAATACAGCTTACGTCATCGAGAATCACCACTCTCAAACAGTAAAAACACCCCAACCTAAGTTCTACTGCTCTGTTAGTTCATTGGTATCCTATCCTCTATTATCCAACGCATATTCTGTAACATCAAAACTCAAAATAAAGTGGTGCAAAACTGCAAAAGCATCATACCAAATTGGACTGGATAGCAACAACCAACCCTTCAAGTTCCAGTCTTCCAATGGAACCAAAGCTTTCACAAAAAGAATGAGAAAGAAGGATTCTGTGTAAAATACCCACGAATCGCTTGAGAAAAATACCCTAGAACGCATCGTACGAGCTTGACAGCCTTTGTGAAAGTTTATGCCCTATCCAACAGCACGCCCTCGAGACGGCGGCGTCAGACAAGCCTAAAGGGACCGACGGTCGGTTGGTATGTGGTTCAGCCGGTGTAGGCTCTGCGAGGGGAGGGAGGCTCTGTCCAGATAGTCTGGAGGGTTCGACGGTGAAGGGCGGTGATGGGTAGATGACTGGCAGGAGCAGTGGGGGTCGTTTTACCCCATAGTGGTGTGCGGATTGCTAGAAGGGTGGTTTGAGTGGTGGTTTCCTGATTGGAGGTCACTGGGTGCTAGTTACAGTGTGGCTGGGATTCCCTTAGCTCAGATTGGGTCAATTGGATCTGATCTGGGATGTGCAGTCCGGATCTGTTCTGGGGAGTGGCGGCGTTCGCCGGCGAAAAGGGGTTGGTGGGCGTTATGTGGAACGGCGCGCGATCCCTTGGAGTCAAGGAGGTGGCCGATGGCGGGGAGGTAGGGGTCAGGCAGTCGGGACGGTGGAGTCATACCATCTGCAGTGGTCAAACTTGGCTTGGGCTTAGTGATGTTTGGGCTTGGGCTTGGGCCCAAGACCCATGGTATATTAATTTTAATTTTATATGTTATTGTTTTTTTACTTTTATTAAGACGTGGCTTCTTGCCGGCAATAAGTCCCTACAATCTTTTGGTAGGGCGACGTGGGCTTTATGAACATTCAGTGTGCCTTGTCTAGCCTAGTGAGGCGGCGAGCTATTTGTTTGATCAAATGGACGCAACCTCCTACTGGCAAGATGAAATTGAGTGTCGCCAGATTTATTTCTGTGCGACAACTTAGTGAGAAAGCTGTGCTATTTGTAATGATGCTTCTTCTTGATAGAGTTATATTTCCGGTATGTCACCGCTATGTCAAAGTAAATGGAGTAGCTGTTAGCGCACTCTTTGCTAATTGGTGCTTGTTAGCATACATAGATTTTGTAGAGAGTCCTGGTATTATTTTATAATGTTCTCCTTATATTTATTGTAATCTGGAGTTCAGGCTCTACGTCCCCTCTCTCCTTGTATTCTGCAATTTCATTAATCAAGACATGAGGGCAGCCACACCAGCCTCCCTTAAAAAAAAAAAAAAACAAGAAAATCCAAGTCTCCACTTGTGAGGTAAAGCCCTACCATATACCATTGGAACTTCAAAAATTTACATTCACGGCTTCATGTAATTGCCCACTTGACACACTCAAACTGGGGCCATTCTTTGCCACCACAAATCTAGAAGCAGAAAATGTTAAAGAGTAATACAACAAATTCAACAAAAACATTCATGTCTGTCAGACCTGGAGCCTGGAGGTCTTCAGTTTCATAATACTATTCACCACTCCAGAACTGCCTCCCCAACCCCACCTACCGGGTCACTCACAGACCACACCACATTTGTTCTTTGCGGATCAACATATAAATTGTGCAAAAGCACGACTTCCCAAATCAACTTCCAGATTCTGATATGGATTCTTTGCGGATCCAAAATCTAGTGCATGTTTTTGCAGCTTTGCTTTGCTTGCTTCAATATTAGTTGTGTATTACAAGTCCAAAATTTCACTATTTCATACAATACACGGTTAGAATTAGAAGTCGGGCAAAAACAAAGCATATCCTACCAGCAAACAGGTATAAAATCATTGAGCAGAGGAGAGAGAACTAATCAGAAGGGATGAAACCAACTGCAGTTCAACTTAACCAACCAGTCCAACTGGGTGCATGGACCATTGGACCATGATAGCTCTAGGCCTCTTAATTCTAACCGTTACACATCAATGATCACCCTCCTTGAAACACATTAAACACGTAGAGGAAACAACCACATCAGAAAGCAAATCTCAAATAAAATTTCCAAAATTTTGAAACATCAGCATCAAGACTTGTACCAAAAAGTACAGGTAGGTTTGACTGATTTAATTAGTCATCAATTGAATGCGGGGTACAAAAACTCAGATGAAATTGAGAAGACGGAGATATGGGAAAGGAAATTTAGGTTACATTTATTTCCAAAGAGCAATGAGCTCATCATCCGGTCATCCCTACCTAAATATAGACAAGGCTAATTCCGAGAGGACAAATTGAAAATCTAGATAATTAGATATACCCCTCCAATTGATATTGACAGAAGAGTCATCAATGAAATAAAACCAACCACCCGATCTCTTCTGAAACGATCCCTCCACTCTTCAACCAAAAACCTGGGTTTATACTCTAGGGACGGACTGATTAACAGATTTGTCATAAATAGTCAGATGACATTTCTTTACATGGGGTTATGAGGTTGATCTGAGACGCTAAGCCACTAACTACTACACTTGCTTTGAATTCTCAACCAAAAAGATAACTGAGAAACTGTGGGCATCGGAACATTTGCCTCGCTTAGGGAATCACTTGCTCCCATTCATACCTTCCTGGAAGGGGCATATCACTGGTAATATCAAAGTTGTACCTGCAAAAATCAAGCAAAAGAGTCAATGATGGACTGAAAGTAACCTACGCTAGGGGGATTCATGGTATTTGTGGGTGCATTAAAGCCAATGGTACCACGAATTAAAACACATTGAAATAACTAAAAGAGTCAATGATGGACTGAAAGTAACCTACTTCTCCATAAAGAGTTTCTGTTGCTGCTGCTCAGCTTGGGCAAAGAACTCGTCCATATCAAGTGCAGTTGGAATGGTTCTTTGGGCATCATTTCTAACTCTTTGGTTATTTGCAATAGAACTTGACCGCCTTGTTGTAGAACCAGGGGTTCCAACAGAGTCTGGGTTCCTTATCAAGCTGCATGGCGTGCTTTCTCGGGTGCTCCTGTATAATCATGACAAATTTGATAAGGTCTTGCTTAAAAACATTCACCAGCATATGTAAAAGACCATCCCCAACTTATTTACTCTTTGCTTTCTTAACATAAGACTAAAGTACTAATGAAACATCAAGAACACTTGCCAAGTTACAAATTTGACAAATTAAAGTGCCACCAAAAAAAAAAAAAAAGAGGAAAAAGTGTGCATTGAAAATAACAAGCTTCAAGTTGGCAGTGTGTGATACAATTAAAGCACGAGATCTGCAACTCTTTGTCACCTACTGCTAACCTCAGAAATAGAGCGTCCCACATAAATTTATTCAGGGGCAACTAGGCCCCGTGAAAACGATACATGATTGCTAACACAAATGAAGTGCAGGAGCTATTGCTGTCAGTACTGCAATAGACAATTTTATTATTTCTTTTCATCAATACTACTTAAACTGACGGGTAAAAATACAATCAAGCAAAAAATGAAATATTAACCAGAATACCAACAATAGTTTCTCTCTTCTCGTAATATGTACAAACAGATGGAAACAGTGTTTCTAGTTATGCAACAGGCTGATGAAACAGGTTTAGTGGGAAATCTTTGAGGGGCCAAATTAACTTGACATTGGTCTCTAGACAAACAAAACTGGAGTTTCAAACTAACATTGAATACAATTAATATGCAGTCATGTATGATGTCTGCCCAATTAGACTTTTTTTTCTCTTTCACTATTTGGTAAGCAGGAAAGAAATAAATCCGCTTTCCTCGGTATGGAAAAGCTGCTTTTTCTAACAGCTCTGCCCACATGTTTGTAAACTTAGATATTCATTAAAGAACTTTCTCAAAGGTCCCTTATATGAAAGTGAAATCATGCAAATCAATCAAAGAGCAGCAATGGAACAAGAGTTCAATCCGTGCCTCTGTGTGAGAGAAGGAAGAAACCAACAGAAAAAAAAAATGTTTAAAATGAAACAACCATGAGAAAAATCTTACTTTGTGCCTAAAAGCCAGAGCAAAGAAACTAAGAAAGTAAACCGGTACGGCTCAAAGCTTTCAAAATGTCTAACCCCTCTCATGCGGCAACCAGACTAGTAACGAAACAGAGAAGAGAAATGCACACCAGATATGACCAGAAATGATAGATCTATGACAAATCCTACATATAAAAAAAAAATCACAAACTAGAGGAAAATAAGAAACGCAATAAAAATAAATATTCTAGTAACACAGAAGAAACTCATATTCCACAAACAAGGACAGTGAGAAAACAGAGCCATCTTGAAAATCAATAAGCCAAAAAAAAAAAATGTTTTTCAAATTTGAATAACAGAGAGAGAGAGAGAGAGAGAAGGAAAATATACCTATCTCTGCCATCAAAATCCAAGTTGTTTTCCCCAAATGAAGCCTCAACATCGTCGGCATACTCTGCTTCACTTTCAACATTACCAAAACACCCCTCCCCGTCCTTCTCGTTCCTCTCATCCCAGCCCAAATCCGCCGACGAGCCCACACTCAACCTCGAATTGACGGCCCTGCCCCCCGCGCAGCAATCCCGAGGAGCCTGAGCCTGAGCCTGCTTGTTGGCGTCGCTTCGCAGCGGCGGCTTCTCAAGGCGGCGGCTTCGGAGCTGGAGATAGTAGAGAGACGAGGAGTCGGAGTCGGGCGATTGCTGCTGCTGCTGCTGGTGGAGCTTCTGGAGGGCTAGGGTTTTGGCTCTGGTTCGAACGCCGAGGGAGGACTGAGGTGAAATTGAAACCTCCATGACGGCGATGTCGCCTGTGATCTTGGATTTCTTCATGTACTTTCCCATTCGTCCCTCTCTCCCTCTCAATTTTATTTTGAATTTCTCGTTTGGGGGTTTAAGCCTGTGGTGACGAAAGAGACTGAGCAAGAGAGAAAGGGAGGTTCAGAGTCCAGAGAGAGAGAGAGCGGGAGAGAAAGGGAGGGACCAATTGTTTTTTTGTAAAAATGAATGGGATCTGTAAAAGGAGAGAAGAGAGAAGAAAAGTTAGGGTTGGGGTTTAGGGAACAGTCCTTTATATATCTACATTTCCCCCCTCCCCTCCTAATTTTTCATCATCTATTAATTTTATTTTGTGGACCCATCTCTTTTTTTTTTTTCATTATCTCAAATTCTCAATTAAGAAAATTGAGATTGTTTTTCTCTATAGGAAAGAAAAATAATTAAAATTGTTTACGTCGCTTGTTATATGATTGTTTTTTTTATATATATATTAACTCTTGAAAAGTGTTCACCGATGTTTCTTTATATTGCAATTTATGTCCGCATCACATTCTTGTTTTTGTTTTTGTTTTTTTTTTTACCAAAAGATTTAAAGTTTGAATGTTTGGCATGAACATGTCTTGATTGAGTCCCACATTCTCTATATTATCTACACTCTCCTCCAACTTTACGATTAAGTCCTAACACAACTTCTTGTATCATTAAACTCTCAAATGCTGTGTAAATTTTTTATGGGCTAAATACTACTTAGTACCCTATGGTTTAGATCCAAAATCAATTCAGTCACTGGACTTCTAATTTCATCAAAAACACCCCTGCACTTTCAATTTTAATCTAATAGGTCCAATTCATTAATATTCTGTTATGGGTTCAAGTTATAGTTGGATTATTTGACTCACTCCTAAATTGACTATGCAGACCACCTCGACACAACATCATAAAACATAGGCCATATATGAGCCAAATTAACAAGTTAAATAACTCAATTGTCGGATAACTAACAAATTGGACCTATTATATCAAAATTGAAAGTGCAGGGGTGTTTTTGATGAAATTAGAAGTTCAGTAATTGAATTGATTTTGGACCTAAACCACAGGGTAGTAATTTGTATTTAGCCCATTTTTTATTTCCAAAAATTCAAAATATCTTATGGGAGTCTTAGGTGAAGATCACGTATATAACAAACATAATTTTTTTTTTGTTACAAAAAGTTGAGGTAAGAGGGAGGCTTCCTTGCATTACCAGGGCCAGAGCAAACCGACGATCTTAACCCAACATGACTTACTAAACTTGCCAATGTCCCAGCCCAGCTCATTGGTATGGAATTATGCAAGATGTTTTCTAGATTACCCACCAATAAAGGATAGTCAGCAGCAGGATTCGAACTTGGATAGGGGCACCAACACAAGGCCGTCCTTACCAACTGAACCAATCTTTGTTGGCGACACAACAAAAAATTGCCAAGAAATCAAAAGAGAAATGAGGTAAATCTATCCAGTAAACGTTACCGATTCAAGTGCACAAGTTATTCAAAGTTTTGGCACGCTTAGTAGTCTTCACGTCAAAGTTGAGCTAAATTGGACAGACTCATTCAAAGTCTTGGAGTCTTTTAGATCAACTTGGACCAAAGGGAGCAAGGAAATTTTTCCTTCTGAAAACTGGATACAGTATACACTTCTGTAGCATTATCAATAATGGTGTCCCCAACTCTTTTGTTTTAGCATTAGAGGACAATTAAAGTGGAATGATCTTAGGCAATCAAAGTAAGAAAATGTTGCTTTGTCAACTAACATGGGATTTCTTTGTTGTTTGTTAAAGCATCTCCTTATTCTTGTTACTCTGTACCCCACAAATATCCTATCGGAGCTCGTATAAATAAGCCTATTACTTAACAAAAGCACTTTGTTTTTAAGGAAATTTTGTGTAGTTATTAAGCCGCTGAATATACAATTGTGATACAAGAGTAACAAATACACTTTCGATAGTTTATAGACCTGAATAGTAGAAAATAAATTAAGCTAAAATATTCTATTTCCTTAAAGAATTGGAGTTACCAAGTTACTCCTAGTGAAGCTCCGGCAAAAGGTCCTGCCCTATGAACTTCTTGTTCTTGCAACCCGTAGGTTTCTTCTTACCTTTGTCATAACCCTGGCTTTAGGCTTTGACCTAGCATGCATCTTGATTTTGCAACCTCATGGTAATGCCTACTTTTCCCTTCGCAATAGCTTGAAGAATAGACTTTGCAAGTGAAGCTACCAAACTAATTGTTCCAGATTCCAAGTTGGTGCGAACCCACTGATAGACTATATAAGTTGCAAGACGAGTCACTTGTTACAGAATTTTTTATAATTTAATATTGGTTCTCAAGTGCATAAAACTCTTTTTGTTAGAATAAATTCAGCTAAAGTGTTATGCAATCTTTATTTTAGGTTCATTTAATAATTCTTTCATATATATTGGTTAGTAAAAAAGAAATAGTTCAAACTTTAGCCCCCTGAATTATTAAATGTACAGAAAGATCTTTAGTGGTGTGTATTTAATCTCATTGAGCCTTAAGTCCCAGATTCTCACGACTACTCTTACCTACAACATTTACTTGGCCACTTCATACTTAGATAAATAACAAGATATTGAAAACTTCACATCGTCTCGATACTAAATAGTATTATGAATGACCAATGGTAATGGTTAGCGGGCACTAGCTGATATTGGCAGTGGTGGAAGCTATTAAGTAGTGTCGCAAGATAATATAGTTTGTAACAACTAATTTTGGTTTACTTATTTAGAAATGCGAGTTTACTTTGGAGTTAAGAAACAAATCAGGAAACACCACAACTAATTCAACGCAACCATATCAGTTTTCGAACTCCTCTATGTAGTAGAAAAGTCAAATGCCTTAACCACAAAGCTAAAAGGAAAGCCGATAAATGCGAGTTTACAAATGAATAATATATTTATTTTTATAATTCAGCAACATTACATATAATATTTTTGAAAAAATATATATATATATATATATATAATTGGACAATTGGGGAAGGAGAAAAGATATTGGAGGAAATCGTTAGGGAGCTTCACTTCGTGGTTCCTCGAAATGCTGAATGAGTGTTTAAAAATCATGTAAACCCGATTTGGTATCGGAATAATAATCCCGACTTTTCCCCTGAATTTATGGCTTTTTAGGGATTAAGTGCACACATCAATGCATAACATACATAAATTCCCTCAACCAGTACGGTCACCGCAAATGGAATCTTTTTTTCCCGCAACAAATTTCCCGCCAAAACGCAGCCATCCCATTGGTTCAATCACCAATAGATTATGTGCAGAAAAATAGATGATTGAACAAGGCGGACCCCGCAAAGGACCCACAACACTAGTATAAAAACATAGATGATTCCCTCTACGATGCCCCAATATGAAATGAAGAAACTCTTTTTTATTTTATTTCTTATAATAAAATGAATAATGTAGAAACTTTTTTTTTTTTTTTTATAGTTTTGAATTATCTCAAGTGGTGAGAGGGATTAAATTAGGTTAGGAGATCGTTTCTCTGTTCCAATGTAATCAAAAATGAAAAATGAAGGAACTTGCTTTGTTTTATGAAATTCCAACACTTGTTTTCTTTCTTGGTTAATGTGTATACAGTAGAATATTTTGCAATTCGTCAGTTTTGTGATTTTTTAGTGAAAATTCATTTGCTTATCCTAACAAACTTAATATTTGTGGTTTTGGAAATCCAATAATTCTACCGTTTATTTCTTTGTGTTACTATTTTTATTTCAATCTAGTTCTTCTCATTCACCATCATCATCAGGGTTTCCATGATCAAGTCATTGGCCACTTACCATTCTTTGCATCGTGGTTGGCCATGGCTCCCGTCTCAGCCGACCACCTATCACGTTTTAACTTTTTTTAAATTCAACTCATAAACTAAGGTTATTTCAAAGCCTTAAATCAAGTTGAGAAACAAAGTTTTGGGAATTAGCAGAGAGGTCATACCAAGTTCTGTCTTTTTGCCTCCCACATTTTGTTGATAACCATATTATAGTAGGGTCGATACTCGATCGTGAGGATTGGAAATGAGCGACCGCCTAGACCTTTGAATTTCAAGGGTCTTTTAAGCTAAATCCTTACTATAGTTTTTTTTCTTCCCACCTGTTTTTTTTTTTTTTTTTTGCAATAAATTAACCTAATGGACATCCAACCTGTCGAAAAAACTTTTTACTTGGGTCTAGCTAGATTTTTTTATAGTTTGTTTTACTACATTGACAAGAATTCTAATTTTCAATTATACTCGGGTAAGCCTCAGATTGAAGTTTGGGTAGTGACTCAGCAAGCAAGATACAATGAAGGAACTAATTCCAATACAATTCAATAAATTGATACTAATACTCTCTTAATATTACTATATCTTTCAGTTAAACATCGCTGCGATTTTCAATTTTCTACAGATTGACACCACAAAATTCCATCTTCAACCTCAAGATGCTTTACCAATTATGAGTGATTGATTGGATGAAAAAGAGAAGGAAAAAAAAATAGAAAGGTGATAATAGAATTTCTATATCCTAGTTGAAATACTCTTTTAAGAAAAAAAATGAAAAACAACAAAACTAAAATCAACAAGTAACGGTACCATTGAGAGCGAAATGTTTATTACTTCTCTAAACCCTCGCCTTATAGAGCCCAAACTCCAAGGGGAATCTCCTATAAATTCCAAAACAAGGATCTCATAGATTTTGACAGTGTGTTCCTCTAGTTTTAACTTTTACTGTCGTCGGTGAGTCATGACCTATTGGTTAGCTAGCCTAATTAACACTATAGAGGTCATGAGTTCAAATCTCACTGACATCAGGGGTGGGGTGGGGAGTTACATTGTTGGTTGACTATCGTTTTCATCTCAGCTGACCACATATCACATTCTAACTTTTTTAGGTGGGGAGTTACACTGTTGGTTGACTGTCGTTTTCATCTACCACATATCACATTCTAACTTTTTAAAAATTCAATTCATAAACCAAGGTTTCAAAGTCTTAAATCAAGTTGAGAAACAAAGTTTCGTCAATTAGTTGTGAGCTTATGCAAATTCTGTCTTTTTGCGTCCCACATTTTGTTGATAACCATATTATATATAGTAGGGTCGATCGTGAGGATTGGAAATGAAGTGACAGCCTAGGCCTATTAATTCAAGGGTCTTTTAAGCTAAATCCTTACTGTAGTTTTTTTCTTTCCACCTTTTTTGCAATAACCCTAATGGACATCCAACCTATTGAAAAGCTTTTTCCGTGGGTCTAGATTTTTGTAGTTGCATTTACTACATTGCTCGATTAAAATACAAAGGAATTATGAGATTGAAGTTCTGGTAGCGACTCAACAAGCAAGATAGAATGAAGAAACTAATTCCAATACAATTCAATAAATTAATACTAAAATATTTGACTAATACTCTCTGAATATTGCCATATATTTCGATCAAATATCACTGCGATTCTACTACAAAATTCCATCTTCAACCTCTAGATACTTTACCATTTCTGAGTGATTGATTGGATGAAAAAAGAGAAGAAAAAAATAGAAAGGTGATAGAACTTTACAGAAAACATAGTAGATATAATTTCTATATCCTTGTTGAAATACTCTTTAAAGACAAAAATAAAAAATAAAAAATCAACAAGCAATGGTATCATTGAGATTGAGAGTGTGGAAAAGCTTATTCATTCCCAGAAACCCTCGCCTTACAGCCCAAACTCCAAGGAGAATCTCCTATAAATTCCAAAACAAGGAGCCAACAGATTTTGACAGTGTCATTTTTACTGCAAAAAAGTCTTTATTTTTTTTTTATTCTCTTAGGGGCTTGAAACTTAAAACCACCGTACAAGTGGGCGATGTGTTACTGCTCCGCAATCATTCGCCTTATTGTGCGCTCTTTTTTTTTTTTTTAATTTTTTTAAATCTCTCAATTATTTTCAAAGATTCAGATTTACTCACCACCTTAACTAAAGTGGTGTTATCACCACTTGTTAATAGATTACTACGTGCAATTTGAGTTTAAGGTTTACTTAATTGAGGTTAACTTAAACTATTTTCTTTTCTTTTCTATACTTTTTTCTCCTCCATTGTTTCTGGTTCTTGCCCTTTCACCTCCGTTCTTCCTCTTCGTCTCCTTTGATTCTACCATCTTTATCTTGTTTACCTCATCATAAATTTTCAGCCAAAAAGAAAAAAGAAAACAAGGATATTGGAGAAACCTTGTATAAGCGCATCGAAAATATCCATTTGATATCAAGAGAGTACCATGTATAATTCCTATTCGTGCCGGATATCTAGCCGGCGGGGGTATATCAGAGAAACACCATGGATTAACTCGAAGAAATATTAAATTACCCGGAGACTTTTTGTGTAATCACATCAGTCATATAAATCTTAGTCTCATGAAGATGGTATGAGACCTTCACAGCTATCACTTGTTTTGATAGTCTATTTGCCAGATTTTCATAATAAAAATATACTCAAAGTTTTGTAAGCTAGATTAATGGACAATAAATAGAGGTGCTTGTGAAAATTCATGGCTAATTTAACATTGATAATTTAACGAGGCTTTTTTTTCCTTTATTGTTCCTTTTTGGCTGAGAATACATGGATGATGTAAAAGCATGATAGGAGGTGAAGCGTACGGATAAAGTAAATTGATTGGCGACCCCATAAACGAAAATTTAAGAGATTCATGAGTAATTGATGCCTGCGATGAGGTGATAGAGGTTTGGAGGTTGAAGACGATGATGGTGGCCGAAGGTGTTGAGGATGATGATGATTAAGGCTAATTAATATAATTGTTTTAATATAATAAAACATTAAAATATAAAAGTTTTAGTATTCATTAAGATTCTCATTCTCTTTCCTGTTAATTATAGTTAACCATGGTTATAGATTATTATACGTGGCAGTATATATAGTATTGAGTGATGGGATTACCACCTGAAATCTTGTGGTGAGCAAATTCAATTACTATTTTCAATCCTTTTTTCAAGTCCTCCAGCCCCTTTTTTTACCTCTCTCCAGGTAAATTCATTTTCTTTCATTCAATCACGGACAAACGGGTGATGTCATGCTTACGTGGTGTGTTTTATGAGGCACTGGTTTCAGTGCCTAAACTCGGTCAATCAGGGAGCGCGTGGTCTTTTCTCCTCACGGGTTGGTGTCTTGTGAGTTACACATGTAGC
This sequence comes from Rosa lucieae, assembly GCA_024704745.1. Lineage (NCBI taxonomy): Eukaryota > Viridiplantae > Streptophyta > Magnoliopsida > Rosales > Rosaceae > Rosa > Rosa lucieae. Next base: position 46,913,654 of record CM045497.1, read on the forward strand.
TGCTGATCCCCAGAGACTAACATGTAGTATTATGAGAAATTCTCTGCAGACTGGCAGCTCCTAAGATGATATCATGAGATATTCCATCTTTGATGAACCAAGAAAAAAACATATATTATTTTGAACTTTTTATTGATCACATGTTTTGTGGATAGAGCTATTAGAGTTTCAATACCTTTTTTTTCTTATCGGAAATAACTTCATTCATAAACTGCAATTACAAAGCAATAACTTCATTCAATACTTCTTCGACGTTAACGGATAATAATTGGAAAATATAGTTGATTTTTTTTTTTTACAAAAGCTAAAATAATTCTCATAATGATAGAATATTTTATTTATTTATTTATTCATTTTACAGTCCTATGCTTTTGAGTTTTTTCCTTTTATCTTTCCAATTTTAATATATATATATATATATAGGATTTTCTCAGGTGCGGACGTGCGTACTGAAATTTCAGTACGGATTTCCGGTTTTCACCCACTTTCTGATCACATATTTTTATCATAACTGTTCAATTTTTAGGTCCTAATGTATAAATCATCTCTACAAAATTACAGCCAATTTGGTGATTGTTAAGGCATCTAAAACTGCAATTTACACGAACGAATCGAATCTGTCGAACCGGAACCGTTCGTGTACACTGTTGTAATTTTGGATGTCTTAACAATCACCAAATTGGCTGAAATTTTGCAGAGGTGATTTATACATTAGGACCTAAAAATTAAACAGTTAAGACGTGAAAATGTGATCGGAAAGTGGGGGAAAGTGGGAAATCTGTACCGTCCGCACAGTAGCCGGACTATATATATATATATCCCTAGTGACCAAGTGCTCCGAGTTTATGCTCCTATATCATATTGATAGTCAATTTGGCTCTTAATACCAATGAGAGCCAGTTTTAAGAATTCCAGAAGGTTTTGGATTTCGATGTCATAGATATTACATCACCTCTATGTGACAGTGATAGGTAAGAAAAGAAATTACTACCCATGAGCTCTTTTTGACTAATATTTCTGAAGATAGTTTTTAACAGAGTTGTGCTCCTGAAAACATTTGAAAGCTAATTAGGAAATTGAGTGATCTCTACATCGGCTGGTGAAATGTAACTACTGCCATGTCTTATATCTAATGGAAGTTTTTCAAATCTCAAGTGTCATAATCAGATTTGGACAATAGATTCTAGACACCCTTATCACATTGTCATATAAATCACATAAAAGAACATCCATATTCTCATTTATTAGTTTGTACACTACCAATATCTTCTGAATTTATATCCTAGATCAACGAAACTTAGAAAGCTGTACAATCTAGTAGTCTTCCATAGAAACCTGTGCCATGATATAATCCTGGGAAAAGACATTATTAACAGCATAAGGCAGAGTCTGAAAGCCAAACAAAACACAAGCCACAAATGCCACCGCGCTGAAAACTTGGTTCAGATCCATCTTGATCATCCTCATCATTTTCACTATTGGTGGAGGTAGCATGGGGAAGCTCTCTATTAATTCCTGGCATCTTCCTCTGGAATCCCTGACATGTGAGCCAGTAAAACAGCAAAAGAAGCATCCCCTAACCGCTCACTCATTATCCTTAACTGACCCACGAATAATGTCGCTGCGTATAAGCTCAAACTGGTGTTCTGCTGTATGTTGCTGATTAATTCGACCTGGAAGCTTGGAACTAGTATTATAACAATCATTGCAAAGGTCAAATTTTCTCCACACAGTCTTTGCACCGGTATCTATCCCCAATTATCGGATACATCTGTTGAAAAGAAACTAAGATGTTATTATCCTGTGCAATTGTGATATCAGTAATGGGAGAGGGGGAGAGATTTTTAATTACAACTGAGGCTCAAACAGGGAAAAAAAGATTATCTAATAATTAGAGTGATCAGACTCCGATTTTATGCAAGCATAAAGGTTCTGGGATAAAGACTGTTTCATACAACATTATACATTACTTTAACCCTGACTCCAAGCCCTCTTCATACCAAATGTACAGCAAAACTAGATGAAAATGCACAAGTAACTGAAACAGAACTGAAATTTCACAAGCACAGAGGTTAATAGTAGTACGGAAACTTGGACAGGCAATAAAGTAGTATCATCAGCTACACAGTGTGACCAGGCAATATAGCAACTATTTAAGCCATCCTAAATCAAACAATCACGCATCATTTGCAGATACTTCAATAAGAAAAAGTGTCTATCTTCTAGGGCTATCAAAAATGAAGTAGCGTGCACTGTTTCTGGTTATTATTTACATCCTACCTTTTCATGTTCCTGATCATTTGACCTACAAACCTATCTGATTAATACTTTCGTATCTACTTGCACTGCCATAAACCTATCCAAGATGGAGAAGGCAAAAAGGATTTTCTCAAAGCATCAATGTGCAGAGAAAGAAGTAAGGACGTATACCCCACAATAATCACAGCCAAATCCTATGTGGTATGAACCCAATGATGACTTCTCTGCTTCTTTACTGCTTTTGCTTTCACCTAGCCTATGAGTAAATGGCAACACAATTAATACCAAAACCTAAGACGGACAAAAATCATAAATCAATAAATAATTGACAAAGTGAAATATTTAGTAGGTAAAAGTGAAGGACCAGCTCAATAGGCGAACACATTTCATAAATCATATTTAGTAGCTTGTCATTTGGCTTTCTAAGTGAAATAATGCATACTGAGTGATACTCAGAGAAAAAAAAAGAGATTAGTAGAGCCTACTCCAACAACTATATCTTTTAAGTATTAACGACTACCAGTCTAGGAAACCACCTCATGTGGTTGAGTTGGTAAGAGCCTCCAGGTGTGGAATCTCCACATCCAGGTTCAAATCTCGCTGACACTTATTGGAGTTAAATCTCAATCTATTCTTAGTGGCCAAGGAGGAGGAGGTGCTCTGATATGATGAATGATTAGTCTCTGGGTCTAAGAAGACTTTGAGGAATCGTGTGATCTCGATAAATAAAATAAAATAAAGTAAATTAAAAAAAAATACCAGTCTAAGATGCATACTTGCCTAGGAACATTAAGTGTCTTCTTTCTCTATTTTCCTATGCTATATAAATCAAGTAAAAATAGGTAGCACAACATACCATTTTTAAATGATGAATGATTTAGTATATATGATATTGCATCGAAATAGAATGGAATTGAGCATTCAGTTGACATACATGCAGTTGGATTAACATGCTTAAGTTGTACACCATCTCTTCTATGTGCAAGTTCTTCTTCTTCTTCTTCTTTTTTTTTTTTAGGAGAAAAGGAATTACAACAAAAAACCCTTGGACAACCAAGGTTAACAGAATCTAGAAGCAGGGCAGATGAGACCGCATCTGGAATGGAACTGAACCAAATCTTGGGATTAGAAAGATTATGACCTGTCGAAGTGATGGCATCTGCAACGAAATTGGCCTCGGGGAAGATATGGGAAAAGGAAATGACCTCAAATTTCGTAGCAAACCAGATTATGTCAGAGATCAAAGATCTGATTCTCCAAGGTGTGGCACAAGCTCAGTTAATATAGTTGATGATAAGAAGGGAGTCACCCTCAACTTGAGTTCTTTGGATGTTTTGACAAAGAGCCTAGATGAGACCATCTTTAAGAGCACAGCCCTTAGCAGTAGGTACTGAAGTGACACAAATCTTATGGGTACCAGCTAGGATAGGCCTCCCATTAGAATCCCTGATGATGAAGCCCGCAGCAGCATTGTAACTACCTTTCACTGATCCATCAGAGTTGAGTTTAAAGAGACCAGCTGGAGGGGGTTTCCAAGTGATAGTACCGGCTGACACAGATCCTGTCTTTGAAGCTCTCTGATTGTTTCTTCTATAGTTGGACCCAACGGAGGCAGCAGAAAGAGTGATGTTATTTGGGGAAGCAAGAGAATTGTTGAAAATTAAGTTGTTTCTTGCCCCCCAAATCTGCCAACATAATAAAATACAGTCTTCAATAGTGGTAGCTGATTCCTTGTCAAACAGGTGGAGGACCCAATCTGAGAGATTAGCGAAACTTGCTGGGGAAGGAATATTGGGAACCATACTCCAAATTCTGCGTGTAAAAGAACAGAGTGGAAAAGGTGGTTGTTGTCTTCCAAACTTGTTCCACAAAAAGCACAAGAAGAGATCATAGCTTGATTATATCGAGCAATGTAAGCTCTAGTTTTCAGTCTTCCCCTGAAAAAAGCCAAGCAAAGATTTTAACTTTCGCGGGAAGATTAAGTTTCCACATTTTGTTCAAAACAGCAGACTGACTATGGTAATTAGAGTTGCATTGCCGCCAAGTAGCAGATTTAATGGAGAAAGATCCACTTGCTTCAGGGCCCCAAACAAACTCATCTTGCAAATAAGAGACTGGGAGAGGAATGCCAATAATATGGTCAATAATATTTTTGATCTAGCAAAAGAGCCAACTTTTGAACATTCCAGTTTCCACAAGTAATGTAATCACTTACAGATTCATTCAAATCAACAGAGTTCTTAGCATTATCATCTAACAGGTTGTATAAAGGAAAATCAAAAACCCAATTAAAAGTCCAAAATTTAACATCATTATTGGAGCCAATTATCCAACGCATCCCCAGGAGGATAAGGTCTCTAGAATCCAGAATACCTTTCCAGGCCATAGAGTGATTAGTCTGTTTCTTAAGATCAAAGAAAGAATGTTTTCTTAAATATTTTCTCCTAACAAGCTGAACCCACCAATTATCTTGATCAGTTAGAAGTTTTCAACCAAGCTTAGCTAAAGTTGCATTATTAAAAAAGGCAGAAGGTCTAACTCCAAGACCACCTTGATTCTTAGGTAAGCAAACCTGATTCCAAGCAATAGGAGGACCGCTCGAATCCTTTCCCTAAAAGAAGAAGGGAACCTGAAATAAGACATAACATGGTTAGGAATACTGGATAAATTTGATTTAATCAAAGTAAGCTTTCCTGCCCTAGACAAAGTGTTACTCTTCCAGCCACTGAGCTTCTTGGAATTCTAATAAGAAGCTCCTTAGCATTCACAGGGTCCTTCCAAAAAATAATATTCTGAATTCCTAAATATTTACCAATAGAGCATCTATGATTTATGCCAAGAATAGCATAAATATTCAATTTGACATTGGTAGGAGTTTTAGCAGAAAAATAAATATAAGATTTATCAAAATTAATTTTTTGGCCTGACACATTAGCAAACTTCTGGAGGATAGCTGAAATATTCCTTGCTGCAGTAGGGGAAGCCCTGGCAAAGATTAAACAATCATCAGCAAACATGAGATTCGAAATCCTTAACCCTTTGGGAGAAGAGAACAGACCAACATGATTTTTAGGACGAGAGGCAGACTGATTCAAGTGTCTAATCAAAGGTTCCATGCATAAAATGAAAAGATAGGGGGATAAAGGATCCCCTTGTCGAATTCCCCTAGAAGGGGAAAATTCCCTTCTTGTTTTCCATTGATTAGGAGGGAAAAGGAAACTGAAGAAATGCATTCCATGATTAAATTGATCCAATGAGGCCTGAAGCCAAATCTAGAGAGAACCTTTTTAACATAATTCCAGTCCAAAAAGTCATGGTTCTCTTTGCCTTGGATGCAAGGACTTTACATGAGTCGGTTTGGCTAACTGGAGTGTTCATGTTGTGCAACTCAGTGAGTGAATATGAAAGTGTGAGTGACAATTGATAAATCTATAGGATGCAGATATATACTCACAAGTCACAGTAAAAACAAAATCAAAATATAAGGTGTTACGCTGATGCCTTGATTCAATACGAGTACGGACAAAGAAATGCATGAACCCTAAAAACTTGTTTATATGGTTTTCTTAATATGGTTATGAAAAAGTAAAAGTAGGAAAGTAGATGCAAAGAAATTAAGTGCAGGAAAAATAATGAGCAAGAGATGTAAAGAACTACAAAATAAATCTGCAAGAATGTAAAGTGCATGAAAAACAAGAACAATACCAATAAGTAAAATGATTCACGAGAGATACTGTAGAGTGATAGAGTGTAGAGATGTGATAGACAATTTGAGAATATTGAATTTGTATTAAGCTGTTGTGGTTTGGTTGTGGACCTCTAACAAAGATGTCTGCGACCCTTTTTATAGTACATAATAAAGATAATAAAACAAATACAATCTCAGCTTTTATTATTGAGAAGGGATCGATTACAAATTGAATTCTAAGAATAAATTTTTTTTATGTGCGTAAGTGGCGATCAACCATCATGACTCTTCAATACTTATTTTTGCCATGGCCACACTTAGTGATGTAATGTCTCTGAATGAAAAATTTGGCATTTAGTAGCTTTTATAAGCTCATAATGTCTTGCCAAACTCGCCATCAACGTCCTTGACTAACTGAAACGGGCATTGGCTAGGACTATCTCAACCACAAGTAAACCATACCTTGACTCATGTAAGCCGGACCTTGGCTGAGGTGAAGTGAGCCGGGCCTTGACTGAGGTGAAGTGAGCCGGACCTCGGCTGAAGTGAAGTGAGCAGGGCCTTGGCTAAATATTTATTATATCATGGCCCAACATGACCTAGGCCTACTTCATGTGGGACCCAGCTTAATAGCACGTAGGCCTTGTCAAATTTGGGTTCAAACAAGTTTTGAGTCCCGAAACAATCTCGAAAGCCTGAAAAAGCCTACACGTAGTGGCAAAGAAACGAGTTTTGTTCCTAGTGTCGTTTCATTTTCGAAAAGGTATAGCAATCACAATTCTGACACAGAATGCCAGATTTCCATTTTCACGAACAAGCTGCTCTTCGATCCTTGTTGCCAAATAGTTCTACATCAGTTATCCATAAATGTCCATTATTACCATTTATTAACATCAAATATATTTCAATTTTACAATAAATAAATTAATAAAAAAATTCAATGAACAGTAACTGACCGGTAAAAAAACAGAACGGGTGGAAACAGAAGTTTAGTGGCAGTGTACAGTAACTGACCCAGTGACCCAGTAACGCTGATCTATTGACCCAACCGCTGAACTTGCTCTAAGATGCTATCTATTCTATCTTTGATGAACAAAAAAAAAACATATATATACCAAACTTTTTATTGATAGGGTATCTGGTTCTAGATTTCGATACTTCTTCGAAGTTAAAAGATAATAGTTGAAAAATATAATTGATTGATGGTTAGATTTACGTAAGAAATGGGGATATCGATACTTTAAATCATAAAGATTACTAGTATCTTTGTCTTCTGTTTGATGAAAGATATTTTAAATTTGGACTATTTTTTTTTTTAAAAGACAAAATTGTTCAAGTAAATCCATAATATGTGTCTAGTCCAAACTCGAGGTTACTTGCTATAGTTGAAATAGGGTTTATATTAGAGATATTCTCGGAGAATCTTAGGAGATATCCAATCAATGTACTATTATGTTTCCATATACAACTCTATCTCTATACTTGTAATCTTCTATATAAAGAGGCCCCTATTATCAATGAAAGTAAGACTCAATTCTCTCTCAATTCAGTTTTCCTTAAACACGTTATCAACACGAAGCCCTAACCCTGAAACAAATAGCCAAACCCTGATTCAAGAAGCTAAAAACCTTGAAGCATTTTCTGCCTCCACCTCACACATTGAAGAACTCGATCCCAGGAGTCCAGAACAGGCTACCCACCCTAAGAACCGGCCGGAAACCCACCGAACCGGCCACCAGAAACTCCATACAACTAGCAGCAAATATTCCACCAGTTCACCATCTTCCGGACCTCCAATTTCCACCAAATTTTGTCATAAGCTCCTCCACCTGAAGATTTAGGAACTAGAAGAAATATCACAAAAACCGGCCAAAACATTACTGAACCGGGCGACTGAAAGTTCGGCAGAAAAACAGGCAGAAGTAAAAGGAAAAAAAAAAAGGAGGAAGGAGAAGCTGCAGCCCAGAGGCCAAAGCCAAGCCCACAGACAAGCCACGTCAGCAACCACGTCATCACTGGACCCCATTGCCACGTCAGCAGTCAACGCTGGTCAGCTTGGTCAACGGTCAACGACCGCCAACAACTTTTCCGGTCAATTTCCGACGACTTTTCCTGCCAATTTTCCTGCAACGTTTTCCGGTCAAATTTTCCGGCGACCTATTTCGAGATATTTTTTACTAAACGTTCCCAATTTTTTTAGAGTTTTTAAATTCAATTTCTCTTATTTTTCGGGGACTTACAACCTCCCTTTCTTTATCATAGGGGAGACCAAATTAAGCCAAACTGTGGGGGTTCGTGCTTACACCAAGCTTGGAGCTTGTGGAGTTCTCTAAACTTAGAGTTTGTTGAGATAAAATGATCGACCGCAAACATCATTGTTTCGATCTAATCCAACCCCTCTTGGAATCGAATTTCTTGGAAGCGACTACGCTCAGAAATTTTATTTATTTTTGTGGTAGCCTTTTTGCTCCGAAACTAACCCTAATTTCTTGTTCTCTTTCAGGATGAGTAACCTGAACAAATTGGACTTTGCTCCATTAGGAACAAGTGGCTCTGAATATCACAGGTGGGTTCGTGATATCAGCCAGCAACTCAAGGCAGATGGAATCTTGGATACGATTCTCGAGCCTAGCCAGGACGTGCTAACTGTTGAGCAAGCTCAAGCTTTGGAAGCAAATAGGGCAGCCTTAGAGGCCAATAAGGCGAAAGCCATCATCTTAATGACTCGTCATATGGATGATTCGCTCCAGTACGAGTATATGAATGAAGAAGACCCCAGAAGGCTGTGGGACTCACTCGAAAATAGATTTGGCAACGTCCGTGACTCACTGCTTCCTGACCTAGAAGTGAGATGGCATAGCCTCCGCTTCTGTGATTTCAAGTCAGTTCTTGATTACAACTCGGAAGCACTTCGCATTAAATCCTTAATGGAATTCTGTGATAAAGAGATCACAAATGCGATGTTGATTGAGAAGACTCTCTCTACTTTTCCCGTCTCTGCATTGATGGTTGCTAAGGACTATCGAATCTATGTTACTGCAAGACGAATCACAAGATTTCATGAGCTCATTGGAGCTAGGAATGTCGCTGAAAAGCATGACAACATCCTTGTGAAGAACTATAATTCGAGATCCGTGGGAACAGAGCATATTCTGGAATCTAATTATAGTCGCGCCCCAAAAAGAGGGCGCCAAGAGCGAAACCCTAATATTAGGGATACTTCCGGACATTCTGGTCCATATAATCGCTCTACTTGGGAAGGTAATCGCCAAAATAGGCGAACACGGAACCGAAGAGGTCAACGTGGAAAGAGAGAGGGAGGTAAAGCCTCTGGCCATGTTGGTGGCTCCACCAACACTAAGAGCCATCTAAATGACTCTTTCAAAACGCCTCAATCAATGGAGTTTGGGCAAAGAGATGTATGTTCTCGATGTGGAGTGTCTGATCATTGGGCACACATTTGTAGAGCTCGTGAAGAAATTGTCACCGCCTACAAAGCATATTGCGAAGCAAGAGAAGCTCATTATGTGGAACAAGAAGATCAAGAAGATGATCTGGAGTGAAGGGTTGAAGACTACAAATCTGGCTGGGATCAATAGATCGCCAATTCTGTTTAAGTCTTTATTTTCCAAGATATGTAATAGGCAATTGCCATATATTTTTGTAGTAAATGCCAATGGTTTAACTTTTCTTCAAAGTAGGCTCACTCAAAGTAAGTGTGATGTCTAGGAAGGTTATGAGATTAGTGGTACTTAAGCGAGCCTTGCTTCACTGACAACTCTCTACTCACTTGATTACATTTATTTTGGAATTACCGAAAGAAGTTAGATGACTACCATTGTTTTGCATTAGCTATCATCTTGGATTAGATTTTGTTTAGTCAAAGAGACAATGATGTACTCCGTTGGATTATGAATAAAATTTAAAGTTTTTTATAACTCCATTTTGATTATGAGCATATGACTTTTGTGACTACGATGGCTGGGCCATCAGTATTAATTCAAGGATATGGAATAGCCCAAGCTCCACTTGCCAAATGGCACCTTAATTACTGTCACAGAAACTCTCTACGCTTCTAGGATGAATCACACCTATGAATAGCCAACGGATTCCATACGAAAACACATGTAGAGAACAAAAATGAGTTCATTTGCAATACCTCTAATGATTGCGAACAAAAGCGCATTTTAGAGAAGTTTATGTGTCTCTCTAGTGGATTATATGTCACTATTTGAGCTATTAATCCAATAAACTTATGAGAGAAGATCTCTTGGATTTAGACACATATTGGCTTTGTCACGACATGATAGATCATTCTAGTCATGATATGATGATCTGTCTACTAAAAACTTCACATGGACATCATTTCTTTCGAGCGAAACGAAGCATGAATCAAAAGTTGATTTCTGGACTAAATGTGACCGACGCAGCTGCCTAGGGCACTGCCTCCATCCACCACCAGCCTAGGGTTGGCGCTGTCCCTATCCATAACGCCATGGATGGCGTCCATCATGGTGATGGCTCCCCAGGTGATGTTGCAATCACCAACTTGCTTCAAATAGTGTTTCAGACGCTCAGGCCTAACCAAAATTCTCATTGGTTGCTTCTAAAGCCTCTCGCTCGTTTTACAAAAGCCGTTCTTTAGGAAAATTAGGACTGAGACCGTCCTATGCAAAGGAAATGAACATACTCATTATGTTCTTACATAGAATCTGTGGGGATTCTGTGGACTAGTTCAACCAACTTGCAGACGCTTAAATATTTCATGATGTTGGTTGACAAGTAAACACGCTGGTCATGTGTTGTGTCATTGTCCACTTGTAATGCTGCTTATGCTACACTCCTAGCACATACCATATGACAACGGGCTCACTCCCCAAATCAACCTCTTATGTCAATTGGACTTGACAATGCTAGAGAGTTTACATTGAAGACTTTCGATGGTTATTGCATTGGGACTAATATTAGACATTATATTCCTATGAACACACCTAATTGGTCTTGCGGAAACGACTACGATGGTAGTCCGGACATTGGTAATGCACACTAATTTCCTTATATCCGTTTGGGGTGATGCAATATCGCATGCAGCTATGCTAATTCGTCTACGATCCACACTCAATCTACTCTGCGTTACAACTAGTGACTGGGTACAAGTATCGTACTTACACATCTTTGAGTGTGCCACTTATGTGCCAATTGCGCCGCCACAACGCTCTATGATGGGTCCTTACAAACTAATGGCCAACTACGTTGGATTTGAGATTCCAACAATCATCCGCCACTTAATGCCCTTGCTAGGCGATCTCCTTACCGCTAGATTTGCGGATGTCAATTTGATGAGACCGTCTTCCCGTCGTCAGGGGGAGATAAGAACACGAATGTTTAACAAGAACGACAGGAATTCTCATAGTCTGTCCCCACTATATCTCATCTCGATCCCTGTTAAAGTGACGAGATCACACAAATATACTGCAAACATGCCTGCAAGGATGGACATCCCTACGAGAGGATGTAGTGCCACACTACACAGAGGTAGGCATGGTGCCAACGCCATAGAGAGTGGCAATTTGGCTTTACAGACCATGGCCCCAGCTAGGATGCGTGGGAGGCCCGTTAGTTCGAATGATACTTTGGCACATTCCAATCCTTTGATCATCAAGACTCAAAATTCGTCTCATGAGAATCTTCCGAATTATGGTTATCATTGGGGGACGCCTCAACGTCAGAACCTTTTCCTGAGAATATAGAGCTCTATGAAAATTACACTAGTGTAGCTCTATGAAAATTACACTAGTGTACATGAGACGTGGGATAGAAACTCCATTATAATTGTTGATGTAGTTGCGCATTTCGTTGCGCATGAGTTTGTTGAGTCCGATGATATCAAAGCATGCTTCATTGATGAATGAATGCCAACGTAGAGAGATTTGGCCTAAATGGAAAGATGTGATGATCCAGGTTAAGATGGATTCTCTAACGAAGAGGAAGGTTTTCGAGCTAGTGATGCCAACACCTCCTAACATAAAACCTGTTGACTAATAGGTCTTCGTTAGAAAGCGTAGTGAGAAAAAGAGATGGTAATCTCGCCTTATGGCGCAAGGCTTCTCATAAAACGCCCTGGAATCGACTACGATGAGATATATTCTCTCATAATGGATGTCATTGCACTCCACTACTCTGTCAGTTTGGTAGTTTCCAAATAACTGAACATGCAGCTTACAAGTGGTCACTACGTATCTCTATAGGATCTAGATACGAAATATACATGAAGGTTCATGGTGAACTTCATTTACCCAAGTCAAGTGGCTCTAGACCACGGAGCGGGTTTACAAAAAGGTTGAAACGCTCACTAAAGTGACTACTTGATTGGGAAGGGATATGCCCACGCGTTTCCATAACAAGTTTCGGATTCTATCGCGGTTCATGTTGGACATGATCTACATTAGAAGCCCTTAAAGAGTTAAGGGAAACCGCTGAACACTTGAAATCCGATTTTGAGATGAAGGATTATGGGAGAACACAATTATATCTCAGTTTGGAACTTGAGCATCGTGTCGATGGACGCTTAGGCATTTTGACAAGGTCAAACCTTCAAGCACCCCCATGATCCTCCGTATTCTTGATCCTGAAAATGATCCTCTTCATCTGAAGGATTATGATGAAGATGTGCTAGAGGCAGAAGTGCCTTACTTGAGTACAATAGGCGCATTATTATACTTATCTCATTGCACAAGACCGGACATCTCATTTGGAGAGAACTTGTTAGCTAAGGTATAACTTTGCTCCAATGCGACGCCATTTGATTGGTGTAAAACATATCTTTCAGTACTTAAGATGTACGATTGATATGGGCTCGTTCTATCCCTATAGAGAGATGATGGATTCAGACCCATCACACACCAGGAACGCCGCCAACACTAGCCTGCGTCCACTATCCCCATCCCAAAACGACATGTGTTTTGAAAGGTTTTGCTGATGTTGGGTATCTCTCTGACCCATACAAAGGTCATTCCCAAACTGGTTAAGTGTTCACCATGGGAAAAGACCGTGATATCTTGGAGGTCTACAGAACAGACCTTAGTCGCTATATCTTCGAATAATGCAGAGATTCTTGCTCTTCACGAAGTGGTTTGTGAATGTATATGGATTGGATCCATAATTATGCATGTTCGAACAATTGTGGTTTGAAGTCTACCACAGATGAGTCTACGAGCATTTAAGATAATGCTGTTAGTTTTGAATAAAGAATCAAATGCTATATCAAAAGCGACAACACCAAGCATAATCAGCAACAACAAACTCACCTCAAGATCAAAGTGAACTAGGTTCAATCTGAGGACAGTGCGGTAGGCTTGCTCACTAAGTCATTGCCTAAATTCCACTTTTAAGAAACATGCTGGTAGCATCGTTTGCGGAAATTATCCGAACTCCAATGACCGTAGTCTTCAGGGGGAGATGCAGACATTAGGGGGAGGTGTCTACATGCATGGTCTCGAAACGTGAAGGGTGTGTTGTGCTCTTTTTCCCCTTCGACCGAGGTTATTTTTGTCCCACTGAGTTTTTGTTACTCGACAAGGTTTTTAATGAGGCAACGAGAGGAGCACCATGTTTGGGCGACACAAGGGGGAGTGTTCAAGTAAATCCAGAATATGTGTCTGGCTCAAACTTGAGGTTACTTGCTCTAGTTGAAATAAGGTTTATATTAGAGATATTCTCGGAGAATCTTAGGAGATATCCAATCAATGTACAATTATGTTTCCATGTACAACTCTATCTCTATGTTTGTAATCCTCTATATAAAGAGACCCCTATAATCAATGAAAGTACAACTCAATTCTCTCTCAATTCAGTTTTCCTTAAACAAAAATGAAATTTTCACATGATAGAATTTTTTTTACCGTCCTACGCTTTTGAGTGTTTTTCTTTTATCTTTCCAATTTTGACACCTAGTGACCAACTGCTACGAGTTTATGCTCTGATATTATTTTGAGAGTCAATAATTTGGCTCTTAATATGAACAATGAGAGGAGATTTTATGAATTCCAGAAGGTAAGCTTGGATCTCGATCTCATTGATATTACACCACCGCTATGTAAAAGTGATAAGTAGGAAATTACTACCAATGAGCTCTTTTCGACTAATTTTTCTGAAGAGAGTTTTTAACAAAGTTATGCTCTTAACACATTAAAAAGCTAATGAGGAAATTGAGTGGTCTCTACAACGGCTAGTGAAATGTAACTACCGCCATGTCTTATATCTAATGGAAGATTTTCAAATCTGAAGTGTCATAATCAGATTTGGACAATAGATTCTCGACACCCTTATCACATTGTCATATAAATCATGTAAGAGAACATTCGTTTTCTCATTTATTAGTTTGTACAGCACCAATATCTTCTGAATTTATATCCTAGATCAACGAAACTTCTAAAGCTGTACAATCTAGTAGTCTTCCATAGAAACCTTTGCCACGATATAATCCTGGGAAAAGACATAATTTACAACATAAGGAAGCATGCTTAAACAAAACACAAGCCTCAAATGCCACGGTGCTGAAACTTGGTAGAGAGCCATCTTGAGCATCCTCATCACTTTCACTATTGGTGGAGGTAGCATGGGGGAGCCCTCTATTCCCGGCATCTTCCTCTGGAATCCCTGACATGTGAGCCAGTAGAACAGCAAAAGAACCATCCCCTAACCGCTCACTCATTATCCTTAAACTGATCACGAATAATGTTGCCGCGTATAAGCTCAAACTGGTGTTCTGCTGTTTGTTGCTGATTAAATCGACCTGGAAGCTTGGAAGTAGTATTATAACAATCATTGCAAAGGTCAAATCCAATTTTCTCCACACAATCTTTGCACCGGTATCTATTCCCAATTATCGGATACATCTGTTGAAAAGAAACTAAGATGTTATTATCCTGTGCAATTGTGATATCAGTAATGGGAGAGGGGGAGAGATTTTTAATTACAACTGAGGCTCAAACAGGGAAAAAAAGATTATCTAATAATTAGAGTGATCGATCAGACTCCGATTTTATGCAAGCATAAAGGTTCTGGGATAAAGACTGCTTCATACAACATTATAGATTACTTTAACCCTGACTCCAAGCCCTCTTCATACCAAATGTACAGCAAAACTAGATGAAAATGCACAAGTAACTGAAACAGAACTGAAATTTCACCAGCACAGAGGTTAATAGTAGTACGGAAACTTGACAGGCAATAAAGTACCTTCATCAGCTACAGAGTGTGACCAGGCAATATAGCAACTATTTAAGCCATCATAAATCAAACAATCATGCAGAATTTGCAGATACTTCAATAAGAAAACGTGTCTATCTTCTAGGGCTATCAAAAATAAGTAGCGTGCACTGTTTCTGGTTATTATTTCATCCTAACTTTTCATGGTCCTGATCATTTGAGTTATAAATCTGTCTGGTTAATATTTTAGTATCACTATGCCAAAAAGGCCTTCAGACGACACTACTGTTCTGTCGTCTGAACGAACAAAAATGTGTCGTCTAGTACGGTGTCGTCTCTTGGGGGCATCAGACGACATAAGTGTTCTGTCGTCTGATTTTTCAGACGACATAAAAAAATAAAAGTCTTGTGTCGTCTGATGAGTTTTGCATTTTGGGAACATTGTGATCTGTATTTTTAAAAGCATTCAAACAACAGTTTTGTATTGTCTGATAAACAAAACAACCACAGTATTTTTTAAATACTATTGTGTGAAGCATATTTGCAAGACTTATTTGTGTGGTCTGAATGCCCTTAAATAAGAAAAATGAAGACTCATATGTTGTGTCTTCTCTCATACAACAACACTTAAAGGTTGTGCTAATTAACTTTACACGACAATTATATGTGGTCGTAAAGAGAATCAGAGGACAATTAAGTGTCGTTCTAGGGTTGGTTTGTATGACATTTAAGTGTTGTGTGAAAGATTTTGAAATTATACATATATGATGTTGGGAAATGGTTTAGACAATAGATATCATATTCTTTCTGTTATGTCAATCTCATTACGACGACAATTTACTGTCGTTTGAGATTATTTAGACGACAAATTTTTGTAGTCTGAATTAGCTTAGTACGTGTTTTATATTATCTGTAATCACATCCAATCACACTTATTTGTTGTTGTTATACACTTTAGCCAATACTTTCAACTAACTTATGTTGTTGTTTTGGCTTTCAGACTACAATTTTCTGTTGTCCCATTGTCAAAAAGACAATAGACTTATTATTGATTTTTGTGTTGTCTGTACAGCTGCAACCATACGTTTTGGTGTGCTTTTGTTGTAGCTTGCAGTTTGTGACACATTTTAGTAGTCCCCTGTACAATTGGTATGCATGCATTTTGGAAATTAAAATTGGCTATTCCTGAAACCATAAAATCCACATCCAAAATCATTAATTGCAATTTCCATTAATCCACCATTGTCTCATGTACACAAATCTAATCATGAATATCGATTCAAAATGACCCATATCTACTAATTTGGATATGCAGACAAGTCCAAATGCTTAAACAAGGAAGAATTTCTACTAGACACAAGTTAATAAAAGAACTAGCTAGCCATACTGCTGTACCAGTTTCACAATCTGATCATGAATGGAATCACCCGAATCATAGAAGTGGTCATATATAGAAGACAGAAGGTATTCCGGGGTGCGTGAGTATATATGCATAACCCTGCAGATAATATGCACATAGAATGAAGTTATATCATTGTTTTGCTGGATCAGATATCATGCAACCAAGGACAAAGCAGTTTAGCAGAATAATAAACAAAATAGCAAAACATCAAGCCACATTACTCAAGTGTCCTTACCAAAGAAAAGAAAAGAAAAAAGCTTACCAAAGCATGATTAAATTTGTCTTTGCTATTATGGGCATCCATGAAAATGATAGCTAGTAAATAAGGATCCATTTTCTTGCAGCAAGCCAGCACAAAGAGCAAACTGACGTCTTACAGCCCTTTGAAGCAAATCAGAGAATAGATTAGAGAACATATTAGCTTGCAAGAAAACAACAAAAACCTTCAGACGACGAGCCCAATTAGAGCAAGAACAGAGCAAGAAACAAGATGATACCTCATGACTAACAAACTAACTAGAAGCAAAATCTTGACATCGATTATATTTCAAACAAACAGAATCATGGGAATCTACTGGTTATGGAAGGTCTCTCACTTTGGTAGGTTTATAAATTGCAATTACCAATTACGCAATTCAAACCAAAACCAAACAACACAGGCATGAAGTTCATAATTTCCAATAGATCTTACATCAACTATGTGGTGCAAAAAGAAGAGAGTGTTGGCAGCATTGCTGCCTAGACGCTGCCATCAGGTAAAGAATATGCTGTAGAAAAATATCGTGCACAACAGAATCATGGGACTCTTCATCAACTTGAAGCACATAATGCCATAATCAAGTTCTACCTTTCCAAACAGATCAAACCAAAATTTGAATTTACTACTTTCGCAACTAATAGCAAACATAACTAACTCACAGATAAATGATAATTCCTTATCCGTTCTTTCAATCCACCAAAAATTGACACAGGCATGAAGTTCATAATTTTGAAACTGTACGCCGAAGGAAGAAGTAAATTAAACCCAAATTTAGAGGGAAATCTTACTAAAGCAGCTGAACCCAGATACTTAGTTACATAATATGTGCCTGCAATCATGGTGTTTTTCACAGTAGGCAGATCCTTGTTTGCTTCAAATCCAATCCTGCAAATGGCAGACTACATGATTATAGCTGATAGAAACATAAACTCGAACCTCTATGTAGAGATTCAAAGATACAAAAAGAGCCTCTCAAGCTAGTGATTTTCCTAGTACCGATAAATTAATAAATTTTCAATGTAGTAATGTGGCTACTTATTGTTAACTTGTCATATATAACAACAAATAAGTATTTTCTGGATAATGTATTTCACTCGTTTGCTACGACAATATAGAACAATCACTATTTCTCAACCAAATACAGTCTTAAATAGAAAAAAAGTGGTTTATTTTTTAACAATCTAAACTGACAATCTAGATTCATTTGTACTTAAACAGTAGCACTACGATTATTAAAAGAGAGACTCTGTATGAGTTTCCCAAAAACTAAGTTCATTTGCCTACTTATGCTGCGATCTTTATTAGTGAAGACACGGGCTGGCTTATAAACTGCAAAAACTTTGTGATTTAAGCAACTTAATGCTCTAGTTAACAATATCAATGCACACGTCTACATTATGAATCAAGATCTTGGGGAATTACACATAATTATATAAAGAAAAAGAATTAAATAAAAAGGCTAACCTGAACATTTCTTTCTTTCATCAATATCTCCTGGGCCTTCTCATAGAGCCCCATTACCTATAGAGCAAATAAATATGTCAACAAAAGATATCAATGAATGAAGGATGAAAAGACATTTGACTATAGAAATTACCAGGAAACTAAACAAACAATCAACAACTCGAACCTGGGGGTTGAAGCCAAAATAATTTAGATATGGTATAGATTTTTTTTTATCGAAAGATATGGTATAGATTAAAGGGCAATGATTTACTGAAATGGACTAAATCCTTTCCAACTTTTGAGAACTAATCAGCTTAAATATATAGTTTAAAAGTGATGCACTACACAAACCAATCCAGAAACTCATAATACATAATATAAAAGTAATGCCATCAACAGTCATTAATCCTTCACTTTTATAGTTGTTATACAGTTGACCAACTATCCCAAACAACTTTTCATTGATCTCTTATCAATGCCATACCTATCCGTGAAGAAATATTTTCATTCCTATTTCTTAAGTGTATATTTTTTTTTTCAAATGTTGCTCATTCATCTTAACATTGCCTCTCCATGACACTTTTGCAACAAAGTGATTTCCAAACCACTAAGAACCTAATCCTAATCCCCTAAACCATTCATGTAGAACTCTCCTGTCAACCATTTAGTCACCAACATATATTGTAATCCTACCTCCCGTAAACCATTCAACTCCCTCATTGTCAATAACTAACAATAATCTTCGCCTGCTCGAAAAAGAAGAAGCTACCATTAATCGATGCCAGAAATCAATCACTTCTTAGTCTAAATCCTCTGTGAGAACTTTAGTCAGCACTTCAACTTTTTCAAAATTAAGACATAAAGCATCACACATACATGAAAATGATAAATACATGCAACTAAAATAGTGATAGATAATCAGCGTGCTCTACCTATAATAGCTCAGAGAGAGAGAGAGAGAGAGAGAGCATTCACTTACATTGAGAGAGAGAGAGCATTCACTAACAACAAGAACTCAATCAAAATGGTCGTCCAACATTTTGAGAACCAAACAATAAAGACCAATCTCAAAACAGAAGATGAAGGGAAAATAAAAGTAGTTTGGAATCTATATGGATCCAATTGCCAAGCCCCGTCCCAATTAACTCTTTATAGTCTTCAAAATTTGAACGAAAGAAACAGATTCAGAAGCTCAAATAAGATCAAACCAACAATCAAACAGAGCCCATTTCATTTTCTTCTCTTTTATTTTGCCTTCAATATCCCAGCAATCAAAGCTAGCAAGAAAAGCATATATCGTGCACAACAGAATCATGGGACTCTTCATCAACTTGAAGCACATAATGCCATAATCAAGTTCTACCTTTCCAAACAGATCAAACCAAAATTTGAATTTACTACTTTCGCAACTAATAGCAAACATAACTAACTCACAGATAAATGATAATTCCTTATCCGTTCTTTCAATCCACCAAAAATTGACACAGGCATGAAGTTCATAATTTTGAAACTGTACACCGAAGGAAGAAGTAAATTAAACCCAAATTTAGAGGGAAATCTTACTAAAGCAGCTGAACCCAGATACTTAGTTACATAATATGTGCCTGCAATCATGGTGTTTTTCACAGTAGGCAGATCCTTGTTTGCTTCAAATCCAATCCTGCAAATGGCAGACTACATGATTATAGCTGATAGAAACATAAACTCGAACCTCTATGTAGAGATTCATAGATTAGAGAATTTACTGGTTACTATATCCTTTGGTAGGCAATTTATAAGCCAAATTTTTATTTTGTTCTTCCAGTTCTGCATTCTTCCTATCCAAGTCTCTTATCTGAGAAACTAAAGTACTAACATCGCTCTGCACAATCCATTTAATAAATTTATAAGAATTTTGCTCAAATTTTGCTCTTCCTTCAAGTCCACCTCCAATTTTTTTGTATGGACTTGAAGAAATATCCATACCCATAACAAACAAACCCTAGAATAAAGGTTGCTGATCTTGACATAACAAATAGAGAATACATGTATCTGCATGTGCAGTTGTGCACACCGAATCATGAACAAAACATAAATATGCTAAATCCTTAATGAATGCAATCAATTAAAGGTGATGTTGCCAGCAGAACCACCTTCTCTATAATTGATTCCAGTTCTTCACCAACTAACCTATTTAATAAAATTAAATATGAACATAGAGAAAGTAGGAACTTTATAACATAGAGCAAAAATTCTCAATTACATAAAAAATAGAGAAAGCAGAACAAGTCTACATCAGTTCTCAAAACTCAATCGGATCTAAATGTACCAAAAAGAAAAACTCAATCAGATCTAACCTTGTAAACTGGAGAACCTGTTCCTGTTGAGCAATTCTCTCTAAGTCCTCTTCGTTATTGCCATATGATCAATAAAAAAAAAACAAAACAGAGCAAAATCTTAAAAGATCATATCTTGAAGCTGAAATTGAAGAAACTGGAATCTAGGTTTGGCTTTTTACCTTTGCTTTAGCTGAACCCGAACGTTTTAAAAAGATCTCTGCTTTCTTTCTTGACTGCACCTTTACAACCCCAGATTCCCTGCCATTAAGTTCATACCAGCACAAAATCAAAACAAACCCAGAAGAAAATTGAAACCAAATATTCATCAAAAGCAGATACCCAAAATTACATAATAGAAAACACTATTTTAAGATTCAAAATTCGAAAGCCACATGGTAAAATAGAAATACAGAGCATGAATTTACAGATCAATAGCAGTAATCGATTATAAAGCCACAAACTTTGGCCATATGTAACCACACAATAAGCAAATTAATCATAGAAAGCAAAACGTACCTGGGCTGCTTGATGTCTTCAGCAGTAAAGCTGGATCTGCAGCGAACACCTTCATCTCAATTTTTACGAATTACAAAACTATTAATATCAATTAGAATCAAACAGAGGTAAAAAGATGTATAGATATATACAGATATAGAGATAGAGAGTACTTGAGAGAGAGGCTCTGGATCTGCAGAAGTGGCCTTGCGGTCGCGATCTAGCTCTTTGAGGGCCTAGATGACCGGAGCGGCGGCGGAGACCAGAGACGACGAGAAAACTGAGAGGACTGAAGACCCTTCCAGTCCTTGGCAGTCTCCTTGACGATCTCGAATTCTCGATGACGAAGAGAAAACTGAGAAGATTGACGAAGAGAAGAAAGAGAGGGCGAGAGGCCAGAGAAGAAAGAGAGAGACTGAAATGATAGGTCGAGAGAAGAAAAGAGAGGCGAGAGGCTGAAGTCGTGGAACCCCTTTAGGGTTTCTGACTTAAAGTCAAGGGACTGCCATAAGAGAGGGATCAACCCAAATCCCAGAAATCGCCGAGTCCCTGCCAGGACCTACAGAAACGACACACTGGTCTTGGAATCGACGATGGAGGAGTTGAGTGCGTTCTGGAGAAATGGATGTGTTGGGTTCGTGGGGTTAAGTGTGCAAGACGACAGCGACTCCGCCGCCTTCGTCACCTCCTTCTCCAACAACTCCTCCTCACCGCCTTCGTCACCTCCTTCGCCACCTCCTTGTCCAACAACATTTCAGATGAGGGACTGAGGGAGATTGAGAGTTGTGAGATGAAATTTCAAATAATCAAATCTATTAACTGGAGATCGATGGGTCGGAGACCAACATCCCAACAATGAAGTATAGAGAGAAGGTTTACTTACAGTGGGTCGAAGCAAAGCCGTGGGTCGGCGGTTCAGCGGTTCGAGATTACGAATAGGAGCTAGCTTAGAGAGGCTGAGGGAGTGAGATGACTGACTGAGAGGTTAGAGCTAGCTTAGAGATAAGGCCGAACCGTCGAACTTTGCGGTGGGTCGGCGGCGACTGAAACTGAGGGACAGAGGGAGTGAGTCGAAGAGAGGCTGAGGGTCAGGGTCAGTCAAAATCTCGAATAGAGGCTGAGGGAATGAGGGATTAGGGTTAGCGACTAGATTTAGGTGGGTTTGCCACGCCCAGTGGCGACGGCAGTTGGTTTTTGATTGAAAGTGATTGCGGTGGCTGTTGGGGAGGTTGCGGGGTTTGGGGAAGGAAATGAGAGAGATGGAGAGGAAGACGGGGCCGGGTTTTGCTGAAGCCTGAAGGAGAGAGATTTTTAGACAGAATTTGTGGGAATGAAAAAAAACACGAAGGGTTTATGTTATGCCAAAAGAGACCTAAAACAAAAAAAGTCAAACTCACCTTATTCAGACAACACTTATATGTTGTCTAAATATCACCCTATTGATTAGTTAACTATAAGGTTTTGGCGCTTAAGAGGGAAAAGACTCAACTTGTTGGAGGGAAATCTAAAATTTCTGCTAGGGTTTTTTCCCATCTTTTCAAACAACATATAAGTGTTGTCTGAATGCTCACCATTTATCTAAATTTGAGATAGGAAATCACCACATTTTACAACTACACAAATATGTTATCTGAATGCTCACCATTTTTCCAAATTAAACCAGTATGGTTTTAGTGTATATTCAGACGACAGAAAAGAAAATTATGTCGTCTGAAAAACTCAGACGACATAAAACAAAACTTATGTCGTCTGATGCGTGTCGTCTGAAGGACTTTTTGGCATAGTGTATCCACACTTGCACTGCCATTGACCTATCCAAGATGGAGAAGGCAAAGTTTTTTTTCTCGAAGCATCAATGTGCAGAGAAAGAAGTAAAGAAGTATACCCCACAATAATCACAGCCAACTCCCATGTGATATGAACCGGATGACTTCTCTGCTTCTTTACTGCTTTTTCTTTCACCTATAGGTAAATGGCAACACTATTAATACCAAAATCTAAGATAGACAAAAATCATAAATCAATAAATAATTGACGAGTGAAATATTTAGTAGGTAAAAGTGAAAGAGCAGCTCAATAGGCAAACACATTTCATAAATCATATTTAGTAGCTTGTCATTTGGCTTTCTTAGTGAAATAATGCATGATGACGTGATACTCATAACTGAGAAGAAAAGGTGATTAGTAGAGCCTACTCCAACAACTGTATCTTTTAAGTATTAACAACTACCAGTCTAGGATGCATAGCCTAGGAACATTATCTGTCTCTATTTTTCTATGCTATATAAATCAAGTAAAAATAGGTAGCACAACATCCCATGTTTCTATGATGAATGACTTAGTACCATATTATACTGCATCAAAATAGAATGGAATTGAGCTCCAAGCCTGAACATCAAACTGTGGTGAGAAGTAGCCAGTTTTCTCCTCTTCTTCTGCAACATGTGAAGGTAACAATTAACACAATTAGCGATTTGTGTGAACTCTAACATGAGAACTTTCAAACGCGAAAAACATAACACATGTGACTGCTAACTAACATGGAGGAACAAGCTTAAACAGTCTTTTCCGGATACATAATGTTTAATAAGTTAATCCAACCCCAATTTAACCTGGATCGCATCTTTCCATTTAGGCTAAATTTCTCTACGTTGGCATTCATCCACAGAGCATGGTTCGATATCATCGGACTCAACGAATTCATGTGCAATGAAATGCGCGAATAAATCATCAATCATGATGGAGTTTTTATCCTATGTCTCATGTATACTAATGTAATTTTCAAAGAGCTCTATATTCTTAAGAGTAGGCTCTGACATTATTGAGACATCCCCTAACGATAACCTTAATCCAAAACATTCTCATGAGACAAATTTTGAGTATCGATGATCAAAGGATTGAGTTGTGCCAAAGTATCCTTCGAACCACGGGCCTCCCACGCATCCTAGCTGGGGCCATGACCTATAATGCCAGAGTGCCACTCTCTATGGCGTTAGTGTCATGCCCACCTCCGTGTAGGGTGGCACTATGTCCTCTCTTAGAGATGTCCACCCTTGCACGCAAATATGTGTGATCTCGTCATTTTAGCGGGGATCAAGATGAGACATAGTGGGGACAGACCACGACAATTTCTGTCGTTCCTGTTGAACATCTGTGTTCTTATATCCCCCTAACAACAAGAAGACTATCTCATCAAAATGACAATCAACAAATCTAGCGGTAAAGAGATCACCTAGCAAGGGTAGTAAATGACGGACGATTGTTGGAGTCTCATTCTAACGTATTTGCCCATTCGTTTGTGAGGACCCATCATGATGCGTTATAGCGGCGCAATTGGCAGATAAATGACGCACACAAATATGCGTAAGTACGAGATACTTGTACCTAGTCACTAGCTGTAATGCAGAGATAGATTTAGTGGTGGTGAGTCGTGGACGAATTAGCATAGCTGCATGAGATATTGCATCACCCCAAGCGGATATAGGGAGATCGGTGCGCATTACCAATGTCCGGGCTACCATTGTAGTCGTGTCTGCAAGACCATTTGGGTGTGTATGTGAGAATATGATGTCCAACATCAGTCCCAGTGATATGTATAATCGTCGAAAGTCTTCAATGTAAACTCTCTAGCATTGTCAAATCAACTTGACTGAATGGAATGATCCGGGGAGTGAGCCCGTCGCCATATGATCTATGGTAGGAGTGTAACGTAAGCAGCATTACAAGTGGACAATGGCACACACACGTGACTAGCGTGTTCACGTATCAAGCAACATCATGAGATATTTAAACATCCGCAAGTTGATTGAATGGGTTCACAGAATCCCCACGGATTCTATGTAAGAACAGAATAAGTATTATTGTATCATTTACGTAGGACGGTCTCAATCCTAATTTCCCTAAGGAACATGATTTGTAGAACGAGCGGGAGGCCTTAGAAGCAACCAATGAGGATTTTGGTTGGGCCTGAGCCTTTGTAATGCTATTGGAAGCAAAGTTGGTGATTGCAGCATCATCTGGGGCGCCATCACCATGATGGACATCATCCATGGCATCATGGATATAAACTAAGTTAGCCCTAGGCTGGCGGCGCCAAAGGCAGCGACGGCAGTCACACTTAGTCCAGGAATCAACCTTTGATTCATGCTTCGTTTCACTCGAAAGAATGGATGTCCATATGAAGTCTTTACTAGACGGATCATCATATCATGACTAGGATAACCTATCATGTCATGACAAAGCCAATATGTGTCTAAATCCGAGAGATCTTCTCTCATAACTTTATTAGATTTAATAGCTTGAATAGTGGTGACATAAAAATCCACTAAAGAGACACATAAGTTTCTCTAAGATGTGTCTTTATTCTCAATCATTAGAGGTATTGCAAAGGAACTCTTTTATGTTCTCTACATGTGTTTCCGCATAGAATCCGTTGGCTCGAATAGCTTAATAGGGTTCGATTCTCCCTAAGAGCGTACAAAGTTTCTGTGATAGTAATCAAGGTGTCATTTAGCAAGCTGAATTTAGGCCATTCCATGTCCTTGAACTAAACCTAATGGCCCAACCATCGTAGTCACAGAGGAATATGCTCAGAACTAAAATGGAGTCAAAATGGAAAGAACTCGAAATTCTATTAATAAGGCCAACGGAGTACATCATTATTTCTTAATCAATAAGAGAATCTAATCCAAATACTAGCTAATACAAAACAATGGTAGCCTTTTGACTTCTTTTGGTAACTCCAAAATAAATATGACCAGCTGAGTAGAGAGATGTCGGTGGAGCAAAGCTCGCTTAATTACCACTTATCTCAAAACCTTTATAGACATCATACTCACTTTGGATGATCCTAGTTGAAGAAAAAATAAACCAATGACATTTAATACAAAACATATGGCAATTGCCTATTACATCTCTTGAAAAATAAAGACTTTATTCAAAATCGTTAGTCTCTTGATCTTGGTCGGATATGAAGTCTTCCCCTCTTAGTTTCAGATCACCTTCTTGATCCTCATATTCCATGTAGTTTGCTTCCCTTGCTTCGCAATACATCTTGTATGCTTTTGCAACATTCTGGAATGCGTTACATGCCTTTGCCTAATGTCCGGACACTCCACGTCGAAGACAAACATCTCTATGATCAGGCTTCCTTGATCGAAGAGCTTTGAAAAAGTCATGTTGGTGGCGCCACCAACATGGCCAGAGGCATTGCCTCCCTCTCTTTTTCCACGTTGACCTCTTCGGTTCTTTATCAGCCAATTTTAGCGGTTACCTTTCTCATTAGAGTGAGAATATGGACCAGAACGTCCAGAATCGTCCCCAAATTTAGGGTTTCGCTCTTGGCACTCTCCCTTAAGGGAGCGACTATAATTGGACTCTAGAATAGACTTGGTTCCCACGGGTCTCGAATTATAGTTTTTCACAAGGATGTTGTTGTGCTTCTCAACTACATTCATGGCTCCAATTAGCTCATGAAACCTTGTGATACATCCTACAGTAACATCAAAATGATAGTTCTTAGCAACCATCAATATAGAGACGGGGAAGGTAGAGAGAGTCTTCTCAATCATCATTGCATCCGTGATCTCTTTGCCACAAAATTCCATCAAGGATTTGATGCGAAATGCTTCCGAGTTGTAATCAAGAATTGTCTTGAAATCTCATAAGTGGAGGTTATGTCATCTCACTTCTGTAATCAAGAATTGTCTTGAAATCACAGAAGTGGAGGTTATGTCATCTCACTTCTAGGTCAGGAAGCAGGGAGTTACAAATGTTGCCAAATCGTTCTTCGAGTGAGATGCACAACCTTCTCGGATCTTCTTCATTTAGATATACTAGAGTGAATCATCCATACGATGAGTCATTAGGATGACGACTTTCGCCTTATTTGCCTTCAAGACTGCTCTATTTGCTTACAAAACTTGAGCTTGCTCAAGAGTTAGCACGTCCTGACTAGGCTAAAAAATAGTTTCCAGACCTTGAGATGCTGGAGGACATCACGAACCACTTGTGATATCCAGAGCCAGTTGTCCCTAATGGAGCAAAGTCCAGTTTGTTCAAGTTACTCATCCTGGAAAAGAACAAGAAAATGTGTTTGTTTCGGAGCAAAATGGCTACCACGAAAACAAAAGAAATTTCTGAGCATAATCACTCCCAAGAAATTCTATTTCAAGAAGTACTGGATTAGATCGAAATGATGATGTGTATGTGGTCGATCGTATCTTCTTAACAAACTCTAAATTTGGAGGTCTCAACAAGCTCTAAGCTTGGATAACATAAATCCCCATAGTTCTGGTTAGGTCTCCCCACAAAAGAAGAAATGGAGGGTAGAAGAAGGGAGGTCTAAAGTCCTCGATAAAACAAAAGAATTAAAAGTACTAAAAGCGGGAACTTTTATAAAACTTTCCCTTGTTTTGGGGTCGACGGAAAATTGGCCGGAAAAAGGGTCGCCTGAGGTGGCCGGAAAAATCATAGGTGGTCGGATGAGTCGCTGGTGGTGTCTGATGCTTGCTGGTAGTAAGGGGTCAGTGTGGGGTCAACGATGGGTCAGCGAGGCTGCTGTGTGAGGGCGCTAGGGCTGGCGAGGCTAACGGAGGGGTCAGCCAGGGGTCTATAGGCAAGTACATGCGTGGGAGGCTACATGCAAGGTGTTTGTGTGAGGCAAACCAAGGGGTCTGTAGGTGAGGGCGCGCGCGGGGTTGTGCGAGGCTGTGCGGAGGCGAGGTTAGTTGAGGGGTCAGGGAGGGGCGCACGGTGAGGTAGGCACAGGGGTACGCTGGCAAGGCTATCCAAGCAAGGCTAACAAGGTTGGTTTATGATTTCTGATGGCTGGTTCGGGCTTTTCCGGACCATTCTTGTGGTTCCGCCGTCGATTCTGGATTCCTGGGATTGAGGGCTTCAAGGTGTGCGGTGAAGGAAGCTAGGCTTTCAAAGTTACAATTTTAGGATTTCAGGGTTAGGGATTCGTGCTGATAACATATTTTAGGAAATCAGAAATTAGAAGAGAATGAGTTGTGCTTTCATTGATAATAGAGGTCTCTTTATATAGAGAATTACAACTAGATAATATGAGTCTTACATGAAAACCAAATCATGCAATGAATATATAGGATATCACAGAGGATATCTGTAAGACTAACCATATTATAACTTGGACAAGTCACTAGAGTTTCTGCCAGACATATAAATCAGATGTCCTTAAACAATTTGCTTATTCTAACAAACTGAATTTTTGTGATTTTGGAAATCCAATAATTCAACTATTTATTTCTTTGTGTTACTGTTTTTATTCCAATCTAGTTCTCCTCATTCACCATCATCATCAGGGTTTCCTTGATCAAGTCATTGGCCACCAACCATTCCTTGCATCATGGTTGCCTATCACTCCCGTCTCAGCCGACCACCTATCACGTCTTAACTTTTTTAAAATTCTATTCATAAACCAAGGTTATTTCAAAGTCTTAAATCAAGTTGAGAAACAAAGTTTCGTCAATTAGCAGTGTGACCACCTACCATGTTCAACTTTTTAAAATTCAATTCATAAACCAATGTTATCTCAAAGTCTTAAATCAAATTGAGAAACAAAGTTTCGTCAATTAGCAGTGAGGTCATGCAAGTTTTGTCTTTTTGCCTCTCACATTTTGTTGATGAGCGTATTATAGTAGGGTTGATCATGAGAATTGGACATGAGGCGACCGCCTAGGCCTCTGAATTTCAAGGGCCTAAAAAGTTAAATCCTTACGGTAGTTTTTTTCTTCCCACCTTTTTTGCAATAAACCTAATGGACGTCCAACCTATTGAAAAACGTTTTACTTGGGTCTAGAATTTTTATAGTTTCATTTACTACATTGATCAATTAAAATAAAGAGGGAATTATGAGAATTCTAATTTTCAATTTTACTCAGGTATGCCTTAGATTGAAGTTTGGGTAGCGACTAAGCAAGCAAGATAGAATGAAGGAGCTAATTCCAATACAATTCAATAAATTGATACAAAAAAATTTGACTAATACTCTCTAAATATTACAATATCTTTCACTGCAATTTTCAATTTTCTATCGCTTGACACCTGAAAATTCCATCTTTAACCTCTAGATACTTTACCATTTATGAGTGATTGGATGGATGAAAAAGAGAAGGAAAAAAAATAGAAAGGTGATAGAACTTCACAGAAAATAAACTAGTAGATAGAATTTCTATATCCTTGTTGATATACTCTTTAAAGGAAAAAAAAAAAAAAACTAAAATCAACAAGCAATGGTACCATTGAGAGTGTTGAAAAATTTAATATTGAATTATTAAATTTCAATAATTGTGGATGAATAATTTAGTGAAAATGTGTGAAGTTAAATAAATGTAAATGACTATGCAATGAGAAGTCATGGTTGATCACAAAAGATAACTTTTAGTGAAAAGTCATTTCTCCTCCAAAAGTCACGTTACAACTATAAAATACTTGTTACACACTTACACCATATTCTGAAAATATCTTCTTGAATTCATCTTTCCTCTTCTCCTTTACATATGAGTCTTTCCTAATATCTTAAAAATCAATTGAGTCTTTTCAAGAGAGAGTTCATACACAATCTAAGTTTGCTGTTCTTGAGATTTGTAGTGCTACTACCACAAGAAGAAGGTCATTGTATCCTGGGAGACGTTTGCTATTAAAACCCTTCAAGCGCCAATGAGGAGGTAATTTCGTCGTAAGGACATAGAACCAAGTTCTAGACTCGACCATATTGTTAAAGGTTTTTCTAACTTTTATCGTTTTGCATTGTTTAAATCTATGCATTCTATTTGGTATATAATCTGCATAAATGATTTCTTGATTTTCCTTTAAATATAGAAATTAGACCATATATTCTACCAACAGAGAGTGTGGAAAAGTTTATTCCTTCCCTGAAACCCTCGCCCTACAGAGCCCAAACTTAGAAATTCCAAAACAAGGAGCCAACAAATTTTGAAAGCATCGTCCTCTGGTTTTAACTTTTACTGCAAAAAAGTCTTTGTTATTCTTTTTCTCCTAGGGGGTTGAAACTTGAAACCGCCGTACAAGTGGGCGACGTGTGACTGCTCCGCCAATCATTCACCTTACTGCACGTCTTTTTTTTTCTATATTTAACTCTCTAAACTATTTTCAATCCTTTTTTCAAGCCCTCCCCCCCTTTTTTATTCACCTCTCTCTCTCTCTCTCTCTCTAGGTAAATTCATTTTCTTTCATTCAATCACAGACAAACGCGTCACGCCATGCTTGCGTGGTGTGTTTTACGAGGCACCGATTCCAATACCCAGACTAGGCCAATCAGGGAGCGCGTGATCTTTTCTTCTCACGGGTTGGTGTCTCATGAGTGACGTGTAGCCACTGATCCCTAGAGACTGACATGTAGAAATTCTCCACAAGAGACTGACTCTCCTAAGATGATATTCCATCTTTGATGAACAAAAAATATAGTCAGTTGACGGTTAGATTTTGCGTAAGAAATGAGGACAATGATACTATAAATCATAAAGGTTACTAGTATCTTTGTCTTCTCATTGGTGGAAGATGTTTTAAATTTGAACTTATTTTATTTTATTTTTTTAGAAAAGCTAAAATGAAATCTCATATGATAGAATTTTTTTTATTGGATTAATTTCAATCTCCCCCCTGAAGTTTGGGGGTGTCATCATGTCACCCTATGTACTCTCAATTTTGAATTTTTGCCCCCCAAGCTTTTCAATTTTCATCTTCCGTGTCCAATCTATGAACCTCCGTCCAATTTGGATGTCAAATCCTACCGTTGCGTTTGAAATTGAATGAATTTGAGAGGGTTTAGTGGCTAAATGACGAAACTAACCCAGTAGGACGTTTTCCCCCCAATAATCTCGAAACCTCAATCAATTCCCTCTCAATTAACCCTAAAACATAATAAACAATAACACATTTTCCCATTTGAGATCTAAACCCGATTTGGGGGTCGCTACATCATTCTCTAAGACTAAACAGAAAAACCAAAAACGAAGAGAGAAGGAGATCGATTGAAACCCAGAACTCGATAGGGTTTATATAACCCGATACCTAGAATAGTCAAGTCGTAATAGTTGACGATGATTGGAGACTGCGAGAGAAAACTGAAGGAGATGAGCTTCCGAATTACAGTAAGTTTTTAATCTCAATCGTGCTTTCTTATTTCGATTAGGTTTTAGGTAATCTGTTATGGGTTTAGTATTTTGATTGGGGTTTTCTATTTAGGGATTAGGGTTTTCGATCGGGGTTCTAGTTTTAGGGATTAAAGTTTCTATTTTGGGGATTGGTTGGGGTCTATGAAGCTTGAAAGCGGTTTACAAGAAGTGATTTTGAACATAAATAGGGATTGGGATGTGATAATTTATTGGGTTTCTTGTCTACTTGTGTTTACTCTTATGAATAAAGTACTGAAGACAATAAAGTGAGTTGGTGGGTGTTGTGTTTGCCCTTTAAATACTGTTCAAGTAGTCCAAACAAATAGTAAAGAATGTTATTGTCTGCTTGAGGGTTGTTGTGGTCCTAGTTTTGATTAGGTTTGCTACTGTTTATTAACGGTTTTATTCTTCTTGATTTTTTGGCTCTCTGCATGTATTGATTAAACATTGATTCTTTTGATATGCAAGTCTACCAGATTATTTTACAGTTAAGCTCTATCATGGGGGTTATCTTAGTGGGAATCAGTATATAGGTGGGAAGATAAACTATTATGACTTTGTGGACAAGGATCGGATGTCACTTGTTGAAGTTGATGCAATGGTTAGGGGGTTGAACCAAGATTATGCTGGCAAGAGGATAGATTACTGGTATAGGATTGGAACTAAGGATGATGCTTTGATAAAGCTTTCGACAGATTTGGATGTAGTTACTATGTGCTGCTGTGTTCCACAAATTAGGCTAGTGATTTTATACTTGGATCATTGGTATTTGAAGCCAGATTATGTGGAGATAGATGATGAAGAGGATGACTTCATGGATGAAGAGGATGAGTATCATGATTTTGCTTTTAGTCAGGTAGGTTCTAGTGGAGTTGTTATTGAGGAGTTACTAGATTCACCAAGGAGGAAGCCAAGTGTGGTTATAAAGCAGCTTCCTGATTCACCAAGGAGGGATACTCCGAGTAGGCCACCAACGAAGTCTTGTACTCCTGTCATACCTGAGTTAGAGTGGCATGATGTAGTGCCACCAAAGAAGTCTTCAGGAATTTTAATTAGGGAGCTGGAATGGACCAGTGTTGTGCCTACTCAAGCTAGTGCAGCTCAAGTGAATGCATCTAAAGACAAAGGCAAGCAAAAAATTATGGAGGAAGAACCTGATGTAACTGTCTTTGATGGCCTAGACAGTCGTGTGGATGTTGATGTGTCTAGCTTACGAACCAAGAAGCTCAAGATCAATAGTTCCTACTGATGTAGAGCAAGAAGCAGATGTTGAAACTGATGATGATGACTTATTGTATGAGAACAGTTCAGAGGATGAGGACTATGTTCCCAGGTTTGACTATGAAGATTATGATGAATATGGTTTGGAAGATGATTGGTTAGGTGACATGGATGTTGAGTTTAATGAAGTTGGTCAGTGGATAGGCGGAGTTTGTCAAGGCTCCTCTTCTGCAGGTGTTGAGAATGAGGCAGATGTAGATGATTTTGATAATGAGACAACGCATGGAGCTATTGAGTCTGATGAGGAGTGTATTGGGAATAAGGTAGGGTCTGATGGGGAAGAAGATGGAGATGGGTTCCTTGAGTTCAACCCCAAAACTGATATTCATAACCCTCAATTCTGCCTAGGTATGAAGTTTGCAACCCCAAAAATTTTGAGAGTTGCAGTAAGAGAAAGAGCAATTCAAAAAGGGTGGGAAGCATTGTTTGTGAGAAGTGATAGGGATAGGATAAAGGTGATTTGCAAAGCTCAAAATTTCCCCTTCAAGCTGTATGCATCTAAGATGCAACATGTCAAGACTTTGCAGATCAAGACCTATAATCATGCACACACTTGTGCTAGAGTGAATGACAATAACATGATTAGGGTACCATACTTGACAGAGAAGTATGCTGAGCAGATTAAGTTCAACCTCAATTGGTCAACATGTATTATTTTGGTTCATTTTAACATTTGTGACTAACCTGGTATAAATGTTGGGATTTTGGTATTAGTTTGCTTGCCTTGCAGAGGTTCTTGCACAAGCAATGTTAGCTGGAGTGAAGGCAAGAGTGTCAAACCAGCAGGTTTACAGAATAAAAAGGCAGCCTTGGCCCGTTTAGAAGCTGATATCAAAGAACAATATGCAAGAATAAGGACTATGGGGATGAGCTCAGAAAAACAGATCCAAATACCACCATTGACATCAAGTGTGACTTCAATGAAGGCTAGCTACCTATATTCAAGCGGATGTATATTTGTTTAGGAACACTTAAAATGAGATTTAGAGTTGGATGTAGGTCAATACTTGGCCTAGATGGGTGCCACTTGAAGAGCTGCTATGGAGGTCAGCTACTTAGAGCTGTAGGGTTAGATGAAAATAACACTACCTGGGTGTTGGCCTATGCCATGGTAGAGTAGGAGAATACTGACAGTTGGACTTGGTTTTTGGACCTGTTAGCTAAGGATCTAAACATAAGGGATGAAGGAGCTGGTTGGACCTATATTAGTGATAAGCAGAAGGGGTTGTTGCCTGCTTTTACTGAAGTGATGCCACTTGCAGACCTGAGATTTTGTGTTAGACACTTGTGGACAAACTTCAACAAATTATTTCCTGGAAAGGTGATGAAGGATTAGCTATGGGCTTGAGCAAAGGCAACCACAAAGAACTTTTTTTATCAAGGAAATGGTCCTGATGAACTAACTAGATCCTTCAGCATGGGAATGGCTAATGCGTAAGTGAAGTTGTGCTTATTTTATGTTTACTTTAGTTTAATCAGTTTTTAAATGTTCCACAAATTGTACATAACAATCTTTATCTAATTTGTAGATCCTGATAGGCCTGCCAAGCACTGGTCTAGGGCACATTTTGGAACACATCTGAAGTGTGACATCTTCTTGAATAATTTGTCCGAGAGCTTCAGTGCATTCATTGTACCAGCTAGAAAGAAGCCAATTGTGAGATGTTTTGAAGAAATAAGGGTTAAGCTGATGAGGAGAATCCAAGTTAGGAAGGATAAGATGCTAAAACATGAAGATACAATCTACCCCAAACCTAAGGAGATATTGGAGAAAAACAAGGTCAAGGCTGCAAATGATTGCATACCTAGTGAATCAGGTGGGCCACAAATTGAAGTTGCAAGCATAGGAAGCAGCAAGTATGTGGTGAACCTTGAAGCCCACACTTGTGCATGAAAAAGATGGGATTTAACTGGTATCCCATATAAACATGTTGTTTCAACAATACATTACATGAGACATGCCCCTAAAGAGTATGTGGATCAGTGCTACTTGAAGAAGACATACATGGCCATTTATGACAACACAATCAAACCTGTAAATGGTATGGATTTGTGGTCTAAAAGTGCAGAACCCCCAATCCTTCCCCCACAGTACACAAGGCAACCAAGGAGACCAAGGATAAAGAGGATGAAGGATGTAGTTGAGAAGGAGGCAGCTAGTGGTGGAATCAAGCTTGGAAGAGTTCAAAGGTCTCTTAAGTGCAGCAACTGTCAACAACTTGGTCACAATGTAAAGACCTGTCATAGACACTTGCCACCTAAGAATAAGACCTCAACAAGCAGTAGCAAGAAGAGAAAGTTGGATGCATCCAAAACTGAAACTCAGGTATGAACTTTAAACATTCTGAAATTGTGAATTGTGGTTATTGATGTGTATATTTATGTGTATTTTGGTCTGTGTTAATGTGTGTGTGTGTGTGTGTGTGTGTGTGTGTGTGTGTGTGTGTGTGTGTGTGTGTAGACCAACACTAAGAGCAAGGGACCAGTGAGTAAAAATGAGTTGAAGAAGAAGGTACAACTAAAGGCAGAAAGGCTGAAAGTAAAGTTCAATTCATTGGTTTTGGTCTGTTACATAGATGGATTGTGCTTTTGGTCTATTTTGTTCTTTCAGTTTATGTGTATTGGTATATCTTCTTATAGAAAAAGAGAGATGCAAAGAAGACATAGCAAGCAACAACAACAAGAGGATCAAATGTGTCAAGAGGATCAAAGGGTAGACCTACAACAGCTTCGACAACTCCTGCTCTAGCAATGTCAAGAGCTACAGCTTCTGCTCCAACAAGGTCAAACCCTCCCCCCTAAGCCTTCATCATCTAAGCAATCAGCACCTACTAGGTCATCTACCAGAATTAGACAAAAGGATGGAAAAAATTAGGGCTTTAGTAATGTGTGTTGTCATGTTAGCATGCCCTGAACTTTATCATATTAGGTTTGTTTATGTTGCTATCTTTTGCGCAACCTTGAGCAATGTCTCTTGATTGCTAGCTCTAATTTTTTGGCAAGATGATTAGAGCAAAAACCCAAAGAAACTTATGTTTTCTTTTTTCATGGATGTAAAGTACTTATGTTCATCCATTAGGATGCTAATGTTGAAGACAATGTATGCTCCAGTCTATCATATGAAATATATGAAGACCATCCCTTTAAATATATGTTTGTTTGTGTGTGATTGCAGGTTTGTTCTTTCACATATATGCTTCCCATTTGTACTTATCAGGTTTTCAATACTAGAATTTCCCTAAATATGCTCCCATTTGTTCTTTCACATATTTTGCAGATTTTTAGTAATTACCAGATGTGTAGTATTGGAATTTGGCTGACAAATTCTTAAATTTTGGAGGCAAATCTTTGTATATGTAATAGATTAAGTTTGTGCCACAATTTTCAAATTTTGGAGCCAAATTTGTTTGAAAATGATCATTTCAGCCCTCAACAGTAGGATTTAACGTCCAAATTGGATGGAGATTCATAGATTGGACACGGAAGATGAAAATAGAAAAGCTTGGGGGGTAAAAATTTAAAATTGAGAGTACATGCGGTGACATGATGACACTCCTAAACTTCAGGGGAGTAAACTGAAATTAATCTTTTTTTTTTTATTGTCTTATGCTTTTGAGTTTTTTTTTTCCCCTTTTATCTTTCCAATTTTAACACCTAGTAACCAACTGAGTTTATGTTCTTTTATCATTTTGATAGTCAATTTGGCTCTTAGGCGCCGGTTGAGATTGCTTTGCTTTTAAAAAAAATCAGCTTTTATCTAAAATTTTAGATTTTATTGTGTTTGGTAAATAAATAAAAAGCAACTTTAATTCAAAATTATAGGTCATTGAAAGCAGATTTTAGAAGCAACATTTGGGTTGCTTTTAGAAGCTGCTTTCAATTAAAACACGCTCTGAAGTTGTTTTATGTACTGACAACACTTTTAAATATATTATTTACTAAACACGAGCCTGATTTAATTCATAACTGATTATTTTCACAACACAACAGCAGCAGTTATTTTTAAAAGTCATAGCAATCCCAAACTAACCCTTAATATGAATAATGAAAGGAGATTTTATGAATTCCAGAAGGTAAGTCTGGATTTCGATCTCATTGATATTACATCACCGCTATGTGAAAGTGATAATTAGTAAGAAATTACTACCGATGAGCTCTTTTTAACTAACTTTTCTGGAGAGTTTTTAACAAAGTAATGCTCTTAACACATTAGAAAGCTAATGAGGAAATTGAATGATCTTTACAACGGCTAGTGAAATGTAGCTAACGCCATATATTATATCTAATGGAAGTTTTTCAAACCTGAAGTGTCATTATCAGATTTGGACAATAAATTCTAGACACCCTTATCACACTGTCATATAAAGCACATAAGAGAACACCCATTTTCTCATTTATAAATAGTTTGTACACTATCAATATCTTCTGAATTAATATCCTAGATCACGAAACTTATAAAGCTGTACAATCTAGTAGTCTTACATAGAAACCTTTGCCATGATATAATCTTGGGAAAAGACATTATTTACAACATAAGGAAGCATCTACAAGCCAAACAAAACACAAGCCTCAAATGCCACCGTGCTGAAAACTTGGTTGAGAGCCATCTTGATCATCCTCATCATTTTCACTATTTGTGGAGGGAGCATGGGGGAGCTCTCTATTCCCAGCATCTTCCTCTGGAATCCCTGACATGTGAGCCAGTAAAACAGCAAAAGAAGCATCCCCTAACCGCTCACTCATTATCCTTAACTGACCCACGAATAATGTCGCTGCGTATAAGCTCAAACTGGTGTTCTGCTGTATGTTGCTGATTAAATCGACCTGGAAGCTTGGAACTAGTATTATAACAATCATTGCAAAGGTCAAATCCGATTTTCTCCACACAATCTTTGCACCGGTATCTATCCCCAATTATCGGATACATCTGTTGAAAAGAAACTAAGATGTTATTATCCTGTGCAATTGTGATATCAGTAATGGGAGAGGGGGAGAGATTTTTAATTACAACTGAGGCTCAAACAGGGAAAAAAAGATTATCTAATAATTAGAGTGATCAGACTCCGATTTTATGCAAGCATAAAGGTTCTGGGATAAAGACTGTTTCATACAACATTATACATTACTTTAACCCTGACTCCAAGCCCTCTTCATACCAAATGTACAGCAAAACTAGATGAAAATGCACAAGTAACTGAAACAGAACTGAAATTTCACAAGCACAGAGGTTAATAGAAGTACAGAAACTTGGACAGGCAATAAGGTAGTATCATCAGCTACACAGTGTGACCAGGCAATATAGCAACTATTTAAGCCATCATAAATCAAACAATCATGCATAATTTGCAGATACTTCAATAAGGAAAAGTGTCCATCTTCTAGGGCTATCAAAAATAAGTAGCGTGCACTGTTTCTGGTTATTATTACATCCTAACTTTTCATGGTCCTGATCATTTGAGTTACAAATTAACCTATCTGGTTGATGCTTTAATTAGTATCTACTTGCACTGCCATAAACCTATCCAAGATGGAGAAGGCAAAAAAGATTTTCTCAAAGCATCAATGTGCAGAGAAAGAAGTAAAGAATTAAGTATACCCCACAATAATCACAGCCAACTCCTATGTGATATGAACCCGATGATGACTTCTCTGCTTCTTTACTGCTTTTGCTTTCACCTATAAGTAAATGGCAACACCATTAATACCAAAATCTAAGACAGACTAAAATCATAAATCAATAAATAATTGACGAGTGAAATATTTAGTAGGTAAAAGTGAAAGACCAGCTCAATAGGTGAACAAATTTCATAAATCATATTTAGTAGCTTGTCATTTGGCTTTCTTAGTGAAATAATGCATACTGACGTGATACTCATAACTGAGAAGAAAAAGAGATTAGTAGAGACTACTCCAACAACTATATTTTTAAGTATTGACAACTACCAGTCTAGGATGCATACTTGCCTAGGAACATTAAGTGTCTTCTTTCTCTATTTTCCTATGCTATATAAATCAAGTAAAAATTAGGTAGCAAAACATACCATTTTTAAATGATGAATGATTTAGTATCATATTATACTGCATCAAAATAAATAGAATGGAATTGAGCATTCAGTTGACATACATGTAGTTGGATTAACATGCTTACGCTGTACACCATCTCTTCTATGTGCAAGTTCTTTAGGAAACTGTTCGATCAAAAAGTTTTGCAGATCCAAACAAACTTTTGGATATCTGGTTGGATGGAAACTTTGACAAACTTGACATCTAATCTTCTCTTCATCTTGTTTGACGATACAACTTTCACAATATACTGTGCAATCAAAATAAGGAACATTAGAATAACTTATACTTTTAGACCAAAGGACTGGCAGCTGATAAGAGTTAATAGAAACTTTAAAATCTAAGTCACAAGTTACCATGGCCACAGTTAAGAACCACAGGACGAAACAGCAGTCCTTTGCAAGCAGCACAAAGCACATCTGCAACTGAAATCTGCTTGGGACTTCCGCTCTGCTGCTGAGATAACAGGGGATTCTTTACTTGCTCAGTAACATTCTCCATTCCCTCATAGTCTCCACCATCAGTAGGCCTAGAAACCGCTATGCCATTGTTTAGATTATATGAATCGAAAACTGTTTCCTGCATATTTGCACTCAACTCTTTGCTTACAGAGTCGCCCGGAATATTTGAGTCTTGATCAGCTTGTGAGCTCCAAGCCTGAACATCAAGCTGTGGTGAGAAGTAGCCAGTTCTCTTCTCTTCTTCTGCAACATGTGAAGGTAACAATAAACGCAATTAGAGATTTTGTGTGAACTGAGCAAGGTGATGACTTGCAAACGTGAAAAACATAACATCTTAAACAATCTTTTCCGAATACACAATCACTAATAAGTTAACGGACCCCAACGCAGGACGTACGATCGTTTAAACTAGAAGAATAGAATGTTGCACTGCAACACTAGTCAAGATAGAAAGAACAAATAGAGCAGACCTAGAATTTGCAATTCCCTCTTCTTATAAGCAACAGGATACGAGTTGAGCAGTAAACAATGAAGCAATTGACATATAGTCGGAAAGTGATTATAGGGATGCCGACAAAGCGGGCAATGAGAATGCTTTTCACCACTCATGGATCGATGCACGCACCAGAAACACGAAACGTGCCCACAGGCTGCAATCGACAACCAAAATCATAATCACACCGAAAATGGTTAACAGAGGTGATTCAACACCAGTAGCAATTCAAGCACCGACTTACAGAGCACTATAGGCTTGTACAGAAGTTCCCTGCACCAATAAACCAAATCCATAGCGTGAGCTAGCTACACAGCGGATTCATATACATCGACAGCGGGATTTGGGAAACTTACAGACACATGCAGCAGACGAAGCGGTCGGAGAATTCCTCCGACTCCGACTCCATTGAAGAGGTGATAGAAAGAGATTAGTTGTGAGAAGAATCTCTGTATTCTCTAGAAGAGAGGAATGGGGATGATGAGGCCTTTTTAGTTCTGTCACACCGCCGTAACTAAATCTGAAGCTCGGACACCCAAAGCCTGAAAGCCGCCTCGAAATGTTTTCTCTAATAAATAAATAAAAAATAATAATAATAATAAAAAGCCGCCATGAGCTGTAAGTTTGCGACTAAAAAGGCAAATCCCACACAGTTAGATATCTGGAATTGGCCATCGCTGTTTTTACTGGCCGACCGTCACCATTGTTTGCTGTTATTACTTTACTTTTTTTACTACTGGTAAAATTATTACTTTTTTTACTTTTCACAGGTAAAATTAGTACCTCTTTTCTTTTTGCTGGTAAAATTAGTATTTTGGAGTTTGGACCGACCGGGAAATCTCCTTACGAGTTGAGGACACACGTTTTTTTTTTTTTTTTCTTTTTTCCTTTTTTGTTTTCTTTTTATTCGAGTGCGTTTCAGCTTTGTATCAATATATCGATACATCAAATACACTTAGTTTATTAAAGAAATAGATTAGTTTCATACAAAAGTAGAATAATTCTAAACTAGTATACCAATGCATGAAATTAATTTAGGGTTTACATTTATTTAATTCATCTCATTCATTAGATGAAACACATATTACAAAGGTAATACAAAGACCCAGTAAGTTCTTAACTTTGCAGTTTTCACTGTACTATCTGACCTAGCCATGCTAGGGTTACTCTCTGGATCTTCTGGAGAGCGAGTTCTAATCGACCATGGATATGGACATTCTTAGCTGGAATTGCAGAGGGATTTGCAATGACACGACTACTAGAGCGTTGAAGGATCTCATCGCTCAAAATCAGCCCCAAATTATCTTTCTTTGTGAGACAAAGATAAGTAGAATTCAAGATTATCAAGATCTGCATCGTCCCCTAGGGTTTCTTCATGCGAAGGAGTTCTTGAGTGAGGGTCAAGCTGGGGGACTTGGTTTGTTCTGGACTGACGAGGTCAATCTTCATCTTCGAATATCGTCTGGACACCATATTGATGCTAAGATCCGAGGTAAGTCGGGTAAACCGAGTTGATGGTTAACTGGGTTTTATGGCTACTCAAGAACCACTGAACGAGACCGTTCATGGCAGTTGCTTCGAGACTTGAGCGATCTGGACTCGTTACCTTGGGTCATCATCGGGGATTTTAATGAGAAACTCAACAATGGGGAGAAGATCAACGGGCCAGTCACAGGGCCGGCCCTGGGACTAGGCGAAGCAGGCCCACGCCTAGGGCCTCAGATTTTAGGGGCCTCAAACTCAGATTTTGAGAAAGTTGTTGTCTGCTGATCTGTTAACTTTGAGCCTTGTGTTGCCATACTTATTGATCTCCAAATGTCGTGAAATTTTGATAGGTTTCTATTCTGCTAGTTAACAAAGGATCTGGAAAGTTTCATCTTATTTGGATGTATAGTGAATCTCCGGTGATTTTTCTTTTAAGTCTAGTCTGCTTTTGGAAAAGTTCCAGAATTTTTAGTGTACTCTCTGACTTTCTGCTGAGATTTGAACTTCTATTTGAATCATTTAACCTCTGTCTTTGTATATATTGAACTAAACATTCTATTAGTTGTTTCAAAATTGATTTCTTGTCAATTGGTTTTAAAATGAATTTTTGGTGGATTTTCTAATCTTACTTTGCTGCTGCAATGTTTTTCTAAAACCTGACAGTTCAGTCTTTTTGTATCCATCGTTTCCCTTACTTCTCGAACTCCGATTAGTTTGAAATTTTAGCATGTTGTACCTTGATATGTCAGATTTCATTCTGAAAAATTTCAACTTCATTGTTGCACAAATGAATTTTTCGTAAATCCTCAAAGCTGAACTGTTCTCAAATTTGGTCTTTTTCTGAATTTCTCTTGCTGAATTTGGGGCCTCGAATTTTTTTCGCCTTGAGCCTCTAAACTCACAGGGCCGGCCCTGGCCAGTCAGGGCGGAACACCAAATGCGGGGATTCTGTGATGCTTTAGGGTACGGGGACTTGCTGGTCCTAGGTTTCCAAGGAACGAAATCCACATGGTGGAATTCAAATACACAATTGCGGTTGGATCGAGCTGTGTGTACGCCGGCGTGGTGTGATATTTATGGGTATGCGAAGGTCACTCATCTCCCTCCGAGTGATTCTGACCATATACCAATTATGTTACATGCTAGCACTATTCCCATTGCTAAACGCCCTAAACACTATAGGTTCAAGTTTGAAGCTTTTTGGTTGCAGCATGTTGACTATGATGAAGTGTGGCAAACTGATGTTGTTGGAGCTCCTATGTGTAAGGTTGTTCAAAAAATCTCATACGAGAGTTGCCCTTGACAAATGGCAGAGACGTACTTTTAAGGTGCGACAGCAGCAAATGCTTGGGGTCCGGGCAAGACTAGAAGAGTTATTAGAGATGGGTAACGCTGAATTGATCCAGAATGAGAAGAAAGAATTGATGGATCGTTTGCAATCCCTTCTATCTCAGGAGGAGATTTTCTGGAAACAGAGACCCAAAGTAACGTGGCTGAAGGAAGGAGACCGGAATACTGGATTTTTCCATCGTAAAGCTTCAAACAGGAGGAGGAAAAATACTATTAAGGATTGTATGACTCTGAGGGAGTTTGGTGTGATGATGACTTGGGTATGGAGAATGTGGTTTCATCTTATTTCCAGACCATGTTCACTGCCTCTGAACTGGATATGGAGGCCATGGAAACAACCTTGCAAGCAATATATCCAACCTCGTGTTACAAGAGAGATGAATGTGAAGCTATGCGAGTAGTACTCATCCGAGGAAGTCAAGAGTGCCTTGTTTCAAATGTACCCAACAAAATCTCCAGGGCCTGATGGATTACCACCCTTGTTCTTTCAGCATTACTGGGATACTATTGTAGTGATATTACGGAGGCAGTGCAAAATTTTTGGCATACTGGTCAGTTACTCAAGCAAATTAACTTTACACATGTTTGCTTGATCCCCAAAGTGTCTAATCCAGAAC
Organism: Rosa lucieae; assembly: GCA_024704745.1. NCBI lineage: Eukaryota > Viridiplantae > Streptophyta > Magnoliopsida > Rosales > Rosaceae > Rosa > Rosa lucieae. The sequence continues at coordinate 46,956,641 of CM045497.1, forward strand.
ACATGTCAGATCTAAGGCCAATTGAGTTATGCAATGCAATTAATCTACAAGATATGTTCAAAAGTCATTGCTAATAGATTGAAGGTGCTTTTACCTTCAATTATATCTCCGTTCCGAAGTGCTTTTGTTCTAGGGAGGTGATAACGGACAACATTCTAGTGGCAAATGAAATAGCACATTTTGTCCATAACAAGCGAGATGGGGATCGATGAAGGGGTTTTGGCTTTGAAGCTTGATTTGAGCAAAGCATATGATCGCATGGAGTGGACCGTTTTACGAAAAGTGTTAGACAGAATAGGGTTTGCACGAGTTTGGTGCGACATGGTGATGCAATGCATTACAACAGTGAGATACTCTTTCTTAGTTAGAGGGAAACCTCATGGCTTAGTGATTCCAAGTAGGGGGTTGAGACAAGGCGACCCTTTATCACCTTATTTGTTTCTTCTGGGGGCTAAAGGTTTTTCATCACTGTTACAAAGGAAACAAGAAGCTGGTCTGTTATCAGGTATTGAAATTTGTCAGGATGCTCCTTCTGTAAGTCACTTATTATTTGCTGATGATAGTATGCTCTATGCTCAGGCTTCTTTGGAAGAGTGCTATCAGATTCAAGAGGTGATTGAAACATATGGCAGAGCCTCAGGGCAGTTGGTAAATTTCAATAAAAGTTCAGTTGTGTTTAGTAAGAATGTGTCTGAGTATTTGCAAGAGGAGATGTCGAGTTTGTTGGGTGTGGAAGTTGCTTCCCATGAAAAGTACTTGGGACTTCCTACATATGTGGGGCGTACAAAAACAGCAACATTCCAATATATCAAAGACATTTTGGCAAAGAAATTGAAGAATTGGCAAGGCAAACTCTTGAGTGGAGCAGGAAAAGATATCTTGGTTCGGGTAGTTGCTCAAGCTCTTCCAACTTATGCTATGAGCATGTTCCAACTTCCGAAATGTTTTTATGAGGATCTAGAGCAAATGTGTACTAGATTTTGGTGGGGAAGTACGTTGCACAAACGAAAAATCCATTGGAAGTCCTGGGATTTTCTATGCAAGCCAAAGGAGGAAGGTGGTTTAGGGTTTAATTAGCCGAGGTTCTTATTGGCAGATTGGGGATGGGAGTTCCGTCTCCGTGTGGAGTGACCCTTGGGTTCCTGGGCTACCTCTTTTAAACCTAGTTCAAGTAATTTGAGTGTGGATGATACTCTAAAGGTTAATAACTTTATCTTAGCTCCTGGTGTTTGGAATGAAACCGAAGTCCGGAATAGGTTTGACGTTAGTGAGGCAGAAGCAATTCTGGCCATACCTTTAAGTGTTCGTAACTGGAATGATAGGTTGGCCTGGCAGTTAGAAAGTAACAGTATATTCACAGTGAAAAACTGAAAACCGCTTACCAGTTTGCTTATAATCACTCTTCTTCTAACGTACCTATAACGCTTTCCATTGGGTCGGATTTTTGGAAAAGACTTTGGAAAGCGTTGGTTCCAAGCTCTACTAAGATATTTATTTGGAAGATATGTGCCTCACTTGATGTTGCTAGCTGGTTGTACTCTTGTATGAAAAATCTAACTACTCAAAGCTTGGAGGAGCTTTTCTACTTGCTTTGCGGTGTGTGGAAAGAGAGAAACAAACGAGTTTGGGAGAACAAAAGAAGTCAGTTGGAGATGTGATTATTAGTTCCTTGTCTATGTTGTCTGAATTCCGTTTTCACAATGCTAAGACTGGGAAAAATTGTAGTGGTAGGATTCAGAAATGGAAGTGCCCTCCCATTGGTTTTCTTAAAATCAATTGTGATGGATCTTTCAATCTGAGCACTAAGAAGGGTGGAATTGATTTTGTGGTCCGTGACTTTGAAGGAAGATTGTTGGCTGGAGGTGGACGTCCGGTTGCTAATCTGATTTCACCAGAACATGCTGAAGTATTAGCATGTCAAATGGCCTTTAACTACATTGAGGGAAGTTCTAGCTATCCTGTGATTGTGGAAACTGATCAGCTCACTGATTATGGAGACTCAAATTTTTCTGTCTTAGGCAGATTGTATGATGATCTTGCTGTGTTTCTTGCTGAAGATCGGGCTGTGAAGGTAGTCCATGTGAAACGAGATGCCAATCATGTTGCGCATCTGATAGCAGCACATGCTGCAAGTGTTAGTCAAGATTTTTAGTTTTTTAATACTCCTTCCTTCTCATCTGCTGCTATTGCAGCTGATTTGAACAATATGTAAGTTTCCATATTTTAATAAAATGTTGACTTCTCTTCTATCAAAAAAATTTACATATGAATTAAACTGATTACTTGATGTATCTGTACATTGATATAACAGACAAACTCACTTCCATAACATATAACCATAGTTAGTAAAAATACATAATGTGTATAATATAAAACAATATGCACACGTATAATTCAGACATTTCATCAAACGGTTTGTTAGAAAGTTTGGCAAACTATATTAATGTGACTTCCGTAACATATAACTATTAGATATGAGATGAAGATGGGAAAGTTAGAGATATGGTAATGTGGTTAGCTACCATCTTATGGTAAATTTTCAATCTGGTCATTAAAATTGCATACCTTTGCTCTCTGCGCTTCTCCTGCTTTGTATTCAGTGCTTCTTGCGGTGAGAGAATGGATTTTACTGTGTAAAACTAGTTATTATGTCTAACAGATTTTCACAGTACAATGGTAAAATACCGATGTTCTTCTCAACGAAGTTACTAACTTGATAAATTATATTAGACTAGGGCAGTAACCCAGAAGAGAGACATTATTCTACTTTAATATGAAAATTGTTCTAGAGGGGCCGAAAATTACTGTATATGATATTATACCTGAAAGAACTGCTTATGACTCTTTTTTTTTTTTTTGGGTCAAAGCTTATGACTCTACTGCTATAATATTAATGCTTATAATTCTAAATCTCGGCCACCAACTCTCCCCCCAGATTTTGCCTCCCAAGATCCCCAAAAACTTTTGGGTTTACTTCCATAACTTGACGGAGCTATCGTGACTTGCAGATGCAACCATTCCGGTTTCGGATGACTGAGCCAGAGCTGAGATTATATTCTCATGTGCCGGAATTGTCATGCTCTTATTCTCAGCCATGTTCCACAGCTCCAAGGACTACCTCACAAGAATGAAAGCAACTATTAGTTAGATCAGCCTTTTACATTGTAGCATAGCTTGCTGACATAGATTGCCACATTGTCAATGCCAGTCACTACAAATGTCATCATCTACTTGCATGTATATGTTTAAGATGTTATTGCTAGAAGGGTGTAAGAACTCACCGAGATTCCTCCAATGACCAAGAGAGTTGAATAACTTGGATGAAAAACACACGAGTGAAACTGGTTCCCATTTGAGCCAAACTCCTGAATACACTGTCCTGAAGCTAACGACCAAATCTTCACCAAACTATGACTGACAGACGCCACAAACTCTCCATTTGCATCCCAACAAATGTAGTTTACCATTTCAGAGTGCCCCTGAGATTGAGGATGATGAATAGTCATATAAATTGAAAGAAGATCTACTCTAATCCCTTGTTCCTCAACAAAGAGACCAATCAGAATATCATAGGTAATTAACCCCACAACACTATCTTCTCATCCATGGTACCTGGAATGAGTGTGTTTGCCTGTCAGTTTCGACGTCAAAGATGGAAACAATTTTATCTGATGCTGCTGCCAGGAATTGTCCCACTCTTGGTTGAAATCTAACTTGTGCAGTAGCTCCCTACCCAAATGATAAAGGTAATGTTAGGCTGGCTTTTCATAAATAAATAATTTCTGAATCTTGGTAGATGTCGGAAGATGACAAACCTTTGAAATACGAGTACAGGAGAATGGACTGATATTCCAGTAACGAATTTCATTGTCACTATCACAGAAACAAAATAGATCGGTCTTCTTGGGGTGGAAGTCAAGGGACATAACAGGTGAGCTGTGCCCTGTATATGCTTGCAAACAATAGTTTGGCTGCCACAATAAGATAGATAGTTTAACAGCGCTAGTATAAGGAAAATGCATATGAATTAGAGCAACTCCATATCTTATATAACAAGGTTTCTAAGAGGATACAATTATAAATAATTAAAAAAGAGGTTCTTACGAGGTGAAAACAACAATTGATCAAGGTACAATCAACTAAAGCTGATGGTTCTCAAAGAGAGTGAAGAAAATTACATTGGCTGCATCCCATAATCGCACAGTTTTGTCAACTGAAGCTGTTGCCAGCTGAGATGAATTTGGTCTAAAACGAACATCTGTAATGACCAACTTGTGTTCTTCAGGAGTGCTCTCTGTCTGCAGGGTATCCATGTTCCAGAGGACAACCTGATAACAAAAGAAAAAAATTTATGTCATTCTCTACACGTCAAGATCAATCATACCTTTCCTCACACACATAGAAGTTACATATATAATCTACTGAATCCTTGGTAATCATTAATCAATATTTCCTAATTTCTTTTACCGCTTCACCTCTTCATTCCTTCAACATGTCAATGCACACATTGCTAAGTTGCAATGGAGCTTTCACCTTGATGGAAACTAGTGAGACCTGTGGATCCAGTAGATCATCTCACCCTTGACAAAAATGAGATTTTATTTATTTATTTATTATTATTATTGTCAATATTATTGTTATTATTATTATTTAAAAAAAAAAACACACACACACACACACACAAGACAAGACAAGATAATGTACAGGAACGCATCAGGCCAAGGATACATTTAAAGAGTATGATTGATAGTACAAACATTGCTAATTTGCTTATCAAGAGTGCGCATGCTTGAATGCTTACCAAGAAAAAAGGTACTTAAACCCTCTGTAAATTAAATTATTTATGATCCTATATGACATAGTATTATACATGTGTATACCTTTTTGTCATGTCCAGCACTAGCCAGCAACTTCCCATCCGAAGAAAAGTGACAGCAGGTCACTTTGCTGCTTCTGGTCCTTACGCAACCAACTTCACCAAAGGTAAAACCTGAATCGAGGAATGTGGCCACGGCTTAATGAGAGTGAAAAAAAAAAAAAAAAAAAAATCTCTAACTCTCCAAGAGTCCAAATGCAATGTAATATAAATAACTTGCCTTTAGAAGACTCCTTCCTGGGCTCACTAGGACTCTGCTTCAGTGTCCCATATACATCCCTCCCATCTCCCCCATCAGGTGACAAAAACGATTCCACATTATCTTCTAAGGTACCAACATCTCCAAATCGTTCCATGTCTTCCTGCACTAGGAAATGATGCTCTTAGAGAAGATTTGTTCATTCTTAACCAGATTCTTTGTCTCACCATATAAGATATCTACAAATTTTGGATCTCAAAAAACACACTGAAGTCTCAGCAAGAGAACCATGCTTTGTACAAAGTACAGCGACAGCATAATTCTTTCATGGGAAGAACTAGACCAAATTTTAAATAAACTGACAGCTTCGAGTACTATATACATTATCTGGATAACAATGAATATCCACAACCACAAGTATAAATATAGAAACCAGCACTCTGGAAACCAACCCCAGTATGCATTCTCATATCAAGAGCAACCGTACAGCATCTGAAAGGGAAACTTAAGTTCATATGTTTAATTTAATGTCATACCAATAAATTGGAAGATGAAGGAAGACCTCCTGTTCCTTCTGGACCATACATCATCAAGCTTTTCGGAATGTTGTTAACATGCTGCAGACTACTGGCTGTGTTAATTCCATCACCTGGTGTGTGAGTTGATGCTGGAGAACCAGGGGAACGGCCAACAGTGTTTCCCGTGTTGTTGCTGTTGGCAGGTCCAGAAGAAGAGTGTTGTTTCCTTTTTCTGTTATTCTGCAGAAAGAAAAATAACAGCAATAGACTAGGATCAGCTCAATTAAATAATGTAAAACAAATGTCCTTATTGAAAAGGTATATCTTAGGAGCAGAAATTATCATCATCTCTATGGATTTGGTTCTGTCAAACAGCTCACATTAAGTAAGCACAGAGATATAGCAATTACTGTCCTTGTCCAACCTCGTATCCCTAAGAAGAGCTAAAAAAAAAAACACAAAGATAACAACACACAACCTGTTGTAACGGCTGCTGCTGCAATTGGTCATGTTGTTGGGAGTGGGAGGAAGACTGTTGCATCTGAGGCATTTTTATCTGTTGAACACCAAAACCAAGCGAAAAAGTTAAAACATTTTAAAACCACTAAATACCAACAAACAAACTCCAACAATACATGAAACCAAAACTGACAAAATCAGTGAAAAAATATGAAAGGGCATAGAAGACAAGATTTCAGAAAATGGAGCAGGAGCTCTGGTGATAATATATTTAACAGAATTCTAAATTATAGAAACCCAATATTCAAAACAGGTCTTCTATGTTCTTTCCATATATTGGGGTTGTGGAAACAAAGGAAAGAAAGAGTGTTCAGTATACAAGCACTAATTTTAAGCCCTTTGGAATACAGTGCATGTCGATGTACAATAATTGAAAATTTTACTCATTTTAGGACCAATACATCACATTGCAAAACCATAAAGGTATCAGACTAGCATAATTACGTAAAAAGGTGACAACTGTCTATGCATCCATATGCGTGCTACTTATTTTAATCTTGAAAAGATTAGTCTCCAACATTCAAAAGGTTACCTTTGGTGAACTTGACTGCATTGCAGATTGACCATCTTTTGCATTCATGCCACTCCTAGGCAAACCAGAAAACCTACGAGGATCCAGATCTCCGTAGCTTGTTGAATTTCCAAGGTTGTTTTGTGCCTGAGCCTGGGCTTGTGCCAAGACTTGCTGTGGTTGAGGTGCTAAAAGGAATTGACTTTGGGTCTGAAAATTTGACTTCTGTACTTGTACACCCAAGTTTGGTCGTAATTGGTCGATTCCCTGTGTGATGTGGTAGTTTTAATAAGAGGTGAATAAACTTACACTAGATATAAGAAGCTTCAGGAAGAATGAGACGTATATAACTTACAGTAAGAGGCCAACCCTTCAAAGGAAGACCTGTGACACCTTGATTCAATCCTGAAAGGAAAACAGAAGCATTCATATGTAAAATATCTTAGAATAACCATTATTCCCAGCATAAGTGAAGTTGTTTCTCAAAAGATAGGATCAATTATTGTTACCTGCACCACCCAATCCAGATTTTGACTGTAAAATTGCTTGTCCATAAATCGATGAAGGATCCATAGGCAAACTTCTCTGAGCTGTACCTAAGTTAACTTCACTTTTGATGTCCTACAATCTCCACAAGTCCACGTATTATACTACTTAGCATGCTAGAGAGAGAAGCAACTAAATCTAATAGATTTAGATAATGAAAATACATGTAGCATAAAGGTTATAGTCTGAGAACTTACAGTGGTCAAAGGATTGCGTGCTTGCATTTGCTGCAAAGCAGCAGACATGTTTCCGGAATTGCTTTGTGTCAACTGGCTGAATGAGAACCAAATAGACGAATGACACATTCTGGCCAGAGAAAAGAAATGAAGAAGAAAAAATGAAGCTCAAGTAATGATGAAGAGTAAAGAGATGTACCCTTGTGCATTTGTAGCTGATTTGAGAAGGGCAATCCTATTGGCATCAGTAAGACCTGGGGATGCTTCAGCATCCATCGAGTGAGGATGTTTCATGCGTTCTTCATACATTTTCATGGCTAGCACACTGGCTGAAGGTTGCCCCATTACCCCTTCAGAGTTTATAGCATTTAAAGCATTTGGATCTCTACGCTGCAACTGAGCATTACGATGCTGCAATATCTGCATCTGCTGCATTTGCAACTGTTGTTGCTCCCTCGTCTTAATTTGCTGCGCCTTAATTTAGTGAAACAAATTCAGAGAGAGAGATAAGCACCCAAACAGTCTTTTATTTCGGAAGAAAATATTGCTGAGAAAGATATCTAAATATAACATAATGAGCAAACCTCAATGTAAGATGCAGCAGCCTCTGAGTGCTTCTCATTAGTCCTTGCTATGAATATGTCCCAGAAAACAGACCACCATTCAAAGAGGAATCCTCCTGGTGCATCAATTGCTGTATATCCAAATCTAAAACATGTTTACTCTCGAGAAATTCACTTAACACATACCGTGACGTCATTTAAAACAACGTTATGCAAACACATACCATGTAGAGTTTTGTCAATATGACAACAAAAGGTGAACAACTCAAAAGTGATAATCAGTTACACTAATTATTACTAATAAATTAAGAAATTCTCAAAAGCTGACAGCATTACCTACTGGATCTGTAGCAACCTTCCCTTCAGTCATAAATGTATTTGCAGAAGCAGTCAATTTCCTTTTCAACAAATAATCATGAATATAAACATCAAGCCTGTAGCAAAAAAAAAAAAAGTCAAAGAAGGTAAATATCAAACTGATAATCGATCCAGAGCACAAAAAGGAAAAGAACAACACCCAACAACAAATAAAGAAATCACATGCAGACCAAACATTGAATATAGAAACCCAAGTAATCCAAAACTTACATCTTATCAGCTTCCCAATTACTCTGCGCCATGTTCCTCCTTTTCACTTGGTGCAATCACTGTTTTGATCTGCAATTATGTACCGTCAGATCCCCTCATCCACATATATTCAACTAGAACAGCTACAAAATCACTCTTTATCACCAAAACCATAAAAATTCATATTTTTACTTCACAAATTTTCACAATCATTGCCTCATTTACGACTCCATCTCCAAATTATCATCATGAACCACACTGAAATTCTTAAGCAGCTAAAAATCACATAATGCACAACTTGTAAAACATTTCTCCCTTTTCATCCTCATAATCGAGTTCCTCACTAACCAAACAGAGCCAAATCAAAACAAAAATCGCAAAATTCCAACACTTGTCATCGCAATTCAGCTCAAACCTTACCAGTGAAACGGATCAACGCCTCTACAGTGCCGTCCGGCGCGATCTCCACCTCATAAACCCTAGCGCCAAAACTGCATCAACCAAAACAAACACAAAAATTCAGCAGAGCTCAGCTGAAGAAACATCTCCCCAAAAAAAAAAAAAATGGAAATTGCAGAGTGGAAATGATCCGAGACCTTACTTGCTCAATTCACCTGTGAGAGAGAGAGAGAGAGAGAGGAGTGTGGAGAATTATGGCTGCAATGGCTTTTGGAGCGGAGAGAAATAATGGAGTGGAGTTGAGTGTAACTGAAGTAGAGAGTAGAGAGAGAGAGAGAAAGGAGCAGGAGGGAGAGGTTTTGAACAGTGAAAGAGAAAAAGTGGAGTAGGAATCGCAAAGGAAGATATTATTGAGAGGGGTTGATGAGGACGTTTGGAGCCGAAGCTGAGGTTCGGGTGTCATGTTTGCGTGAATCCGTTATCTGGGGGATGCCGTTTGGGCTATGGTCCATCCATGTCTAAACACTCTTTAGTTGGTGAAGTGAACGTGTGTGTAGGGTTCCAGCTCGGACGCTGACTTGGTCCTTTGGCTTCTGTTGTGTGAAATAGAACGGTCTGATTGATTTCTGATATACGGCGACGGCGCTAGAACTACTTGTATATTTAAGGAAAAAAAAATAAAAAATTCAGCGGGCGTAAGTTGTATTCATTTCTTATTATGCATATATGTATGACATGTACGTATAGTGAAAGTTATACTGAATAAAGAAAGTATTGTCGAGTAGTCAATTGAATGCTCACACGAAGAGTTTTTTGATTTTTGCATTGATGATTCAATTAGATTTAAAAGATTTTTTATCAGTTGAAACTTGAAAGTGTTTAACGGTTGAAAGATGTTGTAAACAATAAATTTTATTTAAAAGAACATTATTGTCTAGTTCTATCAATAAATCCATAATGAAAAACCTAATTATTTTACCCAAACCAGACTTTAAAAAGATGAAAAATTCTGGTACAAAGAGTGTCTTTACTACCCTCTTTTTATTACTAAGTGGCTCGGTAATGATCTGGTTCAAGTATTAGACCTTTATTGGATGTTTGGATTGGTATTTGGTCCTCATATCGAATCTTTTAATCATGATCATCGTCCTTTTATGGTCCATGCAATTGACACCTACAAGCCGCCGGACAATAAGTGACCTCTATTTATTCGCTAGAGTGTGGTATTTTATGAGAGAGACTTGCGTAGGGCAGCCTTCTCCACGTAGATATAGGGCTGACCAATCAACCCTAAGCAGGGGTGGTCTTTTGGGTATTGCACTTTTAAAAAGCAGGGGCAGTTTCATAACAAGGAAAAAAATTCTGATGTTGATTGGTTTACCCTATATCCACGTGGTGGGGAAGGTAGGGGCTAAGAATTTTCCAGTGTTTTATTCGTACCACCTGTGTGCTTAGGAAATCTTCTTCACCGTTTCTTTTTTGAATAACTCTCTAGTTCACCTTTAGGAGAGCTCAAATTTAATTTGTAACTGAAGATATTTACTTAATTGAAAAGCAACCTACTGTTTTCTTGGGAAGTGTATGAATGACTTAAACTTCTTTCCTTAAAAATAAAATTGAATTAAACTCATTTCCCGAAAATTCATATCGAATTAAATTTCTTTCCTTAAAAATAAAAAAGTAGTAATAGAAAGACATGTTTTTTCCTTTATTCTGATCGAAATATTTTACAGTTTTTTTTTTTTTTTTTTAGAAGAAACATTTTGACAGTTCTAGAGCCTAACAATGAATAATTTTTTGACTGATGGAGAATGAAGCGTGACAAATACATGATTCTCCAAAGCGAAAAGCCAAAAAGAAGAATCTATGATTCTTCAAGGGCCCGCGTGGTAAAAAGAAAAATTAAAAAAATATTCCTTCAGCGGGAAGAGGAAAACGAAAGGTCGCGCCGAAAAAGGAAATTAATTTCTGCAAGACACACGTGTCGACATCCAAGTGGACGGCACATTCTAGAAGGCGTTGGAATCCAAGCTTGGGTCAAACTGTTGCCCGCTTGGTGCAAGTATTTAATGGAAGCAACCGACCCAACCCCCCCTGCTTTATTTTTGGGGAAGAAGACATTGAGAGACTTTCCTCGTTGCTTCACGCTCAGGTACGCTCTCTCTCTCTCTTTCTCAATGTCTTCGTCAATGTCACAATTCAAAACCTAATTTATTGGCTTCTTTCTTTCTTCGGGAATTCGATTCCAATTTGGTTTCGTAATGCTCCAGCTTTCTCGGATTGTAGAAGATTCCGAGTTGTTGGGGTCCTAGGATTGCCTGGAGGATTTTGGATTGGAATTGGGATTTTTGTATTTGATTTTGTTTGGATCCCGCTCGTATTGTCTTTTCGTTTTTGGGTTCTGAAATTTGACGTTTACGAAGGTAAACTCAGGATCTGAAGGATTGATTGTGTAGGAATTGAGCAATTTCTCGGAATGCAGTTGCAATTATTGGCTGTGCTTTGCGTTATGATGTTACATAATGAAGTGGAACTTAGTTTGGATGTTGTTTTAGCAGAGAAAAATGGTTTCTGAATAGAATTTTTTTTTTTTTTTTTCTGGGTGCATATGCTACAAGTTCCATGAATCATGTATTAAATTGTTTTTGGGTATAAGATTAGCTGATTAGATGATCTTGTAGGAATGGCGTTTGTGTACTTTGGATGATGAGAACTGATTTTTCCGAATTGGGAATTCTCTATGTGTTTGGGATGATTGTTGTATTGTGATCCTTTCTTACCCACAGTTCTGATCAATTTGGATTGTGATTTGAATAGGTACTCTTGATTAGTATAACAACTGCTGCGTTCTTTTACTGGGCAATTTGATACTGAACTGTGGGACAGATGGCAGAGGTATGCATTATTACTATCTATCTGAGTGTTATTTACTTATCTTTCCTTGCCCAGATATACTTACGGGGGTGCATTGCAGTTTCTGAACTGATGCGTTTGAACTTTGTGCAGGAGGGTCATAGGGTTACTTTGAATGTGTATGATCTAAGCCAAGGTCTAGCTAGACAGATGTCTATGGCATTCATAGGGAAGGCCATTGAGGGCATATGGTAAGTATGTTTTTCTGATGGAGTACTGCACAAATGTGGACTATGTTGTTTAGCAAGTCGTGTAGAGGTTAATTCTCTATTTGCGTTCTCAATTGCAGGCATACAGGAGTCTCAGTTTACGGTAACGAGTACTATTTTGGGGGAGGCATACAACACGCTCCTGCTGGATCGACACCATATGGGACACCAATTCGGGTGGTAGAATTAGGTGAAACACATGTCCCCAAGGATGTTTTTGAGTCGTATTTACAGGAGATCAGTCCCCGATATACTGCTGAGACCTATAGTCTTCTAACTCACAATTGCAATAACTTTAGCAATGAGGTTGCTCAGTTTTTGGTTGGTGCAACCATACCCGACTATATTCTGCAGCTTCCTAATGAAATTATGAGCAGTCCAATGGGAGCTCTTATATGTAAGTTTTTTGATAGCCGGTCTAAGATTTATTGTGTCTTTCTTGTGGAGTTTCTTTTGTTTTAAGAGGCCTGAGGTTATTATGGTTCTGATGCATCCAAGTTAATATCTTGTTAAAGTAGTTCAGTTTATAATTCCTGTTTGGTGTGTTTGGTTTAGATTCATTCCAGAAACAGATAATTCCAGATAAAAAATAAATTTGAATATGAAATTGTGTGGATTGTTAATATGGGTGAACAGGTAATAATGCAACCAAGTTTTTGTGCATAACTCATTGTTTTTTGACGTTGTTTTACAGTGCCTATGATTCAAAATTTGGAAATGACTTTGAAAAGTGGTGCTGCTCCTCAAGCTCCACAATTCAGGCCTCCTTCTGTAGTCCAGCCAACGGCTAATGTGACGAAACCTTTGGTAATTCTAACAATGTGACTGCTGATGAATCAAAATCTGGAGGGCAGCTCACCAAGCCAGAGGAGAATAAAAAGTCAGGGAGTTCTCTTAAACCTGGCAATGGGGTTGTAGATCCTCTTGGGGATGCTCGAAGTAAGGTACAAGAAGAGATTGCAGCTGAATTTGCTGCACTCATGGCAAGTGGAACATTGCGTGCAAGTGAGGCTGCAGCACTGGCAACGAGAAAAGTTATGGAGAGATATGGTCATGCAAGTACACCAATGTCACAGGGTTAAAAGAGTTTGTATGGACAATATTTCTGTCTTTTCAGACTTGTGGTTTGACTTCACCTATTTGACGGAAGATGTGATTCGATTTGCTTCTGATCTGTATTGGTATCGATTGCTTCTCCTACCACCTTTCGAATGTTTGTATTTTAAAGAAGCGACAGCCCCTTGTACCAGGCTGATTAGAGGTTTTGATGTTAGGTCTCAAGTTATGTGGGATTCTTGAGGATATATTTCCTCATCCTGCAGAATTGATTAATAATATGATTTAATTATCTCAAGCGGGTCAATAATGAAAGTACTCATTTGCGTAATTGCAGGGAATGTGTGCGGCAGTATTTTATTGATTGAATCGGTAGGTAGACGAGGTTTTTACGTTGCTATATTACCTATTTGCTAAAATTCCAGAAACTAAATTAAATTACCAAGCAGCTGAGGAAATTAATTACCATGATCAGCCAACGCATTTGCTAAGAAACTAGCCTCACGCCAGATATGGGAGATAGGGCTGTAAATAGGCTCGATACAGCTTGTTGTTCGACTCGTATTCGGCTCGATTTTAGCTCATTCGGCTCATGTTCGTAAGATAAATGAGCTGAGTTTGAGCTCAATATTAGGCTCGGCAAAAAAACAAAGCGAGTTTGAACAAGGATATATACGGCTCGTCTAGCTCATGAGTAGCTCGAGCTTGTTAAAGCTCTGATGTTTGTTAAAACTCGACTCATGAAAATTTATAGTATAAATAAAAATATAATTTTTCTAATCTCAAATCTTTTCTTTTTGTTACCTTCCTTTTCTAATATGAGAAGTTAAATAAACTATATTACAATAAAGTCAAAAGAGATTTGTGTGATGGTTAGACATCAAATTTTGGATTATTATTTTAAATTTTCTTTCTTCCTTTTTTATTTTTTAAATTTAAAGTCAAATGAATCCAACCGAGTCTATTCAAGCTCGAGCTCGTCCAATTAATCGAGCGGAGCGAGGCCTAGCTCAAGATTAAGAAAAATATTCAAGCTGAGCCGAGCTTGAGCATGGAAAAAAAATTTCAAGGTTTAGCCCGGCTCAAGCTCGATAAAAAACAAATGAGTCGAACATGAACACCCCAGTATTCGCTCGAGCTCGGCTCATTTACACCCCCTAATGGGAGAAACTGATGCTATGGAATAATGGAAGGAAGAAACTAATTGCATGTTTACTTAATTGGAATGAAAATAATCATGAATCGGACACAAGTGGAATGGGCGAAGAAAGGAATCGGTATTGATTCCGGATGATTGATTCCTAAACTCATCTCCCCCCTTCGTAATCAAATTCTTAAATATTCAGGAATCGATTCCTGATAAAGAGGTGAGACCTACATCCATTCCGATTTCTTTATGTGTTAGTAAACGTAGAAATTCTTTTACCCGGAATCATTCCGATTCATTTATGTGTTTGTAAACGCATGAATATTTTTACCCCGTAATCATTCCCTCCCATTTCAAATAAGTAAACGTGTCCTAAGTGTTTTTGTTGTTTTTGGAAATATAAAGCGGGGAATAAAATAGATTAAAACAGATTTGGGCTGGGCCTTTGTTCCAAACAGATTTAAAATATTTGGGCTTTCTTCGTCATAGCCATTCTACAATTGCATCTGTAGCTTCTCCTTTTGAGTGCTGCTCCATTTTGTATGCTTTTGATAAGTTATATGCTCCATGAGGAAGATTATCTCTCCTTGACTTGTTTTGAATAATTAAAGCGTAAAAAGAGGATTCTGTTATCGATTTGCATCTGAAGATAATTTTGGTGCCAAGCTATATTTTTCTGCATGATGCATTCGACAATAGAGCTTTGAAGATAATTTCCCCCATTGGAGTAATTTTTATTCCCTGCATAGAATGAATGAAGAAATTAATTGTTGATGGGATCTCACATGTGATTACACTGGCAACCTCTGCTTGTGTCTCTCTGTGTGTGTTTTTTTCAAGAACCAGTTTCTCTTTTTACTTTAACTGTATCGGTCTTTGTGTTTTTGACATCTTTGTCCATTCATCTGTTTATTATTATTTATCTAGTTTTAAGTTTTATGGTGATTTTGTTGTTATTTTGGGTTAACATTGTAACTGTGAAACAGGTACCAGGAACTACCAAAAATTCCTGGACGTATGCGTAGCCAGAAATCTTAATTAGGAGGGTCAGAATTTAAATAATAATACTAATAAAAATGATAATACTAAACAAACACGCTTTTCTCTTATGACATTTCTTCAAAAAGGCTTTCATAATTTTAAAGACAATTTGCCGTTTCACTAAGAAGAAGAAGAAGAAGAGAGAAAAAAAATGCAAGAGAAAACGGTGTAGAGAGATCGAACAGGAGACAAAAACAAAGTTTATATACCTAAATTTATATAGATATAGAACTAAATGATTCTTCATTAATTAATTACCTAAACTATTGTGGTATGAATAAAGTGTGTGTATATATAGGACTAATTAAATATATTAAAAACCTAGACTATCATGGAATCTGTCAAAACTTGTGGGTGAATGGGCCAAAGCATTTAAAAACAATTTTTTGTCTTTTATGTCAGAACTCAGAAGGGTCAAACATGATATTAAATATAAGATATGCATGTATGCAATTGTGTATATATCAACCAAATCATGCTCTAATTTCAAAAACTGAGAAGCTCGCCCTACTGTAGCTACGCCACTGCATACGTCGTCGTCTCCATGAATGTATGCTTTTATTATTGATTTAGAGTGTGTGTATCTTGGAGTTTTTGAAGGACCTAAGGATTGTTGATTTTATCTGTACTATTATTAGAGAACCCCTACCACTAAACTTACATGATAACTGTTAGACTATAAACTAATTTAAATTAAGCTTATGAAGAACATCAACGATAATCTAAAATTTAAATAAATTACAAAAAAGAAAATTGTCAAAGCTTGTTACCCCTCACTTAACAACAAGAAATTTCTAATGAAAAAAAATAAATTAAATTAAATTTAGGGTGTTCTTATTCTTTTTTATTTAAATTTTTCTTTGCAAATATAGTGGGTGTGGCACAATCTAATATCTTATCTGACAATATAATCACAAACAGTTAGCAGCAAAGGTCCTTGTGGTTTTACTATCAGCGCCTATGACCCCAATGCTCCTGGAAGGACTTTGCCTTTCATCGAAGAAAATGGTCTTGGAATTTCCTCGGGCTTAATATTCTTTTGGTATTGAAATGCAATGTCGCTCTATTTTGTGATGGAAGGTCATCACTTCCGTCAAGCATCAAAATTCAACTCCCTTGCTCCTGACAAAATGTTGTTCCCAGGTTTGTGCGGCAAAATGTCTTGGAATTTCTTTGGGTTGTTTTGAAATTTTTTGTTTTATTTATTATTACTATTTTTTGTATTGTAATACCATGCGATCAATTTTGTGATTGAAGATAACTTCACCAGCCATTCACCATGTATAGTTCATGTAGTATACTATAGTTTATATATATATATATATATATTTTTTTTTTTAACAGAGTAATTGTCTTTTCACATAACTAAACCTTCTAGCAGTTTCAAAATCCTGACATAGTACCCTTACAAGAAATTTCAGATTCACTAGAAAAATTATGGAAAGTTGCAGTTAATTACCGACACTTTTACAACGTTATTTCCATTCAAAATCCCCCTAAGGTTTGCAATTTCTTGAAATACTTGGTTCTGCTAGTGGACCAAGACCGACCATTCATAGCAACATTGTGTGCTGATGTGGACCATTCATTGCTAGGGTTGATGGTTTAAATAGGAAGATGAGTAATACCGTTTAAATAATTCTGCACGCCTATGGAGCGATTTTTATCCCAACTCTCTATACTCTATTTCGCTGCCTTTCTACGGCCAGTCATTTTCATTTAACAGATGCATCTACCTGCATTCCTTTGAGTTTGTGGCTTCATTTGGTTTGTTTTGTAACCTTTTTCTATGCTCTTTGAGCAATATCTGGCTTCTATATTGAAGGTAAGAAGTGTTAATTTTTATTTGTATTATTAGAGGATGCCCACATTTTTGGATCCATTTGTGTGTGGCAATAATTTCTCGTGGCAAGCCATATTGGTTTGTTTATGATGCATTCCGCAGATTAAATAGTAGTCATTGTTGTTGAAGATAATTCCTAGCCTCCATTATATTCATTTGATATTCTACATTATCTCATTGCACCTGTAACTAGTCTGTTTATTTTTTTTTCTTCCATTTTTTCCACATATGGCCAGGCACGGAATTAGGGGTGTGCTGAGGTATGCTGCAGCACACCTCAACATTTTGGAGAAAAAAAAATTATTATATATATATATGCTGCAACAAGCCAACAACTCTCTTTTTTTCTCCCCTCTTCTCCTAGTCTGTTGTCCCCTCCACACCTTCTCTCCCCTTCTCTCCTCTTTTCTGTCTTTTCTTCCCTCTTATGTGACTCCCCTCCTCACATATTTTCTCCCATTTTCTCTTTTCTCCCATTTTCTCCTCCTTTCTGTCTTTTCTCCCATTTTTCTCCTCTTTTTTGTCGTCATCTCCTCACCTCTCTCTGCACATCAGCGTCGGTCTCTCACCTCTCTCTACCAAGTCACTCACTCCTCTCCTCAGCACTCTGCTCTCATTCTCTCCACTTTATTGAGGGATGAATTTTTCTGATGAAATTAGAATGTGATTTAGGTTAGAATTTGGGTATTTCTAGTTTTGTTGATGTAAGGGATCATTAATATTGTCGACTCATCTTCTAAGCATGTTTCTAAGTTAAAATCTATTCAAGAAGTTGAAGTTGTGGAACAAATTGCTGTTAAGGAACTTGAAACTGGAAAGTGATCTAACCAGACATGCAATTTGCAAAGAGCTGGAGCTACTCAGTGGAGTTCAAGATATTATTCTATTAAGAACTTGATGAAATTGTACAACTCAACTAGTTCAGTCTTGAAAAATATGATAGATAATGGACTCAATGGAAAAAATACGTGGAGAGGTTTGGGTGCTTCTAAAGCTCTTAGATCATTTGACAAGTGTTATGCAATTGAGATATACCATCAAAACGAAGTAGAATCTGCCAAATTTTTAAGAATAATTTTTAGCACACCTCAAATATAATTCCTGATTCCGTGCCTGCATATGGCCCTTTTGGAATCTTTATTATTATTAATGTCATGTTCACTGTACTGTTTTTGTTTGTTTGGTTTTTACATCATCATCATTTGTCCCTTTTTTTTAGTTTATTCACTACAACAGAAAGGCTTTTTAGCGACTAAGTTTTTTGCGAGGAATTTATTTTCCTCAGTAAAGGTCACTTTTTACGAGGAATATTTCGATTCCTCACTAAATGTCATTAGGTTTTCTGCGAGAAACATATTTTCCTCACTATACACCACTTTCTACGACGAATATTTTAGTTCATCACTAAAGGTGACCATAATTTGGTCTTCTAAATCATCATGTTATTGGCGAGGAAATATGAAACTTGGGTGAGGAATGTTTTCATTGCGAAAACAATATTCAACGAGGAAATAACGATTTCGTCGTTATTTGTTTGGCGGAAAATTATGTAAAACCCGCCAAATTCAAGGGCGACAAAAGTATGGTTTCCTCGCTAAAAGTTCATCTTTTACGAGGAACTATTTCCTCGTCAAAAGAAGCAATTAGGAAGGAAATAACGATTTCGTCGTTATTTGTTTGGCGGAAAATTATGTAAAACCCGCCAAATTCAAGGGTGACAAAAGTATGGTTTCCTCGCTAAAAGTCCGTATTTTACGAGGAACTATTTCCTCATCAAAAGAAGCAATTAGGGAGGAAATGATGATTTCATCGTTATTTGTTTGGCGGAAAATTATGTAAAACCCGCCAAATTCAAGAGCGACAAAAGTATGCTTTCCTCGCTAAAAGTCTGTATTTTACGAGGAACTATTTCCTCGTCAAAAGAAGCAATTAGGGAGGAAATAACGATTTCATCGTTATTTGTTTGGCGGAAAATTATGTAAAACCCGCCAAATTCAAGGGCGACAAAAGTGTGGTTTCCTCGCTAACAGTCCGTCTTTTACAAGGAACTATTTCCTCGTCAAAAGAAATAATTAGGGAGGAAATAACGATTTGGTCATTATTTGTTTGGCGGAAAATTATATAAATTCCTCCAAATTCAATGGCGACAAAAGTATAGTTTCCTCGCAAAAAATCTGTCTTTTAAGAGGAACTATTTCCTCGTCAAAAAGAAACCATTAGGGAGGAAATAATGATTTCGTTGTTGTAGATTTTGGTGGGAAAAAAATTATAATTAAGGGGGGAAATTGGCTGTACTAAAAAAAAACCTACCATATTCTTTTTTGGCTTGGCACAAAAAAAAAAAAAAAAAAAAAAAAAAAAACCAATATTATAAATAGAGATGACGGCCAAACCCTAACTAACATAAGGTTTCTCTCACAGCAGCTCTCTCTAGAACTCTCCTCTGTGGGTAAACATCTTACATCCTATTAATTGTTCTCTTTTTCTTCTATTCAATCACAGTTTGTTTTGTTAAATTCAAATTTGATATTATTTTGCTTTTGGCTTTTCTGTTTCTCAATGTCAATTGAAGTTTTCCTTTATATCATATCCATTACACAATATCTCTCTCCTAGTATAACATTGATTCGTTGTGGAAGTTCGAGTCTGGGTATGGATCCAATTGATATGTATTGATTGCATGCATATCATGGTTTCATTAAACAAAGAAGTCACGGTACCTTTTTTGCTTAGTTGAATATTGATTATACAATACTAGCTATCTAGCTAGTTAGTTCCTTTATATTCAGCCAAATCTTCATGAACTTTTATAAGGAGGCTGACCTTTCTTTGTAGTTTCATGAAGAGACTGTAGTTAGATTAAATATGTTATCTCCAAGAATCTATGGGTTAAGTTTCATATGTAGTTTGTTTATAAAGATTATTTAAAAAAAAATCGTAGAGATTCTCATATTAATATTCATGATCCATATATGATTGAGAAATTTTGTCATAATCTGGATTGCTATTGAGATACATACTTGTATTTTATGTTTGTTGGATCATGCCTGTATGATGTTTAGCAATTGCTATTGATTCATTCATTTATTATTTTTTTTTTTTTAAGTTATTGATTCATTTATATATTTAAAGTCCTCTGTACAATTTCCTAACTTTTTTTATTATAAGGTATTAAGCTTATATATATATGCTTGGTTCATTACAAGGTTTGATAGGTTCCCTAATTTTTGTAATATATGCTTGGTCGGTTTGATAGGTTCAAGTCCTCTGTTAGCACTTTATGCATGTGCTTGGTTCAGTGCTTTAATTTATAGATTTATCTAAAAAATAATACAACCAATAATGACAATATTTTGTTGTGTACTTATTTAGCACTTGTAACAACAGGTGTGATAATGTGTCTTCATTATCAAACTCTTCACAAGCCGTTGACTATTGCTACAACTGACGAGTTAAATGATATTGTAACGTCAGTGAATATTCAAAGGTCTACTATAGGTACGCATAGTATTATATTTATTAATTACAGAACAAGCTAGTTATGTGATCGACTAATTAAAACTTGTGTTAAAGGTCTAGAAAGAGAAGTGAGGCGAAAGACAAGACGGTTGAATTCTGAGAAGCTGCATTCTCAGCTTAATGCTAAAATACCGGTCACTTTGATACAACATAATGAAAGGCCCACAGGTCCATATGCAGAATTGTTCTTGAATGATATCAGCTTAATAGTTAGGAGCTTTGCACCTATGAATGTGGAAAAATGGAATGACATTGAACCAGCTTGTGTGACTAAGATGATTGAAAGAATAACCGTAAGTGACAATTTGTTATTTCTTACAAATTTTACATTTCTTATACTATTAAAATATTGTGTTTGACATGAATTTACTAATACATATGCAGAGTAAGTTCGACATTAACATGTCTCTTCCTTGGGTCAAGAGATACGTAAACAAGATGTGTATGGCGGCATTTTGTAAATTCCGCTATAGGCTAAAGAAGTATTTTGAGAAATACTCAACAGTGAACGAAGCACGAGAAAACAAGCCTGAAGCAGTTAAAACTCAAGCAGAATGGGATTTTCTTTGTATTCGTTTTTCTAGAGAAGAGTTACAGGTATCTTAGTTAGCAATTATTTCTAATGGCAACTTGACTGGTTTTTAGATTGTACACCAATTTGTTCTTATATTTTTCTTAGTTTTGATTAATAAGAGAGACTAAAGAGAAGTATAAAAAAATAATCATTTAATTTGTTATACTTTTTAGATCAATACACAGAATGCTGACAAGAAGTTGCATTTGACATATCACCACAATGCTTGGTCGAAGTATTTCATATCCCATGAAGATGAGATTGTAAGATCTGAAGAACTGAAGGAGCATGCCAAAATATTTGAAGAACTGAAGGAGGATGCCAAAAGAATGCAAGAATTGATTGCAAAATTTCCAGCTTAACACCAATAGTGTAGCTTCTTTTATGTTAACCAAACAAGATTTCTTGATTGTTTGGAGTTAGTACTGATGGTTTATTTCTAGATTGTTTCGAGTTACTAATGATGATTTATTTCTAGAACATTTCGAGTCAGCAATAATTTTACACTACTTTAAAAAGATAATGTTAGTACGATTGATTTATCTCTTGATCAATAGCAAATACTTTTTTTCTTATCCAAAAGATAATATTGGTATGATTGATTTAATCGTAGAAAATTATGAAAAAAGCAGATAAGACAAAGCCAAAAAAAAGACAAAAAAAACAGTAAAAGTAATTAAAAAAAAGGGTACCATTTTATATTAAGATTTATGAATGAAAAAATTACCAAAAAAAAAAACATAGAATAAGTCAATTGAGATAGAAAAGAAAAAAAAATAGAGAATGAAAAAAAATCAAGATCTCCTCGGGGATTCGAAGACTGAAAAATTGTGCAACGGTCTTGCTAATTGAAGTAGCAATCTATCGTTATACATAGCTTCTAACAGATACACACACACACACACACACACACACTTGTTTGGAGGCCACCGATTTCAAATATATATAGCTCAGTGGTTAGAGCATCCACTACCTAAGATCCAGGTTATGGCTTCGAGTCACCATGAGGGTAAAAGTGAAATCCTTTGATCCTTTTTTCAAAGTAATGAAGAAAAAAAAAAAAATATATATATATATATATATATATATAAATATACACATATCTTATCTAGAGCGGAGCTCCGATTTGAAATTAAGGTGTGAAGTTCAAGTTTTGGGTCACTTTTCAGTCGCATATCCATATCTCGACCGTTCAGTTTTTAGGTACTAGTGTATTGATCATCTCTGCAAATTTTTAGCCAAATTGATGATCGTTAAGGTATCTAACTCGCTTAAACCAATGGACAGACTGAATCTGTCTACCCTGAACCGTACTAGCTTTAAGGCAGTTATCAATGCCTTAACGATCATCATATGTGTGTGTGTGTGTGTGTCTATATAGTTATACACACACACACACACACACACACACACACACACACACACTTGTTTGGAGGTATGCCTCATTAAAAAGTCCGCAGATCAAGTGGGCCGATGGAGGCCCGCCAACCTGACTTGTCAAAAAGCCCGCAAAAGCCCGCCTCGGTGGGTAGAGGGCCAGCCCATAAAAACCCAACCCGGCCCGGCTTGTAAAAGCCCGTAAACTATTATATATGTATGTGTTATATATATATATATATATATATATAAACACACATATATTTATATAAGTGATCGAATTCGAAACGAGAACCAAATTGGCTAGATTTTTTACAACCACCATATAATATTACAATCTCTCCATCGAGCGGTTGGTTTCTCTAAATTCATTTTCCACTTCATGGTTGCTTTATAATGAACCTCAACAATTTAAATGCAATATACAAGTCATACAACTTTAGGAGGCAAATTGATATAGGCTAACGTCTTTGTAATTAAAATTGAAAATTTTATCTTATGTACACGCACATCCATCGATGAGATATTTATAGACTTGATGTGAAAAAATAAGCACGTTTCGCGGTCGTCAAGACATCGGTCAACCAAGAAGACATACAAGTGACGACGGTTGACCAATTCGATCGGATTTGAAAATATGATGAAATTGACTAAATTTTTTACCACACTCATAATTTATTGTAATAATCCCATCCAACGGTCGGTTTTTCCATTTTGTTTGAATTGATAGGGGTTGCTCTTTAGAGTGTATGATATATTAATATAGGTTTATAAGAGCAACTAAGTTTGACCTAGTTGATCGAATTTGAAACTAGAACCAAATTGGCTGGATTTTTTACAACCACCATAAAATATTACAACCTCTCTATTAAGCGGTTGGTTTCTATAAATTCATTTTCCACTTCGTGGTTGCTTTAGAGTGAACCTCAATAATTTAAATGCAATACATAAGTCATACAACTTTAGGAGACAAATGGGTATAGGTCAACGTAATTTCAGAGTGAGGCCTCACACGTTAATTTCAGAGTGACCAACCTCACACGTTAATTTCAGAGTGAGGCCTCACTCTGGATAGGATATATATATATATATATATATATATCTATGTATACACACATATATATGTATATATATATATATATATATATATATAAGGGTTTCAAATCAAGATAGCTAATAATCCGCTAACTGATTCTGCCTCATTCCAATCCACTCGAGAGAATTATTGTTTGAAGGGATTATGCCTCAAAAAGATTGTATCTCAAAGAGATTGTACCTCATTTGGATTTTTCCTTGAGCAAATCTCTCGTCGCTCAAATCCTTCGTAAAGAGTTTCATCCTATCGAGATCCTCCTCTACAAATTATTTCCTCCTTGATTAGATATTCACCCATTGACTGAATATTTCCACCTTGATTAGATATTCACCCATTGACTGAATATTTCCACCTTGATTAGATATTCCCACCTCAACTAAGATATTTCCACCTCGACTAGATTTTTTAGCCTCGAGCGAATATTTCCACCTCGATTAAATATTTCCGCCTTAACGAGATATCTCCATCTTAACAGGATATCTCCTCTAAACAAGATATCTTCTTATTTGGAATATAGCAAAACACGTTAAGATAATTGCAATAAAGATACCCTAAACCCATTTTTATTTTTTATAAACTCATTTTTATTTTTATAAATGACATATTGAAAAAAAAAAAAAAAAGCGGGATGTTTTGGTTTCATTTACCGAAGGCGGGCAGAGGGGGAAAAAACAAAGAAAACAAAGCGCTATTCTAAAAAGGAAAAACAATTAGAGATAAAACCTAAGGAGAAGGAAAACTCTTTACTTCTCTATCTCTGACGGTGCAGTAGTCCTTCTTTGAGCCTCCCTCTCTGCATCTCTCATCTTTGAATTGAAGCTCTCATATCTAGAGGTAAGACATCTCTCATTTTTCTTCCTCCTTGTACTCAATTATTGTATAGTTTGATTAACGAAGATCCTATTTTCAAAGACAGAACAAAAGTTCGATCGAATTTGGATCGAATGGAATTGGGAAGTTAATTGGGTGTGTGCTGCCAAATTTGTAAG
Source organism: Rosa lucieae (assembly GCA_024704745.1). Classification (NCBI taxonomy): domain Eukaryota; kingdom Viridiplantae; phylum Streptophyta; class Magnoliopsida; order Rosales; family Rosaceae; genus Rosa; species Rosa lucieae. Next base: position 46,981,279 of record CM045497.1, read on the forward strand.
CCAGTCTTCTTCTTCTTCTTCTTCTTCTATCCATTTATGTTTCGAATTCCCAAATTCACTTCAACTTGCATATACTGGAATCTGTGGCTTACTTGCTTTTGTGCAATATCAAATCAATTACATAACGGGTCGATTGCTAGTTATTTGCAAGTGTTTCGAGTGAATTGCTTATACTTGGTTCCTTGGATTGAGGTGTCTTCGGGTTAGTTTCATAATTAGTTGATTTGATTCTTTTCGTGGTGGATTCTGTAATCCCAAGTTCAACACAGAGGGTATAATAATTGGGTTGAAAATTGAAATTGACTCTGAACACATGACTGACATTGTTTAATTTATAATCAAATGAAGGTAGAGTTGCAGGGATTGAATAATTTTAATGTTGGATGAGATATGATGATGTCAATTGTTTGTTCTTGGGCGGTTATCATTGAAAATCTAGAATTAATGTGCAGTAAGAAGGATGCTGTGATCTAAATCTAGTACTAAATTTCCATTTCCAAGTCCAACACAGCAGATTCATCCAACAATTTTTGTTCACATATTTTCTACCCTTTGTCTATATGAAGTTCTACTCTTGTTTCATTTTGCAATTGTACATATTTTCATACAGCAGATTCATCCATGAATTTTTGTTCACATATTTTTTTTTCCAACTTTATGTTCAGTTCTCTCATTTTAAAATCTAGTTCAGGTACTACTTTGTCATTGTAAACCAAAGAACTATAATCATCTTGAGATGTAATGCATTAGTAGGTAGATGAGACGTATATTAGGAAATGAATTCCAATTTTGTTTCATATCATTATCTAATTCAATTTTTAGGAAATGAATTCCAATTTTGCATCTTTAGTTACTGAAAAAACTAGATTGCCTAAAATTTTTGCTTCTATATTCATCGGATCCCTGCAATCTTTCTCACCATTTCATCTTTCGTGCAAATTTTCCTATATGAATGATATAAATTGCTTTGCTTTTCTTTTTTCTTTGGAGCAATATAGCTTATGACTCCATAATAAATTATATGATATTCTCAGGTTATTAACAGCCTTATTCCAGGTCTTCAGAATGCGTTCTTGATTGTACTGGTAAGAGCTCTTAGTCTATTATTTCTATATAAGTGCATATTCCACTACTACAACAAAGTTGATGGACATCAGTTAAAGACTGATGTCTTTTTTTGTAAGCAACCGATGTCTCGTTAAGTGATGTCTAATATGGTGCTTTTAGACATCGGTTTAAACCTGATGTCAATAGGATACTTAGACACCAGATTTCTGAGAGAAACTGATGTCCCATACATAACAAATATCATTACTACTTGAAACTTTGATGTCTAAACCTCAATTTTTGATGTCTAACACTGCTTTAACATCAACACATTTTTTAGACCCGATGTAAAAGGTAAAACGACATCAGTTTTATACCTTTCTTTGATGTCTAAAATGAATTAGACATCGTTGTTTTCTTAGTTTGTGTTTTTTGATATCACTCTTTTAGAATAATCTGATGTGGAATAGAGATTGAACTTCAGTTTTAACTCTAGAATCATTGTCTTTTTCACTTATAATATAATCATTCACAACAAATCATTGCTTGCATTATAACATAGGAGACCAAAAATGAATTTAAAGTACCTGAAGATTAAAAACCAATATTGATATTTTGATTATTACCAAAGTTAAAGAGTACATTGGAGGAGGGGGAGACAAAGCCTTACCTCCAAGTAGGAACAAAAATAATAACATAACCAGTTACTGAAGTTACAAGAACATATACTATTTTTGTTTGGAAGACACAAGACCATATTACTATGGATAGCATGAAATAAACATTTTGACAAAACCAAAATTGAAAACTTGGGTGTCCAAATCGTATTGCATATCACTCACAAACTTGCATATCTTCTCAGCAATTTAAACTTCATCATCTGAAATCCAACCAATTGCCAGTGATATCAACCCTTAACAAAATCTGCAAGTTGTAAAGCAACACAGCCACTCATTGAAATATATACATATATATGTTTTGAGTAATGTATGCAATGTGACCATATGAATGGTCTAATCATTGTCCGCCATCTACTTGATTCCAAAATCATATTCATGTAATCAAGTCTATATAGTTCCTTTTTTAGATTAAAAAAATTATATAAAATAGAAAACCTGAAGAAATTACCACGGGAGATAGTCTAGGTCTCCAGGACGTTGATCTGCAAAGACTCATTTGACAGATCAATAGTGATAATAAAAAAAAAATGAAAAAGTAACATTACTCTCCTCAAGATTTAAGAGATACTTGGTATGAAATAATTTACATAAGCTTTCAGCTTCAACATATATATATATATATATATATATATTCTTCTATCTGTAAAGACCAAAGCAGAAGTGATAAATTGAATTAAGTAGACAGACATTTAACAAACATCAAGTAAGTTGTAAGCTAATTCAGGTACTACTTTGTCTATATGAAGTTCTATTCTTGTTTCATTTTGCAATTGTATACAGTGCTACGCAAAGCAGTGGATTGCTCTCTTACACATTTTTTATGACTGCAGGAAAGGAACACATTTACATTTGTTTTTGAATTGTTGAGAGCAGAAGGGTCGCCAAGTTGGTTTTTGTCATCTCCAGGTGAGACTTATCATGCCGAAATAAAATATGATTTTTAGTACTGTTGTACATGAACCCTAGATGCATTCCCGGCATGCGCATATGTTAGCGTAGATGGTGACCGGATGAAATTTACTTTATATGGTCGATATGTGGCATATTGAAATTGAAAATAACATGTGTGTATATAATTATTGTTCGTGGTAATCTAATAACTTTAAAAAGAATGAAAAAAAAAGTATTGTACTTATAGTTTATGATAATATACTTGACATTAGTTTAGATTTTTTTAGGATGGACAGAAGTTGGATGTTCTTACGAGATAGGTTTCACCACCCTGATTTCACCAACGGTTTGAAAACATTTTTGAGTGCTGCGGAACAACATTTGGATCATGAAAATAAGACACGTTGCCCCTGTTTTAAATGTCAAAATGCATTGCCGCGTCTTACTTTACAAGAGATACGTAGGCATATATTGGTAAATGGGTTTGCACGACATTATACGACATGGACAGAGCATGGAGAAGATTATAGTGATGTGGCAAACGACCAAATGGATGTGGAAATTGAAACTGATAGCGAGGATGATGATGACAATACTTTGGTGTTTGACATGTTAAATGATGTTCAAGGGCCTACAAATATGGAGATGGACGATGAGGAGGCAAGTATTGACAACAATACTCATGCTAACAAATATGACTATTTGTTTGATGAAGCCCAACGAGAATTGTACCCGGGTTGTACAAAGTTCTCTGCATTGTCTTTTATTTTAAAGTTAATGCATGTCAAGGTACTTGGTCGTTGGAGCAATAAAAGCTTCAATATTTTGCTCAAAATGTTAAAAGACTCGCATCCAGAAGGATATATTGTTAATGAAGCAGTTACATTCTGTTCTATGTATTTTCGTGAGATTGAAACCCGTTTCAATCAAGCAGAACGGAATGTTGATGTAGAACATGACCAAGTAGATGGTGATTTATCAGTGTTCTCTCAAAAAGTTCGTCCATTTAGTGGAAAAGAATATATATTACTGGACCGGAAGGAAGTGGATAAAGCTCATTGGTATGTGCTATACAACTGTGAGGAGGTGCAACCTTATCTCAAGTGAGTGTCTTTTGTAAATTTGTGTTTATTAGGTTCAATTTTTTAAAATCAAATTAGATATTTAATTGTCTAATTTACACATGTAGGGAACATGAAGATGAATTGAGGCAAACAAGTAATGCCAACCTGTATAAAAGACAAGAAGAAGAGTTTCCTACTTGGTTTGAGAAACGAGTAAGTTATCCATGCTCAATTTTAAATAGGAACTTTGTATTATATTTTTATAAATATGCTAAATTTTGTTAATGTCATTCATAGATAACTAGCATGAGAGAAAGTGGATTGGTGGATGCAACTGATAAGCTTTATTCTCTAGCTTGTAAACCGGATTTACGTGTTCATACATACACTGGTTGTATTGTTGATGGAGTTCGATTTCATACAAAAGATCTTGACGATCATCGAACCACACAAAATAGTGGGGTATATGTTTCCGGAGTTTTCACTGGTGGAAGTCATGATTATTATGGTGTTTTGCTAAGTATTGTGAAGTTAATGTACTTAGATATAAATCAGGTCTTCTTATTTAAGTGTAAATGGTTCAACACCGACGAATCAAGTAGGGACGAAAGGAGGAGAATGATACGATATGATTATAATCTTACTAGCATTAATACAAGCACTACGTGGTATGATGATGAACCTTTTATACTTGCTACGGAAGCACAACAAGTATTTTATCTTGATGATTATAAGTTGGGTTCTCACTGGAAAGTCGTACAAAAGGTGCAATTGAGACATGTGTGGGATGTTCCAGAGGTTGAGGATGCCAATGAAGAGGTAGATGAGGATGGTGTTGATCCTGTGGCAAATGATGTTTACCAACAAGATGAGTTTAATGATATTCAGTGGTTTGTTCGAGAAGAAGGTCTTGAAACTCCTGAATTGCATTTGGATGATATAGAGCCGGACATTATTGCTTCAAATATTGTGAACAATGAATGGATGAACGTGGTAGGAGCGATAATTTCATAAGCAATGATATTGAAGAAGAAGAATATGATATGGAAGACGATGATGAAGAAGAAATCATTTCAAGCGATGAGGATAGTGATTAGTTTATAATATAACTTAATATTAATTTTTGTTATTCATTTTTTTTATGGACTAAACCTTATTATAATATGTGACGTTTTGGGATTGAGATTTATAATGACAAATTGTAGTGGTAATTATTCTATTTATATTTATTTGAGGTTTATTAATGCCTCTTTGGCTACTGCTTTCTTATCTATCGTTATAGATTTTTTTTTTCTTTTTTGACAGAGAAGTTTGTTATTTGTTGATTTTGCATTTTTTATAATAGTAGTCACAAGATGCGCCGTTCCAATGTGTCTAACATTCAAAAGCCTACTACTGGTACGTATTGTATTTTTTTTTTTATAAGTTTATAATTCATTTAGTTGATTGATTGATTAATAATTTAATTTAACATGTATGTATAACAACAGGTAATGCACCGAGTAAACGCTCTCGTGTGCAAACTACTGATCAGCCATGCCCAAATGGATCCCGTTCTACTTCAGGTAATTCTTCAATTTTTGTTTTGCTACAACAATATTTACAGAAAGTTAGATTTAACTTATTTATTTGACTTATATTGATTAATTTAACATGTGTGTGTAATAACAGGTAGTGCAATGAGTAAACGCTATCGTGTGCAAACTACTGATCAGCCATGCAAAAATTATGTAGAAGATGGACTCAATTCTGCTATTGGTACTACTACAGAACGAACTACTACTGGTAAGTAGTCTTGCAGTCTTCTTGAATTCAATTTTTATCACTTTAATTATTTATGTACTAAGAAGTTTAGGGAAAATAGAGCGAAATGCAAATTTTGCTTTCATGAATTGCAAATTTGAAGGATATACCTAAATTATATGTATAATGACAGGGGTCAGAATTAGTTCACGTCTTCAGCATCAAACTGCTAATGATCAGCTATTGATAAATGTTACAACTGAAGAGCAAAATGATAATGTGATGTCAGCCAGTAATCAAGACCCTCCAACAGGTATATACAATATTATATATATATATATATTGTTATATTTTGAGAACTAAATATATTTGTGTACATTAATTAAGAATTATGTTAAAGGTCCAACAAAAAAGGTGCGGGGAAAGACAAGAGGAGTGAATGCAGATAAAGTGCTTTCTCAATTGAATGCTAAAATACCTGTCACTCTGACTGAACAAAATGGTAGGCCTACAGGCCCATATGCTGAAATGTTGGCCAATGAAATTGGTTTCACAGTTCGAAACCATGCCCCACTAAATGTGGAAAAATGGAAGAAGATTCCGAAAATTGATGTGGATAAGTTGGTTAAAAGAATAACGGTGAGTGATGGTTTGTTTTTCTAAAATGTAAGTTTACATTGATTACTTTAATTAAATGTTTTGTTTGACATGAAATTATTTATATGCAGAACAAGTTTGACATTGACATGTCTCTCCTTTGGGTCGAGAGATATGTAATTACAACATGTCAGACTGTATTTTGTAATTTTCGTTATAAGTTGAAGAAACATTTTGAGAAATTTTCAACAATCGAGGAAGCAATTGAAAACAAACACGATGATGTCAAGACTCAGGAAGAATGGGAGTTTCTCTGTGCTCGTTTTTCTAGTGAAAAGTTTCAGGTACAATATTGTTTATTTTTTTTAACTATTTTTCAACACAGTTCACTTTTTTGTTATCTTAGTTTTCGTTTTTATTCAGATTACAACTAACTGTTGGATATTTCATAATAATTTTCAGATTCGTTCAGAGAAGAATGCTATAAATAGGTCAAAGCTGACACATCACCACAAAGCTGGGTCAAAGTCATTTATGTCTCACCAAGAGCAAATTGTAAGATATTTATAAATTTTGTTAATAAATTTATAGCTTCAATATATATTTGTAGATGTTAAAAGAATATGTTTGAATACAATAGGCAGCACAGACTGGAGAGATGCAAGGTGCAATTGATCGTTTTGAAACAGAGTACAAAAGCACTAAAAAAGGTTGGGACTTGGGAGCAAAAGCAAAGTGGGTAAGTAAGTTGTTAATGATGCATACGTATGGAAAAAAGTTCTATAATGTATATATGTTGACCATGACCATAGGTGAAATTAATATAAATTCCCTAAATATGATTAAATTGATCAGGTTGTGAATGAGAAATTGCATATCATATCTAACTGTATATATTTTTTATTGTAGGATGAAATGATTAAGATGCGAACTGAGACAACTCAACCTGATGGAACTCGGACAATGACAGATGATGAAATTTGTGCAAAAGTCCTCGGAGTCAAATCAGGCTACATCAAGGGTTGTGGTTTTGGCCCTAGACCTCCACCATCAAGAGTCTCTCATTCGTCGATAAATGAAATGTCTGAAAAGAACAAAGAGTTGCAAGAACAGCTTCAAGAGACCCAACACCTTGTAGGGACTCAACAACAAAAGATTGATGCACAAAATGAGGTTATCCAAAGATTGGAGGAGCAAGCCAAAAAGTTTGAGGAGTTCATGGCTAACTTTTCTAGGCAACATCCATCAAGTTAGTATCTTTATTAGAGAACTTAAACATGGAGAAATAATTTTTTTAGATCATCTTGATTTTGTTATTGGTTTTAGATTATTTTTGTTACTTCTTATGTTAGGAAACACTTTGATTGTTACTTTGGTTTTCTTATTATGCGATTTATTATTGGTTTGATTATTTCAATTAGTTTTAAATATTTTCATGTAATATGGTAGAGAATAATCAGTGACAAAAACCATATGTATTGTCAATATTTTCCTCGCAATAAGCAATCAATTGTAACGAAAAAGAATTTCCTCACTATAGGCTATAGAATGTATAACGATGAAAATAAATTTCATCGCTATACAATACACTACTTATGACGATAAAAATAAATTTCCTCGTTAAAGATTATAATATGTACGACGATGAAAATAAATTTCATCGCTATAGGTTATACAACTTACAACGACAAAAAGTAAATTTCCTCACTATAGAATATAGTATCTACCGCGATGAAAGTAAATTTTCTCGTTATAAACTATACAACCTACAACGATAAAAGTAAGATTCCTCGCTATAGACTATACAACCTACAACGACAAAAGTAAGATTCCTCGCTATAGACTATACAACCTACAACGTCAAAAGTAAAATTTCTCGCTATAGACTATACAACCTACAACGTCAAAAGTAAATTTCCTCGCTATAGACTATACAACATATAACGACAAAAGTAAAATTTCTCGCTATAGACTATATAACCTACAACGACAACAGATAAATTTCCTCGCTATAGACTATACAACTTACAACGACAAAAGTAAATTTCCTCGCTATAGCAAATACAACCTACAACGACAAAAGTAAATTTTCTCACTATAAACCTTATAACCTATATCGACAAATGTAAAGTTCCTCGTCATTGAGTACCTTTGGCGAGGAATACACCATATAACCTATATCGACAAATGTAAATTTCCTCGTCATTGAGTACCTTTGGCGAGGAATATTTTTTCAAAATTTTTTATTATTTATAATTTCTAAATTATTTACATATCATTAGCGAGGAAATAATACTTTAGCGATGAAATTTATTTTATCGGGAAATATATTTAACGACTATTTTCTGGCCTTCAAAAATTTTTAGTGAGAAAAAATTTTGAGTTTAGGCGAGGAAAAAAATTGTAGCTAAAGAATAACGCCGAGAAAAAGATATATTCATCACGAAAAGGGATTGGCGAGGAAATAGTATTTTTCTCGTGGAAACTTTTCTTGACCACCCTACCGCGAGGAACTGGTGACAAAAATATTTTCCTCGCGAAAACACTACGGCGAGGAAATCTCAATTTTCAGCGACAAAATTGTTCCTCGCAAATTAGCATTTCTGTTGTAGTGATTGTTACTTTTTGTTTAGTGTTATTATCATCGTTCTGTATCTAACTTTTAACCGCAAAACAGGCCCAGGTTGAAAGAATCAAAGATTGCCTGTCCTCCTTCCCAAGATGGTATGCATGCGTTTTTTTTTGAAAGTTTGCAAGTAAACAAAGTAAAGTTATCTTGGATTTACTTGGGCAGTCTATTCTTAAGAAAAACAAGGTGTTGACTTTTAATAATGTAATAAGAAGACACACTTTGTCAAACATTTTTATCCGTTTGTACCGTAGATCATTTTGCATTGCAGCTCCTTATGTTTTGTAAACACTAAACACTGACTTATTCGTTGTGTGTGCAACTCCAACTCCAACTTGGCCTTAAGCAACTAAGTCGTAGTATCCATTTTGTTTTGTTGGTAGCTAGATGAAATATCTTGTTTTTGAATATCAGACCGGCCGATTCTTTTTTTTTTCCTTTTTTTTTTGAACGTCGTACAATGGTTTAGTACTTTAGTTATTTGAATTTCTGAAGATATCATTTTGGTCTATCTTGTCTGTGAAGACCTTAGCTGACAATTAATGTGGACTGTCTGTCTGTTCATGGGATCATATATGCTGTTGGATCTCTAATATATTATGATATTGACATTCAGAGATTCAGAATCTTTTGTTGTTGTTGTCGTCGTCGTCCATTATCGATACATCCACGTAACTGCCCATCAACCACAATGTCTGTCAGGCTTACATGTATTATGGTCACTCATTGAAGTGATATTTTTTCTTGAAATATAGTGATCAGTGCGTCCAATTAATAGGTGAGTATCCATTTTCTTTTTGCTTAAATTAGAAAGTTTGTTAAGCACTAAAAACAGTGAGTTGGATATAGTGGGAGGACACAAGAAGCCTCTTAGCTAGGTTGGGTTCCAAATCCTATTTAAAAAAAAAAGAAAAGAAACAGTGAATCGGAGGTGTTCCTGAGATTCATAGGCTTCTCTAATTGCATTTTATTGTTTTCATAAGAAGCCTCTAGTATCATTGTTAGTATATTTCTGAATTTAATAATGTAACTGCAAAACAGGCTGCAGCTGCAGGTTGAGAGTCATTGTTTGGCACTCTTCCTTCCCAAGACGTGTGCATGCTTTTTATGGTCACTCATTAAAGTGATATTTTTTTTTTTTGGAAATATATTAATTATTGTGTCCAATTAATAGTTCAGTGTCCTTTTATTTTTTGTTGCTAAATTACAAATTTTTCTAAGCACGGAGTGTTTGTTATAGAATCATTGTTGTTATTATTTTTCTGTGTCTAATAATGTAACTGCAAAACAGGCTGCATGCAGGTCAGTAGAATCAAGGATATATTGCCACTTCTCCTCCCCTAGATGGTACGCATTTTTTTATTTTTTTTATTTTTTTATAAGTCTGCAAGTGAAGTCATCTTGGATTTGCTTAGGTAGTGTACTGAAGAAATAGAAAGTGTTGATTTTTTATCATTTACTTAGATGAAACACTGGAGATTTTTATCAATTTGTGTCGGAGATCATTTTACATTGCTGTTCCATATGTTTCATTACACATTAAGCATTCACTTATTCATTGTGTAGTGCAACTCCAACTCCAACTTGGCCATAAGCAGCTAAATAACAGCATCCATTTCTTTCTGTTCGTATTAGACAAAATGTTTGGTTTTTGTATTTCAATTCACCAACTAAGTCGTTAATGGTTAATTGAGTCCTTTTCGTTTTTTTTTTTTCCACCTAAATTAAAAAGTTCGCTAAGCACCTGCAGGTTACTGACATCCATACGTTTCTCTGATTTGCAGATTGTAAGAAGGGTACCGGTGATCCTGTATCCCACGTAGCCATGTAGAGTTTTTTTTTAGTGTATGCGAGGATGGTAGCATTGGGTTTGTTCGAGGAAACAAAGTGTTGTTTATATTCTCTGTTACTTTTTTTTTTTTTTCGATGACATATTCTACGTTACTTTGTTACCTAAATATTTGTGGGAAATTACTTGGCTATTGGATACATGTATGTTGGCGCTTGTGGATGTGTCGTGGGGTTTTCTTTGGCTATGTTTTTTTATTTCTTATTTTTGTTCGTTTTGATTCAATACCATACTGCATTGGAGTTTGAAGCATCCGTTCTGCCACTACTACCTGTCCCCAAACTCGTCCGTCTTTTCTCCAACCCCAGCCAATAACTGGGTCCGTTGTAGGTATGGTGCTAGTTGACAACATCTCAAACCTCTTGCTAAGTGGAATAGACAAGATCTTCTCTACATCAAAGGTAAAAAATGTTCAGTAATGAAACAAGTATCCCAAGTAATTGGTTACGACAAGTAGCGATTCTTGAGCACGAAGCTATTGGAGGGTTTGTGACTCATTGTGGATGGAACTCTGTCCTTGAAGCAGTGTCTGCTGGGGTGCCAATGATCACTTGGCCGGTGTCTGCGGAGCAGTTTTACAATGAGAAGTTGGTGAGTCGGATACTTGGGGTTGGGGTTGGTGGTGGTGCTCCAAAGTGGTCGACATGTGAGGAGGATAGTGTGAAGAGGGAAAGCCAGTGTGAAAAGGGAAGCCATAAAAAAGGCTTTGTCTAGAATCATGGTGGGTGGTGAAGCTGAAAAAATCAGAAGCAAAGTCAAAGCGCTTGGTGCGATGGGAACAAGGGCTGTTCAAGAAGGTGGCTCATCTTTCTCGGATATAAATGCTCTAATTGAAGATTTGAGGTCCCTCAGAGCTTGAAGCTTAAGATGGAAATATTACATCAATAACTAGTTTAAAATATGCAAAGTTTTATTCCAATTTCAATTTGCTCTGAAAAACCACTATGATGTTCTTGAGAAAAATTATCCTGGGAAAATATTACGTTTCTTAGTTTGACTATAGTTTGATTATGTTTCCAATGACTACTTTAATTGTGTTTTTTTTTTTTTTGAATGAAGGGCTGGTGCAGCTGCCCTCAAGCCTTGATTAATGAAACTGTTGAATACAAGGGGGGGGACATTGAGCCTAAACCCCTGATTACAATAAGCAACTAGAGTATGTCCCGAAATAATATCAGGAATCTCTACACAATACTTGTATTCTAACAAGCACCAACTAGCAAAGAGCGCTCTACTGGCTGCTCCATTTGCTTTGAAATAGCAGTGACATAACGGAAAGATAACTCGATATGTAACACGATTACAACGTAGCATAATTGCCATCTTTAACACAGCTTTCCTACTATGTTGTCGCCAGATGATAAATCCGACAACACTTAGCTTCACCCTGCCACTAGGCGGTAGCAACCATTTGACGAAGCAAGGAACTCACCGCCTACCCAGAGCAGACAAGACACTATGAGTGCACGCACAGGTGATAGGAGCATTTTAATGCGACGTTTTACTTGTTTTTCCCTACATTTCTTGCGTTATTTCCTTATTAAAACCCTGTTTAGGAAAGTTTCCATTCTTTGATTGGGAAAGTTCCTATTTGTAGAAAGTTTCTATTTTTGTAGTTTCTATTTATCATTTTTAGTAAGTTTCCATTTTCGGTAGTTTCTATTTTTCATTTTTAGAAAGTTTCCCATTTTCAGTTTAGGAAAGTTGCCATTTTTTCATTTTAGGAAAGTTTCTATTTTTCTTATTAGTTTCTATTTTCAGGACCTCGGAGCTAAAAAGTGGAAATGAACTCACAAATGGAAAGAGGAGCTTGCGAACACCAAGGGGAGCAAAGATGAAAAACAATGAGCCACAGAAATGAGCAGAAATGAAGAAAAGAAGTTTTCCTGCTTCAACCAGGAAACCCTGCGAAAAGGAGGAAAGCTTACCAATGAAGTTTCCAACGTTACTATGAAAAAAGAAATGGAAAAATAAAGTGTTATGACGTTGGAAGATGACAAGGCTTGAATGAGAAGCAACAAGGCCCAAGAACTCTCAAGACTTATTGGATTTTCGGCAAATTGGATTAAAGGCCCATGGAAGCCCATGGAATTAGGGTTGTGACGTAATGGAGTAAACCCTAGGATGTTGTTGCCGTGAAATTCCAAGAGAGAAACAAGGAAGTTGGCGTCAAAAATCAGAAATATAAGGGAGATTTTCTAGGGCTATTTTTATGGAAAGAAAATATACTTGGAGATAAACCCTAGAGACTTCTAGCCGTCCAAGCCAAGAGGAAAAGAAGGGATTGCCGTGAATTAAAGAAGAAACCCTAGAGATTTCGGCAAGGTATCATCCTCTAGAGAGTTTTAAGGAAAGAAAATTGTGTGAAGACCAAGAAAAGCTCAAAAGAAGTCTAGATACATTCCTATATTCCCTAAAGAGTTTTGGCCGAATTTAAAAGCATAAAATCAGAAAATATCTCTATATATTTCGGCAAGATTATTTAGGGAATTAACATTGGAATTTTGTGATTGGTTACACCACCTCATAGGGCTTATGTGGCAAGCAAGCATTGGAGGAAATTATGTGGAGTTAGAACATTGTTGCCGTGAGGATTCTTAGGGTTTGCACGGCTTGGAGACCAAGAGGCCGTTCCCTATATATTCTCTCACTTTCTCAACGTCAAGGGTTCCTCTCCTTTTAGTTTACACTTTAGAAAAAAATCAGAAAAGCTCTCTAGCCTAGCCGTGAGTTCTTCCATCCTCTAGTCATCTCCACGAGTTCAAGCAAGGCCGAAGGAAGAAGAAGAATTGCCGTGAGCATCATCCTCCATCACCATCCTTGAAGCTTGCTTTCGAGATTCAAGAAACCACAACGTGAATCATCCATCTCATCTCCATCTCACGGTGTAATCCGATTCTCCTTTGTAACCTTTGCTTTGAATTTCGTTGGTTATGAACTAGTTGACATATATGTATGAACAAAGTATTATTTCTGAAATTTTTATGATTAATTGATAAATTCATATTCTTATATTGCGATTCATGGTTGCTTTTGTGTGAGTGTTTGATTAAATTTGCATGATAGAAATCTTTTGTATATTAATCTTAAATGGTTCGAAACTTTTAGGGTTTTTATATGAATGGTGCTACGAATTTGAGAACATGAATCAACTTTTTGATTTTGTGTTCTTAAATCGACAAGTAGTAAAGGTTTTGTGCAAAAATCGGATTTAATCAAAGAGGATTGCAATTAGGTGGACTTTTTCATACTAAGTTGCACACTTGAGTTGATAGCCTTTCTAGGTGTTTATTGCGTTGAACATGTTATGATTGATTAGCTTTCTAGGGCTTGAATGCATGTTTGATAGGATTAGTCTTTGTGCTTTCACTTAGATTAATTAGCATTGAAAAGTAAAATATGGGAAATTGTTTGCTTTTAACGTTTCACATGATCAACTCCTCTTGCATGACTTAGATGAACAATATTAGGGTTTGAATCAATTTTAATCATAAGTTTCGGTTTTGATCTTTGTTCTCTCATTCCATTTGTGTTTTTATGTTTTTGCACTTTAATTGTTTTGTTAACTTAGTATTATTTTCGAAAAACCAAAAACAAAATCCCCCCTTTTTCGTGTAAAATGTTTATACTTGTGAATATCTTTGTGAATATTATACTTTGTTTTAATTTTAATTGTTTGACATTGACAGGTGTACCCTCAATCCCCGGAATAGAACGATCCCTACTTACTTATACTACTAATGACATTTCAGGGTTAAATTATGCGCTTGCTAAAAGCGACATCAACAGGCATAAAGCCCGACTAGCCCTACACAACTAATTGTGTTTCTTATTACTACTTGGTTTATGTTTCCTAGCTAATTTGATGGTGTTAACTGATAAGTGCCTAAAGATGCATGAGATGGAGAAGCAAAATATTTTTGAAGCAACTGAATAGCCTCATATCACTCGTAACCACCTAATAGTTAGGTTTATACTCCAAATCTCGTCAATTAAATCTAATAACAATCTCGTCAATTAAATCTGGCAAAATAGCCAAATTACCCCTGACTTATACCATGATTATCGATTTACCCCTTGATATTTTAATTTTGATTATTTACACCATCACTTTACTAATTGTTGCCAATTTAGCCCATACCGTCAACTTTTAGACATTTCATCCAATTTCTCCGTTAACTTAGTTAGCATGTGAGAAACATTTTCGTCTTTTCAATTGTCTATCGAAAAAAAAAAAATCAATGTCAGATTTTAGGAGAGAGGGATATGGGGACAGACAAAATCTGTCACCAACAATCCTTCGTTAATATGTGAGAGTTTTATTGGTCTCTTACATTGAGTTAATATGTGCCCAAATTATGTTGGACAGTAAATATTATCCTCCATTGACGAGAGAAATGAACCTAGAAAGCCCATAAGCCTTTAAGTGCGATGGAAATATGATGCATATTAGATCAGAAACACAATTTCTCAAACCATTGTTCACCTGCAACCAAGTGAGAGTAGTGGGTAAGATATAATTAGATTTATACTCAACCACAAGAATGGCAGAGACTAATTATGGAGTCAGAGATATGAGCAAACGACACATGGTCTATAAAATAGATTATTTGTTCCAATCTTTTTCCAGATTTTAACTGAATTAAACAACTAAGCAAAGATCACACCCACATACATAATGTTGGCTTTGCCAAATTCATTGGCTCCAACAAGTGAAGAAGTCCCACATCGAAGAGAACTTAAACGCTGAGAAGAGAAGAGCAGAGAGGATTAAAAAAACAATAAAAATGGACCACTGCCATTAGGTCTTTTTTACTCATATCCTTGTACTTTTGGTCAGGGCAAATCTCTCTCTCTGACATGGTCTCTCTCGTCAGATCCAGATGCTAGAATGCTCATGTATTGACTGCCCCCTTTCATCATTGGGTTCATCGATCCGTGGCATGTCTCTCTCCAGATCCCTCTCTCCTAAAATCTGACATTGATTGTTGGTTTGATTTTTTTTTTTCGCTAGACTATTGGAAAGACGAAAATACTCCTCACATGCTAACCAAGTTACCAAGCTAACGGAGAAATTAGATGAAAAGTCAAAAAATTAACGGTAAGGGGTAAATCGGCAACAATTGAAAAGGTGAGGGTGTAAATAATCAAAATTAAAATGTCAGGGGGTAAATCGACAATCATGGGATAAATCGGGAGGTAATTTGACTATTTTGCCATTAAATCTAATAACAATCAACGGTTGAGATTAAAGATAATGTATTAATTCTTTTTGAATAAATACAATATATATAAATATCAATTCAAATAATTATACATTAATCACAGGGAGAATGTGACGGAGGCTACCAATATCTAGGCAACTTTTGGTCACTGTCCTCCAGAGGAACCGATGGTATGTAAGAGGGATTCAAGTTATGTGGTAGATGATATTGCTACTACGAGTTTTGTTGAGCAAGTGTTTTCTACTAATGGTGCTTTGCCACAAGACCATAGCCTACCTCCCCAAAGTGGAGATGGTGTGGTTCTTGATAATTAAGGGAATTTCCCTTCTTGTTGCTAGTGGCGTGAAGTTTAGGCCTGCAATCTCAGACTTAATTTTTTCTCATAAGATGGATATTATTATTATTTGTGAAGACTGTGAACCTATTTCTCGAAAAACAAGTTCCTTAGAAAACATGGCTTTCCTGATGTTGATGTTGTGGAGGCTATTGGTTCTTCTGGGGGAATTGGGGTTTTGTATGACAAAAACAAAATTGGTGTGAAGCTCATGGACAATAATTCTCAATCTGTTACTGTCAAAGTTTCTGTTGATGGAGCTCAGGATTGGATTTTGACAGCAATTTATGTTGGTCCCTCTAATTCAATCAGAAGTTCTTTGTGGGATTATATGATTAATTTCTCTCGAAATTGTACTTTACCTTGGGTTATCATTGGTGACTACAATGAGCTGTATTGTAGTGCTGACAAAAAATGATGGTTCTACTGCTGGAAAAATTGGTGGAATGAAAAAATGGGTTGATAGCTATGGTTTAATTGATTTGGGCTACCAGGGACCTGACTACACCTGGACTGACAAACCAGTTAAAGAGCGTCTTGATAGGGGTTTCTGTAATGATCTTTGGCGGCTTGCTTTCCCTGAAGCCTTTATTAAACATCTTCCAAGAATGAAGTCAGATCACTACCCCCTTCTTCTCTACTCAAGTTCATGCGTTCTATCTACGAATGCTATTAAACCATTCAGGTTTCAAGCAATATGTGGGTGAGTCATGATAACTATAATAATTTTGTGCATGAACATTGGCAAAGGTATGACGGTAGAATCCAAGATAAAGTCTACTCTTTGCTCAGGATTTAAAAGGAGTGGAACTCATATACTTTTGGCAATATTTTTAGAAGAAAAAAAAAAAGACTCCTAGCCAGAATCTATGTAATCCAAAAAAGTCTTTTTAGGAATAATAACCCCTTCTTGTTGAATTTGGAACAAGAGCTTATTAGAGAGTATAACATCATTCGTGAGCAGAAGGCTTTGTATTGGCAGCAAAAGTCAAGGGTTAAATGGCTGCAAGATGGGGATAAAAACACTAAATTTTTTCATGTCTACCATCGATTATAAAAGCAAGAAATAAAATTGAAGGTTTCTTGATGTTCATGGGAATTTGTGCAGGAATCTCAAAGATATGAAGGATATTGCTGCTAGCTTCTTTGAGAGTTTATTTTCCTTCCAGGGTGTGCAGGATTCAAGGTTTGTTATTCGTTATCTTTTCCCTAGTTTGGAGAACAGTGATATTTAGTGGATGAATAGAGAAATTACAAGTCTTGAGGTAAAGTCTGCTCTATTCAATATTGGGGCCCTTAAAGCAACTGGTTTTGATGGCTTCCTTGCTATGTTCTATCAGAAATACTAATATATGTGCTCTGATGAGGTTATTGAAATGGTGATACAAGCTTTCAACACTGGAAAAGTTCTTGAAGGTCTCAATCACACCCTTGGTAATACCCCATAAATTCGTTATTATTCTCTGAAGATTTTCCGAAGTTATCTCAGTGGTTGTTGGTATGAGTACGTAATTCGAGGATGAAGTGAAGTATGTCGGATGAATACTTACTCGAAACGTTTCATTTTCAAGGGTCAAAAGGTTGACATTTTATTCATTGGGTTTCTCCAAAAACTTCCTTCACAAAAGTTGTAGTGCGCATCATTACGAGTTTGTAGACATGTGAAATGTGGAAATCGGAGTTCATATGAGAAAGTTATGGTTAGCGGAAAAACCTACTATTTTCGAAAATTTACTATAAATAGGGATTTTCTGAAAAAGGAAATCACTTTCCTTTTTCATCAGTTTCCAGAAATTTCCGGAAGCTCTGTTCTCCCTCTTTTTTTCGCTCAACCCGACCCTAACCAGTGGATCTGACCTAGCTTTTCCACCGATCTTCGGCGACCTTTGGCTCTGAAACCAACACAAACCTCTTCGCCTCCTCATCCCGGTCCTCCCTACAGTGGTTGCTTACAACGATTTGCACCATGCACAGCGGATCGAAACAGCAAAGTTAGGATAGTTTGGACTCGACTGGAAATCCCAACTCCAGCGACGGCAGAGCCTCAAACTAGGCTTGTTCTTTTCGGTTGATACGACCCAGTTGATATTGATCAACAGAGCTCTGATACCATGTTGGTATATTTTTAATAGTTGCTTCTACTTTGTATTTGAACAAAATATAATCGAAACCACCACTTTGTTGATTTGATTAATTTGCAGTAGCAAATGAAGCATGAACAGATCAACTTAACCATCAAACTTGTGTACTTGAGTTTCTGAACTTGTTCATTTCTTTTTCATCAACTATTTCTTTTACAAGATTAACCTACAAAATATCTAAGATGAAAGCATATTAAACTAGATTAAAAGTAATTTAGATACAAAATATCTAGCTTAAATTTGAGTGGAGCAAACAGTATTGCAAATGGCTGTAAAATATCTTTCACCGTAGCTAAGACTTTCACCACAACAAGTTTTGCTACAGCAAACAGACTTAACCTTTAGTGAACAGACATAGTTATTCCACAAACTATTATTCATGAACACTACTTATCAGCGAACTCGCTTCCTCCTTTTCCCTACAGTGATCTCATCTCGTGAACGCAATTTAGCGAACATTAGCAGTGATCTCACTTCGCGAACGCACTTTAGCGAACATTCGCAGATGGAGCAGAAAAGCATTAATTCTAACAGAACTGTCAAGTGTATAGGGCCCTTTGCGACATGGAGAAGGAAAAGCATACTAAAGAAAGGAAGCATGGAACGTGTATTGCGACGATTGTGAGTCGAAATGCCATTTACACAATTGGAGATGGTAGATGTACATCATCATTGGAGTACAATCTCGGACAAGTCGTGGACGGAAATAAATGCAAGTTGCACATAATCAGCCGGCGACTATAGCAACAACTGCGGGTGATGCAGATAAAGGTGACAGTTTGATAAGACATGTCAAAGCAAGAGCAAAGAAAAGTTACAATCTCTTTGTGATAAAAAAAACAATTATCAATGAATATTTGAAGGAGAAAAAGAGAAAGGATGAAAAATTGGAGCTAATGTGAATGTATTCGGATATGTGTATGGTTATCCTATGATGTACTCTTCAGATACGAGATCTTGTCAATGATTACCTGTTGGGGCACTTAAGGGAAGTGGCAGTGGATGCATATATGCAGGCGTTTACATCTCCATGTGTCAAACTGATAGAGATACTGCAACAAAAGAATACTACGAGATTCTTCAAAAATGTGGGCCTTAGCTGCATTTGTTGACCCTTATTCTGGGGGTCATCTTAAAGCTGCCAAGATTTCCAATAAGAAGAAAATGGATGTACAGATTGAAAGCAAAAGTCATGTATTGAACATCATTGGAAGCCATTATGATGTACTGGAACGCCTATTGGGCCAGTTGTATTTCATCATAAGCAAAAATCTCGGCTATAATCTTTCAATTGAAGATTGGGTCAAAGATAAGATGACTGAAAGGTTTCAACAAAGATTCAGTATGACTATCCTCGCAGTAGATTGGATACCTGATGTTACTATAGTAAGAGTTTTGTCTTTTGGTGAGCCCTACAATGGTGAGTTGCTAGATAGTGAAGAACTATATGATGATGGTGTTGGTTCTCTAGCCTTTTTTAAGCCTACTGCCACAAATATCGATGACTTGGAAAACATGCTCGTTGACTATGACTTCTGAGCCAATGCGTAGACTAGAAACATATTTGTCCTTTGAATTATCCATTTTCCAAAATTTCTGTTTAACGAAGATCCTTTCATGTGAATTTTGGGGGAGAGTCTCCTCTTGTTGGTATATTTTTTTATAGTTGCTTCTACTTTGTATTTGAACAAAATATAATCAAAACCACAACTTTGTTGATTTGATTAATTTGCAGTAGCAAATGAAGCATGAACAGATCAACATAACCCAACAAATTTGTGTACCTGAGTTTCTGAACTTGTTCAATTTTTTACATCAACTATCTCTTCCCTTATATAGGGTACAAGATTAACCTACAAAATATCTAAGATGAAAGCATATTAAACTAGATTAAAAGTACTTTAGATACAAAATATCTAGCTTAAATTTGAGTGTAGCAAACAGTAATGCAAGTGGCTGTTTTGTGACAGCGAACGGACTCAACCTTTAGCGAACAGACTTAGTTATTTTGCGAACTATTATTCACTACACTACTTCTCAGTAAACTCGCTTATGACTTTTCCCTACGGTGACTTCATTCTCGCGAACGCACTTTAGCGAACATTCACAGCAAACTCACTTCGCGAACGCACTCATCTCGCAAGCGCACTTTAGCAAACATTTGTAGATGGAGCATGAAAGCATTAATTCTAACACCTCTGGTATTATTATTGATCTTAAATGATCTATGGTATTGATAATATGATATGCCTATTGTTCTTGGCCTACAATTAATGGGTCTGAAGCTCTTGAGGTGATTGATAAGTTTGTTGAGATTTGTTTGAAGTGGTTAGAAATTCTTGTTAGTCAAGGTCTGTTTTTTTTAAGTCAAATAAACTCCTATGTTTCAGGAGAGTTAGAGAGTTAGTCGAGTTTGTTTTAATTAGACCGAGTCCTTAGTTGGTTTACCACAATATCAGGGTTGTTGAGATGTGGTTATGCTTTTGAATTCCTTGTACGTGTAATGGCTATTTAAGCCAGTTTGTTTGTTATTCAATTATGAGAATCATTCAGTCATTGTTGAGTCTACTTTGAGCTTCTGTGAGTTTTGATTCTTTAACATTTGGTATCAGAGCTCCAAAAGGGGCCTGAAACTAAAATGAGAGAAACACTGTGAGTGTATAAAGAGAGTTTGAGAGAGAAAGATGTCCAACGAAGGGCATAATTTTTTTAGTATCCCCAAGTTTGATGAAGATTATGAGTATTGGAGCTTGCTCATGGAGAATCTCTTAAGGTCCAAGGAGTACTAGAACCTAAAAGAGACGGGATACAGAGAACCTGCTGAAGGAGAAAAGTTCTTGATGATATGAAGCTAAAGGATTTGAAGGTGAGAAACTACCTGCTTCAGTCCATTGACAAGAGCATACTAAAGACCCTGCAACAGAAGGAAACATCCAAGCATATATGGGACTGTATGAAGGTCAGATACCAGGGAAATGCTAGGGTTCAGAGAGCACAACTTCAGATCCTTCGTAAGGACTTTGAAGTTTTGGAGATGAAGTTGGGAGAAACAGTAGCTGACTACTTTGGAAGGGTCATGATTGTGGCCAATGAGATGAGGAATTACGGAGAAGACATGCCGGATGTAAAGATAGTTGAGAAGATTTTGAGAACGCTCATGGAGAGGTTCAACTATATAGTTTGCTCGATAGAATAGTCTAAGGACATTAATAGACTCTCAGTTGATGAACTATGAAGCTCTTTGTTAGTACATGAACAAAAGTTTCGAAGGGATGGAGGGGATGAGCGAGCAAGTAAAGTCACATATGAAGCTGGCAACCGAGGAAGAGGACGAGGAGCTATGAGAGGAAATGGATACTAGGATACCCAAGGATTGGAATCGAATCATTGGATACTCAATTTGGTATTAAGAAGGTTTAAAGGAGGATTTCAGCGTGGAGCATCACACATTGTTTTTTGGAAGCCAGAACAACTGCATACAGTTGAGCATCTACGAATGGTCTGATTTCAGGCTTAATAAAGAGTACACTCAGTTTGTATAGTAGTTCCAAATTCTACTTAATATTTAAGCTTCTAAAATACATGTGCAAAAATGATGCAATCTTTCTTTGCTAAGCATATGCATTACTATGGTTTGCATCAATCTTTTATATATCAATAATTTCTCAACATTCTGTTGGCCTGAGAGAAAGAAGTGTTGTTTTTGAACAGAGAAACAGTTCAATGAAGCTGAAATAAGCAGAAGAAAAAAATAATCAAGAGATTAAGAAATTAGCTTGAGGTAAAGATTTTCTATATCTGGCCTTATAAATACACTTATGTCAAGCTTAACATTAGCACTCTTATTTTATCAGTGACACTATAGGTGGAAAACGGGCCACTAAGCACGAGCATGGCACGGGCATGGCACGCTTAAAAGCGGCCCGGCACGGCCCAAGCCCGTTAGTGGCCCGGCACAACCCGAGCACGTTAGAATAACGGGTCGGGCTGGGCCTAAGAATATTGGCCCTGCCCAATCCAAGCCCGTAATGGGCCCGGCACGGCCCGAGCACGACATATTGTGGGCCGGCCTGTTACAAACACAAAATTTCATTTTGTTTTTAAAAATATTAAAAAACTACAATGATGAGATTTGAATATGAGACATCTTTATTTAAAATCTCATGACAATTCCACCAATGCTTTCTTTTATATTGTCAAAATAATGAAACAAAACATTATATGCTTGTTTTGACATAAGTATTTTTTCTAAATATTATATATAGGTTTATTAATAAAGACTAATCTCATAATAATACAACTATAAAATGAAGGAAAGAATAATATATACTAAATCTGCCACTCCTTCGACTCTATCTATAGTTGGCAGATTTAGTATATATTATTCTTTCCTTCATTCTATAGTTGTATTATTATGAGATTAGTCTTTATTAATCAACCTATATTTAATATTTAGAAAAAATACTTATGTCAAAACAAGCATATAATGTTTTGTTTCATTATTTTAACAATATAAAAGAAAGCATTGGTGGAATTGTCGTGAGATTTTAAATAAAAATGTCTCATATTCAAATCTCATCATTGTAGTTTTTTAATATTTTTAAAAACAAAATGAAATTTTGTGTTTGTAACGGACCGGCCCACAATATGTCATAACCGGGCCGTGCCAATATTCTTAGGCCCAACCCGACCCGTTATTCTAACGTGCTCGGGTCGTGCCGGGCCACTAACGGGCTTGGGCCGTGCCGGGCCGCTTTTAAGCGTGCCATCCCCGTGCTTAGTGGCCTGTTTGCCACCTCTACTGTCACTGATAAAATAAGAGTGCTAATGTTAAGCTTGACATAAGTGTATTTATAAGGCCAGATATAGAAAATCTTTACCTCAAGCTAATTTCTTAATCTCTTGATTATTTTTTTCTTCTGCTTATTTCAGCTTCATTGAACTGTTTCTCTGTTCAAAAACAACACTTCTTTCTCTCAGGCCAACAGAATGTTGAGAAATTATTGATATATAAAAGATTGATGCAAACCATAGTAATGCATATGCTTAGCAAAGAAAGATTCCATCATTTTTGCACATGTATTTTAGAAGCTTAAATATTCAGTAGAATTTGGAACTACTATACAAACTGAGTGTACTCTTTATTAAGCCTGAAATCAGACCATTCGTGGATGCTTAACTGTATGCAGTTGTTCTGGCTTCCAAAAAACAATGTGTGATGCTCCACGCTGAAATCCTCCTTTAAACCTTCTTAATACCAAATTGAGTATCCAATGATTCGATTCCAATCCTTGGGTATCCTAGTATCCATTTCCTCTCATAGCTCCTCGTCCTCTTCCTCGGTTGCCAGCTTCATATGTGACTTTACTTGCTCGCTCATCCCCTCCATCCCTTCGAAACTTTTGTTCATGTACTAACAAAGAGCTTCATAGTTCATCAACTGAGAGTCTATTAATGTCCTTAGACTATTCTATCGAGCAAACTATATAGTTGAACCTCTCCATGAGCGTTCTCAAAATCTTCTCAACTATCTTTACATCCGGCATGTCTTCTCCGTAATTCCTCATCTCATTGGCCACAGTCATGACCCTTCCAAAGATGCAATAATCAGACAATGATGACTGTCTATTGTGATGTGTGTAATGATAATGCTAGGGATCTAAAATCTTTGTTTTTTTTTTTTCTAACTTTAACGTCGTGCTTCAATCTTAGAAACAAACAAGCTTATCCTTTGAATCCCCCATTTCCCATATTGTTTTTTCAATAAAGATTCTTTCATGGCATTTTCAAGGCACTGGTTCAAAGAGTTTCCTGCAGGTTTTGTTATTCTTCCTAAAAGGATTACGTCTTGGATAGTTTGATATGCTTATCATCTTGACATATGGTTAGCTGACTTTCTCTGCTTGAACTTCAGATCACCATTTCTTTTGTCTGATTGTTTAGGTCACCTGAATTAAAGGCTTTACAAATCAACGGTTACAAATTTGCACTAGCAATTGAAATCAGCATCAGAAGAGCAAGACATTGTTCCAGGGAGAGAGGCTCTGAGTTCACCATTTATGGATCCGACTTTGAGAAGTCACATAACTTGGATATTTAGAATTACACCTCCAAAGCGATTATGTTGCATCCACATTGCTCCAACCTAAAAGGTACGGAAAGGAGAGGACAATGATCAAAATAAGATTTAGACAGAAGTGCCTCACATTAGCTTGAGGAAAAGATTTTTCACATGAGATACAGCTTGCTCATGAAGAAACACTACTTCAAGCTGCCCTCATTCTTCCTCCAAAGAAGCCTAATAACTTAGGGAAGTGGCCGCCTGAAACCTAGCTAGGATCCAGGACAATTAGGAGTGCAGCGTTCAGTTTTACTACCTTTACTGACAATATATATTAATTGGATTCGAGGTATGCTAGATTTAAAAAAAAAAAAAATTCCATGTGTAGTGTTGGAAGAAATATTACAAGCCTGTAGATGGTGAAT
Organism: Rosa lucieae; assembly: GCA_024704745.1. Classification (NCBI taxonomy): domain Eukaryota; kingdom Viridiplantae; phylum Streptophyta; class Magnoliopsida; order Rosales; family Rosaceae; genus Rosa; species Rosa lucieae. The sequence goes on from CM045497.1 coordinate 47,005,965, forward strand.
ACATACGATGGTTCCTTACAAAAAGTGGAGTATATCATATGTATTGTTACTTTGTTCAGATACAGACTTCTGTAGCACATCTACACTATGGTCTACAAATAATGCTTTTGCTCTTCTGTCTGTCTTTCTTTATCCCCCCGCCTCCTTGTGTTTTTGCCTCCTCAGACAGGGGGCTGACTTCAACCCTTTTAAGCTTTCAGGTTGTTTACTAATTTGGGCACAAGCCATGTGCCTATATCGGTTGCTTTTAAGTTAATCCTATGTTCCAAATTCTAGGTTTGAGAGGTCTGTAAGTGCTTTCTAGTCTTGTTTCTTTTTTTGTGAATATATAGTTCAGGCCACCTTACCAAAGATCAAACCCTTCAGTTTTTTCTGTTTTTCTTTTTTTGATTAAAAATATAAATCCCTTTCCCTGGCATAAAGTCTGCATCCTCACTTGTGGCATGCCAACAGGTTTTTCGTCGCACTCAAAGTAGTCATTTATGTATCCCAGGTTGATATTGCACATCTGATAGTTTGTAGTGTAAAATGTGTTCCTCTAGGCTACTGAAGGTGCAAGAGTGTGGCTTCTCAACAAGTTGTTTGTTGCATTCAAAGCAGTATGGTTTTATGTATCCAAATTACGTTTCTAATAGTTTCTGCAATATGTAGGATATGATGACACTTGAATGAAACAAAACCAAAGAGGTGATCTTTAGTTGCTGTTTTTGGACAAACCATTTTTATTTCCTCTTTTCTGTTTTTATTTTTAGATGTGTTTTCCTGGGCTGCCGAAGGTGAAGAAGTCGCTGGGGCGTCAAGGATTTTTGTGGTTGACTACATTCTAATGAGGTTTGAGGAATGTATTCATGATTCCAGTCAATTGAATTCTCTTTTAGGATGGTTTCAAATTTAAGGTCAATGAGTTTGTAAGTCCAAGAGACCCAGACAGTTCAACGCAGGAGGTGCAGAACTGTTCTCAGTTTCCTAGTACATGTTTCCTACCCAATTCTTCCTATATGGCTCAATCCAACTCCTTTTGTCTCTGAACTCAACAGGTTATTGCTAAGACAAATGGGGCCAGATGCATAGAGTGCACTAGCAACATTAACGTGATGATCTCCACTTTTGATTCTGTTCATAATGTATGATTTTTGGATTACACCAGTTCAATTTTCATTTTAAATGGGTTATTTTATGATGACAGATGCGAACCATTTTGTTTTGGGTTAGGATTGAGACTTCGGTGGTTCAAAACTTCTACAGACCAGTCTCTATTATGTTGCATTGTTATAAAACATCATGTTAAGACAACCAGTATTATTCTCTGGTTTAATGTCGAACACACGTGTTTACTGAACTAGTTTATTCTTTTCTATCTACATTGAGCTGCACCTATTTTTACCAGAGATGGGGATATAATAGTTGTACTAAAAGCGGGATATTAGAATAAGAAGCCAATACAAACCTGCTTTGAGCTGAAGATGCACCCAACCACATGTTCACATCTATTAGACGTAAGCTAATTTTTTTAACACCATGATTTTGGAAAATTTCTCATGCTGGCTTCTAACTCTTTTTGAGTTTCTTGTTAAAATTTTGCTGTTAGTAATTTTAGTGCCCCTATTAGTGGAATGTAGCAGACTTTTGTAGAATAAGCAGATGGTGAAGATTTCAACCGATGCATTTTGCAACACCCTGTACTTATCTCTGAGATGGTAGTGAAGATTGCAACCCATGCACTCATGCTGAGATACGAAGTCACTACTTTGAGATTCTACGTTTCAGAACAGAGGCTTCATTGTCTCTCTCCTCTTAACCACATTTGACTAGTTCATTTGTCTTGTATAAAACAAACAGCCCTTGTTAGAGACTACATTTTCTTAAAAATCTCTCCAAAATGGCATAGGAATTACGATAACTAACTATTGGAGTTGCTCTTATAAATTCAGCGTGCATATCACTGTCTGTGTATCCAATTTGCAGATCTCGAGTTAAACAGTGTTACACATGATAAATTTATATAGTAATGCATATATAGGAGATTTGGAACTCTAGAATATGGTGATGATCTTTCAAAGCCTGAGATGCACACAAAACTTTGCTTCAAAATCCAGAACTTACAAAACCCTCAATCATTACTTCTGGGAAGCCAAGGGCTTCACCATGTTTTTAGAGAACGTTTATGTGACTTTACCAGCAAGATATCAGTATCCTACATGATCTTTATCTTCTGACCCCTTAATCCACCCTCACCTATTTGGCTGACTTAATTCATTTTCCTCTCCGTGGACTCGAGTGATTTCTTCTTTACATGCTTTCTGGTTTTTCTACGAGGCATGTTTTTCAGAAAAAGAGAATATAAGAACATGTCCATCTGATACTGAGAGTAATGGCTAAAAATGACAATAAAGCATAAATCAATGTGATCAATTTTAGTAGTTCCTTTAATAGAACTAAAGGAGAAATCGGGTGTGAATCTTGTAGTGATTTTAAGAGAATCTGAGCCTTTATTCATCAGGAAGCTGATAGAGAGGTGTACTAATAATCCTAGTGCTGCCTTTGGAGAAAAAAAACAAAAACAAAGACAGCACCATTTTGACACAAATTGCATATTTCACTTTATATTTTCATAATTTAAACAGTTGATTTCATAAATTACCCCTACATTAGGGCAGATCAAAACCTAAAATAAAAAAAATAAAAAATAAAAATAAATTTATAAAAATAAAATAAAATAAAATAAAACTGATTTTGTGAAAGCAAAGAAATTGCAAACTAGCCCTAATTTTGGCTACCAATTTCTATCTCATTGGATGAGCTCAGCAATAGATGCAAGACGTCATAATAATTCTATACAAAGACCATATCAAGACTAAATTGTGCCTCTAGTTCTAAATGAAGTAATTAGTGATACATGGCAATATTCTAGTTGCTAATAGGTTTAAGACCGTTTAGTACATAAGAAGCACTGGATAAGAACTGATATTGACTTTTGTAGCATTACTCTAATAATACATGCACAGAACAAAGGCGTGCTATGAATGGACAGTTGAATCTGGACCTGATGAACCACCAGGTTCACTAATTGAACTACTATTTCTATTATTTCCATTCTCTAATTCTAGTGTAGCTCCTTCCGACCTCTTAAAAGCATCAGAAGGAATATTAATACCAACAAATCCAATCATAACAGCCACAGCTCCAAAGTAATCAGCAAAATGAGGAGCATGGCCAGTCAGGGAGTCTACAATTGCTGCTAACGGAACTTGTATTGATAGACCAGCTGTTGCTACTGTGGTTGTTGTTAGAAGAACAGCCTTGGCCCATAAGTAATCGCTCAGAACGTTATCCAGCAAACCTAAACACATGGAAAAAAAAAATTAACCATGTAATCTAGTATTGGTTAAATATGAAATAAGAAGACAATAATAAACCTCATACGATTTCAGTATGCTAGTATATACTCGACCAATTATGCTTATATGATGCCCAACGGAAGGACTAAAAAAGCTTGGACCTCATTGAAACAGGCCTATAAATCATTCAATAGGTTATTGGAGTCACGTAGAGTAATGCGTCACAAGGGACAAACAAACTGGTAGCTAAAGTTTAATTTCAACATGTAAATGACAGAACCAACTTAGGAAGTTATACAATGCTTGTCTTTAGGCTCTAATTACAGCAGCTTAGTAGCTCATGGCTGAATAAAGTAACTAATGATTCAATCCTTGAAAGGGTACTAGAAGCTATGAAAGTATGAAGTGATGAATATATACGAACAGAACAAGGAAATTAGTACCAACTACCAACGATCCATATATTCACAGTAGCATAGTGAAGAAAATGAAATGTTGGTGCATATGAACTATAGGGACGAAAGTCGTCTGATATTTTATTCAGTGAATGCTAGGTACTTAGATATTACATCCCATGATAATAGATAGATGATAGGCTCTAGCTGAATTCCTTTGCGTCTCAACTCTCAAGCCAACTATACTTGTAACTCGCCCAACTAAGAGGGTTAAAAAAGCATGCAATAGGGCAAAAAATCAGTATTGCGCCTCATTGAAATAGTCCTACTGAGTAGGTATGTTAACAGTTTGTAAGTGACACAAACTGGTAGTTTTAGAATTCAATTTGACAGTTTGACTTACACATCTGAAATGTAGGATCATCTGAATGCATAAACCTTGGAAAAAAAGGCTAAGGCAAGAATCTAAATTTTGAAAAAATCTTTTTCCAACATATAGTAAGGCCACCATAAAGCAGTAAGAACATCAGTAAAGGCCAGACTAATTTTTGCCTTTCACACCAAATCAAAAAAACTCATTACAAGTGGAAATGTACAATTGCTTATTCAACTTAAGTTGATAGCTGATAGCTGCTGCATTGACCATAGAATATACCTACACCTTTCTATATTTAAATAGTTGGATACCATACATCTTGACACTTTCATGTAAAAATTTAAATGTGGGAAAATCTAAATGCATCTAAACCACAAGGGAAAAAGGCAAATGCCAGAATCTCAACTCCAAATAATCTCTATTGGCAAATGAAAACCCTATAGACAAGAGCATCAGCACCAGATCCAATAAAAAATCACAATACAATTGCTTATTCAACCAAAGTCTAATAAAACCTTGTCAATTTAAGAGATTATGCTTGATTTAACAACTTGACAACAAAGTAAAACAAAGTTGTAGCCAAACAGTAAATTCAATGTCCCTAGCTCTATCTATATCCCATGATATAACAAGAGAAAACCAATAGATGCAGGACCTTATCAAATTGCTGGACATAAATCAGTTGATCCAAAAGACTAAGTCTCTAATTAATTCAACTTACTTTGTGCTTCTGGTTCTGATTAAAGTAATAAGTGAAGTATCGTCCTAAAAGGATGTTAGATGCTATGAACTCAGGTAAACAAGTACCAACAGTCACGTAAGTAGACTGGAAATAGATGGTTTATTCATCCCAAAAAAGAAAGCACATCATATCTTTGCATGTACAACAGAACAAACATAAGCATATTGATGTAGAGAATCAATGATACTAGAGGGCAGAGGCAATATAGTTTTCCAATCTTTACAAGGCAGATGCATTGCAATATCTTAGTTGCTAAAGGTTTATTGAGACCAAATGAACATAGGGAGACTTGGTAACAAAACTTAGGAATTCATATCAACATCTGTAGCATTACTTGTCTAAGATCCCATGTCTACATAATTAGGAAAAACAAAGGCATCCATTAGTACAGGTATCTCCAAGTCATAAGGCATATGACATAAAAGTAGATTACGAACCTTTACCAACAATGAGACCAAGCTGCTTCCAGGTCAGCATATAAAAGGGTTCCAACTTTGAGAAATGCAGTACAAGGGCAACTGGAAGAAATATTAAAAGGTTAGAAAGCCCTAAAAATCCGAGAAACTGAGCCATACTAGCACGACCACTTTTCTCATCATCCTCATTAGGTAACTTCTTGCGAATGAGGGTAATATACACAGAATACAAAGCTGCTGAGACAAGAGCAAGTATGTCTCCCAGTAGAGGGTTTGAAGCAATTGCACTTAGAGTAGTTCGTGAGTCACCGAGGCTGACAATTATCGTTCCTCCCATGCAAAGAAGAACACTGAAAAGCTTCACCAAAGTGAAGTTCTCACCTAAGAATGCAAGAGAGACCAAAAAGGTGAACAGGCTGGATGCACTGCTTAAGATGGTATTCGACTGCAAGCAACAAGAACCAGGAACCAATCAGACCAGAATGCTCAAACAGAACAATAAACTGAAGAAGCAAGACAAGTTTACAAAATGCTTACTGTGACTGTAGTATACTTCAATGACAAATTGAAAGTGAGCTGTGCGAAAAACCAAAATGGGGAAATCAATAGGCTAACTTTTGCCACTCGAGTACGTGTCCAACGCCCTTTTTCATCCACTTGCTTATCAGCAACTCCATCGATTTCAGACAGATTCGCTGATATCCTAATAGGCTCATACGCCACAACTTTCACTTCTCCATCAATAACTTTTCCATGCCCGCCAATTTCTCCCTCTTCTACATGCACAGATGCATCACCAGTTTTCGCAACAGCATCACCGTCTCCAAGAAGAGTGGATTGCTCCGACTCCACCAACTCTCGCAAAGGACTAATCTCCTTACTTTTCCAAAACCAAAACCCTCCGAACGAATCCTCCAAATAGCGCCCGGCTTCAACCAAGGGAATGTAGATCACAAACAATGAATTGCATATGTAGGTAATAAGAAAAGGGGACACACCGGCATCCACAACCGACTGTACAACAAAACTAGCAGCTATCCAAATAGATGCAACAGCAAATATGTATATCAAACCTAAAGCCCACTTCAAACCTTCACTTTTCATATCTACTCAATGAGCCAAATCCAATCAAAATCAGCTCTTTATATTCACAACCTTTACAAAGCAAACACTCTGTTTATAACCAATGCCCATTTCACCATCAAACCCATATATAACCTGAAACCACAGAAACCCACCAAAGATTGAAAAAGCAACATACTTTAGTACAATAACGATTGAATCATTCACACCCCCCATCTTATGCATGTAAATCCTATACCGTTATTAGCGCATTGGAATCGTATTAGATTGAACCCAGAAGGGAAAAAAGATTGAATTTGCATGGACAAAGTGTTCAAACTGAGACGAACCCATCTCCGATTCACCGTGTTGAAAACGTACCTGGCATAAGCGTCGTGTTAGATTCAGACAGAGAGAGAGAGAGAAGGGTTAACAAATATTCTTTACGGGTCGAACGAAATTAGAAAGCGTGGCGGGTACATATCATATTAGCACAGTTAGTTATGATGTAATTTTATATATATATATATAAATAATATCGGAAAAATTAAGTAAAAAGTTAAGATAATTTTACGCCAAGAATCTAACTTTTGTCAACGAAATGTAGTTGTCAAAGATTGAGACTTTAATCTATTGATGAAAGTTCGATGACAATTCTTAATCTTAGACATTTCATTTTTAACCTTATGAATCTATTTAAATAAAGTAATTTTAAATCTAAAATGTTCACATTATAAGAGAATGATTGAGATACATAATTTATGTTAAGGATGTGGAATCTAGGAGGAAGCAAATGAATTCCCAAGTACTCAATCAAAGTTTCAAGTTTGTAAAGAACGTGATGGGAATCTTGTTACTCTTGGCTTTTAAACTAAATCCTTGTTTGAACTGCCAATTCCATCCAAATGGAAAGGCCAAAAATTACTTGATCCTAGCCTTTTTATTCTCAGACAAAAAAAAAAGCCTTTTTATTCTGCTTAGAACACCAACTGCATGCCTTCATCATAAGTAAGGTATTGGACTATATATGACTAGCTCTTAGTGCTGTCTTCTACCTCATCATAGTGTCAGACTGTCAGGCAAATATGAGAAGAGCCAAACGGCCATTTTCAGTCAAATTTGGTTACTGTAGCCTTTTCCCCTCTACTATGTACCCTGACCTCCAACTGAAAATTCATGTGAAGGAAGCTAACCGATGCACTTAGCTGTGTTACTTGCCATGGTGAGGATGAAGCATATATATGAGGCGTGCATACTCTCACTAAACTTGATTGAAATAGCAGGAACAGTTCATTTTGTGAGGCAATTTTCGACTAATTGAAATTATTCAGGCTTTTAGAAAACTTAGAAGCAAGTGGTTATTGAATGATGAACAACATACTCAAGAGCTTATCATTGTCAATGATGTCTTGCGAGTCATAAGTGTGAAATACATACGGTCTCTCTTAGTTCAGCAACTTCACCAATGTCGACGTACACATGAAGATCATCTAGCTACAATGAGAACCTTTTTTTTTTTTTGCAGATTTGAAACCAGTTTTTTTTCAACAAAAAGAAAAAAATAATAATAATTTGAAACCAGTTCCATCACATTTTCTTGGTCCATAAATATTAGCTTCATCGATTCATCTTGCAGGAATGCAATCACTGATCAATACACTCTGAAGGACATAAAATTTAGTATGGACACAATTTGACATGGCCAGCTCATACACAAGGAACAGAATCATAGGGACATAAAATTTAGTGTGGAGCAGTACTTTCCAATTTTACAATGAAGCAGTACTTTCCAACTTTGACGTGGCTGCATTGCTCCTTGACGTTGAGCCCCATTCTATGGCTTCTGCCACAGCTCGTTCGCGTTCCCTTACAGTTTCTTCATCCTTTGGATTCTCATCTTCTACGTTGGACATTTCTTCATCATCAGATTGTAGAGGCGAGCCGGGAACACTTTCGTCATCATCAGTCCCAAGGAAACTGAGAGCACTGACCACATCACTCATTAAGGGGCGAGCCGGGGCTTCGTCATGAAGACACATTGCTGCAACTGCAACTGCTTGATTCAATGCTCTTACCGGATAGTCTCCTTGAAGAAGTGGATCAGCTAGTTCCGGAAACTTATGAGGATCCTTAAATACTGGCTCTGCCTGTTAAAACACCAAAAATAAAGATGTCATGAGCATATGCTAAATTCTATGCATGAGTGTCTTGCATGAAGTGCCAAATGGTCTATGGGGTTATAGATACAAAGCTTACCCAAGTCACTAGATTTTGCTCCCTTGTTGGCCTTGTGGTGTCAATTGCTCTTCTTCCGGTGATCAGTTCTAACAACACAACTCCAAAACTGTACACATCCGACTTAACAGTCAGTTGGCCTGTTCTTTGGTACTCTGGGGCACAATACCCGTACGTGCCCATTATTCTTGAAGATACGTGTGTCTTGTCTCCAACCGGTCCAAGCTTAGCTAGCCCGAAATCAGAGAGTTTTGCATTGAAATGGCCATCTAATAAGATGTTTGAAGATTTTAAATCGCGGTAAATAACAGGAGGATTCGCCTTATCGTGCAAGTATTCTAGACCCTTGGCAGCTCCTAGAGCTATCTTCATTCTCTTGAACCAATCTAATGGCTTTTGCTCTGATGGGAGGTCTGTATATCCACATTACAACATGATGTGTCAGACATCAGTAGTGTAGTTATTGGATATAAAATTTACACATGCATATAATAACTAGAGTATTTCATTTCCATCTGCCTTTTCAAGTTTCTATTATTACTGAATTAGTCTAAGAGGGGGAGAAAAGCAATTTACACAAAACGAGAATGGTACCTAATAAATGGTCTTCCAAAGATCCCAAAGGCATGTATTCATACACCAGAAGTCTCTGATCACCATCAGCGCAATATCCGATAAGATTCACTAAATTGTCATGGTGTAAGAGGCTCAACATCAACACCTCAACAAGGAACTCTCTATTGCCTTGCAAGCCATTCCTATCAAGTTGCTTCACAGCTACAATCTGAACCAAAAGAAAGCCGAAAGTATCACCGCTCAATGTTGCAAGTAAATTTGATTGCAATAATGAAGAGGATATATAAACGGCTCAAAAGCTATGCATTTTGCCTACCTGTTCTGTTGCTTCAAGCTTCCCCTTATAAACTCTTCCAAATCCGCCCTCGCCTATCAGACATTCTTGTCGGAAGTTCTTTGTTGCTGTTGCCAGTTCCCGGAAGGTGAAAGTTTGTGCAGCAATATTATGACCCCCATCTTTATTGGCATTTGCATTGGCATTCTTATTGTCTGTGGTTTGCTCAGCAGCCGGTGCTTGTTTAGGCACTTCTGTTCATATATAGAATGAAGAATCAAATTAAAAAGCATCAATAATGCAGCAAACTCTTAATTTCCAGGACATTACAGATATATACTTTAAACTAATTAACTGAAAAGCAATTGCCCAATTGGAAAAACAAGACTCATATGGAACACAGAAGAAATATATGCAACCAATAGATAACGATTAGGTCCAAAAAGATTTATCATGCATGTCGGGGAATCGGTCACATGCAAAAGCAATCATATATAGTGCTTACATGACCATTAGGAAGCCGAAAAATGAACTTACCAGCAGGTGCTACATTATTAGTCGGTTCCCTTTCGGAAGGAGTCAAAAGTTGTTCTCTCTTCCCGCTATTTGATCTTTTGGCAGATGCTTTCTTTTCATGAGATGAAAAGCACGAAAAGCAACTCATGTCATATACTACTTGTTCAAATCCTTGCAAAACTTTGTATATAAGATAAGTGTAAGCTTTGATCCCAACAATGAAGTAGATGGTTTTCCCAACTACTTCAATGTATGGATCCTTCCCCGACTCTGAAGATCAAAATCGATCCTCCTAGAAGAAAAAATGAATCGATCAAAGAAAGAAATTTGGAAAACTTGGGGTAGAATATGGAATAGAACAAGGGTTTTTAAACATGTGATATAAAAAGAAGAAAAATGTACAGCCTAGTTTTAGTTGTTTGTAGAAACCAGCTGAAAAGTTAAAATTGAGATGAAACTAGCCAAGAGAAGAGAATCAACAAGAAGTTCCATGACAGGCATGCACCAAACAACGTTGTGGTCTTTTTCCTGGAAAAGTGGGGAAAGTGTAGGTCAGCAAGAAACCAAAATGGGCTAACATCTTTTGGTGTGTCCGCAAAGCATGGAGAGAAAGAGGTTGTCAAATTGTCTTAAATTGAAGAGAAAATTGTGGAGCTCAAGTACTTCATGCTATTCTCAACTTTTAGAGTAAACATCAAATGATAATTTTTGATAAATCCAATAATCATTCACCACTTTTCCTTTTCTGCATAAAGCACAGAATTGAAAAGAAAATCCGAGTTAGCTAAATATATCATATATAAATATTTTAGAGAGTATGTTTAGTTTCTTTCATTAATTTTTGCAACTACACCAGACGAGCATCTTTAGGAATATTAGTTAGTCTAATTTTAGTCAAAATACTTTTACACCGGTACTTTTTATTTTAAGTAGTATTGAATCTACTTTATTTAGAGTTACACATAACAACTTAAAAAGACATTTTTAAATTAACATGTATAATTTAAAATGACATATTATTGCTTTAAAGCACAATATGTATATTTTCTTAGCAATGCATGACTAGAGTAGAGATTTATAAACTCCAATTTAGTTTTCTTTTTCTTGGCCTGCCTTGAAGATGCCAACTAAAAGAAATAAAATATCACGTCTGTGCAAACTACCGAAGGCACTCTTGCTTGATATTTCAAAATAAATTCCAAAGGTAGTATCCACGATGAATCGAATATTATGAGCTGAGCAATACATTGACCTCAATGTTGGAGTCTGTTAGGATAATGTCTTTTCCATTAGCTGCCTTTGGGTGATCAAGGCAATCCAATTTCACCCTCACATGGAGAGGTTTCATGAAGATGAGGTCTCTCAAATCTCTGTTTGAGTTTAACAAGAATTGGATGAATGAATCTCTTCCCATCTTTCCACTCCTATCCGAGTTCAAAATATCTGCTATCCTTGCTGCACATTTCTCCTGATCATCCTCTAATAATTCTTGCTTTCGAAGTTTTAAATACAATGCTGCATAAACAATGACCTGCATGTTGGCAAAATGAAGATATTATGGCAAAATTGGCACCATTATGCCTGAACAAATGCGGTTATACTACCAGGGAAGCGTGTAAATACTGCAGAGTTTTTACACAATACTTTGCAGTTTGCTCCAAATATTTCTAGATCTCAGCAAGCAATTTAATTTCAAGTAGAGTTGTACTGCTGTATAAATATATCATGGGGTCTTATTCATCTTTAAGAAGGTATTAGTAAGAAGAAAACTTCGAAGACTGTTATCTTCATGATATAAGAAACTTTTGCAGGTAAGCAACACGTTTGGATAATGATAAACCCCTGGAGAAGTGCCTGTCCACACAGGGATATCCAGGTACTTTATGTAATATTCAGAAAAGTTTAATGTGATCAAACTAACAAATAACAACTAAAGGAGAGCACTTTCACCGTCTATTTTACCTCAAATTAAAAACATTTTCAGATATGAAACTCGGCCCCCACCCACAAAAAAATAAAAATAAAAATAAAAACAAAAACAAAAACAAATAGGAAAAGTATAGTGAAATAGAAGGTTATATGCAGTGGAAGTGCACACCTCACTTGTACCAGGACTTGTATTGACAGCAAAATCAATGTGAATTCTCTCATCTTGAAATCCTATCTCGGAAGTTGTACAATCATCTTCAACATTCAACTCTGATTCAGGTGTTGATAGTGAAAATGCAAGATTATCCAATTCATCATACCATTGTTGGGCAGCACCAACCTGCAAACACCAAACAGAAAAAATCCTAAGTTACTAAAAGCATAGAAGTAGAATGCTTAGTATAATCATGATAACTAATCTGCAACAAACACCCCCAACCACCCCCAAAAATGAAAATAATAATTATTATTAAGCTCAGCCACTACCTTCTCTGAAGATCCTCCTGCATCCTCTGCCCCTAATACTTCAGTGGCAGCACCCCTTGCCTGGCGCCATATACAACCCTCTTGTAACTGTTCTACAAGCTCAGTACCCACAGGGATGTCAACATTTAATTGTATACCAATTCTACCTGTTACACAGATGAAAAAATGCTAGGATCAAAGAAAGCTTTTTAATAGACTTGGCTGCATAGCTAACAGAAACAGCATATCAATCTTTTCTTTCAGTCTTAGCATAGTTAACATAAACAGCACACTGTACTTGAGAAGTAGATTGGCAAGGGATATTGTTCGCAATGACAGGAGACCACTGTTCATGTGCATGCTCAAATCAATTTTTTCTTTGAGTCTTAGGGTGTTGACTTGAAGTCAATTATAAGACAGGGAGCTAAGTCAAGAAATTTGGGCAACATTCGACCAAATTGAAATGTACACTTTTGGCAAATATTACCACTGTTGGCAAATATTACTTTTTCACTCAGGTATGAAATTATTTAAACAGTATTGCAAGGTAATAAAATCCAGGTCCCAATCGAAAAAGTGAAGAAAATAGAAGCATAATGTCACATTGAATAGTGAATTAAATATGAAGGATTACACAAACCAAGCATATTCAAGTCTCAAAGAGTAAGAAAAATACCTGGTAACAAACTGAAACATTCCTGATGATCAATCTCTTTTTGATGCCCACCAACCCTGTATAATGAGACCCAAAATAAAATTTTGAATTAATAGAAAAGAAATTGGGAAACGGTTGTAACATTAGCCAAAAAGTGATATGATAAGATAAGGAAACTGATTTTTGCACTCCCGTTTCTTCACTTGCAATTCTCCTTTTTAATTCTTCTTCTATGTTTTTATTACTTGCGCTTCTAAGTCAAAACTAATGATATATCAAAATTATAAAAGATTCTAAAGACAAAAGTTAAAGGTAGTGAGAATGCACACATATATTTTTAATAAAAGTAGCATATGCAATTGCAAGTGGAGAAAGAGGGGAGGAGGGGGTGAAAACACAGGAGGAACTATTAGCATATATTTTTCTTTGTAAACATACGCTGCATAAACTCTCTCCAAGGAGGAAGCCAGCCAATACGGCAATCCAAGGATTCCAAAATTCGAAAATTGGAACGCCGAACATACTCCAGATTCTTCACTTAGTTTCAAAATCTGCTGTCCAACTTCAATTACAGGCATTGAAATGAAATGAGTAATTGACTTCTATAGACAAAATATTCAAGGAATGACTCGCAAACGGCATAAACATACCCATGTCACAAAGGATAATGTGATTCTGCAAGGTCGTCAATGAAGATATAAGACTAGCATATGGGAGCGTCTTTGGTGAACAGACAGCATTAGTCTGCTGTTGCAACCAATCATGTGGCATCTGTTTCAACAGGGATACTTTCTCCATGATCTGCGGCCCACAGACATCCAAAATCTTTGGGAACCCTATTACATCTTGATGTTACACTCAGCTACATGGAGTAAAATAAATTAGCAAACAGTAAAATGCCATACCTTTGACAACTTGTTCCATCTCTCCTGAAGCCAAGTTTAGAATCCATAAAGTTTCAAAGCTGAAAATCAAGTCAATTGATCTTATCAATACCTATATAAAGTTGAAATGAGAAATAGCTTTGTTCACTAACAGGCCATTACATATATTCATGAGCATATGCAAGTGATTTAGGTTTTGCATGGTAGGTAAATTCAAAATAATCCACATCAAGTCAATCAATCTCATCAATACCTATATAAAGTTGAAATGAGAAATGTGTTCATTTCACTATCTGGTCATGGCATATATATATATATACAGTTTTTACACATGTTCTTTAGGTTTTGCATGGTAAGTTGATTCATATGAATCCACATCAAGTCAATCAATCACATCAATACCTATATAAAGTTGATATGAGAAATGGCTTCATTTCATTATCTGGCATGGCATACATATGGAGCACATGTACTTTAGGTTTTGCTTGGTAAGTCAATTCAAATAATCCACATCAAGTCAATCAATCACATTAATAACTACAGAAAGTTCAAATGAGAAATAGCTCTGTTTCACTATCAGGTCATGAGCATATGCATGTGCTTTAGGTTTTGCATGATAAGTTACTTAATCCATCTCCAAGGTACTAACCATAAGCACTGAAATAGAGTCCCTAATATGACAAGAAAAGTTTCTCATATAAGTGGAATACTCAACTGGAGTACTGGTCAAAACAAATACAGATAAGCTACCATCAATTTTTGTGAAGAGATAACAAGAATACAGGTGTATGTTTTACCTTCGGTTTATAATGAAAAAACTATCTTCACTGGATTTCATCAGGTGCCAAGGAAACATTAGGGCTTGCATATCAAATTCTTCAGACCGCTTATCATTGCTTCTCAAACCCAGCTTGATCATGATTCTGGTCCAAATTGAGTTACTTTTCTTACTGGCGTCATAATTCGGATAAAGAGTTTCTAGTACCCGCTTACCCAAATCAGCTTTCCTTATGGCATGATTCTTAGTAGATAGAAAGCCACACACATAAAAATGGTAAGTCAAAACCTATGGTGACAGGGTCATAAAACACATTATGATTCACAAATCAATTCATACCTCTGAATCAACAAAATATAGGGAATCCTCAGCAGCATCATAAAGTGAGGATGCAGGGCGCACCATCTTGGCAGATTCAAAGTTTCCATCTTCGAAACCTGGGGAGGAACCAATCTGCACAGAAACAGAGTAAATTTACACCAGGGCTTGAACATTTGCTTCAAATTATCAACAAAGACACTATAGCCAGAAAACCAATTAAGAGGCAATTTAACCCTATATGGAAAGAAACCAACTGTTCTAAGAATATTTCTTAGCCATTACTGTCCGGGAAGAACCAGATGAGGCCAATTCTAGGAAATCAAAATATGATCCCAAAGGAAATCAGTTCAATTTGGACAAGGGAAACTACCGTTCTTTTATTCTTGAGAGATGAGAAGCTTATATTCGTGATAGATTCTTAATTCAGAGTTGCTCAAATCTTTTGACTGAGTCTTTACATTAATTGATACTGAAGTTATGAATATTTACAAAAGCAAACCACATATCAGTTACTAAAATTTCATACATACACAGTCCAGAATGTTTCCGTTTCCATCAAATACAATAATCCGATGGTGGCTGCTGTCAGAAAGGAAGAGACGGTTCCCACTTTCATCTGCAGAGACACACCCTGTAATCAACAGTTTTCAGAAAATTAATTTACTATTCCCAATCAGACAATGCGATTTGTGATCATACAAGAAATGTGCATGGGTGCAGATACATATGACAAGCAACATATACAAATCCATTTGTTCTAATCAGATCTTCGGCAATTGTATTACTCTGCTCAAGCACGCATCTGCATTTCCAGAACTCCAAGTCATACATGTTCTTTCTCAAAAGCGAAAAAATGTAGTAGAAGAGAAGAATTTTAGTGCTTGCACACTCACATGGATGCTTATACAACTAAGCACAGGAATGACTGAACTTTAGGGAGGCTCGCATGCATTTCCATCAAGGCATCAACATAGTTATAATAATCTAATGGCTCTTATCGATGGTACTTCATGAAACAATGTACAGAATAGACGTGGTGCCAATTGACGCTGGACTTTGACTTTCCAGATCAAGAGCTTTAGATTATGCATTTGTAAGTTATTTTCCAAAACATTACACATCAAAAGGCTGAGACTACCTACTCATTAGTAGAATCATTTTCCTAAGACTTTATGGAGAAGAAATATTTATATATCAACAACAGGTTATTCGAGTAGTGAAAGATCTTTAAAACAAAGGCCCAGTTGAAGATTAGATACTTTAGGATGATTAGAAACATTTCCTTTATTTTTGTATATCCTACAAAGGAATTTACAAAGTCATCAAAACCTCAGAAACCATCTCTTAGTTAAAGACTTAAAGTATACTATAGAAAATTTTTAAAAGAAATCAAGCAATTTGGACAATATTCTAGCAGACCACTTCTACAATACCAATGCATATATTATGCAGCAAGTCAATGAAGCAGAGGGAGCTATACCTGGGAAGTTAAAGAGTAAATTCCTCACAGCATAGACATATGGCTCCTTGATAATCTCAAATTGCTTCACCCAAGTGCTTTTCAAGTTATCTCTGGACCTGGCTCTCCCATCATCTTGCACATGAAATTCCTCAACAGCTGCAAAGAAGAGCATTAAAATTTAACAAGAGATAAGTCTACCCATGCAAATTTGTTCATATGAAACATGGAATAGGTATATGGAATTACTGGTGTGCAGATACTATAGATGTATATGTATGTATCCATTATGCAAGATATATCAATGAAAGTAAAAGTCATTGAAGTGTAAGAATTTGGTCAACCAACCTACTAAGAAACAGGTAACAATGATAAAAGGGTAAAAGAAAATCTTAAATAGGCAATTTGTTTACAATGTTAATAATGATGATCTATCTCCCTCCAGAGTCTAATCAAGAAGGGGAAGAGAGGTAGAAGCAATAGAGATATAGACAGCTGGGAAGAAAATTAATTGTTACAAACAACTTCTAACCATGTCATGCAGGGATAACATGCATACCTTTGTTAAGAATTCTGAGATCAAGGTCCTTCTCATGGTAAAACACTGGACTTTCAAAATCTTTGAATAAAATGTAGCAGGCCCCATTGTCCATCTAAATACATCAAATTAATTAATAACTCATATAGTAACATTAAGAAAAAGGATCCAATTATTTCTGTTACAGATGCTTAAGACTGTAATCAAGTAAATGACTATTTAAAAAGTCATGGATATATAGTTTTTTATGTCTTTTCACAAGCTTAACCAAGGATCTTTACCTTACCTCAGGGAAGGTCCTGTTAGACAAAATGACAGGAAAAGTGACATATTCCTTCACTACATATTGGATTAGGTGGCTTCGAGCAGCTGCTAAACTAACTGAACTGCCTGACAGAAAACCCATGACACGGAGCTGAGGATACCTACAATAAAGCACACAGGTAGATATGAGAGAGAGCTTTAGTATGAATACCCACCCAACCCAACTCATCAAGATTAACAAAGAGAAACATATATCAAAGAATAACAACATATTCCAACTAACTATCAGGTTCTAAGTGGAAGCAACTTTAATCATCTTTTGAGATTTTGATACCTCTGTTGAAGTGACTTCACTTTTTCTAACATCACAACAGATTCACAAGTTGTTAAGAAAGTTTCACACCGACCAGCAAGAACCAAGAAAGTTCCATCTCTTCCAAGGAAATGTCTGTTACCTTTGGACCTATTCAACCAACAATGGCACGGGCCTGTACATTATTAATACAGAAAGTACATAAGGGACAAAGAACAATAACAACAGCATAATGAAACAAGGAGTTACTTAAACAAGAAATGAAAATTTTTACCCAGGAAACCATATAATCACCAGCACCTAGCAAAGAAAGAAGAAATGTCCAAGTAATTTGAGTACCTTCACGCTCATCCAATGACGATTTAATGAAGGACAAAAGATCGAGCTCCTGGGTAGAGTTGTATGAAATTTCTGAAGTGGTTGAGAACCTAGAAGATAAAGCTCCAATTACAAAGACAACGAGAGCCAAAAACGACAGACAAAAACTTGAACTGAGGCAAGCAATAATTTGACCCACATAGATATCAATCAAACCAAATGGACAAGGGCCCATAACCATCGAGATAAAGACATAACAAAACCAATGGTGAACTCTATGAAAACTTCCATTAGTACAACAAAACGGAATCACACATACGCATAAACATTGGACTAATAATTTAAAATGAAGTGAAAAAGAAATGGGTATTAATTAAAGCAGAGCATGATACCTACTCTGTGGCATCCTCGTACCATTTCTCTCCCAAGCATATACACGAGGAATGATGGACAATGCTGCTAATTTGGTGGCTGATCTACATTGTATATAACAATCACCTGAACAAAGGATATCAACAATATGATTTTCCAACACCTCGAATGGACTCATTTACTTCTAATCACAAGATTAACTGCTTCCAGGTTGAAATAACTTTCCTTTAATAACAAACTGGAATTGAACACATTTAACATTATGCTATAACAAGCTTAGAGCTAAACAACCTCAAGTTCACTGAAGACAAAGAGTGAGCTTACCGGAGTGAATTTGCGGCAAAAGTCTTGAGATTTCTCTCAAACGCCGATATCTCAGAGCCATTTGCTTACCCAAACATGTGAACTCTCAATTCTGAAAGAAAAAGATTGAATGGAGTTCAAAATTTCAGAAATTGCATATCTTTGTTCTGAAACCAAAAACATGGTAGAATTGAAAATTAAACTAAACCCAACATTTCGCACTCATTACAGAAACCTCTAGAGTATGATAACGTAAATGGCAGAGTAAAATTCGATGGATTTGAGCCAAGAACATGAGATAAGGAAAATGAATAGTTTATCAAATTTTGAAGAAATGGAATTGGAATTGAAGAAGGAAAATGAATAGTTTATCAAATTTTGAAGAAATGGAATTGGAATTGAAGAAGCTACCCTCTTGTTGAAGCCCTGGATTATACGATCAGATACTTCAGATGGAAATTTGAAGAGCGAAGAACGAAGCTTTTTTCCGGCGGGTTTTGCTTCTGGGGTTTAGGGTTTAACGCTTTCAGGGTTTAGGCGTTGGATTCAATTTTTGGGGTCATAAATTATAATGGGATTCTATTGTGTTTGCAAAATTATTTTGAGACTATTTTTTTTAACTTCTTTCCTTTTTAGACCATGATTTATTTCTTTTCAGGTACTTGCTCCATCTCCAATTCTCTATCTCCATAATGTCACTGGTTCAAATTGCTTAGACTAGCAAGAAGCTCTCTTTGGTTGGCATATTTTTCAATTTTTCGGTAGCATTGAGCGAATTGAAGCTCGCAAGTTAGCTATGTAGTTATCAAGTACAAGTGTACACAATAACATAAGTTAATGATCAATCACGTAGTTATCAAATGTAGATGTATAGAATGTTGTGCATGGTCAAGGGCAGGTTAGGGTAGGGTAGGAAATGCTTCTTTTACCTTCTCATCTGAGTCATCTCAAGTGGCAAGGAGCCTCTCAAGTTCAGGTTCTCAGCAAGTGGTATTGCCAAAGAAAGGTAGGTAAGGTTGTGGTTATATGTAGCTTTGATGGGCGAGGTTGGAAGAACAAGCTAAGGTGCTAGGTTAACCAATATTCGAGCTAGTGTGCTAGCTCTGGGAATTGAAATGGACAACTAATTGGAAACAGTTTTAACATGCTGCCATTATACCCTGGCTTTTACTAAATTGTCACAAGACTTTAGATTGTTATATCTTCTCATATTTATGAGACCTAGATTGATGGAGGTGGATTTCGAAGTTAAGAAACTATAAGACATCATTAAGTACTGCTTGAATATTGCAAAAAGGGCCAGGGGTCTTTTGAATTGTTAGAATGGCATAAGTGATTTATCCCTCTTTCCCAGCTTCTGAACATTGTAGACCACACTATTATTATTTTCATCTTCGTTTTTCACTTAGTTGTGTGCATATGTCTAGATTGAAGCCAATGTAGCTTTTCTTAATGCTTTTGCAAATCATACCCTCAAGCTGGTGAGAAGGCTTCCCAGACTAATAAGCTATTTGCGCTTCTCCAAATAACATTCATAATTTCCAAAAGTAGAATACTTAACTTGACAGAACCCGCCCCGGATTTCACCACAAAATCCGAAATGGCCCTGCGAGGCCCACCTTAGAAGAAATTCTACCAAAAATTTAGCGGAACTTCCCCTAAAAATGGGCTACCCAAAACCTGTGGAAAGACATTCACACTTCTAAGCAATCCATCCTTTTCTCCTAGAGCCACCCTGCTCCTCAAATCACAACATCTTCCAATTCACAATACACAAATCTCAACTTAATAATATTAATCTCACAGGTTTTCAGAGCAATTCTAAAACAAAATGTATAATAGAAATAAAAATAAAGAGGGTGAAGGATAGACAAATCCTACAATGCGGAAGCAGTGACAACTATGCCTCAACTCCATGTACGTCCGACCTCAACTAGTCTAGCCTGCAAACTGGGCATTTGAAACCGAAGGGCCCAGGGGAAAATATTGAAAAACACGTTAGTGTGAGTGGACAAAAATAAATAATCAAGATAATTTAAAAGAAGCAAACTTGAATACTTTCCCACGTATTTAAACTTATAAAACCTCGATGCATGCAACGTTTATAAAACAAATTTCTTTAAATTCTAAATCTCGTGAAAACATATCAGCCCCGCTGGTTAAGATAAATCAGACTAGCCCCGCTAGTCAAGTAATAATAGGATATGGGGAAGAAGGAATCACCATACGAGTAAAGGAGCCCCTTAGGCTCTACCTACCCTCGACTGCCACTCACACATAGATTGTGTGAGGAGGAGAACTAATAATCTCGACTACCACTCACGTGAGGAGGAGACACTAACCGAACGACCCGAGTATGGTGAGGAAAACAATCGAAAACTAGTAAATCCATAAATCCATAAGGCTTCCCCACATTTCTCACGAGAAAATAAATATATTCTAGTGACGTGACCCCGCACGCCAAAATATCCTCGAAAACATAATCACGTAGGCAATAAATAATAAATATAACAATCTTTCCAAAAACCTCAAGTACGATAATATGGCAGAAATCTCAAAGTCGACGAATAAAATATATTACTAAATTCCAAAAATCATCTCTGAAAATGGTTCGTCGAGAATCACATAAATCATGAGTTCAATTGAAAACATATATCGGAGATGAACTATCGAAGGCTCAAAATCCATTTCCGAAATATAATTGAGATAAATCATAATTAATCTCCGAAAATTAAATCATACTCCTGAAAATAAATCATAACTCCAAATCCGAGCATAATAAATAAATTTGTATTCAAAATTCATAAGAAAAAAAACAACGCCAAAATTATAATTCCAAGTAAAATCTTATGCTCGAAAAAGTAAAAAGATAAACAAATTATTATTTTGGAAAAACAAATAAATGCATGCATCATTCTTTGAAAATAAAAGTCCACTCACAGTACTATTTAGGCCATCATGCATACGAGTTCATTTGTCGGGCAATAGCTCGGTACTTCGCCCTGTACACATTTATATTTCGTGAATAACTATTCAACAATTAAATATGATTCCCAAAATCAAATCCTCATAAATCATATCCCCACTTCTTCTCGGATTCAACCCACATTTTACCACTAATGCCAATTCGTTAATTTAAAGGTTCCAAGGCAGAATCGAGAGATATGCGATGGTCGGATTCTCGTAAATCGATAATCGAAATTATAAATTTTTAAAAATTCATAATCGATTGAAAACTTCTCCAATCTTCACCAAATTCACATATATAAGCTCTACACACTACTACAAAAAGGGCCTATGGGACTAATAATATGTGTGGCTTTTGATACCTATAGGGACAAATATGTGTCCCCATTGAGCTATAGAGACATATATCATATGTGTGCCTATTGCTTGTGTTCCTATTGCTAAATGGCACACATATCTCAAGCTCAAGTGTCCCCAAATAAAAGAGTAGCTCCCATGGGTCTCTCTACACTACAAATCTGGATTCTGTATCAAGTATTGTACTACACTTGTACAAATACATGAAAAATATACTCACTCTTGGGGACACTTAATCTGTGCCAATGACCTTTTTTTTTCCCGCCGGTTCCTTGACCATAATAGATTCAAATCAATCCTGGACAATTCCAACAGTAAAGTACTCCAATATGTAATAGAAACCATTTCAAAGAATAAAAACAGTAATCGCAATCCAATTAATGAATAAGTATTTCAATGTTACAATAGAATAAGTTACCATATCCAACTATGAAACTTCAATTCAGTGGATCATTAATACATGAAAAAGCTAAGTACTTCAGCAGCACTTGGTCCAACAGTCTGACCCGCTCCAATATGAAATCAACTACCTTTATACACATACTTCCTGAATAGAGATTGTAGCAGACCAGCAAACTGCACAAGTATGTGAATTATATGATCAAAGCAACACTTAATAAGATGAAGCACATACTACTACTATTAACCCTACCATACTACTACACAATTCAGTCAAGGCATGTTTGGAATCATCGCTGTATGCTGAATGAAGCTAATTTGTACATGAATGTTTGATGATCAATATAACTCGTCTTTCACCAGACACAAGTGTACAAGCTGTGCAACTTCTGAACAGGTCTAGCATAAATCATAGCATTGAACTAAACTACCAGGACAAGAGTATGTGGCTTTTCAAGATCACATATTAATAAAGAAGCATCAATTTTTATACATGTTCCCATTAGCCATCTTAGTAACATGTGAAACCTCAAAAAAAAAAATATATATATATATATATATATATATATCAGAGGTCTCAATAGTGAAATGAAACTTACATTTGACAAAAATGAGCCACAAAGTTCAGAGGCTCGGTACCATCGAGTTGCAACATAATCCTTCACAGATACAAAAAAGCCTAGTCTGCAGCCATTGTCGTTTATAGGCAAATGAAAAACTTCTGATAATAGACATTCTCAGATTTGTTTGGTGGCAACTTACAGTCCAAAAAATAGCAGATGGGGCATCATTGAAGATACTCTAGCAAGCCCAATGTCTCATATCTTTGATTTGTAGTCAGCATTAGTAAGGATATTTTTTGGCTTTAAATCTTGATGAAATACATTTGCTGCAAGAAATGCAAAGCAAATGAATTAAATCACTGAAACTACATACCACTACTATAATTAGTCCAAAATACCAACCTATATGAATATAATTTAAACCAAGAACAAGCTGGTACATGAAAAACTGATAATGCTCAGGGGTAAGACCATCATTTGCCTTGATAACCTAGTGAAAGTATGATTCCATCAACTCAAACACAACATAGATATCTCCGAATTTTCATCGTGAAGAAGGGAGCATAATGTGCTTTATTTCAACAATATCAGGATGATGAAGCAGATGAAGAAACTTCATTTCTCTCAGGATCCTTGTATCATCTGAGGCATGCTCAAAGACACCATTAATCTTCTTGATCGCAACTTTTTCTCTGGTGTGGGTGTCAACCGCAGAACCCACAACACCATAACTTCCTTTCCCAATGACCTCCTGAACTTTGTACCTGCTTGCGTTTCCATATTCTGTGAAGAATTCTGACTCTAGATTACTCTGTACAACAATCAACAACCATCATTAATTTGTAAACGGAAACAAAGAGAGTCTTTCATTCTTATAATTTATTACTTCGATCTAGAAATAGTTTCAAAAACACATACTACTACCAAAATTAGTAAAATCTATGGTCATAAGTTCATATAACATCAAACTGAAACAGAGTTAAAAACAGAGTCAAAATAAGCTTAATTGCTAAAAATTTACATGCCTCCCCATCAAAATTTGAAGCTTTACAGAGAAAGGTTCAATTACCCTCAAAATGAAACAGGGTAAAAAAAATTAGCTTAATTGGGCACAATGTCCATGCCTAAGCGATCAAAATTTGAAGCTTTGAATCTTTGATCAGACCAAAAACGAAAAAAAGTTTCAATCTTAGCTAACTTGTATCGGTCCATTTTCATAACTAAGCCAAACAAAAGCCTAAGAAATCAACTAAACCCACTATCAATATTCAACCAAACAAACAATAAGCTATTGAAAACAAACATAGAACGAAAATCAGATCAAGACCCAGATTCTGAAATGCAAAGAAGAATGAGAAAAGCACCTTCTTTTCGATCCATAATATAAGTTTCGTTTAGTTTACTTCCTAGTTCTTAATATAAGCTTAAAAAGTAAGAGCTCCCCATTTGAAATTTGAAATTGAAAATGAATTTGACTACAATACCTCATCATAAGGAGAGCAGTGCTAGCCTTCTTGATGGTAGCTGGCTTCAATGGTAAGATGAAACCAACCACCACCGCCCAAGAACCCAACTGAAAAATCAAATCGAAGAACCGGACTGAAGAACACAAAAGAAAAATCAGGTGAAGAAACTAAAGGAACAACACAACCAAAGAACCCAGATTGAACAACCCTTAAACCCAGGCCAGATCCCCTTCAGTTTTCCCAAACCAACCCAGATCTTTAAGCTTCCCACCTCTAACTCATAAGCTACAAATCGAATAACCTAGCTAGAGGCAGAGATGGTTTTGGTCAGGGTTTATTTTTTAGAGATAGCTTCGATCGGGGTTTGGGAACAGAAGTGGAGTCGCAATACACACCTCGTGAAAACAAACAAGAAGAAATGGGAGAGAGAGAAACGGGAGATAAAATACGTATTTCAGTGTATACGTGTTAGTTTTGATCAAATAGGGACACTTCGTCCGTCCCTTCTCCCCATTGTGGAGATAAAAATACATATTGGTAGTGTGTATGTGGTATTTTTATCAAATGGGGACACTTCATTTGTTCCTTTTCTAACTAAAGGGACACATATCTTCTCCTGTGCCTATTCATCACTTAAAGGCACACATCCTTCATCTGTCCCTATTCTATGTGTCCCCTTAGGCCCTTTTTGTAGTAGTGACATCAAATTTAGGATTTTACTAGCTAAAAATAGAAGTTAAATCACTGTTCTATGAGCTGCCACGCGCCTCCCACAGGCCCCCACGCGCCGCCGGCCACTAAATTTTGGCAACAGCTCCATCTCAACCTCCTAAATACTTCTATCAACTACCGCCAAACCAGAAAATAACTAGAACTGCCTCAACAATTATGAACACAGTAAACTCAAATTATGAACAGTGAGATAAAAATTCAAACCTTCCTCCACGCTTCAAATCACTGCCAAATACTTGGAGAGCATCATCTACATCTCAAGGCGCTTCCAATGGACTAAGGTTTATCGCCGGAGGTGGCCGAAATTGAAAGGTACCGGCGTTGACTCAAAACTACTACAGTAAGGTTCTTGAGCTTGGCTTTTCGTTTTCCGGCTAAGACTCGGCGAGCTACCACCGCTGGCGTGTCCAAGAAGAGGAGAGGAATAGAATGATAGCCGCAACTCGCTCCCAGGTGGCCGGACTTGGGAGAACGCCGGAGTTGCAGAGGAAAGAGAGAGAGAGAGAGAGAGTTATCGAGTGGGTAGGTTTCCGGAAATGGAAACTTACCACAGTAACTTTCCATTTATATAGAAACTTACCATGAACAATAACTTTGCATATTTCATCCATAATTTTGGCATACGAACTCCGATTTTTACGTACCACATATGCACGGACTCAGTATAACGTCCTCTACGACTTTCCAAAAGAAAATTTTCTCAAATTTTGACCCGAACAAAAGTCAACATTTAGGACCACTAAAAATATCGAAACAAAGTAAAAAGTAAAACTAATTGCTGTTTACCTTCCAAATGACTAGTAAATCGGTAAATTGAGATACGGGATGTAACATAACTATCATTAAGATTCATAGCTTTTAATTCAATTTCAACAGTGCTTTGAACCAATATATATATATATATATATATATATGGCCTTTCCACTAAGGTATCTCTTTTGTTGGTCATTTTAAAGGATTCCTTTTGAGACTCACTTTTTGATTTCATTTTAGCATCTCGACCATTCAGTTTTTAGGTCCTAATGTATAGATCACTTCTGCAAATTTTCAGCCAAATTGATTATCGTTAAGGTATCAAACTATATTAAATCAATGGACGAACCGAATTTGTGCAACTTGAATCGTTCATGTTTATAATTGTAAATAACAGTTTTAAATGTCTTAACGATTATCAATTTGGCTGAAAATTTGCATAATTGATCTACTCATATAAACCTAAAAACTGAATAGTTGAGATTTGGATATGTGATCGAAAAGTGGATGTGTGTGTGTGTGTGTGTCTATATGGACCTTCTCTGCTAAGGAGGTCCTTAGATATTAATATCTAAGGATTTCCTTGAGAGACCTACTTTTCGATTGCATATCCACATCTCAATTGTTCAGTTTTTAGGTATATATATGAGCATATCATCTCTGCAAATTTTCAGCCAAATTGATAATTATTAAAGCATTCAAAACTGCAATTTACAATTATGAACACGAACGGTTCAGGATGAATAGATTATGTTTGTTCATTGATTTAATCTAGTTCGATATCTTAACGATTATCAATTTGGCTGAAAATTTTCATAAGTGATCTATACATTAGGACCTAAAAATTGAACAGTCTAGATGTGGATATGCGATCAAAAAGTGAGTCTATCAAAGAAATCCTTAGATATTAATATCTAAGGACCTCTTTAGCAAAGAAAGACTGTATGTGTGTGTGTGTGTGTATAACCTTCAGTGCTTTTTTGAGAATAGCCAACTTTATATTCCTTTATTGCCCACTTGCATTAAGAATGAAGTCAATATCAGTTATGTATTTCATGGTTGTAATTTGTTAGCAACTACAAAGTTCGTGACAAAGCGAGGGCACCGTTGCTAGTTAAAACTAAATTACACATTACACCAACCTTCTCTTGGGTACCAGATTAGATTTTTCTTGTTAAACAGTTATCTCCTTTTAAGGGAGTGAAAAGCATTAATAACCCTTCATTAATTAAAAACAATGGAAAATACTTCAGTACATTAATGTACCGATACATCAAGTAGACTAGGTTCAATACAGAGGTAGACTAGCTCAGTACGAGGGTAGACTAACTGCATGCATGTCTACCCATGTACTGAGCTAGTCTACCTCTGTATTGAACTAGTCTACTTGATGTATTGATACATTAATGTACTGTAGACAATCCCAAAAACAATAAGGTTTTTCCTTGGGCGCCGGATAATACATCATCAGAATTTGCCTATAAAAAAAATCATGGAATTGAAATCATATTCATATCTTATCAAGTCAGCTAGCTAGCTCCTCAGAAACAAGAATGAGAGCTCTCAAAGGCATTGTCGTTTTCTATTTGTGTGTAGCTTTAACCTTGAGTATATGCCCAGGATCCTTTGCCAAATGGCCTAATCTTGATTTCACCAACTGGCATGTGCACGTCGTTAATGGTTTCAGTAGACAATGAGCATTGTTGGTCTACTGTTGGTCTACTGTTGGTCCGACCTCGACGATCTGGGCACCCATACTCTTTATCTTGGTGGTGACTTCAACTGGCATTTCCATGTCAACTTGCCTGGAACAATGCGTTTCACTTGCAATTTCCATGCAGACAAACAACACGCTTTGTTTGATGTGTTTTGGAAGGAGAGTAAACATATGTGGCTTCGGACTAGATGCAACTGGAAAACATGCTTTTGGATTGCGAAAGACGATGGGATTTACCTCAAAACGTTCCTTAGAATCGTGACGAGCGTATTCATCCATGGGAAACATGATGGTGATATTGAAAGGGTGGTAGTATTATAATTTGCACTTCTTGTGTCTTAATATATGTTTAAAGATCAATTGTAAAGGAAGAAGTAAAATTTCTATATTTATGAAGAAATAAAAGAACAAGTTTGGCCTAAAACATTGTGTTGAAATGTAACAAGCTCGGCAATATTGCTTAAAACATCGGCTAAATGCAACAAATGGAAGATGTCAAATTCCTATATCTATTTAATGGATTTGAGAAAACTCGAACTGTTATATATTTCTTTCTCTCCTACCACTTGAGAGAAATTAAGTAACCTTAAGCTCTCCAACAAAATGATAAATTAATATTACTAAACCCCAAACCTAGTCTTAGTTATGGATTAAGAAGATAAGAGCATCTTTAGCAGACTCTCTATTGTGGCTCCTTAGCTATTTTAGAGAGCATGTTTAGTTTTTTTATCTATTTTAGCAGCTGCACCAGACTCCTAAGTGGCTCTCTATTATAACTTTTAGCTATCTCGCTCCTAAATATAGAGAGTGGGATGAGGCTCTTTATAATTTAAAACATTCCTTTTAAGTTATTTTGTGTAATTTATAAATACATTTAAACTATTTAATATTCATTTAAAAAATAAGATAAATTCAAAACTAGCTAAAATAGAAAGCATTGATGCAGACGTAATTCTAAAGTAGTTAGCTAAAATGACTTTTTAGCTACTTTAGCTAAAATTTGACTAAAAAATGGTTAGCATTGCTAAAGATGCTCTAAGGCAAAAAATTTTCTTCTTTTGGTTACTGAAATGCATTTCTAGTCTGATACCTGACCCCAAAAAAAAG
This sequence comes from Rosa lucieae, assembly GCA_024704745.1. Classification (NCBI taxonomy): domain Eukaryota; kingdom Viridiplantae; phylum Streptophyta; class Magnoliopsida; order Rosales; family Rosaceae; genus Rosa; species Rosa lucieae. Next base: position 47,034,555 of record CM045497.1, read on the forward strand.
GTGGATTCCAGTTAAATGCACCTTAATAAATTAATAATTATCAGACCACAGTGTTACAAAGTACGATTTGGTATTGTAAATTTTATATGAGTTTTTAGTATTTGTTATAATTAATTTTATTATCTTTTTTTGTCCTACATCTATCTCTTTCTACAAAAGGATTCATTTCTATTTTTTTCTGCATATATTACCTTTACAAGTTTGGCAATTTAAGTGTTTGAATGATCCTCTGACCTCAGATTATGCAATATTACTGTCACAATTGAATGCTGACTATAAAGTTTCAAAATAGAAGCATACACACTCATATTTTGATAAGTGATAACCATGAGAATCTGCTTTTTCAACCACGCCCTTTCTTTCTTTCACTTTCAACACTTGTTTTGGCGCAATGTGTTTTTGCTTTCATTGTGGTGTTTTTGATCAGTGTTCGCATTCAGAATGAGTTCAGTAGAGGGCACAAATTAAAGGTCCATTGCAAATGCACAGATTGTTCTCAAATTGATTTCGGTGTCACGTTGGTCAAGGGTGGGGAGGCTTACACCGTGGATTAGGCTAGGAGTTGGTATGATGCATAAATCTTGTGTGAATTAAGTTGGGAATCAGATAACCAAGCCAAACATGGTAACTACGTGGTGTTCTGGCCTGCCAGTTCATTATTTGTTCTAGACTACTACCCTAAAACGTCCAACTGAGCTGCTAAGTGTTGAGAATATATACCATCTCACATGGGAAAAATGGGACCTTGCCTATGAGTTTATAAGGGTTTGGGCCACTCCATCCATTGCCAATTGGTTTTGGATGTGAACCTCAGATTACTTTATCATGGTATCAGAGTGGGTTACCCATGTGTGCATGCCTAACGGCCACACGGGCTCCACGTCACCCAAAAGTTGTCCACATGTATGGCTTGAAACTTCGCCACATGTGCGGGGGCGTGTTAAGAATATATACCATCCCACATGGGAAAAATGGGACCTTGCCTATGAGTTTATAAGGGTTTGGGCCACTCCATCCATTGACAATTGGTTTTGGATGTGAACCCCAGATTACTTTATCACTAAGGACGATGGACTATATATAACTAAGACTAATGAGGAATGTCAAATAGAGGTGATGTGCAAGGTTTAGCTAGTGTGCGAGGTTTAAAAAGCTAAACATGTTCTCTAAAATAGCTAAGGAGCCTAGATAAAGAGTATGCTAAAGATACTCTAAGTAGCTCTCAATTAATTTTAACATTTAGCTATCTCCCTCCTGAGTATAGAGAGTATAGAGACCCTCTATTATTTTTGTTAATTTAAAACAACTCTTTTAAGAATTTAATATGTGTACGTAATATACATTAAAACAATATTTTCTTTATCTAATAAATAATAAAAATTCAAACTTAGAAAAAACTAAGCCGAGATTCTCTCTCGAACCCTAGTCTCTCTCTACAAACCCTAGCACCCCAGGCGGCAGTCTTGTCGTCTCTCAACTATCTCTACTCCTCAATGGCTTCCATCGACGCTGTGACTGCTAGATTTGCTGCCTCTCTGGCACTTGCTGACGGGGGAAACGCCCCTGATTTGGGGAAGCTTGGAGGAGGTCCGGTTCGTAGGTCTTCTCAGTCCTTTCTCCTCGGAAAGCCGCTCACTCGCAAACCTGTTGATCCCGCTGCTTTCAAATCCCACTTCCTTCAGACGTGGATGGCGGAAAAGGAATTTCGGATTCAAGAACGAGCCGATAATCGCTTCCTGTTTTCATTTGGTTATGTCCAGGATCGAAACAAAGTTCTTAAGGGTGGGGTGGGGTGTGGTGTTATGATCGGGCTCCGGTCTGCCTGGAAGGATATGATGGTGTTCTCTCCATTATGGACGTACCTATGAAGCACATCAGAATTTGGGTTAGGGTTTCTGGTACCCCTCCTCTCTATGAGGAACCGAAAAACCTCATACTTATTGGGAATCTTCTCGGGGGCTATTTGGATTACGACAAGAAGGAGTTCCGTAAAGGTAGCAACTGTATCATGTTCTCTCATGATATTTCTAAACTCATTCTGTTGGAGCATTGAGTTTTCTTGGCTCCAGGTGTTGAGCCGATATTGCAATTCCAGTTTGAACATCTCAAGGGTCGCTGCCCTCATTGTGGACTGGTTACGCACGCTAGAGAGAAGTGTGAGGAACCCAATGCTGTTATTTCGACCCCTAGGGTTTTGAAATTTGGTGGTAGTGATGTCATCTTCGGCGGAGTTTTCTCTTTCTCAGCCCAGAATAGTCGGGATCTGCCTATGCCCTCGTCTACCCTACTGAAGAAGAAGACGAAACCAGTTATTCGGCAAATGGAAAGATCATCTTCTGATTATGCTGCTCAGGAAGATACTGTGGCTAACACTGTAGAGTTAGCAAATATGAACTACGATGTTGGGTTGCAAGATCAAGCCATTGCGTTGGTTTCAATGGCAGCGTCTGAACCTGGGTCAGATGACCTAGCTGTTGCTACTGGGACTCCTGTGGAGAAGCAAACTTTGACCTACAAGAAGCGAGGGCGATAGGAAGCTTGTGTTCCCTCATCGAAGAAGTTCAAGACTATATTAGAAGTTCAAGACTATACTGGGGGGGGGGGGGAAGATACTCACTTGGCATGTTGATGCCCTTGGATTAGTTAAAGCTGAGGATGATCAATGATGTTGCTCTTGCATGTGAAGCTAAAGAAGAAGACTGGTAGGCCACTTAGAAGTAAGAACAAGGGCCCTCGGTCCCAAAAGAAGGTGGGGATAACTCCTCTATGCCTCACCTATCCATTTGCTACTACTGCTCAGAAAGCTGGCCCTAAGGATAAGGGCAAAGGAAAACTCTTTTCCTCTCTTTGTGTCTAGCATTTGAGGTAGAGTCTGGTGCTATGTAGGTTAGCTTCTCTCATCGTACACCAATTGAGGTCTTTAGGCGGTTAGGGTTGTTATGGCAAGACCGTAGATAGTTTTGGAGTTTGTTTCATTTGGCTAGGCACTATGAAATGTGCGTATTTTGTTTGTTAATGAGGGTCACCTATCATATGTTTGGCAGCTTGTGCCAACTAATTCTTTTGGTGTGAGATAGCGTATGATGTATGTGCCTTCTGGCCATGGATAAGTAATAAAGTTATCTATTTCTAAAAAAAAAAAAAATTTCAAAACTAGTTAAAATATAGATAACTAAGCAAAAGTATTTCATAATTGATTAGCTAGTTAAAATAATTTTTTAGCTACTTTAGTTAAATTTTAATTGAAAATGGCTAGTATTGCTAAAAATGCTCTATAAAACTAAGGTCACATGCTGACATGCTTGGTTTGTAGACAAATAAATAGTTTTTGGATTGCAATATAAGCGGTCAATGCAAACATGAGATAATTAAAAATGGGTTTTAGGGCTAAACTTAATTAAGATGTACTAGCATGTGATCCATCACCGAACTTCTTCTTGCTTTCCCTCTTGGGAGTTGAAACCTTAATACAAAATTTTGAAAAAGAGAAAGGTACTTATATAGCTGCATGATTTCATTTGGAATGGCAAAATGAAAGTGTTCCCACATCCCTTGTTGTAAAACAGTGACAGGCACTTTTGCTTTGTCACTCGCATTAAAGTGAAAGTTATTATTTGATTGTAACTAAAAAAATAACTATCGGCTGGAGTTAAAACTTCATAATTTGAAACTTTAAACAAGCTAATCATAATCTTGACGATGGAGTACATTTTGTCCATTGTCATTGAAGATTTGCATAATAGAATTATTACTTATAAAGCTCGTACAATGACCAACATGAGATGATCGTTTTTGTGTCAGTTTAGAAGTCAAGCTACTTGATTGAATTTTCTTTTCTTCTATGTTCAACTTAAATTGGCTCATCATGAATGCATGCGCTCCATTTGATTGTAATCATATTTATAATTAAATAAAATCTTCTCCAGCTCCCTTCTTAAAAATATAATTTTAGAATGGATTGGCTTTTTTTTGCATTGATTGGACAACGTACTAATACTAGTGATTAATTAACTCAGGTGAGTTTCCAAATATGTAAAATAAATAAATAAATAAAAACATTAATGGTTTTTCTTAAGTAGAGAAAAACATTAACGATTTTAAGGTGAGTGTTGCTATTGGGACCTCCAAATCTGCTCACTTGTCCTCACTCTATTATGAATTATTAAATGACTTATATAACCTACTATAAAATGACTATTAAGGACAATAATTATACTAACAAAATATTACATTGATTTTCTAGACTTTCCAATGTAGTGAAATTGAAAAATTAAAATAGATCAGGAAACTAATAAAGAGTGCAATCTAATATTATTGAATTGGAAATATATATATATATATATATATAATAAGAGTTAAAACTATGATTATGTGACATAAAAATATATGATATACATGTTGAACGCGTATTGGTGAGGGAAAACAAAACAAATCATGTTATGACCTAAATCTAAGTCTATCCATTATATTTACAAAAAAAAAAAATGAGCTAGCAATTTTTAAAAATGAATATTTAAATAACTAATCATGAAGTACATGAAATAAACATTAAGAAAAAATGATTAATCTTCTTTTTTTTTTTTTTGCAGAGCTAAAACAGAAATTTTTTAAAAAAAAACCACAAAATTCTTGTTGATTAGAAATTAATTTTTAAAACTCAATACCTTGTGTTTAATTTTTGTTATTGAAAAAAAAAATTATGTTGTCTGATTAAGGAATAGATATGTAATTAAGATTTATAGAGTAATTGATTCATTGAATTAACTAAGTTTTTTATTTTAAAGATAATAGTTTGTTTGCAAATTATATGAGTGAGGTTATTTGAGGAAATTCAATGAGGTTTAGTAAGTAAATTTAGTATTAGAAAATTTGATAGGAGGTGTAAAAAGCATATGAGATCAAGTGAGTAAATCTGGAGGTTCCAATAGAATTTTTTTTTTTTTTTTTTTGAATAAAGGGCTGGTGCGGCTGTCCTCAAGCCTTGATTAATGAAACTACCGAATACAAGGGGGGACATTGAGCCTAAACCCCTAATTACAATAAGCATCTAGAGTATTTTCCGAAATAATATCAAAAATCTCTACAAGAGACTTGTATTCTAACAAGCACCAACTAGCAAAGAGCCCACTACTCCATTTGCTTTAACATAGCAGTGACATAGCGGAAAGATAACTCGATATGTAACCCGATTACAAATAGCATAATTACCAGCTTTAGCACAGCTTTCCTCCTATGTTGCCTCCGAAAATTAAATCCGACGACACTTAGTCTCATCTTACCACTAGGCGGCAACGTCCATTTGACGAAACAAATAACTCGCCACCAACCTAGAGCAGACAAGGCACACAGAGTGTGCATACCAAGACAAATCCCACGTCGCGCCACCCAATAGTGGTGGGGACTTATTGCCGGCATAGAGCCACATTTTATTAAAAGCAAATAACAATAAAACAAAGCAGAAAAACAAGTTGGGTCAAGGGTCAAAGCCCAGACCCAAAGTTCACCAGGCCCACGTTGAAGTAATTGGTTGCAGACGTAGCGACCCAACCCTCTCGCCGACCCCTCACCAGCAGCAGCCGTGCCACCATCTCCTACCTTCCGCTAGCAAGCCACGTCGTCCTTCCTTAGGTCGAAACTGAAGCACTCAACGCAGATCGGGATCAACCGATCCGATCTAAACACAATGGACCTCGGCGCTGCTCTCACGCTACTGTCAACAATTGGTGACCTCCGAGCCAGCATAAGCACCTCAAAACACTGAGCAGGCCCTCCATGTTCCTCCCAAGGGCAAGGTGACACTGGCTTCACCCTCCTGCCATCTTCCCGCCTCTGCCTTACGCCGTCCGGCTCTCTGGTGTGCATCTTTGTCGCCCCACAACCACTACTCCGACCGGACCGCTCTCCGGACACAAGGTCCATTCTGTCCAGTCCGACAACGACACCAGGAGGGCGCGCCGCCGGACAGGGATAACTCCCACACGACGTTTCTCTTTTTTCTGCTAGGGTTTTTCCTCTCTTCTACCCTCTCTTTTTTTTCCTCTCTTCTACGTAGAAAAACTCTTTTAAGGTGTGCAAAATGCTACATGAACAATAATTTTTATTGCAAACTTTATGTTTATTTATGCCATGCAAAAAACATGGGGTAAATGAGAAATGTCACATATGACATTGTCTTTGATGCGTGTATGTTTATTTTTATACCGTACATTATCATCAACAGCCATCCCCACGTGTCATAAGGGACCATTTTTCTTGTAATGCTACATTAATTCGTCGAGTTAAGTATGCTTAATTGCGCAGGTCCTCAACTCGGCCTCCACTATGTATTGCCCTTTTCTTTCCTTGAGCTTCCCATACTGCTTGATTCACTTTGGTACTAAAATAACGGAAAAGTTAACTAATCCTCACAAAATTTGATCGATTGTGCTTTGTTAATTAGGGTTAGACCTAATTGTTTTTTTGGGTGAAAGAACATGTAGCTAGGGTTTACATTTACCTCCACGCTAATGAATGTATAAATTTTGGTCCCTCCACTTCATACACACACACTGATGCGCATAAACGACATGGGCCCTGATGCAATTGTCCCATCTGCATGCTAAAAGTTGAATGACAATATATACAGAAATAAATGATGTTGCTGCAGCCTCGATCAGTCTCTCAGTGCATATATATATTTTTAATATACAGACGCAGAGGAATTAGATTAGGAATTTCTTTCGTTTTTTGTTATAGCTAGTTTTCAAAAGCAGTATGATAAAGCAAATGATTGATGACATGCATTTTATTCAACAACAGGCAAATGATACTGTTATGATTATCAAAATCATGACCGCCCCTGCAGTAGCTCTGGTTGTTATCAGCTTAGCTAGCTTTCTCGGAATATGTATTTTGACAAGACAAAAGGGAAAGTCCAAATATTAAAAGCTAGCCGATGATGGATCAATGATGCTGGTTCGCTCTCATATAATTTTAAAATCAATACAATTCTCTCAGGCAAAACAAAAGGTCCTCCCTCGCTGGCTGATTAAATGGCCTTCGCTGTATCTATCGCAGTGATAATCTGACAACCACTGCTTCCATTTCATCAGACTAGACTCATCTCTCTCTCTCTCTCTCTCTCTCTCTCTCTCTCTCTCTCTCTCTCTCTCTGTTCATTCATGACCTAGCTAGCTAGCTTTTAAGCCCACATGCCAACTTTTCCTTTTCTGAACTTGTATCCATTTCTTTCTTCAATTTGAAGCAGTACTATGTAAACTCTCTTTCAATGCTGTATACTAGTACTATCATGTAATTAAGCTCATCAAAAATTAAGACAGAGATTTGCTGAAGTAAAACATAATTAGACCAAGCAAACAAACATTAATAAAATCCATATAAGAAACAAAAACAAATCCATATATACCACCCAATGAAGTCATATATAGTACCATCATCATCTATATGTGAAACTATATAGATAGATGGATATTACATAATATAATAAAAAGTGTCTCTTGCTATACATGATCTCTAGCCAGAAAAAACAAAAGAGGGGGTAATGCTAATTAATATGATGACCATAACAACAAAGGTAACAAATCTCTCATGAGTGATGGGACAAGGCAGTTTTAACGGCAAACTCAAACAATTAACAACCAGAAAGATCTTGACAAACCATAATAAACTCTTGCCGTTAGGATCTTCATCGAGTCGTGGTGGTCTATCATCTTTGTCTAGCTAGTTTGATATGGGGTTTGGACCACTAGGAACTTCATGAGCTTCAGCTCCAAACTCTGATCTTGCTCTAGTCGAAGTTGAAGAAGTACTCGTGTGAGAGTTCTGGGCTTTCTTTGGCTGCAAATTTGTGGTAGTAGTAGTAGTAGTATCGGCCAAGAGAAGCCTTTTCGATGCCATTGATGATGGGTTTGATAATGGAGTGACAAGAAGGAGCAAAATGAAAACAACGGTAAGAGAGAGAATCAAAGGGTGTAACTTTGTTGATGTTGTGTGGGATTCAGAGATGGATTTAGGTGCTGAGGCCATGCAATTTGGAAGAAGAAACCACCCCCCAAGAGCCCACAAGGGTTCAATATCCATGAACCGGCTCCAAGGCTAGCTAGCTATGAAGGCAGAGAGAGATCAGAGAGAGAGAGACAAAGAGAAAGTGATAATGTTCAGAGAGAAAGCGGGACAAGGGAAGCTTCAGCAAAAGTGACTGTAAAGTGGGTTTTGAAATATGGAGAAACCAAAGTGAAAGAGAGGGAGGCAAGGCTGCTTAACATGGAAGTATATATGAAACAAATTTAAGGGGTGCTAATTAAGCTTAGCTGAAATGGGTTGATGAATGTACAGAAATATCCTCGTATAATTACATTTAGACAAGGACAGTTTAGTCAGGAGCACAAATCAAATATTAAAGAATATAATTTTTGAAAGGAAAAGGCCAAAGGCACCACCTGTTTCTTCTTTCTCTGTGGTGGCTTTTTCTTGTTTGGCGGGTTCCTCAAGAAATCTTTCTTTGACTTGGAGAACCCTAAGAAAGGAAAAATATACTGATTTTGTTCTTTGCATAATATTTCTTTTCAAAGGAGAGAATACAATTCACTCTCTTCCATTCTTGCGTGACCTGCACACTCGAATCCTAGCATGGGCGACTATGAAGCACCATACGTCATGATTTGGAACCCATATATGTACTTTTAGGCTAGGAGACCATATAAGTTCAATTACAGAAATAAAAAACCTAAAATGGCCTTAAATTTCTTGTGGATACTTTACATGACGACAATGCTTAATTTAACAGATCAAAAAAAAAAAAAAAAAGACAATGCTTAATTTATGGTGACTTATGGTCACACATTTCATTTCTCTTATTGTGTTTATTGCTTATGTTTAGCTTTCATGGTTAGAGAAAATAAAATTAGAGTGCATTCATAATCATACATCAAGTTAAAACTTAAAATATATCTCTTTATTCTAGGTACAATATGGTAATGCTTAATGGTATCATTTGATAGATTGTTGATATATATGACATGTGCCTAATGGTTTATGTATGTTATCACATTGATTTCAAGCTTTGGCTCGCCCCGGCCTAATCCTTAGAGCTACTCGAAACTAATGCTCTGCAATTTTGTGAAAATGGACATGGAAGTAAATCAAAGGAGCTCTCCCATCACAGAACCCTAGCTAGAATCTCACATTAATTGATCATGAACTCGCCTCTCTCTTTTGAACAGACCTCTCCAACCTTATTGAAGCAGGTTTTCAACATTAGTAAGCTCTTCCAGAGTTCGAGATTCTTATAGACCTAATGCAATTTAAAGCCAATTAACCTTTGTGCCCTATATGACATGTGTTCGATGTAATTTTCAATAGTTATGACATCAATATCACAGTGAGCGCATTTACATTGAGATAGCTAGCAAAGGGCTGAGAGTGGGTGGATTCTTGCGTTGGTGTGAAACAAATTAGGGAAAAGTACACGGAAAGCAAAGCATCGTATTCGATCTCTCTCTCTCATATTCATATACGTATTGCTTTGCTAGCTTTCTCTCATGACTACTATGCAACGAGCCAATGAGTTCATGAGTCAGGTATCTATTTCTGTCATCGTGTGCATATATATTTTATATATGGAGGAGGATCATACTGTAACATTTCAATGGAGGACTGAAAGTGGCCAAAGAGACATGTATGTCTCCCATTATGGGTATTGCATGGGTCCCCATTAGAGAGGGATGGTACGTTAAGGTTTTCTTTATAATTTTCTGTACATATACATCATCGATCGATGTATATATATATATATATATATATATATATATTATTTGCTCCATGAAAGAAGCAACCTACTAATTAATTAATCTATTAACATGACATTAATCTAGTTCAAATCCTTAAGCAATGGCGGTTATAAGCGTTAAGACCCGCGATTCATCCCTTTGTGAAACTGTAGTCTCCGCCTTCATTCGTTAATGAAGTTGCCTAATATCAAGTTTAAATCTCTCATTCTCCACTGATATCGGTTATGACATGGTTCATGGTTGATCATCTCATAAAGCCGCCGGAAGGAGGTTCGGCGTATGCTTCATTCGCTGAGCTATTGAGTTTGCAGTTCGAATATCGATCTCCTTCTCCAAATGATTTATAAGGTGATCGATGATCCTTAGAGGACAATTCACGTCTCATGCATGCATGGTTCATATAATCAGTCTAATTGAAAACATATATAATCACGTCAAATTCATGATGTCGTGTCGTAGTTGCGGCCTGAATAATTGAATGGTGCAAGCATAGACAATTATTAGGGTAAGCATGTAATGGAAATGACAAAAGCTACTTTCAAAACCACAATTCTAGCACCAGCAAAGATTGATTGAAATATGAGGATACAAACTTCTCACCCACCTCAATGATCAGTGTAAGTCAAATTTCCAGCTTCTATAGTTTAAGCAAATAAGGAAAAAAGAAAAGAGCTAGCTAGCTAGCTAGCTAGGAGATAATTGCTTCATCATTTGAGAAAGTAATCCTCAATTTATTTGCTTAATTGGTAAGAATATGATACATAACACATTGTGATCATGAAGCACCTCATGCTTGATTTTCCACAAGGGAAAGTCCGGCCAGGTAACTCATGCTTAATCTTAACAAACAAAAATCGGAAGATATTTTATTATTGAAGATGAAAACAACAATTTTATCTCCATCCTTTATACAAGCAACTCAAATTAGTCAAATATAACCCATGTGCTAATTAGCTGGTGTGTCTAATTATGTATGTACATAACTATGTATATGCTTCCATAACATCTGGGGCCAAAACCATAAAGTCAATTGGGTGGACCTTTGAAACATTGTTTTAGCATTTAGCTGATGCAAGTTTAAGAACAACCATAAATCTCTGCCAGAATTCCTCTCAATATCTTCAAGGAGAGTAGGAGACAGAGACAAGACAGCCTCTATATATTATTGCAAACTCTTTTCTTTGGGTTAGGTCATAGTAAGATAGCAGCAAACCCAAGACATACCATACTATTATTTCCTCATGTCAACAAATTGAGGTGCTAACTTATTAGCTCAAAACCCTAATCTAATATCATCTTGTGGACTGTCTTTTTTATATGTTTTTCTAAAGGTAGATATGTTACGTAGGCAGTGCCATTTTAGATATTGTTGTCTTCCCTTACCAATAAAGAAGACCCTTCAAGAAATCATTCATCTTATTAACAATAAAAAATGATGAGCTGACTGCTGACCCAAGGAACAACTATGGAAATGCTTAATAAGAAGTCTCTCTTCCTCTTTTTGGCATGAAAAGTCATAATTTAGAGAAAGAGTTTTCTCCAAGCTCTATATGGAGATGGAAAGATTCATAATGTGTGTGGCACCTAGTATATATATATATAATGGCATATAATATATAGAGATGGTAGGGATGTCCGTTTTTATGGATGTGACCCAATTGAAATCACATGCTAAAGCAAAGAATATGAAGGCAGTCTGCATATGATTTTAATATGCTAGCACAAGCTTCATGTATTTGATACTTGGATTAATCTCAACCTTTCTTTACCAATGCCAAATAGTCAAAATATAATTCCCATTTTCAGGTGCGAAGGGATCGAATGTCCAAAGTAACCACTCCTTGATGTAAGGAATCTCTTTTGAAAGCATATAACTATTAGTTTCTAACATTTATATTTCTAGCTTTTAGCTTATTCTTTTCCAAACTTATTTGCAGAGTTGCAGTATGGAATTACTCGTTTATTTCAGATTGAAGGTTCTTAAAAAGACTAATGAATCATATGACCTGACCTATAATGTGAATTATGCATGTAGTTGCCACTATGTAAAAAAAACAGTTGCAATGTCATCTATTCAAGTCAGATTAGGTTGTGTCTAATGTCAGAACCAGAAACCCTACCCACCATCTCACCATATGTGTTTCAAGCTTTTGATCAGTTTTTTGTTTGTTCAGTTTGGTCCACTTGACTGGTATCCACTACCCAGCTGTGGGGAATAAGAATCACCGATATTAAATATCAAGTCTTTCACACATTTCTATTAATAATGTCTTCTGTGATAAGTTTTTCAAACCCTCAGGATCGAGTAGAGAGCTCTGAGAAGCCAAGAAATTGGTTGTTCTTTCATCGATCTTTGATCAGGAGCATTTTCAGTTTGGTGCTACATTAGAGTTTGCAGTGGTCCTCCCCACCGATCAGAGTCTAGATGATATGAAAAGTCATATTCGAAACGTCTGTTGATCGAAATTGTTTTTACTTTTTTAAAATTTAGCGAGAAATTATTAAATTGTCAGAAAAACCTAGTTGTTCAATGCTCTCTTTATCTATAAAAAATAAATAAATAAAAATGGCCTCCATAAAGGAAAAGAAATTGCATAATATCCCTTTGGGAATTGATTCATGAGAGTGCATAGTAAGACGCACATCTTTAAAGAAAAACTAATCAATAGACTAGTTCATCAACTATTCTTTGTCTTTAGATTTAGTCGCAAGCGTTATTTGTAGATAATTAAGAAGTGACTAGACCACGAGATGTTGCCATGTAGGTTTTTTTTTTTCTATGGCTAAACTCTATATATAACCAAATACTGCTGGACTGCTGGGTCAACTCAACATTTGAAGGCAGAAGTAATTCAATAACACTTTCTGCCTCCCAAACAGTTGCCCTCATAGTATTTACAGAACTAGTGGAATCCCTTTTTCCAAACTTTAATTTCATAGATAGTGTGTGCATGCTGCTCCCTGATTGCTACTGCTACTTTTTTTTTTTTTTTTTGATTCAGTTTCCTGCCAACCTCATATACTATTGCCTTTAGCTTTTGGATCACAGTCAAACAATTATAGTCAAATATGTAGGGGTTTCTTTTATGGTAGAGATTGGTTAGGTGTAGACGAAGAGCATATGATATAAAATGGCCATAACTTGTTGGAGTCTGCTCACTCTCCATGCAAATAATTATAATATCAGTGATTTTTGCGTATGTAATGCATATTCAATTTGTTCATGGCTATGGGGTATTTTGGTTCCAATTCCCTCTTTGCCATAAATTTTTTCCTGTTCTCTCTGTCATTGGTAGAAAATGGGTAAATTTCCTTACATGGGGCATAAACAGAAGTCCTCATTTGCCCCATATATTATGCGGGATGGGCAATGATATAGGGCCTCAATGAGGCCTAAGATTTATGGCCTCAAATCCTAGGTGTCATGCCATGTAAGCAAATATAAATTTTATTTAAAATTTCACATAATATATCTTGCCACATCATACTATTGCAACACCAACTCTACCCTTTTATACTTCCTTTTAGATGTTAGGGGGTGAATTACTTACAATAATGAATTTAATTAGGTGACGAAAAAACAAAGATAAGCTATTAATTATGTATTAATTTAAGAGATATGTCTACAAATTCTTTGACCAATATTTTTCTTAATTTAATTAAATTCTTGGGAAAATGATCATTTACCCAATTTTAGGCTAAAAATTGCCCACTTGCTCCACCAACTGTTTTTTAACCCCATTTACCCAAAACACTCTAAGGGATTATTTCCCATTTACCCAATTAATTCTTTTTCTTTTTTTTTTGAGACTTTTTTGCCCTCTCATTCTTTCTCACTTAGAGAGAGAAGTCACCCTCCACCTTGCTGTGCTCCGGTGACAAGTGGCCGGCGCGGTCTCCGGCGACCGGCGACCGGTGACCTGACTCTGGCGAACGGTGACCGGGTTCCGGCGACCGGTGACCGGAATCCGGCTATTATTGCCCCCCAGTAATCATATTACTGCCCCCCAGTAATTATATTATTGCCTCCCAAAAATCATATTATTGCCGTCCAGTGAATTGTATGAACTCCAAAAACCAAAATGAATACACTACAGGAACAATTGATCAATTTGTAATCATATTACTGCCCTCCAGTAATCATATTACTGCCTCCCAATACAAAGTCCAATGTCTCTACTGCCTCCCAATAGACCACCAAAAATGCACATTTTTGTAGGATTCACAGATAATTTGACTTTAATACACAGAAAACAACATGTAACTTATCAAAACACCACACTATAGTGATCACTGTCCCTCGTATCAAAGTCTACTGGGGGCCAATAATGTTTCTACTGCCCCCCAGTAGACCATCAAACAAACCCCACATTTTTTTTACTGGGGGGCACCCATGCTTCTCCTGTGGACACCCATGCTTCTCCAGCCTGATTCCGGCACGATTCCGACCGGACTCTTCTCCAGTCTCTCACCTGCAGCCCTTCTCCGACCTGTCCCAGCCCCGACGCAGCCCATCTCCAGTCGCTCACCTGCAGCGCATCTCCGACCGGTCCCATCTCCGCCTTCGTCTTCCCCAGGCCCTCTTCTCCAGTCTCTCACCTGCAGCCCATCTCCGACCGGCCTCAGATCGGTGATCCGTGATTGAGGATGGTCGGCACCAGATCAGTGATAGGCACCAGAACGATGTTCAGTGATTGGCAGAGGTCGACGAAGATGGGGCTTGGGATGTGCTAGCCGGCGCCGAGATCGAGGTCGACGAAGAAGGTGTTGAAGGCGTGGTCGCCACTGCCGGCTAGAGAGAGAGAGAGAGAGAGAGAGAGAGGAGGTGGAGATCGGGGGGAGAGCGAGAGAGTTTGGGAAGGAGAGAGAGACTGAGAGGAGATGGATGGGTTTAAATTTAATTCATAGGGGCCAAAATGTCAATAGATGTTAGATTGGGTAAACGAGGTTAAAAAACTCTTGGTGGAGTAAGTGGGCAATTTTTTGCCCAAAATTGTGTAAGTGGTCACAGCCCCTAAATTCTTTCCTATAATTTTTCTTTCCAAATAGTATTAATATATTGAATTAGGTGTCAAGAAATAGGCATTAACTTTTCTTTCCAAACATTGATTAATTTCATCCAAAAAACTAGCATTAATAAATTGATTTTGGAAAATACATATGTCTAAACCAAGAGGTAAGAAAAAATTTCATGTTAGCAGCAGCCATTAATTATCATCTACAATCTAAATATATGGGGGAAAAATAAAAAAAATAATAAACTCAAATATAACATTTAAACCCTAGCTACATAAAGAGAAGAAATGAACAAAAGAATATATATATAATCGTATGAATATGTATTTTTCACACTATATATATTTTCAAAATTTACAAGAATCCAACAAAGGTTGAATTCATATTCATGTGTTAAGCAAATCTATATATTGTGATCGAATGTATGTGCAAATCCATTGACTGAATTACATGAAATTTTTCTATTCTTGATTGGAGAAAAAAATTGTTATTGAAATCTAAGCATGAGTATAATGACAAGAAAAAATGCAAAAAAAAAAAAAACTAAAATATTTTTTAGAAAGCCAAAATAACAGTCATTAGATTTTGGAAGGATAAAATGGTATTTTTCTCAAGAGTTACATAGCATGATTTGACAAATAGTTGATGTGTGTAGGTGACATGGCATGACACCTAAAATTGAGGCCATAAATCATAGGCCTCATTGAGGCCACAAATCATTTTCCATGCGGGATTTGCCCCATATATTATGCGGGATTAAGAGATTTAGAAACTCCATTTATTGCAAATCAGGTGTGGAGATTCAATATCTTTTTCAGATATTTTAATCCCATATTTTTATTTCTCCACGGGTGATTTTTTCTATATCAGAAGCTCAAAATGTGGAAAAAACGAAAAATCAAATTTTTATTTTTGGGATTCTCAGGCAAAAATGTTTCCTGGCCTTGAGTATATTTTTGAAGGTGCCTTTTCCTAGTTTAGGGTTTAGGATGACATGATCATCGTTGATGATGGACTATTTGGCTAATGGAACTTCTCGAGACTTGTAACGATGTTTGGTTGTGCAACACTCTTCTCCTAACTAGGGTTTATTCCATGTGGTTTACATAAAAAAGCCTAACGAGGCCACTGTTTATACAACTAGACTATTTGATGGGGTTTTCTCCATCTTCCCATAATATTCATCATTTTATCAAAAAATAAAAAATAAAGGTGAACGAAGTAGCTAAACAAAACTAGGATGCTCATAGTAGAAGAGTGTTATTTGTGTTCCCCTCTTGCATTCTCACCGCTTCTCTGCAAGTGTGCAAATAATAATCACAATAAATAATAGTGCTAGAGATTTGAATAACGGTGTTCATATAATTTAGCCTAGTTTTTGAACATCTCTCCACAATTTCAATCAGATCACTTGCATATCAAGATTCGTAATATGCATCAAATCATTGCAGTTCCATTTGCCTGACTAGAGTCTCATGTAAGGTTCTTTTCACCAGGCAACCCACACATTAAAGGTTGCAAAGAAGCAAAAGCCAGTGTGGTCCACAGACACATAATGATATCAAATTCCTTTATCATTGTCTAATCATAGCTAATAAAAGGTATTGCCCTATCAAATTCCAAGATAAATAATGGCTCTTCAATCTCTTACTGTTTTGGTTAGTCATGCTTCCTCAACCCTTTAATCATGCCTCTCTTTCCTCCTCTTGTTTCTTCAACTTCTCTGCCTGCCTTGTCGACTTGGGTACCCATTGCGGGATTTTGTACATCAGGAACTGCATCAGCAGAGGTAAATATGAACACCTACTAAACCCTTTTATGAGGAGACAAAAAGAGAAATCAAAGGGCAGAGGGGAGAAAATTTGAGTACACCTAATCCACACTGTGCCAACACTCACAAAGAATGGATATGAGACCCCATTCAAGTGTGAGAGCACCACAGTGTGTGTTAGGTGACACAAGTTTTTTGTGAAAAGCTGGATACACGTCACTTCAAAACCATAGTGTATCTGGAACTCAAATGGAGATCCTCTACAAACACCAAATGTGCTAGAGATCCAGAAATCAAGCCAACAAATGCATTGAGTGATGGAGTAGTTCCATTATGCAAGTTTCTAAGACCTGAAATAAATTTAATGTGTGCACAGTAACTCTACTAATTTGGCAACAACTAAACAAGTTTTCTCAATAATGTGCCCTCCTAATTAGGTCAGTTAAATGGTAAAGGCTCAAAGTGGGAAACCATGCTTTATAAAAAGGTGTGGACACAATGAATTGATTAGTGCTAATAAGAAGTTTCTTAGCAAAGAAAAGATTACGGTGTAAAGATGGTAGGGCACAGAGATTATCTTCTGAAAGGAACTTTTGCTTTTGTGATCTTCTGAAAATTAATATCCTTATGTGCCCGTCATTTTCTCATGTTCTTCTTCCCACCATTTTCTTCAAACATTAAGGGAGAAATCACACGCAAGTTTAGACATAATATAATATGGTATATATGGAATATAAAGACAGAAACCCTTGAGTTAGATGTATTAGAGAAATTTGTTAATCTTCCAATCTCTATCTAAACTATGATAGTTTTGTACTCAACTATTCACCAACCAACTTTATCTGGAATAGGCGTCCTTTCACCAACTATACTGGAGTAAGTACTGGCTGGCTTATTTAGTAAAATCTATCAACTATTTGCTGTTTTTAAACAGAGACTAAATCCAACCACATACTTGCCACCAAATCCGGTTATATATCTATGATGATGGAGAGGGATTTCAAGATATGCTGAGAAAAAAGATTACTTGCTCAATTCTATTATTCTTTGCTTAAAAGATTTAACAGATCTTTGAACATCAAATGGACTAAAACATAGATGTAAACAAGACAAAAGTAATTCTACATCCAGACAAAGCTAGCATCTCCAATTCCCCCACCCTTTCCCAATATAAAATAGCAAAAAGCATAAGAAAAAATGAGGGTAGAGGGTTGAAGGTAAAGCACGAGTCTGTTACTGAAAGACATATGAAACTCTGCTATTCCAGAATTGCAAGAGTAGTTGCCTGCTTCAATGTATACTTACCAATACATGATATCATATTCTTAAATATCCCATATAATTTGCACTTGGGAACAAAGCTGTACCAAAATTAATACTAATTATTATTATAATTTCTCGGATTGTTAATCAATGGGTATAAAGGGTTGCGTCAAATGGCCCAAATAAGAGTACTTCAATATAGCATATGAAATTTACATTCTTAAAATCAAATTGGCCGCAGCAAAGAAAAATGATATTATGGGATATTGCAATAAACAATGAAAGAAATACCCGTCAATCACTTCCATCGCAGAGACTGCCTAATTCCAGTATAAATGAGTCCTAATGACCTCCCAATCAAGCAGACTAGAAAAAATGACATAGCCTTGCTGACTTTATCAATGACTGCTCTGACCAATGGCATGCTAATGTCAGATAACTCGAGGAATAGACTGAAGTAGTACCTCCTGCAATAGAAATGAATGTGAAGGCAACTCAGATCAGATATTATTTTGGGAAATATGGCAAAGCAGAATCATATTTGCAAAGCAACTTTTGCATTTTTCCAAATTCAGAGGAGAAATGGTTCATAGATGAATGTATTGATAGTACCACCAACGGAAAAAAAAAAAACTAACTTTTTATTTGTTCATATATTTCTCATGTCTCTGGCCCGAAGTCACCCCCAGGGTTTAATAAGGTGTGGTTTTAACATTATCTATATGGTGGGGGAAATATAAGCTGTGATAATCTGTTCTTAGTCAAGGTGACTAAATGAACAAACTATCTCAGGTCAACACTCATGGGAAAACAGAAACTATGCTCCCTCAAGCAGTCAACGCCATACATCCTGAAAATGCATAAGCATTAATTCTACAGCACCAAGTTTATCAAGTCATTGACCTTTCTCAAGCACCTAGAAACCAACTCCAGTGCGCACTATTATGCTATAATTTTATACATGATCAACCTTTGTAAACTTCTTCACCTAAAGAATTTCTGAATGCTCATTTCTTATAAGCTTTTCTATCCATTTCATAAATGTATCCCAGTACGTATTCACTAAAGTGATTCACATGACACTAATAAAAATCTGCTCAGTATCCACCTATGTCTAGCCTTATGAAAGCTAGCCAGCTCAATAGTTCTCTCATGGAGGGAATATAGATCAATATTATCTGATTCACATCCCTTTTAACAGGTGAAAGTGAAAGTAAAGTTTTAGGAATGAAAAAAAAGATGAGAAAATTTTGAGATAATGGCAAGAAGATCATACCAGCCTGTAAGGGCTCTCAATTCCTTCGTTCGCTTTACAGGCATAGAAAAGTTACTTATCAAAACACGGTCTAATGTTGATGATGCAGTGTCAGATTTTTTATGGATAAGTCTCTTCCACCAACTGTACTTTTGATTCCAGCTATTGTCTACTTTCTCTATGAGTTGACTCTCAAATGTCCATAAGTCAAATCGATCCTCATACATTGATGCAACTGCTTCCAAATTTTGATACAACCATTGGTACAAAGCCACCTGACAAAAGGGCACGTCTGGGTGAAAAAAAAAAAACAACAACTCTGAATTTTATTCCTTTCCGTTAGTCCAAACATCAAATTGAACTATAATAACTACACAACAAGTTACTAAAGGAAGCCTAAGAAACCCAATGAATAACTTCCTCATATGTGACCAGATGAGATTTAGAATAAAGTTCCAGGAAAATAGATGTTATGATCCAATCCATCAGCGTGGCATCGAGATGCAAGAAAATAAGAAAACCAAAAACCAACTTAATGTGATAATATTAGCAGTCCAATCGTTCAGTGTTCAGTTAAACAATGTTCTTCGTTTCTCTGTGTGTGTCTGTGCATGTTGGGGGGAGGGAATGAGAAAACGCATTAAATGGGAATAATGAAAACTAAAGACCTAAGAATCAATGATCACGCTACCCTGGGGGAATGAGATGATGCATTAAATGGGAAAAAAAATAAAACAATCAACGATCACGCTACTAAGCTATATAAATGAATTGTCAGATTGTACCTCATTACGTAATCTTTGTAGTGCTCGTGTTGACAAAGTACACAATGCCAAAGACAAGCCATCCATTTCATCTGAGAAATTGCTGTCAACAGAAATAAGCTCCAAATATATGCTTACTATCCCATCTGACAAAGTTATCACCAAATCTTCCAGTATGGAAACTGCATGCATCATAAACAGGCCACTGTCATAAGAGCAACCCTCCCTGATAAGACAAGTAATGGTAAGTATCTCAATACAAACAAATTACGCAGATTACTTGGAAAATGCAGTGAATAAGAAAGCTGTGATGTTATGTAAATCATATACATCTATTGTCAAACTGTACACAAAAATCATTAACTATTCATCGCCGAAGTACCATCATGGTAACTAAAGTAAGGAGATAACCATTCTTTTTAACTAGTTTTCAAATTTCACAATGAGTCTCTTCTTTCTGTGGGAAACTGGGAATCGACATGTAGCTCAGCTAAAAACTTTGTATCCAAATATGGTAAAACAAGTAAACAGTAGTGCTCCTTTTCTGCAACGAAGCAAGTTATATTGTAGGAAGCTGGAGAATCTAAAACTAAGATGAGTACTCAATCTTCGAAACATAGCGGAACTCTGATGATTACTTAGCCAGTTCTGAAGAAACATAGCCAAGATCATAGCTAACACAAGGACATCCGAAACTAGTAGAGAGAACCAAAAATATCCTTGTTAACTTACATTAAACAAGAAATTATGTCATGCATAAACCAAATTGACATCAAAGACTTGAAAGGAGAATATCTTTCCAAAGAAATTGACTCGACTCTTGTCAGTTGTCACATTGTTGGAATTCCATCCATTTTCATTTCAATGTAGACCCTATCGACTTTTGGTGACAGCCTACCAAATGGAATCTCTCTCTTACTGGAAATGACACCAATCAAACTGACATCAAAGACTTGAAAGGAGAATATCTTTCCAAAGAAATTGACTTGACTCTTGTCAGTTGTCACATTGTTGGAATGCCATCCATTTTCATTTCAATGTAGACCCCATCAACTTTTGGTGACAGCCTACCAAATGGAATCTCTCTCTTACTGGAAATGCCACCACTTTTCAAGTAAAGCTTCATACCTCTTTAGCAAATTTCCCACATCTAAATCCCATCCCCACATTAGCTTGTTATCTGCAAAAGCACTAAACTAGATGATCCCTTTCACCTCCAACTCCTTCTGACTATCCTTTTCTTTAACAGATATAGGAATGCAGAAAAGAGACATTGCATATTGGCATGCTGCTTAAGATCAGCTGAATAAAAGTTGGCCTTTCCCACCCCCACCCTCAGATCTTTCCTTCATCTTCCTATCTCTTCTTCTCCAAGACCCAGAAAAGCATCCCTAGAATCTCAACCCCCCGAGACAACCCTAGATACCTCAAAGGCCACTCACACCCAAAAAATCTCTACCATTGTTTCTCGGGTATATATCATTCCAACCGAACATATAGCTCTATGTATCTTCAGCCCAGGAATCGATCTAAAATCTTCTAAAACCATCACTAAATGATAGCTGACTAAAGTTACTGGAGTTTGAAGGTTATGAATCAACTAGTTAAAAGGCTGATAGAATAAGACATGTGAACCATCACTAAATGATAGCTGACTAAAGTTACTGGAGTTTGAAGGTTATGAATCAACTAGTTAAAAGGCTGATTGAATAAGACATGTGAACCATGTAGTTGCCGATGATGTTTCAGCTTATTGGTAATTTTGGTATGAACAGATCTAATATATATATATATATATATATATATATATGTTGTGCCTAGCCTATTATATAGCCTTACATGTACTTACCTAGTTGTACTCCACAGATTAGAATTGGGTATGTCTAATGCCAGAAAAGAACCTTGCCCACTATGTTTCAAGCTTTTGATGAGTTTTCATTGGTCAGTATCCACTTGACTGATCGTATTTCTAATATTGTATCCACCTGTAGGGATCACCAATATTATATAATAACTTTATTAAGTTTCAAATGTTTCTACTCCACACCCTCTAGGCTACACTTGGAGTATTAAGAATCCCCAAACTTGTTATTTTCTCAGTTTTTGGGGGTAAGCTCTCAACCTGATCTAGTATCATTTTTGGGATGGTCATTAACATATGCTTTATATTATAGTTCAGCCAAAAGAAAAAAGGTAAATACTACAGAGATCACATAACCCATGTTCACTCATACCTAGCGAAGTAGCGAGGCTCCATTCCAGAGTCTATTCTTTGTGTGGAATTGCTTTACTAAAATGATTATTTCATCAAATTACTAAGATGCATTTCCATACCCCATCTATTTCAACCAAAATTTTTAGCTCAAATGTACTAAAACTAGTAAGCTGTTACTGTTGCTCGATTCAATCGACTGCAACTAAATATTTTGCAAAGCTAGAGAATCTGATTTTGCAGAAAAATGCAGAAACACCAAGATGAGAACCATGGTCATATTTGCAAACATGGCGAGAAGGTGATAATTAGTTAGCCAATTCTGAAGAAACACGACCAAGAGAAAAAATCATTACAACTGAATTTACCTGAGAGAACCAAAACTAAGAAAACACAGCAATTCTGCATAAAGATCTTCCTTGCCAGAATTCCTGATGTTCTGTAAAATCGCGTTGTCTCCATTTAACTTTGCATCCATCAGCAAAACAAGTGCCTGAACAACATAGACAGCAGAATAAGAACACTTTATCTAGAAGTGTAAGATGCAGAAAAATAGGGAGGGAAATATTCACTACCCAAATTACCTTGTTAGGTCTGCTGTTTAAAAGTCCAAGTTCTGTTTCTAGCCAGCTCGTGCATACAGGGAGACAGGATTTTTGTATAATACCAGAAAAATTCTTCAAGCAATAATCCAAGTTAAAAGTTTGAGAATTGGAGATAGTTTTGACCTATAAAACCAATTTTAGAGGAGTATAATCAGCACATCATACTGTAATTGAAGCAACTCAAGAACTATTTGATTCTAATATGTTCATAATCAGCATCCAATAGGGATATGTACGAAAATAGCTCCTTTGTAAAAGTATCTCTTGACTTAGAGAGACCCATGCAAACAAAACTTATAAAGGAAATTGGCATTATTTCTTATCCTTTGAATATTGGACAATAAATTATGTTGACGTGAGGACAAACATATTTACTAGTTACATCCCTTCTCTAATGGGGGAAAGTACAGACCACATATAGGAGTGCCAATCTTCAGATTATACATAAAAGAGAGAGAATAGATCTCTTATCCATCTTGCAAGTTCAATGAGAATATGGAAAAGAACAAAACTTTTTCTAGATAGCAATGCCGAATCTCAAGACTGGTTTTGCAATTAAGTGGAAATATATCTCTTAGAAAAGGAAGGGGAAAGAGACAAAGTATAGGAAAGTAACCATAGCAAAGCAAGACAACAGAGGTCCTTACCTCTTCCTCAATTCGCTGCAATGATGCCCATAGCAATCGTAGTCGCGGACCATTAGCAATAGCATTCAAACTTAAGGGTCTCTTTGCATAATACCCTTCAGGTTCAAGGACCCTATTTCCCAGATTGCCTCCTAGTTCAAGAGCTTCAAGAGAATCTAGAAGTTTCTTTTTCACTGCATCCACAGCATAACCTGAATCTGGATCATTGTTCTTTGTAGCACTGCAATTAGAGAAAATGCACTTTGACAAACTGAAAC
Organism: Rosa lucieae; assembly: GCA_024704745.1. Classification (NCBI taxonomy): domain Eukaryota; kingdom Viridiplantae; phylum Streptophyta; class Magnoliopsida; order Rosales; family Rosaceae; genus Rosa; species Rosa lucieae. The sequence continues at coordinate 47,058,133 of CM045497.1, forward strand.
AAACGCACAAACCAACAACATGAAAAAGAAAATAATAATAATAACAATCAGAAGCAATAACCCTTATTTCTAAGAAAAATGTATCCTCAATTATAAGAAAAAAGAGTTCCATGCCAAAAGATTTTGCACTCGATGGGCACTTACACCCCTTGAGAACAAAGCTGAAGGGTGAGTTCCGGGGGTGCATACCCAGTGGGCCTGTGGGCACTTAATAATCTACCCAGAGAGACATTAGAAATGACAAAAACCTTCAAAATTTTGACATGCTTACCCTTACCTACCAGAAGCGTTTGAGGTCTTAGGAACCGCGTTGTCATTCTGAGAAGGTGGACTAGAGTTGTAACCAGGAATTACTCCAGCCATATATGTGAGAAACACACTGGCCGTCAGGAGTAGTTGATCAACAAGAGGAATCCAATCAGAGGCCGTTGCACCATCAGAGCCTACCAAAGTCCCCAAGCAAGCACATTTTAAAGCAACCTCCCCGGGAAAAGGATTTACTTTCAAATTTGAGAAGCCAGGTGCAGTGAAGTCACACATTTTCCACATTGGAACCAGAACAGTTTTGCAACTTCCATAGGAATGCTTCCTACAGTCACAAATGTATAATAGAATAATGAGAATCCATAAATGTAAGATTAACCATAAAGTGTTAACCTATAGTAATTCTTCTGGAAGATATTACTGAATAAGGTGCACTTTAAGAATCCCACAGCCAACTAAACTGCAGTGTCAATTCGCTAGTAGAATCATAACTTCCCCTCTATTAAAAAGTTTGCATAGTAATATGAGACAATTGTCGATAACCAAAATCAGCATTAGCCCACAATTCGCATTCTTTTTCTCGGTGCATTAATCCCTCTCTTCAGTATAACCTTACACAAATTACAATACTACAACCATAACAAAAAGAAGCAAATAGAAACACAAATAGTCAACCTTTGCAAGATCTTCGAATGTGAACTCCGGGGCTTCCCTGTGGCGAAACTCCTCTGCATTTGCAGCTTCATACATAGTGGTGATACCACACATTCTGCCATTAGCATGAAAACTTCTCACCCCACAATCAGCACATTCTACACACAACATGAGCACATGTAATCACTTTTCCAAACACCCAAAACAACAGAGAATCAAAATCAAGAATGCAGTTACTACTAAACACTATCTGCAAAACAAAATCGGAGGAGGTGAGACCACTGTGAACCGAAATCCCAACAATTACATTTCAGATTATGCGATCGAATATGAGAAGAGAGAGAGAGATATGAAACGCACCTCAAGAGATTATGGAATCGAATATGAGAATGGGGCAGTGTGAGAGAGTTAGGGTTGTAGTTTTGGGGATTAGGGAGTTGAGGAATTGGACTAATAAGAAAGGAGTGGAATATGCCAAGATGGTGAAATTGGCTTGGATATATTATTAACGGCTAAAATTCCGAGGGAGCCAACGAAACAAAACAAATATCAATATATATATATGCACTCAATTTTTTTTTTTTTTTTTTTACAAAATAAGAATTTCATGAATAACTAGATGGATGGATACAACCATATTTGGCCTCATTACAAACTTTACTTGATCAGAGCATTGGTAATAAAGATTATCACGCCCTTTACGTCAATTAGACATATTATCTAATAAAATCATATAAATCCAAAATCTCAAACCTAAATCCGTCTCATCCCATTTGTGGCGGTGCAGGTTGAGTTCATAATTATTTTTCGAGTGATCGGGATGGCTGCGTCCCGTCCCGAATATAATGGGATAAAAATAATATTGTAATTTTAATCCCGAGATGATCGCGTCCCATCCTGAAATTATTATATTTTTGTAATTTAAATTAAATTTTTAAGTGGTGTGGTAAATATTCCTACTGTTGTGATACTATGTGGGGTACCTGTGTATCCATTATTGATCTAGGTAAGTTGTACTTTGAGATGAAGACATTTCTTGGTTGTTCGAGCAGGTCTATCTAAAGTTCAATCTGTAATAAAATTATACTTTAAATGATCAACGATGCTAAATTACATTATACAATTTATAATTGGATTATTCAGAAACTCGCTGAACCTAAAACTGAAAGAAAAGATCTGGGTCGTGATCAATTTTCCAAAAAACCAATCTCATCTCTTCTCGTTGTCAGATCGGGTTTGAGTTTGGTATCATGCCCATCCTGGTCTGTGCCACCCTTAACTAAGAAATAGTTGCCCAAAAGACGTTCCAAGAAAGTCATAGAGCATCTGTATAGAAAAATTGATTTTAGCTATGAATGTTTACCAAGCGAGTAAGCCAAATCATGTTTTTTGCTATTTTGCCAATGGCCACAAAGTGGAAGATATGTCAATTGAACTTTTGGTTATATATGAGCTCAGTGGTTAGCTCACCCACTACCTATGTACGAAGTCATGGGTTCGAGTCACCATGGGGGTAGGAGTGAAATCCTTTGATCCTCTTTTTAATGAAGAAATAAAAAAACTTTTGGTTATATATGAGCTTGGTCTTAGTTATGACCACTGCGTAAAAACATTTGTTGACACACTCAAAGGTCATTCCCCAAGAGTATACTCCATCTCGTTCTTGCTGAACATTAGATTTGTACCCTCAAAATCACTTTGAAAGAGAATATAACCTAGACCGGGCTCTATCAGAGTCATGTGCTTGATGCGAAATCAGAAGCTGCAGTCTGATAATCTCATAGAAATATTTCAACTCATCATTGTTTGCTACATTAGCTTTTTGACCTTCAGTAAACATTATATATCAACTTCTATAGAATCAGCCAAATTATTATTGGCTGATTTTGCCTGTGCATCTTTTCTTCCGACAATATCTAACAAATGCCAAAGTCATTTACCTCAAACTTAGCAATAATCACCTCCGAGCTAATCAGTCATTCTACCTCATTTATGGATCTAGATAAAATTTGCAATATTATTCAAGCACTGGTCATATAGAACGCCTACATGAAGAATGTGACTTGAGTGATTTACAACCAGTATCTTTAAGATATCTCTAAGTACCCTTTTGTAATTCTAGTATCTTCAAGATTTAAAAGTCTATTAGAATTACAAAAGGGTAACATGTGGTAGAGGAAAGTGACATAGAGCCTATTTGTCTCACATTACAAAATACCAATTGTTCATATTTGGTTAAAGATAATTTATGTTTACCTACATGAACTTTTGGTCATTCTTCATGTTAGTCCCTAAACTTTCAATTTCATCAACAACATCCCTAAACTCCCAATTTTCATCAGCCATGTCCAATTCTTCAACCTCCATCCAAAATTGTCGTCAATTAATGAGGTGGAATGAGACAAAAGGACAAAATTCTGATAATACCCTTGTGAACGTTTTCCTACTTTTTTTTTAACCAAAACAATATTGATTATATTAGACATAAATGAAGATATCTCTACTCTATTCAATTGTTCTTTGCCCAAAACCAACAGGCTCGTAGGAGCAAAAATTTCGGCAATTTTAAATTAGCATACAACTTCATCACCACTTTGATTTCTCAGTGAATCCGACTTGAGCTATACATAACCTTTTCCAGGAATGCATAAAGCTGAAAACCTTATCTGCCCAATTGTAACATTCATCAATCCAACAATAAAATTACAAATCCATACACGAAGCACAAAACTTTACCCACAATTCTCCCTAGATCACAGATAATGAAATTGATTCATTGATATTGCTTACCCCAATTATCAGACAAAGGAATTGATTCTTATACCATTTAATTTGAACCCAAATGACAAAAGACAAATTGGTTGTGGATATACTTTTGGCTGAGTTGGAGCAAATCAATGGAAGGGGATGACCCGGAAATAGCAAAATCGGTCCCATCCGACCCATTTCCCAATGATGAGGCAACAATAATGATTGAGTTAGTGGTAGCATCAAAAGTCCCTTCTCCGGCGGCGGTTGTGGTGGTGATTGCGTAGAACGCCTTGCAGATGAATTCGAAGAGCAGATAATTTGAACCCAAGTAGGCTTATTTTTGGGCCGTAGGTATCGGCCCGCTGTGCCAAATCTACTAAAGGATCTTGCCAAAATTACTTTTGGGCTCAAACATTACCCCCCAAGCCCCGAAATCAGGCCCACGAAGATGTAACTGATTGAAAGGGGCTAAAACGACACACCGATTGCTTGAAACGATATCATTAATGAGGGTTGCGTCCTTTCGCTTGCGAAAACTTCTTTCTGTCGTATCGTTTCTCTCACAAAATTTCTTATTTAAACCCGCAGCCACTTCAGACCTGTCACATCAGAAACTCTTTTAGTCTCCTAAACCCAGAAACCTTCTTACCGCCAACATCTTCTCACAGGAACCCAGAAATGTCTCCCCCAAAGAAGATAGTCATCGATCAAGAAGAAGAACTGAATGAACAGGTTGCCCATTCTTGGGGAACCAGCATCGGTGCCGCATTCGTCTCCACACCACTATCCAGAGACCCCTACTCCTCCAGTTCCCAAACCATCATGTCGGACTGGGCCCAGCGCCGCTAGATCCTATTCCAGCGACGCCATCGCCTTCTATGGCCTGTCCGTTCGTCGGCCCATTCCAATCCTTCGAAGGACTCCTGGGGATTTCAACAGTTGGGGTGCCCAGAATCATCGAGCAAAAATAGGGCACTGGCCATCTTCTATCAGCGCGGCGGAGCTTTCCTGGTATAGCGAAGCAAGAACACGAGATTTGGCTCGCTGGAACGCGACAGGTATCACTCACACTATCGATCTCTGTTTTCGTCTTCCGCGCGGTGGCAATCGTTCATCCCTCGCTGCCTTTCTCTGGAACGCCTTGCAATTACTGATGTAGAATGCCTTGCAGAAGAATTCGAAGAGCATCTTGAGAAACACATTGATAAACAACGTCGTAAGCAAGCATAAGTTTCCTATAATTCTTAGGTTTATTTTCCTTATCTTCATAGACTTAGCATACATTTACTATTTCAATAAGGACTTCCAGTCCAGCAAGTTTGTTATTTCCTAGTTCTAAAATAAATAGGATTATGAGTTAGAGCCTATATAAGGCACCCTCTACGTTGTATTAGGCATTCAACAATTCAATAACGATTCAGTTTTCTCAGAGATTTATCTCTCTCATTGTCCTATATTCGGTTTGACGCTTGTCTGCCGTTTTCATCTATCATTCTAATAGCTTTCACTGCGTTAGTTGGCATCAGAGCATGGTTTCGCCCGTATTGATGGCAGACGACGAAGCGAGAGTTAATATCACAATACTCGCCGATGCTAGTCGGGAGATTACTACTATGAAACAAGATATTGGGAATTTTCGTCAAGACACCAACAGGAATTTGGCAAATCTAACAAATCTTGTGGATCAATTGGCGAATAACGTTCAGCAGCTTACAGTGGTAGTGCGAGCCGAAGGAGTTGCCCGAGGCCAACACCGTCAGCAAGAGCGAAACTACGATTCTGACGAAGAAGACGAAAGGGGCCCACCAAACAATCAACAACAAAACCGCCAAGAAGAAAATTATAGAATGAAAGCTGACATATCTTTCTTCTATGGAAACTTACAGATAGAAGAATTTCTTGATTGGCTTTTTGAAGTGGATAGGTTCTTCAATTTAATGGATATCCCAGAAAACAAGCAAGTAAAGACAATTGCTTGGAAGCTAAAAAGCACCGCTGCCTGTTGGTGGGATGATTTGTAGAAGTCACGAATTCGACAAGGAAAAGAGCCTGTCAGAACATGGTGGAAGATGAAAACCCTTCTCAGAGGACGTTTCTTACCTCGAGATTATGAGCAGACTTTGTTTGAGAAGTACTACGACTATGCTCAGCAAAATCGATCTGTATTTGACTATAACCATGAATTTATGCGACTTAGCGAACGTGACAGATTGGAAGAAAGGGAAACTCAGAAAGTTGCAAGGTATCTACATGGTTTAAAGCAGGAAATCCGAGACAAGATAGGGTTGCAAGTAGAAAGTAGAAACCATGAACCTAGCATTAAAAGTAGAAACCATGGACTCTAGCAGAAGCCATGAACCTAGCATTAAAAGTAGAAACCTTACTAGCAAAAACTAAAGTCAATCAACAGACTACTATGGGCTATCGTAAAAATTGGGCCGAGTCATCTACTTCAAAGGGGTTGCAAATTAAAGAACCTTCAAAGGAGCAGCACATTAGAACAAAAACAATTGGTGAAAACCGAGGAAAGGCTACTGTTCCGTTTCGAAAACAAGGGTAACCAGGTGGTTTAGGAGATTATGCCAAACCAAGGGGTGAAAAGTGTAATTGATGCGATATTCCTGGTCATACTTCTGATAAATGTACTCAACGAAAAGGATTGCATTATGTGGAGGAATATGAAGATGATGTAGAGCAGAATGAAGTTGCAACTACAGAAATCGAAGACCGAGATTTTGATGCTATCCCACCGTTTCTAGTTTACCAACGACTTTTGTTAACAAAGCAAGGACCGGAAACTCAAAGGCATAACATATTTCGCTCTAAGTGTATCATTGGAGGCATGGCATGCAATCTAATCATTGACACTGGCAGTTGCGAAAACTTTGTGTCTAAGAAGGTGGTTGACTGTTTTAAGCTTCCAACAACAAAGCATCCGACTCCTTATTCTGTGGATTGGATTAAAAAGGGCCTGCAGAGCCTGTGACATAAACTTTCAAAGTTCCTATAATTATAGGACCATACAAGGACGATGTCATATGTGATGTTATAGACATGGATGCCTCACATATTTTACTTGGAAGACCGTGGCCGTATGATGTAAAAGTTGGATTTGATGGCTATAAAAATATCTACAGTTTTGTTTGGGATAAAAACAAAATTGTCTTGAAGCCTACTAGCCCACGTGAGAACAAAAATGTTGAGAAATTGGAGGCAACAAACTTTCTCACTCTATCAAGGTCAGAACGTGAACTGGAAGTTGAAATTAAGGAAGCACTAGCTTGTTGTCCTATTGTGATGAAAGGTGTCTTGACCACTGAACAAGAATTAAAGGAGACACAAATTCCAGCAAAAGTTCAGCCTATAATTCGTGCTTTCCAAAAGTTGGTGTCAGAAGACTTGCCGGATGAACTACCACCTATGAGAAACATCAAATTATTGACGTCCCTCAATAAAGCTGCCTACAACTCTTGCACTTATTATTGACTTTCAATAAAACTCCATACAACTCATAAAAGCAAGATAATGGTTATTTTTTCCCAACAAAAAAAGGAAAGACAATGGTAATTTTGCACTCATTATTGACCCTCAATGAAACTGCATACCACTCTTGAAAGCAAGAAAATAATAATTTTGCACTCATTCTGAGTCTCATTAGAACTGTTATAACTCAAAAAAGCTTCCAAATCTACAGTTTGCTCTCATTATCGACTCTTAACAAAACTGACAACAACTCACCAAAACTTTGTTTTTTGGGAAAGAAGATGAGAACAAATTAAATTTAGAGCTGATTTTGGTGATTTGGTTATTCATACTCAATAATTTATTTTTATTGAGGGTCAATTCCTTTTTTTATTTTTTATTAAGTGTTAATAAACATTTTGGTGAGATCTCCAGTGAAAAGTGTCATTTTTAAGCCCCGTCAGCAACTCAACAGCCAAGTCACCATATTGACTAAGTGCAACTCTAACAACTTCACCATATTTTGATTTTTCTCTATTTTAGGGAAAAATAAGCCTATTTTTCTCTAACAGATTCTCTATTTTAGGGATAGTGAGGAAAGAGAAAATAAAATTACTTGAATCTACAACAATCTCTAAAATTTTAAGGAAAAATTATGGAGATTTTAAAAATCGCTGTAAAATAGGGAATTTGTTGGAGCTTAAGAAGATAAAGAGGGTTAAACCTTTGATTTTTGCTTCCATATAATACAAAAATTATAGGGAATCTGTTGGAGTTTCTCTAACAACTAAAACAAATTTGATTGTTTTTGTAAGCGTATGAATGTTAGGGCCAGTTTGGCCTCGAGGTTTAGGTAGCTTAAGCTACTTATTTATTGATTTAAGCCAGATTGGGTGTTTGGTAAAACAATAGATTGCTGATTATAATTCAATCTCCCACTTCCCAATGTATATTCACAAGCCGCTATATTCCTGCTTCTAGATTAAGAGATTTCAGAAGTTGAGATCACTTATTGGCTTTATCTATATTGCCCTCATCCAATTCCATCAACTTCACAATTCAACTGGTCTCTTCTCTGGGAAAAATAAAGGTTATATTGGCTTTCCAGACGATTAGGGATAGCCAAACTTTAACAAGAGCATAGCTTTCCTTGAATCTAATTAAGGGTGTAGTCCTAGAGAAGATTTTATCTTCTCTTCGTATAGAGGAAGGACATCACATAAATTAAGATATTGCACTCATATATATATATATATATATATATATATTGGAATAGGGGTTTGGAACCCAACCTAGCTGGGAGGCTCAGCCCCACACCCGGTTCCATTTATTGAATTAGATATATGCAACCGGGAGGGGGGGCATAAAACTTGAACCCTGTGCTACATAAGAAATACTACAATAATCCTCGTAGAGAACATCCGCAATAATAGCAAGAGTCTCATCTAACCAAACATCGTCAATATAAAACAGGCTAGCAAGGTGTGCAAGTCTACTTGCCACACCATTTGCTTCACAGAAAATATGCCGAATCCTAACTGATTGAAAAGCAGTCAAATAATCTTTACAAACATCTAAAATTCGACTTACCTCCAAGAAATCTTCCTCCTCACTCTGAAGTGCAGCAACCAGAAGGGCAGAGTCGCTTTCAATATCTACTTCTGTCCAACCTTGATGAATACCAAAAAGAAGGCCAGCTCTACATGCCTCAGCCTCCATATTAATAGCCAAGTAAGCATGTACAAAAGGCCTAGCAATAGTTGCTATACCCGTGGCCATATCATCTCTGACTACAACACTAATACCCCCACAACCACTGTCAGCTCTGAAAGCCCCATCAACATTAATTTTCAGTCTCCCCCGCGGAGGGTTCTACCATTTCGTCATAGGCCTCTTCTTTTGCTTACTCACATTCGGATTGAATTTTTGGTACTCCTCCAAATGTCCAAAGGCCCACTGAATCATATGCATCGGCTAAAAATAGGCACTCCTCCACACCATATTATTCCTCCCGATCCATATAGTCCATAGGCACATCAACACTAGATCAATCTGGGCTTTGTCCAACGTGTCAATCAATTCAAAAACCCACTCCTTCACACATCTTGTTGGATGACTTTTAGCCTGCAATTTCAAAGGCCCCATTTCTCAAAAGCACTGTAAGGCAGAACAATTTTTAAAGACATGTGTACCTGTCTCAATCTCCTTGGAGCAGAAAATACATCTCAAATCAGGAAGGGACACATGGAGCTGTGCTAGTGCAGCTCTAGTGAGAATTATGCCATGCAATAGCCGCCATGCAAAGCTACGTACTTTAGGAGGCACCCATGCAGACCAAACCATGTTCCAATATTTTCGTAGTCCATTACCATCTCCATCATTAGAGGACAATGCCCTTTCATTACACTTTAAGGAGTGGAGGTAAACATGATAACCACTTCGAACCGTAAACACACCCTTGGGATTATGGTGCCATATTAATATGTCTGCAGCACCTCTAATGCTCAAAGGGGTACATGCAATTCTCTTCACCTCCTCATCAGTAAACAACTCCATTAGAATATCAATAAGCCATTCTTTGTTCTCATCACCTATTAGTTCTGCCACAACCATGTCCTCTGTTCCCTCCATCATGGGTGAAAAAGGTTTGAACGAATAAGGTAAACTGAGCCATGGATCCCTCCTAACAGAAATGTCGCATCCATCCCCAACTTGAAAACGGACACCTTTTTTCAAAACCTCTCTTCCAGCAATGATACTACGCCAAGTATATGGAGCTCCATTCTTAAATTCAGCCTCCATGAATGAGTAATTCGGGAAATATTTCGCCTTCAAAAGTTGTGCAATTACAGAGTCCAGATGTTGTATCAATCTCTAGCCTTGTTTAGCCAAAAGAGCTAGATTAAAGCAATGCATATTTCTAAACCCCAAACCTCCTTCACTCTTAGGGCGACACATATTTTTCCATGAAAGCCAGTGTATTTTCCTATCCTTCTCAGTCCCACCCCACCAATAACGAGCCATTAATTGCTCCATTGTATTGCACAAGTGCTTCGGTAATTCGAAACACCCCATAACATATGACGGAATAGCCTGAGCCACAAACTTAATTAACACTTCCTTTCTGGCACCACTTAGAGTCTCCTCCCTCCAACCTTGAGTCCGTGCTCTAATCTTTTCGTTCACAAACTCAAACGCTTCCTCCTTCGAGTAACTGATCTCAATGGGCAACCTAAGGTACTTATCATGATTCTCCACTCGAGTCACACCCAGAATACCAGCCAACTCCTCCTGAAACACTAAGCTCACATTTTTGCTAAAAGAAATACTACTCTTTTGATAATTAATTAACCTGCTACCCTGAGAACTTCTCATACTCTAGTAAAATATTTTTTAATGCTAAACAATATGGTACCTCAGCCTTGCAGAATATAAAAGAGTAATCAGCAAAGAACAAATGATTGATCCTTGGAGCTCCCCTACAAATCTCCACCCCATGTAGTGTATCCAACCTTTCAGCCCGTGAAATGAGTCGGGATAAAACCTCGGCACAAATAAGAAACAAGTAAGGTGAGATAGATTCCCCTTGCCTCAGGCCTCTCGACAACAAAATTTTACCTTTAGGTACCCCGTTAATAATGAAAGAATAGGTGACAGTACGAACACACCCCATTATCCATCGAACCCATCCATCACAAAACCCCATTTTTAGCATAACATCGTCTAAGAATGTCCACTCAACTCGATCAAATGCCTTACTCATATCCAACTTTAATGCACAATAGCCTTTCTTCCCACCTCTACGTCTTTTTAAATAATGAGCTATCTTGAATGCCAGTAATGAATTATCTGAAATCAACCGCCCGGGCACAAATGCACTCTGAAAAGGGGAGATCAATGAATTAAGAAGAGGCTTCACACGGTTGGCCAAGACCTTCAATCCAATCTTGTAAATCACATTGCAAAGGCTTATCGGTTGCAATTGAGACATATACTGCAGAGTTTTCACTTTCGGCACCAACGTAACAAAAGTATCATTCACTAATCTTAAACAGTCTTTAGACCCAACAAAACTTCTCACTGCCTCCACTACATCATTGCCCACCAAATCCCAGAAAGAGTGGTAAAAGCAGGGAGCAAACCATTAGGCCTAGGTGCCTTTGATGGGTGCATGTTCTTCACAGCTGCAAACACCTCCTCCTGATCAATGCCGTGCGTCAACATCTGGTTCTCTTCCTCAGTTATAACACATGGTATTGCTTCTAGAATATTCTGGAAGCTTATGGGTTGTGAGGACGTAAATAACTCCATGAAGTATGACACCACAACCTGCTCTAACTCCCTGTCATCCGTACACCACTTCCCTTCACTATTGAAAAGCCCTTCAATCGAATTCTTCTTTTTTCTGTTTTTGGCTCTCTAATGGAAGAATTTAGTGTTTAAGTCACCATTTGAGAGCCCAAAGATCTTAGCTCTCTACTTCTAAAAGGCTTACTCTTTCTACAACAATGCATGAAGTTTCGATTCGAGCTCAACTCTAGTAACATCAGGGGGAGCAAAGCACAAGATATCATAGAAGACGGCTAATTTAGCTCTGGTGTTATCAATCTCCTCCTTAAGGCTACCAAAATGCTCCTCACTCCAATCCTCTAAAGCACGTCTAGTAGCATTAATTTTTTTACACAACGTGCTAAAAGGCTCCACCCAGTAATACTTTCCCAGCCCTTCTTAACAACCTCCCTACACTTCTCATCCTATAACCAAAACTCCTCAAACTTAAATCTCTTCCTCCTTTTTTTCCTCCTTTTTTTTTTTTTTTGCTCTCTCACTACTAATAGGATAGGCAGATGATCAGATGTGCTTGGGAGTAAATGTCTCACACATGACACTGGGAACAGATCCTTCCAACTACCATTACAAGCAAAACGATCCAATCTGATCTTCACCTCCTCCCCTCCCCTTATATGTAAACTTCGAGCCCCTTCATTTGCGATGCACATCTCACAGCACCCCCCAACTTATCCGAGTTTGAAACAATCTCATTGTAATCATCCCCAACTACCCACGACATATTTCCTTGCAAGCTTAACTGACGTAACAAGTTCCACGTACGATACCTCTCCTCTAACTTGGGTTTACCATACAGCCCCGTGAATCTCCACCTCTTAGGATCCCTAACCTCCCCAACTATGACATCAATATGATTATCAGAAAAGGATTGCAATGCTACCACCGTATCATCACTCCAAAGAATACAGAGTCCCCCAGCCCTACTGACGCCCTTACCCTCCTTCTTTTTAATGAATTTACAACTAACTGCAAATGCATTTTTCCAACCCAACTGAGATCTAATATTAGAGACTTCTTCCGTCGTGCACTTAGTTTCACTCAGAAATATTAATTTAGGATGATTGGGGGATACTATCCCTTTAAGCCCTGTAATTGTCCAAGGGTTCCCAATCCCTTGGCAATTCCAACATAAAACATTCATTGCTCGTGATCGGTCAAAGCCGGACCCATCACGGATGAACGGTTTCGAGCCCGTCCCAAGCTCATTACCTCTTTCTTCGAAGATTTTCCACTTCCAGCAGCCCCTTTATACCTGCTGCCACCCGCTGGAAACCCTTCTTCCCTGCATAACCCTTCGTATTGGTAAGCCTCTGGACTCCCGGGGCCAACCTGGCCAGCTGCTGACCCCTTTCATCAGTCCCCGACGACCCCGTTCCAGTAGATCCAGACTTCCCTACGCTTTGGGTTGAAGCGGGGAGGCGTCTCATATATTTGATAGGTGAGTTTGTCTTATTTGGTTATCAGCTCGCTATTTGGTCTTTTGTATTAGTGAACATGAACATATTTGGGCATTGTATGTTTTTCGCTCTCTTAGTCAGTGAGGATTCGGGTGATGAAACAAACGGTCAAGATCGCACCCGCAATTATTTCTTTTATTCAAAATAAAAAATTTATTTCCCAAACATACAAAATTCATAATAAATAGCTTTAACATCCTAAATATTTCACGGAAATTACCACGGATTGGTCGTAACGCATACTTCTTGAGTCAATAAATTGAAGATTCACTTTAATAGAATTTTTTGAAAAAAAAAAAAAAAAATTCTCAAATGTCGTTACTACTTATCGAGAAATAAAATTAATCTCGTTTTTATTCCTTAATTTTTTCATGTCTTTCTGGTCATTGACTAAACTCACAAGACTTTTATACCAAGGTTCACCAAACACTTAAACACTGTTTTTGTACTCACAGCACTGTTAAAAGCAGAATTTACCAAACACTCGGCTACTTAATTTTACAGCTGATTATTTTCACAACACAGTTAAAGCTACTTTTAAATTAATCACCTCGGGCTAAACTAGGCCTTCGTGATAAAATTTGAAGGGTATGGACTAAACTTCTCTTCGGTCCAAAGTTAATTTTTTTTTTTAAGAAAAGAAAATTATAATAAATATCAATGAAGTACGTCCTGGAAGTACAACATCGGGGTGGTGGCGCAGTTGGCTAGCGCGTAGGTCTCATAGCTTCTGAGTGATCCTGAGGTCGAGAGTTCGAGCCTCTCTCACCCCAATTTTTTTTGGTTTTTTTTGCTCTTTCCAGCCTTGAGAAATTCCAAATCTACCCCCTCTACCCTCAACTAGTCTCGGCTCATACCTTAAACCCTAATTCTCCCAAAACCCAGAAGAGCGGCTACTCACTCTGTTTTGCATATTAACCTAAAGCTCATACCCAATTCTGAATCTGAATAGCCAGCACCAGCGAAGATGGTAAAGAGAAGCAAAAGTAAGCCAAACCTGAATTTCACTGCAAAGCATTCATCTTTTTTTGGATTGCTTGGTTGATTGGGAATTGGGTTCCTTAATTTCAATGCAAAGCATTCATCTTTTTTTTTTTTGTTTTTTGATTGATTGGGAATTGGGTTCCTTAATTTCAATGCAAAGCATTCATCTTTTTTTTTTTGTTTTTTGTTTTTGGGATTGATTGATTGATTGATTTGGGAACTGGGTGATTGCAGAGAGCAAAAGCAAGAGAGTGCCTCTGAAGAAGAAGTACAAGGTGATAAGGAAAGTGAAGGAGCACCACAAGAAGAAGGCCAAGGACGCCAAGAAGCTCGGCTTCCAGCGCAAGAAGGTCGAGAAGGACCCGGGTATCCCTAACGACTGGCCCTTCAAGGAGCAGGAGCTCAAGGCCCTTGAAGCTCGCCGCGCTCGTGTCATCGATGAAATCGAGCAGAAGAAAGCTGCCCGCAAAGAAAGGGTATTCCTTTTTGGCTTTCCTAATTTCTTTTGCCTATTCACATTAGGTCTGAAACTCAAGTTTCTATCATGTATGTTTGCATTTGATTGTGAGCTTGCGAAACTTTAACTGTTTAGATGGAACAGCTTACCTGGTTTTAGTACATGGTTGCAGTTTTTATGGTTATGGTGATAGTGATAATTCTTTGTGCTTATTCAGGCTCAGAAGAGGAAGCTGGGAGAGTTAGAGGAGGACGATGACGAGGACTCTAAGTTGGATGAAGTACTAGAGGAAAAGAGTACTGATGATTCCATTGGGTTTGCTAAGAATAGGGGTATGTTATTACTTGGTTGTTTCCGGAAGATGCCTTACTGATGGTGAAACTGTGAATTCAGCTTGAGTTTATTGTTACCTTTTCTATATTTTAATTGGTGGTTGTTTGGTTTGTCCCTACATACAGATAGCTCAGATAGGGCTTTCTACAAGGAGTTGGTTAAAGTTATTGAAGCATCAGATGTCATTTTGGAGGTTCTTGATGCTCGAGATCCCCTGGGTACACGATGTGTTGATATGGAAAAGATGGTGAGGAAGTCAGGTCCTAACAAGCATCTTGTGTTACTTCTTAACAAAATCGGTAATGCCCTTACTCTCTCTCTCTCTCTCTCTCTCTCTCTCCACACACACATGTAAAGTGTGCCTTGTCTCTCTTGTAGACTATATGTGCCTCATTTCTCTAAGACTGTAGATACAATAAGTTTCTTATATCTCTACTTTCCTAATTTCTCAGTATATCCTCAGGAACACAAAACCTGGAATTTTCATTTTATTATTTTTTACACAAAACCAGGACAGTGACAACAAGTCCTTTCAGATGAGAGATTCCATATATCTTTTAGATTTAGTCAAACTTCTTCAAAGGATTATGAAAAAGAACATGGAAACTACTTCAAAGGATTATGAAAAGAACACGGAAGCTATCATGCTTGTATTTTCCAAGAAGAACCAGGTTCCACCATTTAGAAAAGCCTTTATGAGCGAGAAGCACACTTCTCAAATAGCTTATTATTTATTTATGAAACATAAGTAGTTTAATTTTGGACTTTTTACTCAGTTTAAATGGTTTGCTAAAAATTATTAGCTTCCTAAATATGAGGAATATTGTATTGGTCATGAAGGAAAGCATGTTGTCAATCTATTGACCAGAAATGGTTCATTCTATAGGGTTCAAAGCTAGACCTTAGATTCTTAGAAGCAGGATGCAGAAGGGAAATGGTGCAGGATCAAGTTATAGGGGCCTGTTTAAGCCAGCTTAGCTGGCCAAAGGGAAAAGGATAAACAGTTTATGGATGGCCATATGAGCTTATTACTTAAACCCATCTGAGAATAGTAGGTATGATAGATGAATTAGCTGTGTCAGTTTATGTATGAGTTAGTGGTTGAGCTTGAAAAGCTCTTAGGACTTGTCTTACAACATGGAAGGAAATTAAAAAACAGGAAGATGTGGTCACTCAAGAGTTACTCGTGAAACTTAGATGCCTAACCTTATCCAGTTTTAATTGGTATAAGGATAGTTTTCTAAGTGCGTTTAACAACCTTACCTACAGAAAAAGTTAGAAATAGGCTAAAAGCTAAGCACAGAGGCCAGATACCTTTCTCCCAATGCACCTCTGTAGACACCTTTATCCAATGTGGAAGACTGTCCTTTGAAGGTTGTGCAGGAGGAATTGCACTATGCACTATACATATTTGTATGTGTGTGTGGTTACATCTGTACTGTATGTACGCACTAACTTAGCTGCAAAAATTATGAGAAACATGGTAATGGATTTTCTACTTTGAGCAAAATTATTCGGTATGAAGTAATAGGGATGTCTAACACAGGTGTAATGGAAAGTGAAAGTAGGAGAAATTTTAGTGCTCTCAACATGAAATCCACCTTCCCTTATCCTCGTCGTACAGACTTTTTGAATGATACAAAACATTAGTTGTGGAGATGGATCTTTATGATCAACCACTATCTGATTTTTCAAATGTTTTCCTGCATCTCAACTCGAATCCTTTATTGATTATTATGGTTTCTTGAATCTCAGATCTTATCCCGCGTGAAGCTGTTGAGAAGTGGCTCGTTTATCTTAGGGAGGAGTTGCCAGCTGTTGCCTTCAAATGCAGCACCCAAGAACAAAAATCAAACTTAGGGTGGAAATCGTCCTCTAAAAAATCAAAACCCAGCAACCTTTTGCAGACAAGTGACTGTCTAGGAGCTGAAACTCTTCTTAAATTGTTGAAGAACTATTCAAGAAGTCATGAGGTATATCATTGGTTTCTAATGATTGTCACATCTCTACCTACAATTTGGGCATTTGTCACTTGATCTTGAGTTTTAAAGTTTCAAATTATTGTAAGTATAAATGTGATCCTTTGTGTTTGGCAGATCAAGAAGTCGATTACAGTGGGTATTATTGGCCTACCTAATGTTGGTAAGAGTAGTCTCATTAACAGTTTGAAGAGATGCCGTGTCGTCAATGTTGGTTCCACTCCAGGGTTAACAAGATCACTACAAGAAGTCCAGTTGGATAATAATGTCAAATTGATAGATTGCCCTGGTGTTGTAATGCTCAAATCTACAGAAAACGATGCTTCTATAGCTCTGCGAAATTGCAAAAGAATTGAGAAGTTAGAGGATCCAATTGGTCCAGGTATCTAGCTATTGCCTCATTTTTCATTTAAGCGTATTTAAACACTTGCTCAAGTTCCATTTGCTGCATATTGCAACCCTCTAGGATTTGGTTTTGCTGCTGCATATTACAAGGCTGTAACCCAGTTGATGCTATGCCTGACAATGCTTTTTGAATTTTATTTGTTTTTTTGTTTTAAAAGTTAACACACTTTCACCTTTCTTGAGCAGTGAGGGAAATTTTGAAGCTCTGCCCAGCCAGATTGTTGGTATCTATATACAAGCTCCCAAGCTTTGATACCGTTGATGACTTTCTGCAGAAGGTGGCTACTGTTAGGGGTAAGCTGAAAAAGGGTGGTGTTGTAGATATTGGAGCTGCAGCCAGAATTGTTCTGCATGACTGGAATGAGGGTATGCATTTGTAGTCCCTTCATATAGGTGTTAAGGACAAGAGTGACTGGAAAAACTAAATTGTAGATAAAAAATATACTGAAACGTCAAATTTGATGCGACATGCATGTTCATCATGTTTCAGGTAAAATTCCGTACTACACTATGCCCCCAGCTAGGAGTCAAGAAGAACCTTCAGAGGCGAAAATTGTTTCGAAGCTGGGCAAGGAGTTGAACATTGACGAAGTATACAATGGAGAATCTTCATTCATTGGAAGCCTCAAATCTGTTAATGATTTCCATCCTGTTGAAGTTCCTCCCAGTTGCCCACTCAATTTTGATGAGGATATGGAAGAGGTTTGTGATCTGTACTGATGATACCATAAGCTTTAGAATCCTTTTTTAATGATCTGTTCTTGTTTTTTGACAAGAACAGAGCTGCCTTGAACTTCCCAAATAATAGATAGGTTGAACAATGAAAACTGTTTTAAAAGCTACTCTTCTGTTTTTGACCACTGTTTTTTTGGTTATCATATGCTCATCACTGTGCCTTGGAGATATGAGAACACACAGGATGGTAGCATATTTATATTTTGATTTTCTTGGTTCAAAATGAACAATCTTTGCTGGCAAATTGAACTGTCTTTGCTGTTCACATTTTGATTTTCTTTGTTCAAAGTATGTCAAACTGAACTGTTTTTGCATGGTGTACAAATTTGTTCAATAGTTTCATAGGAAGCCAGCTAATTAGAATTTGGATTGGTTTTAAATTCAACCTGATTTATATGTTGTCATGCATCAGAATAAAAGACCATCAAATCAAGGTAATGGAAGTCCTAAAGATATGGTTGATGAAGACGATGACCAGTCCATGGCAGTTGAAGAGGATGATTCAGGCAAGGCAAAAGAAAAGACGGCTACCAAAACTAGCAGGCAGAATGAGAAATTGTATGCAGCTGAAGGTATGCTTAATACAAAGAAGAAGAAAGCAGAGAAGAAGATGAGGAAAAAGGCCAAATCAGCTTCTGCGGATGCTATGGAAGATGATTATGATTTTAAAGTTGATTACATCAAGAAGGGATCTGCCATGGATGTTGGTGATGGCATTGGTGGAAATGATGACGGTCAAATTATTGGAAAGGTACCTATGTCTGGTATTGGATTTGATGAACCAGAGGAAGGATGAACTGTATTTTTCCAAGGCAGTTTAAGTAAAATCCTGATGTTGCCTGCCTTTTTTTTTTTTTAACGTATATTTTTTAATTATGCTTTAAGTTTCTTCTTTCACAAAATATGTTCTGTATGGTCACGCCCAGACTTTGTGCGGACAGATTTACAATTACCTATTAATCAAATCCTGATTATTTTTTCTTCTGCTATTTCTGCTTCGTTAAACTGTTTCTCTGTTCGAAATCAACACTTATTTCTCCCAGGCCATCAGAATGTTGGGAATTTATCGATATATAAGAGATGGATGCATACTTGCATACCACAGGAATGCTTATTCTTGGCAAAGAAAGATTTTCATATTTTTGCTCATGTAATTTAGAAGCTGAAATATTTAGTTGAATAAATCTACTATGGGACTGATCGAGTGATATCATATCCTTGAGCTTGGCTAAAATTATACAAACTCAGTGTGCTCTTTTTTTTTTTTTTTTTTAAGAGAGAGCACACTGAGTTTGTATTCTAATGGACATGTACATGGATGCATGGTCTCTCTCTCCTCTCTATCTCTCTCATCCCCCTCCGATTTGTATGTTCATTATGTTGATGGTTGAGTTTGACTTAATATTTTTCGTTTGTGTAGTATGCTCTGTAATGAGTTCTTTTGTTTGGATTTTATCATCTAAATTAGATACGGTGACCCATGAGAACCAAGTCTTTTGGTTATATTTTCAAAATACCAAAGAATGCTCTTCTTATAACGAATATATTAAACTTAGCATACTAAATCCTTCTCTACCTATCTTTATTTATTTATTATTATTATTTTTTTTCAATCTCAGAATTGAATTAGGATAGTATGCTCATCCTGTTTTTACATTATTGGAGGTATTGTATCACTTCATTTCCAACCTTTGGCAAGACAAGGAAAGAGAAAATGATTGATAGAAGGGACAACAAATATGACTTTCATGCCAGCTATGAAAGAACGACATGAATTGGAAGAACAAAAAGATAAAAGAAGACAAAAATTGTCAACATAGATATAATCAAAGAATAATATAGGATAGAATGAGTTCTATACGTTCTTCTTTTTTCTAAAAAACAGGTGTGATTTGTAAAAACAGGTGTGATTTGTACATGTCCAGTATAGAACGAGTTATATATGTTCTTCTTTTTCCTAATTATAGTCATGAGTTCAATGATTTGCGGTTCAATTTATTTGGAGGTGGGGGGTGAAATTTACAACATATTTTTAAAAAATCACACTCTGCTCCATGTACATGTCCATTAGAATATTACTCATAAAAATAGGTGTGATTTGTTAAAAAAGAACAAAGTTGTCAATTTCAATCCGTATTATTATATTTAAAATTTTTACATTATGGATATTATGCTTTATTTAAGGCCCCTTAGTATTGCCCTCAATTTTTGTTTTAATATATAGGGGCCGTGACCACTTACCCGATTTTAGGCTAAAAATTGCCCACTTGCTCCACTAAGAGTTTTTAAACCCCATTTACCCAATTTAAAATCTACTGACAATTTTGACCCTATTAATTAATTCTCAGACTCTCTCTCTCTCTCCTCCCAGACTCTCTCTCTCTCTCTCTCTCTCTCTCTCTCTCTCCATGTCTGCAAATCCGACGCCGGGTTCGGGTTTGAAAGTGGGTTTGGTTTGCCGGAATCGAGGGAGAGGGCATTTACTCGATTCCTTGTATATTTACTCGATTCGATTCCGTCACGAAGCTCATGCTTCGATCTGACCGGAAATCGATTAGCATAGACGACGACGCTCTGGTCTTGATCTCCGTTCGCTGCAATGGGTCTCACGCGCCTCAAGCTCCTCGGCTGCAGGGAAATCACGGACCTCGAAATGGCGGCGTTCGCTCAGAATTCTACTGGATTGAAGAAGCTCTCCGTCGGGTCGTGCTTGTTCGGCGCCAAGGCCATGAACGCCGTGCTTGAGTACTGCACGGCGCTCGAGGAGCTATCGGTGAAGCGGCTCCGGGGGATCCACGACGCGTCTGCAATGGGTCTCGGGCCTCACCCATTGAAGTCGGAGAAGGGAGATCCGCAACCGTCGAAGTCAATGATGGGAGGAGAAGAAGAAGTGGGTGCCCAGAGCATTTTCTGGGTGCCCGGACTTTTTTTTTTTTCCGGCATCCTGAGTTTTTTTTTTTTTTTTTTTTTTTTAATTTTTTTCGGCAGTAGACACATTATTGGCCCCCAGTAGACTTTGATACGATGGACAGGGATCACTATAGTGTGGTGTTTTGATAAGTTACCTGTTGTTTTCTGTGTATTAAAGTCAAATTATCTATGAATCCTACAAAATGGTGCATTTTTGGTGGTCTATTGGGAGGCAGTAGAGACATTGGACTTTGTATTGGAGGGCAATAATATGATTACTGGGGGGCAGTAATATGATTATAAATTGATCAATTGTGCCTGTAGTGTATTCATTTTGGTTTTGGGAGTTCATACAATTCACTGGACGGCAATAATATGATTTTTGGAAGGCAATAATATGATTACTGGGGGGCAATAATAGCCGGATTCCGGTCATCGGTTGCCGGATTTCGGTTACCGGTTTCCGGAATCTGGTCATCGGTCGCCGGAGTCCGGTCACTTGTCGCCGGAGTCCCGTCGCCGGAGACCGCGCCGGCCACTGGTCACCGGAGCACAGCAAGGTGGAAGGTGACTTCTCTCTCTAAGTGAGAAAGAAGGAGAGGGCAAAAAAGTCTCAAAAAAAAAAGAAAAAAGAATTAATTGGGTAAAGGGGAAATAATCCCTTAGAGTGTTTTGGGTAAATGAGGTTAAAAAACAGTTGGTGGAGCAAGTGGGCAATTTTTAGCCTAAAATCGGGTAAATGATCATTTTCCCTAATATATATGAGGGTCTTATACATGGTGCGTATATACATTGTATCTAGCTAATTAGTTTTTTTTTTTTTTTTTTTTTTTTTCGGTCAAATAATTAGTTGGTATGAACATCACTCTTTCTCCGTACATATTTGGGTGGTATGAACATGTCTGACGTAATAAATAATGATTCATGCATCAGACGGTGGTGTTAATTGCATGGAGGCACGTACAATACGATTTTCCACAAATTAAATTAACAATATCTATATGCTAGCTTACTTAAGTAATTAAATTTTTTCAATTAGGATTAAATTCAGTTTACCCCCTGAGGTTTGGGGGTAACTTAATGTTAGTTCCTGTGGTCTCAATTTATGGCACGTTTACTTACTTGGAATAGAAAATAATCATGAATAGGAGACAAGTGGAATGGGAGAAGAAAGGAATCGGTATTGATTCCGGAGGAATGATTCCTAAACACATCTCCCCCATTCGTAATCGAATTCCTGAGTATTCAGGAGTCGATTCCTGATAAATAGGTGGGACCTACACCAATTCTGATTCCTTCATGTGTTAGTAAACACATGAATTCTTTTACCCGGAATCATTCCAATTCCTTTATGTGTTAGTAAACACAGGGGTGTTTTTACTCCGTAATCATTCTATTACATTCCAAGTAAGTAAACATGCCCTTAAGGTCCAATTACTCAAGCTCCATCCAAATTGGACTTTCACGGCTGACATGGACCCAAACTTAAGGGTTAAATTACACTTGTAACCCTGGCTTAAAAATCAACTTCACCTTCTTCTTCCTTAGTTCTCCCTCTCTCCAATTTTGTTTCTGCTCCAAAAAAGTCACAATTTGTGTGCTTCATTTGCTTAATTTTATCTCTAGTTTCAAAATTTCTGTCCGGGTCTGATCATTGATTGATGCCCAATTTAGTTTGAGGTCTCAACTTTGTGTTTCATTGCTTAAGTTTTCTGCTTGTAGTCTCAAAATTTCCATCTCCCCCTAAAACTATCAAAGCTTCCTCACTCCTCCCATTCTGGTCAAGCCCAGCAATCATGGAAGTCCACGAAATGGCATTCTTCCCAGACATCACCTCAAACAACTTCTTAATTAGCATCTTCCACTCTTCCATAGATAAAACATCCATGAATCATCTATTAAAAAAAAAAAAAAATCCATGAATCATTGAGTTCCACACAGCCACATCCCTTGCGGACATTTTCTGAAACAAGCACTCTGCCATCTCAACTAGGAATGGCAATGGGGCGGGTTGGGGATGGGAATCACAATACCATCCCCATCCCTGGGGTCATTCTCCACCCCCATCCCCGCCCCAATCCCCACTGGGGACTAAGCCTCCAAACCCGCTCCAAATCCTTAATAAGAATTTAATAAATAAAATATTTTTTTTCTCATATTGTCTTTTTTAAAATCAAAATCCTAAACCCTAAAATTAAAACATAACTAAATTCATAAATTATAATTCAGTGAGACAGTGACTGCAAAAATAAAAACACCATTAAAGAGAAAGTAATAAAGTAAAGTAATAAATGTATATATTTGTGATTTATATTATAAAAAATAAATTAATATATATATAAATTAAATATATGTATATATTATTGGGGCAGGTTTGGGGATGAGGATCACAATATCATCCCCGCTCCATCCCCAATCTTAGAAAACGGGAATTGGGGATCCCCATTCCCATTCCCCATTTGTCCCCAAATTCTCCCCCCATTAGGGGCGGGTATCCAACGGAGCTCCGCCCCGTTGGGGATTTTTGCAATCCCTAATCTCAACTTCACCAAACTACAAGTACCCATTCATCATCGTCGTCCATGACACAACACTCTTTTCAGGCATTCCATCAAACAACTCCTTAGCCTTACCCAAATCCCCACAATCCAAACACTTTTTTGATCTTCGCGTTCCAAGAGACCACATCTCTCTCAGCACTAGCTCATAAAAATCTCCATAGGACTCAAACAACCAGTAATGAAATTTGAGACTGAAATGAGTCTAGACGGACGAGATCTTACCCTCGGTTTCTCCGGGTATAAGAGAGAGTGAATATGTTGATTTTGGGTTTCTCGGCCTGCGTTAATAAAGGGGACTTCTCCTTCATGACTGCTCCACCATCAGTCTTTGATGCTGACGACGACTCGCGCGTGATTACGTTATGCCATCGTCAATTGTCTTATCACTCATCCCAATTTGGAGTCAGGTTGGTCCGAGTAGGGGGATGGAGGTGGGGGTGGGTCATCGGGTTTGGAGAGGAGAGGAGAAGAGTGGAGTGGAGAGGGATGACGAGTCGTAGAGGGCTTGTTGGGTTCCTTGGAGCTGCCCACCGAAGCTGAAAGAGAGAGAAGGGGAAGAGGATCAGAGGAAGATGAGAGGGTTCAGAAAAAGGGAGAGAGGAAATGACCATTTTAGCCCTTATAGAAAGCCCATTATCGGAGTTAACGTCTAATTTAGACGGAGCACAGTGAAATTGGACACGGCTGATTGCAATCAGAAAGCTCAGGGGTGATTCTGATTAAATTAAGACTACAGAGACTAACATAAAGTTACCCCCAAACCTCAGGGGGGGGGGGTAAACTGAATTTAATCCTTAAAATTAGCTAGCACTAACGATATCAATTTCTATTCAAAAAAGAAAAGAAAAAAGGAAGATGTTCAAATACCCTAATTTTAGGAAAATTATTCTCACTTCTCTCACCAAACTTATGGATTTCCCCATTACTCATAATCTTATTGATAATTTGTTCCTAATCTCCAATTAAGCTCTTTTTTACTGTTTTTTGTTTATTTTTGGGACTATGTTCCTCTCTCTCTTGAGTTCTCACATCGAGATAAAGTTGGAGAGAGAGAGAGAGAGTGGGGTCACCTGAGAGTTTGTTGGAACCTCACCGAATTTTTCACGAACCTCGATCGAGGTCTCCGGACTTTGCCGAAATCTCACCGGAGGTCACCAAGAGGTCGTTGGAGGTCCACGGGGAGGTCATCAAATATCTCATAAAACTCTTACGAGGTTTATTGACCTCCAATAAAAGTTGTTATTTCCCTAAAAAAACAGCCAATAAATTTTTTATTTCCTCCTAGTGAAAGTTTATTGTTTCCCAATCATCAATGAAAAATGAAGATGTTCTTGATTTTGAAAGTTTTAAGAGGTTTATTCCCCAATAAATGTTTATTGCCTCCCAATCATAAGTGAAAAATGAAGATGTTCTTGATTTTGAAAGTTTTAGGAAGTTTATTGATCCCTAATAAAGGTTTTAATGAGGGTCAGTAATCACTAATTTGTATTTTCCTCTTCACTAAAATGATTCTTTGTTTTAAAATAAAATTTATTTAGGTTCTATAAAACTTTTATTACTCTCCAATATTTTTATTGTGGTCAATAAAACTTTTATTTTGTTAAATAAAATTAAGAAACAAAGGAAAACAAAACAAGAAGAAGGAGAAAAAACAACTACCAACCAAAAACTCAGTCAACCAAAAACAATATAAGTAGTCTAATGGATTAACTCAATCGAATATAGTTCAATAGAATCTCAATAACACTAGACATGAATAGTATACTCATAATATGACTCAACTGCTAGACTAACTTTAAATAGTTAGGGCAACTCAACAGTTTTTTTTATTTTATAATTTTTGTATTATAAGAAAGCAAAAGTCAAAGTTTTAGCCTCTTTCTTGTCAAACTCTAACAGATTCTCTATTTTACAACAATCTCTAAAATTTCCATAATTCTTCCTTAAAATTTTAGAGATTGCTGTAAATTTAAGGGATTTTGGTTTCTCTTTCCTCACTATCCCTAAAATAGGGATAATTATAGGGAATGTGTTGGAGCAAAAGATGCACATTTTTTCCTAAAATAGAGAAAAATTAAAATATGGGGAAGCTGTTGGAGTTAATCTTACTAATTTGGACTCTTAAGGAGACCTGACTTAGTCTTGGTCTTCCAAGGAGGCTGCTTTTTTTTATCATGCAACTTGCGGTCATGCTCTCGTATAGCTTCTAGATTAACTTATCTTTGATATTTCCAAATGTAGTGCAAACCAACAATACGTTCCATACTGCAATTTCAGAACCAAATTATTGTTCGGCTTGGCCACTGGAGCTGCCGCCGCCTCCACTCCACTCCACGCTCTTCCTTGACATTGACCTCACCTTCTAAAGCACCAGGTGACAACGTTTAGTCGACAACTCCTCCTCTAGCGCCAGCATTGACAGTCCTCTCCCTCAATTTTGGCTCGACAAAATTATACTGGTCGCTGACCTCCGTCGTGATGGAGCACAACACCGTTTGACTATAATTGAATTCCAACCTATTATGTCATTCTCATCGGCATCATCGTCCGCAGTAGTCGGGCTCTTCAATATGGAGTAGTTCGCGACTGCCCTCTTCTTCTTCTTACATCTTCTTTGCGTGGTGGCGAGCTTGTGATTGTTGGCCGCGTCGAAAACGTTTAACCATTTGATTAGCAATTGGTTTTAATTTTATTGAACATACTACATTTGTTTACACAATTTTGAATGACCAAATTATTATGTATTTGGTAGATTTTTTTATAGACATAATTCTTGCATAGAAATATAAAGGATCAACGGTTGAAATTATATTAGGTCATATACTAGTGTAAACTAGTAAAAATTCTCAAATTCTTAAAATAAGGAGGTCCTATCTAAAATGGGTCTCTAGACACACACACACGCATAATACATTAAAAGGGAATTGCATTAGTCTTCCTTACACACACACACACACAATACACTAAAAGGGAATTGCATTAGTCTTCCTTATACTAACTCCAAGAGCAGTTTCCTATCCTCTTCCTCTTTTCTTTCTTCCTTTTTTCAAAAAGAAGTTTATCTTCTGTTAGTCTCTATTTTGACTTCAAGAGAACATGATCTCATCATAGTCATATGTATCGCAGAATATGATAGAGGTATGTAGAGGCAGAAAAGAAGTCAGCAGAGGCACTATGCTGCAGAGTAGCCATGGATTTCACTATTCAGATTACAACAACGACACTTTTTTGGTAGGCGTGCGCCTTTGGCACCTTATTAGACAGCAGTTTATGAGCTTTTCACGCCTTATTTTGAGCCTTTCACGCATCATCGCCTTGGAATCAAATGTGACTCATTTTTAGGGGAGTTTTGCGCTTTTCACGTCTCATTTTAAAACATTGTTTCATATTAAAGAATTTCTTCAAGATTTTTGGAATGCTAATAAGATTGTCTTATGAAAATTTAAAAATCGTCACATGTAAATGATTGGTTGGAACCCACCTAATGATAATTATTATAAATTAAATTTTGGTGGCTCAGTATCTGCTATTGGAAAAGCTTTTTGTAAGGTTTGTGATTTGCGATAGCAATGTATCCGTTATTATTGCATATGCTCTTCCCATTGGTTATTTCCATGTTCTCAATGCTGAAGTAATAGGTTTAAAGGCAGGTTTGTTGTGAGCTAAACTACTTGGTATTCATCAGCTTCAATTTGAAGACGGTTCTCTTTTCCTTATCCAGATGGTCATGGGTTTTTTTTCAGCATTCGTTGGAGAGTTTCTTTGATTGTTAACAATATTCAACATATTCAGGCTAGTTTTTCCAAACGATTCTTTCCAAGAGACCAATATGGTAACAGAAAAAAAAAAAAAAAAAAAAAAAGAAGATCCTAACGGGATATTCTTTGCAATATTATTTTTCATAATTAAAAAAATTATATATGTATATATATACACACACGCATATATATATATATATATGTAGAGGGAGGGTCATCTCTGACCTTCTTAAACTTGAAATATGAGGATGTTTTTATTTTTAGCATGTACTTTAAGAGCATCTTTAGCAATGCGAGCCATTTTGGAGTCAAATTTTAGCCAAAGTAGCTAAAAAATCATTTTAGCTAGCCACTTTAGAAATACATCTACATCAATGCTCTTTATTTTAGCTAATTTTGAATTTATATAATTTTTTAAATGAAGATTAAATAGTTTAAATGTATTTATAAATTACATAAAATAACTTAAAATGAATGTTTTAAATTATAGAGAGCCTTATCTCGCTCTCTATATTTAGGAGCGAGATAGCTAAAAGTTATAATGGAGAGCCATTTAGGAGTCTGATGCAGCTGCTAAAATAGATAAAAAGCTAAACATCATCTCCAAAATAGCTAAGGAACCAAAATAGAGAGTCTGCTAAAGATGCTCTAATAATCTAAACCATTCACTCTCTATTTTCATACACATATATGAATCCTACAAAAAATTAGCCAAATTGAAAAATGTTTAACAATTTGATCTGCACAATATTTGTTTTAATTTTATCTAACGGACTACATTTGTTTACGCAATTTTGAATCACCAAATGATACGAATGTGGTTGATTTTTTATAGACATAATTCTTGCATAGGAATCTAATGGATCAAAGGTTGAAATCATTAAATTAGGTCATATACTAGTGTAAAATAATAAAAATCCTCAAATTCTTAAAGTAAGGAGGTCTTCTCTATAACAGGGTGTTTGCGTGTGTATATATTACATTAAAAGGGAATTGCATTAAAGGAAAATTGAAACCTTGATCTAATCTAATCCTAACTCAATTCTCTACCCTCTCCCATAGCAAAACATAAAGAAAAGTATATATTATTATTTGAAAAAGATCTTTTGTCTCATGGTAGCCTATTCCGGTTCCCTCACAAAATTTTTATTATTGGGTTAGCTATACACTTTTCATGTTTTTATCAGATGATACAATTATTGGATAAGAATCTACATCGCACTAGAACACCGTTATTGACGATCCTCTACATTGCTTTAGGGTTCCTCAAACAATGTGATATGTCCCACCTGGTAAATCTTTAACCCTTCCCGCTTTTACTAAGACTACAAAATGTTCTTGTAAATTATGGCCATATACTTAAGCAGTGATTTCAAATTCAGAGGTTAAACATTTTTGGCAACTTTATTGAGTAATGATTTCAAATCTAGAGGTTAAGCATACTTCGGCAACTTTACGAGCGTAAGGCAGAGTGTGATAGTGGAAAAGTTGACAAATAAGTCACCCTTATTACGAATCTATAGAACCATAAATGAGATTTTCACCTCTTATGGTTCCTCGTTCAATTCTTTTGGAGTCATTAGTTGGATCATTTTCCTTGTTCGAGAATATATAGGTGAAAAATTTATCGAATCAGAATGGGCAAAGCATTATCCTAAAAGAAGATTTGTCGAACTCTTGATATATATGGTTGAATGACAAACTTTTGAACTCCGTTGTGTAGGTAAAGAGGTTCATTGAACTTGAATTATTTTTGCACTTTAAATCATTTATAGTCAAATTATATATATATAGACTATAAAAGTATTTTTTACGTAGAACTATTTAACTAGAGTGGTTGTATTATTATTATTATTAATTAATTAATTATTATTATTTTAACATGAGAGTTGTTGCCCCATTGCCTTATCCCGCAAATATCAATATCACGGACCGCTGTGGCCTGTGGGTGGAGTGATTCAGTATTCATGTTATCAATATCACGGACCACTGTGGGTGGACTTGGCTAAATCGAAAGAATGGTAGGGGCCGACAGTTATCACATGGAAAGCGCACGTTTACTAATTTAGTTAATTAGGCAGTGTTTGATTGGTTCCCAAACGTACGGAACAAGAAAAAAAAAAACTAGAAATT
This sequence comes from Rosa lucieae, assembly GCA_024704745.1. Taxonomy (NCBI): domain Eukaryota; kingdom Viridiplantae; phylum Streptophyta; class Magnoliopsida; order Rosales; family Rosaceae; genus Rosa; species Rosa lucieae. Next base: position 47,087,326 of record CM045497.1, read on the forward strand.
TGAGTGGATGGATCTCCATGACTCCATATCGATTTCAGCAATCCTTTCTTGCAGTGCAATGTCTAGAGTCTACAAATGGGAAATTCGTCCAAACAGTGCCTGAACTTTTCCAGGCTATTAATTTTCATACCTATGCTTTGAAAAATATCATACTGGTACCTGAAGTTTTAGCCCCGACCCAATTTCCATACCTGGCAACAGTAAAAACGTTAACTCTGTTAACTTTTAAAGGGTTTTTTCGTCATTTTACTATTCATCCTTCTATCTTATCTGAAACCATCCTCATCTCAATCCTCTTCTTCTCCTCCACCGAAAGCATCTCAAAGCTTCAGTCTTTGCACACAAAATCCAAAAAAGTTTTCAGCATTCCCTTACATTTCCCATACGCATGGCCCAACTCTCGCCTAGCCTCGCACGGCCGGCTGCCCACCTCGCCTAGCCTCGCACGACCCGAGAAGGCCATTGCTCGCCGGCGCTCTCCACCGTCGCAGCACCCAGATCGGATTCGTCAGCTCCCCATCGTCGCAGCACCCAGATCGGCGACGACGTAGCAGCCCACTCATCCCCAATCCCCGCCAGCCCACACGGGCCTCAGCCTTGTCCAGCGCTGCACCCCAGGCCTTCGCAGCCCCGCGTACGCCTCCCCGCCTGACAGCATCCACGCTCGCCCGACCTTGCCTCCCTGCAAACCATCCATCGCTGCAGACCAGAAGGAAGGAGAAGGGAGAAAAGAAAGAAGAAGATGGAGATGGTTTCGGTGTAGGAGACGAAGAGGATGGAGATGAGGATGGTTTCAGATAAGATAGGAGGATGAATAGTAAAATGACGAAAAAACCCTTTAAAAGTTAACAGAGTTAACGTTTTTACTGTTGCCAGGTATGGAAATTGGGTCGGGGCCAAAACTTCATGTACTAGTATGATATTTTTCAAAGTATAGGTATGAAAATTAATAATTTGGAAAAGTTCAGACACTGTTTGGACGAATTTCCCGTCTACAAATTTGTGCGTTATCAATACGTACAATAGTAAAATGCAATTATTATATATGAAATGGAACATCAACTTGGTTTTTCTCTCTCTCTTTTTTTCTTCCTTATCTTTCAATGAATGAATATCGTTTTTGTCTTTGTTCACTTGTCATTTGGATGATTCATGAATAATTGCTAGTCAGTTGTCACAGATCAGAAGTTTTTTGAATAATATTCAAAGCTATGGAGTTATTTATTTCTACATAACCACACATGCATGATCAGATTTTTTGCTCAGTTATTCATCAAGTGTAAAACATGAAAAAGAAAAAACAAAACATGAGTAATTTCCATCTATAAGTACTTGGTTATTGCACCTGTATGTATATATAAATGAATGAACCCGGCCATCAAAGAGTTGGAGCAAGCAAATCAAACAAAGCTAGCTAGCCTGTAGCTGCCTAGCTAGGTTAAGCAATCATGATGATGATGAAGCCTCAGCTGCAAAAACCACCGTCCTCCTCTGCTAGATCTAGTCCTCTCTTACCACTAAAACCCGGCAGCTCCGCCATTCTGAGCAGCCCTTCCTTCGTCAACATCCTTCCTGCACGCGGCCTCACAAAGCACCACTTGAGCAAAAAATATAATCGCATCCATGCCTCCGGTGAAGTAAAGGCAGAGACGGCAACCACCACCGGGTTGGATCAAAAGGATACTGCAGTCACAGTAAAGGCAGTGGTTACGGTGCAAGAAACAGCGGCAAACATCCTCTCCACCCTTAGCTTGACTGCACCTCTCGACACCCTCACCGATTTCGCTGGCAAAACCTTTCTTCTCGAGCTTGTCAGCGCTCAACTTGACCACAGTAAGCTAACTACCGAAGAAATTAATTTAGTTAATTATTCATAACTATTACGTTCTAACTTCTAACTCATCCGAGCCGACTCTCTACACCTATTACATGATTCCAACCAGCTTGAGTTTTAACTTTCAGAATCCTTTCCTCTCAATTGCTTCTGGATATGAACTTTTAGAGTCTTAAAAGTTAAAACTATGAACTTAATTCTTTTTTGGTTGGCTCAGAAAATACATGTATATCCCCAGGAAATCAAGAACGGTGCTTGAAAGTCCTTGTGCTTCAAATTTAATTCACCACTTGAGGTGTTTTGGCTCGGGCCCTTAATATTAATGAGCTTAATTAATGAATAAGGCGTGAGCCAAAACAAGGGTTCAAAGTCTCTAGTGCATGTTTAAACTTACTTGAGGTCAAAAACATTTTTTTAGAGCTTTAGCTACAATTATATATGTTAAGATTAACCAAGCACCACATCAGAATAGAAGCATGACATTGATTCGCTCCCACATCACCGTTGGATGTTTCATATTTTTCACAAGCAGAACTTTTAAGGGGCTTGATCGAGATGTACTATTCATTTATATTTATTAGTTTGACTTTTTTATTTTAGTTTATTTTAATGAAGAAGTCACTAAACTAAAAAACAAAGGACAAGCTAGTTATTAATTACATCGTCAAGGAACGAACGAATTAATTGACAGGACCATAGAGAGGTTATGTACTATATGATTCGACTTATCTACTCTGCTTAGTAGGTCCTCCGGTTAGTAGTACAATCATATATCACATCTTATTCTGAAGCATTTTCAAATCATAGAAGTCTCAAATGTTTGGAAAATGCTACGAGGTGTTCGAAAATGACTGCCATGAGCTGATATTATTCGATCCTGATCACGAATATCCTTTTTAGATCCATTCAAAAATAGAAAAAATATGCATGAAAATTTTTATTTCTGGTACATTAATATTCTCATATATCAAATAAATTAATTCGATACACAGGTATATGGTAGACTATTTTGAGATCAACTTAAGCTAGTTTACGTACTTATGTGTGAAGTTAATTTACCTCTGTATCAAATATAATTTACTTAATGTATTAATACATTAATTTAACTTAAAATTTTCACATGATGAATGCTAAGATTAGGTGATCAATACTCTCGCGTACTACTAAGCTTATAATTTCTTGTAATATATGAAGAAATTATGTATATTATATATATATATATATATATATATATCTATACTATTATTAATAGAAGAGAGTTTGCTCTCCAAAATTGCAAAATTTGACAAATATAACCCTCTAATATTAAAAAACTTTAGAAACTGAAATAACCAACAGGGACAATAATGTTAATTTAAAAAAAAAATTCTTAAAATAAAATAAATAGTAGCTATTAGTGTAAAAAACTGTTTTGATTAAGAAACTACCCACTTCTAGGGATGGTAGGGTAAGGGGATTAAATTATCATCCTCATACCCGACTTCATTCTTCATCCCCATACCCTCCCCAATCCCCGTAATAAGATACTGGGGATTCCCCGTCCCCGTCCCCATTGGGGATTAGGTCCCCATACCCGCCCCAATCCCCATTAACAATATTACCAATTTATTATATAAAAATTTATACAAACAATTATGGATTGCAAAATATGAAGTTAAAATTGAACATCAAAATAAAATAAATTTCTTATTTCAATCAAGGAAAATTAACATGTTGATGAAGATCTTTTATTAAAAGAATCTTCCTTTTTTTGAACATATTTATTAACAGAATTTAAATATTGACAAAAACATGAAGTTTACATAAATATTTATTTATAAATAATATTAAAAAATATATATAATAAATAAACAAATATATATATATATATATGTATTTCGTATAATTCTTATTGGGTGGGTATGGGGATGGGGATCAAAATACCATCCCCGCCCCGTACCCGATTTCAGAATTCAAATATTGGGGATTCCCATCACCGTTACCCAATTTTCCCCGAATTTCTCTCCATTAGGGTCGAATACCCTATGGATACCCTACCCGATGGGGATTTTTGCCATCCCTACCCACTTCCTTACAAAAAACAAAAAAACAAAACGCCCACATACATTGAGTGTGGGCACATGCTAGTATATATATAGATAAAGTACATATGTACTATACATCAATAGTAATTTTCCAAGCCTTGTCCGAAAAAAAAAAAGAAAAAAAAAAGGAGTAATTTTCGAAGGGCCTATTTTAACTGCTCTCTTGAGCGGTCCCATAGAAGCAAGGTTTTAAGTTTCTCCGAAACTGCCGAAATTTCCGTCGAAATTTCCGTAAATTTGAAGTACCGAAACGAAATTCATATGCTATATCATTTCCGTCAGGAGTTTTCCGAAATTTACCGAAATTTTCCGTACATTTCCGCGAAATTCTAAATTTCCGAAATATCTACACACACAAAATATATTTAAATATTCAAACCGAAATTTTGTCCGAAATTTCTCTGAAATTTCTGTTAAATTCGTATTTCACAGTTTTCGACTTTTCGCTGACAAAATATGAAATTTTGATTTTTTTTTTTTTTTTCAATCCTCCTTCATAACACAGAAACTCTCTTTCTATCATGTGTATCATCCACCATATAATTATTAATTAAGAAGGTATGTTGAAGGCTTTACTGTTCTTTTTAGTTTTTACTAGTATTTTCTTAGTGCGTGGCTTTTTGACCACCATGACCATAATGATGTCTTTTAACTTTTTCGTAGGCTTGGAGTTCAGTTTTCTCACAACAAAGTTTGAATTTTTCTAATTATTAGTGAAAAAGGCGTGATGGCCAAGCCTCTGACTGGGTTCCAGTCATAAAAAAAAAAAGTAAATCACATTCACATTATCAATATACAGAACATTTATAATTACATATAGAATTATAGATAGTGTTTAGCAACTTACTACAGTTTTAGTTAATTACTCGTCATCTCGTCCATATTAAATATCACAATTCTATTATTTATGTATAATTTTAGAGAGTTTACATTGTAAATAGGTTTATTATAGGTTAGTTTAGTCTATGTAAAAGTTTCATTCAAAAATATCATTTTATACATGCAATTAATGTGATTTCTTTATTTTTAACCGAAATTTCTACCGAAATCGAAACTTTCTCCGAAATTTCTTTAAATTTGAAGTACCGAAATCGAAACCGAAACCGAAATTTGAAACCTTGCATAGAAGCAAAGCATGTTACCCTTTTAGCATAGATGGGAAGGGGCCAAGAAAAAACTGAAAATCTCTGAAGATTTATTATAGGGGGCACGGGCACGGGCACCAACAGAAAATAAAAAGATGATGGGTCAACTCAACATCAATGATGAGAGTCAGTCTGTGGTCGTACGAGGTCTGCGACCAATAAAGAAAACTTTAAGGCTACCTGAAGGGGGTATTGCATGTCATGCGCATAAACCGGATCCTGATTGGCCCAAACTCGTCCGTGACCTTTTTTTTTTATTCTTTTCTTTTTTCCTTACAAGAATTACATTCAAAAAAAGTATTCGGCACTACTTCCTTACTAAAGTGTAGAAATTGTACACTGTTAGCTAGGTGTTAGATCTTCTCAAGCTTATAACTTAATAATCATATCTACTTGAGGGCATGTACATTGGCAAAATAAGTTACAATCATCAATATCTATGCAATTTGTTTTTACAACAGAGACTGGGTTGGAGAAAGAAACAATAAAGGGGTATGCACACAGAGTCAACCAAAAAGAGACGATCGTCACGTACGAGAGTGTGCTGACGATCCCAGCGGGTTTCGGGGATATCGGAGCAGTTCAGGTTGAGAATGAGCACCATGAGGAGGCTTACATCAAGAGTATCGAGATCTCCGGCTTCCCAAATGACACCTCTGTTAGTGTTCCATGTAATTCATGGACTCATTCCAAGTATGACAATAACCAGAAGAGAATCTTTTTCACCAACAAGGTACGTATGACTAGTTTCGCTTACACCAACATTAATGTCTCGCACATTCTAATGATGATGTGCTAATGTCGTCGGCAATGAAACAGTCTTACTTACCATCAGAGACACCAAGTGGGATCAAGAGGCTAAGAGAAGAGGAGCTGCAACTTCTGCGAGGAAATGGCCAGGGTGAAAGGAAAGCATCTGAAAGGATTTATGATTATGATACATACAATGATCTAGGAGACCCAGATAGCAAAGACGAGTTGGCTAGGCCTGTCCTTGGTGGCAAAGACCACCCGTACCCTAGGCGCTGCAGAACTGGACGACCACGCACTAAAAAGGGTAACCACCACTAACCAATAGCAACACTATATATAAGACCTATATATGTGATTATTTCTTATCATATTATTGTATGAATGCAGATCCATTATCAGAGGAAAGAAGCAGCAGCGTGTATGTGCCAAGAGATGAAGCGTTTTCAGAGTTGAAACAGCTCACATTCTCTACAAAGACCCTGAAATCTGTGCTGCACGCATTACTTCCTCAACTTGAGATAACACTTGTTGATACAGAGCTAGGATTTCCCTACTTCACAGCCATAGATTCATTGTTCAATGAAGGAGTCACATTGCCTAAGCCAAAAGCTAGTGGCTTTTTTCAGTCAATCATCCCAAGGCTAGTCAAGGCAATTAGCGATGGACAAGATGATCTCTTGCTTTTTGAGACCCCTGAAATACTTGATCGTACGCCTCTAGCTACCTCTTTATATATCTATGCACAACTAATAAACAAGAATTAATTCTCTTATGAAAACCTTATTGTTGGCCTCATGTCCCATTTGTATGCTGCCTTGATATTGATAGCTCTCAAATTATGCAGGTGATAAATTTTCTTGGTTCAAAGATGAAGAATTTTCTAGGCAAACTCTAGCTGGTCTTAATCCATATAGCATAGAGCTAGTTACGGTATGCTTTCTTCGTGAATTTTCAGTTACCAAAAGAACTCTTTCAATTCAATTAGAAAACCAAACATGTGTCTATCTCTTGAAAAACAAAACTAGACCATCTGTGGTTTGGTTGATCAACTTCCCTCTTTTGCTCTAATGGCACTAAATTTGTAATGACGTATCAGGAATGGCCATTGAAAAGTAAACTTGACCCCGAGATTTATGGCCCAGCTGAATCATTGATCACCACAGAATTGGTGGAGAAGGAAATCAGAGGCTTTATGACTGTCAATGAGGTATAGCATATATATAAATTCCATTATCATTATCACAGTTTATCGTTTGTGTTGTCATTTTTGTGTGAAGGGGAAAAATTCGTTTAAATTGAAATGCAGGCCTTAAAAAGAAAGAAGCTCTTTATTTTGGATTATCATGATTTGCTCATGCCTTATGTGAACAAAGTGAGAGAGGTTGAAGGAACCACACTGTATGGTTCTCGAACACTTTTCTTCCTCACTAAGAATGGCACACTGAGGCCTGTTGCCATTGAACTCACTCGACCGCCCATTGGTGACAAGCCCCAATGGAAGGAAGTGTTTACCCCAACATGGGATGCCACTGGTTGCTGGCTTTGGAGACTTGCTAAAGCCCATGTTTGTGCTCATGATTCGGGCTATCATCAACTTGTCATCCACTGGTAAGTATTTGGACCCCAAAAATTGCTCAAAACCTTTTTCATAGTGTCAGTTAGTTACCAAATTAGTCCTTTATATTTGATTCTGAAATCGTGATGAAAATATAAAATGACTAATCCTCAAGCCTCTATCTCAAGCATGGATATGGGGCAATTAGCAAATTCGTGTCTTTCATGGTTGTAACTACTTTTTATTGTCATATTTTCCCAGGCTGAGGACTCATTGTTGTACAGAACCATACATAATTGCAGCTAATCGACAACTAAGTACAATGCATCCCATCTATAGGCTTCTACATCCTCATTTCCGTTATACAATGGAAATCAATGCTCTGGCTCGAGAAAGCCTCATTAATGCAGGTGGAGCCATTGAGACCTGCTTCTCACCAGCAAAGTACTCAATTGAGCTTAGTTCTGCTGCTTACAACCAGCTTTGGCGCTTTGACATGGAAGCTTTGCCTGCAGATCTAATCAGAAGGTCTTTTATATGATGAAACTACTATAAGATTTATTCACATTGTGTGATGCAAGAACTTGATTGAAAGTTTCAAAAAAGAACAAAAAATTTAAATAAGACTCCATAGAATTTCAGCTACTAATTGACTTCTTTGCATTACTTTCAGGGGAATGGCAGTTGAGGATTCTACAGCTGAGCATGGTGTGAAGCTAACAATTGAAGACTACCCATTTGCAAATGATGGTCTCATTTTGTGGGATGCCATTAAGGAGTGGGTGGGTGACTATGTGAACCACTATTATCCAGACCCAACTCTTGTTGAATCTGATAACGAGCTTCAAGCTTGGTGGACAGAAGTTAGAACGGAAGGCCATGCAGACAAAAAAGATGAACCATGGTGGCCTGTTTTGAAAACCCCAGAAGATCTCATTCATATTTTGACAACTATAATTTGGGTTACAGCTGGACATCATGCTGCGGTGAACTTTGGTCAGTACATGTATGCTGGATACTTCCCAAACCGGCCTACAATAGCTCGAAGCAACATGCCAACTGAAGATCCAAACGACGATCTTTTCAAGGTATTTTTGAAGAAACCAGAAGCTGCATTGCTGAGGTGCTTCCCCTCACAGATTCAAGCAACAAAAGTGATGGCTCTCTTGGATGTATTATCGAACCATTCACCCGATGAGGAGTACATTGGTGGGAATGTGGAGTCATCTTGGGCTGAAAACCCGGTGATAAACGCAGCTTTCGAGCGGTTCAATGGCAATTTGAAGAAGCTAGAAGGAATTATCGATGAGAGGAACACCAATATGAAGCTGAAAAACAGAGTTGGAGCAGGGGTTGTTCCATATGAGCTTTTGAAGCCATTCTCAGAATCAGGGGTCACAGGAAAGGGAGTTCCCAACAGCATATCCATCTAAATGTGTTGATGCGCGCTTTATTAATTGTATTAGTAATTAACGCTTAATTAAACTGCATCCGTCAGTGATAACTGATTATGTGAAGCCTTAATATTTAGATGAAAAATGGTTTCATTTCACTCTCATTATTTCTTTGAGCTAAAGATTGTAGCTTCACTTAATTATTGTCTATGAAACAATCTAGGAAATATAATCCCTTTGGCATTATTAGACCTGCTGAAGTCAGTTGGGCAACAAATCTGTGATAAATTGATTTCCAAGAGACCTGCCTCGATCATGTGTTACAAGCACTTGCATACAAAGTTTGTTCACAAAATATATATTAAAAAGAAAAGAGAAAAATAAAAAAGACTTTAAGAGGCTTTTAGATCATCACTGTATACTAAAGTTCCAAACCTCCTATGCATTACTATATAAATTTATTAAGGTGTACAAAACACTGTGTTTAACTCAAGAACTGCCAATTGGGTACCACAGATGGTGTATGCACGCTCAACTTATAAGAACAACTCCAAGAGCTAGTTATCCTAACACCTATGCCATTTTGGAGAGGTTGTTGAGAAATATATCTCTAACAGAAGACAAATGGACTAGTCAAATGTGGTTACAAGGAGAGAGACAATGAGGCCTCTATTCTGAAACATACAATCTCAAAGTGCATGGGTTGCAACCTTCACTATCTGCTTGTTCTACAAAAGTTTGCCACATGCCAGGAATAGGGATGGTAAAATTACTAATAGCAAAATTTAACAAAAAGAGTAAATCTCCAGTGTGAGAACTTTTCCAAAGTCATGAACTTTAAATCAGCTTACATCTAACAGATATGATAATGTGGTTAATTGAGTGCATCTTCAGCTTAAACCAGGTTTGAATTGACAACATTTTAATATCCTGCTTTGAGTGTGACTATTCTATATCCCCATCTCTGTGATACAAACAGTGGAGTTCTGTGCAGATAAAAGAGAATTAAAAATGATCTAGAACACACATGTTGCTAGTGCACTCTATGCATCTGGCCCCATTTGTCTTCTCAGCAATAATCTGTTAAGTTCAGAAACAAATTAGGAGGTTGGATATAAATATGAGCTATATATGAAGAATTAGGTAGGAAACATGGAATAGGAAATTGAGAACAGTTTTACATCTCCTGCGCTGAAATGTCATGGTTGCTTGGACTCACAAAATCATTCACTCTAACTTCGAAACCACCCTACAAGAGGATTCAATTAACAAGAATCATGAATACATTTCTCAAACCTCATTAGATTGAAGTCAACCACAAATATCCTTGACGCCCCAGAACTTTTGCACCTTCAGCAGCCTAGAAAAACACACATAATAATACAAACAGAAAAGGAAACAAAAATAATTCTCCAAAAACAGCAACTGAATTGGTTTTGCTACTTCCAGACTATAAGAAATGATGTAGACAGATGCTTTGTACGTGGCTGAGTTAGTAAATAAACTGAAAGGTTAAAAGTATCGAAGTCAGCCCTGTGTCTGAAGGAGGCAAAACATAAGGAAAGAAAAATAACCACAATTAATATAAAAGTGAAAGCTTTATTTGACAACCATTTCATTTGCTAAAGCGTAGATTTGCTCCTAGAAGTTTGTATCTGAACAAAGTAACAATACATATACTCCACTCTTTGTAAGAAACATAGTATCTATTCACCAACCACAGCCCACAGGCATGTAATATTGCAATAATAAAACTACACATGAAATTATATTAAAATCTAGCAGACCTTGAAACCAATTAATATATTGTCAGTTAAAGATAGAAAAAGTGAATGCATTGCTGCACTCCTAATTGTCCTAAACCTTAGCTAGCTTTCAGGCAGCCGCCTCTGCCTCCCTGATTTGTTTCTGTGGAGGTATTAGGTTTTTTTGGAGGAAGAGCAAGTGCAGCTTGAAGTGGTGTTTCTTCATGAGCAAGCTGTAACTCATGTGAAGAAAATCATTTCCTTGAGCTAATGTGGAGCACTTTTGTCTAAATCTGATTTTGATCATTGCAACATAATGGCTTTGGGGGTGTAAATGGTGAGTCAGAGCCTTTCTCTCCTGCTAGAACATGTCTTGCTATTTTCTAGTGTAAATTTGTAACGTCGATATTTATAGCCTTTAATTCAGGTGACCACAACAATCTTACAAAAAGAAAACATAACAGACAAAAGAAGGAGAACTAAAGTTAAGCAGAGAACCTCAGCTAACTATATAGGTCAAGTATGATAAGCATATCAAACTATCAAAACCATAAATCCTTTTAGGATGAATAACAATTCCTACAGGAAACGCTTAGAACCAGTGCCTCGAAAATCCCATGAAAGACCCTTCATTAAAAAACAATTTGAGATATGGGAAATCCAAAGGATAAGCCTGTTTATTTCTAAGATTGAAGCACCACATTAAAGTCATCATTGTCTGATTATTTGCAACTTTATGTGACAAGAATGTTGTGAAAGTTTTCAGTTTTCACAATGAATAGACATCCATATAATATACATATGTAGATATACTGATTTTCAGAATCTAGGACTTCAACATCAGCAATACCCAGGCACAGAGATGATCTCTATACACTTGAACAGATTTTATACTTTACGTAAGCATTCATGGCATACCAATCAGTGAGGAATGCCCATCGATCACCCTGCCCGCGAGGTTTGCTCTAAAACTAGGGAAGGAGAGTAGAAGTTTCCTGAAATGTTCATTACATAACACTTATGTGAGTAATTGTACCTGAATCTGGTACTTGTTGCATCAGTGTACTGCAAGGCTGGCATATAAGTGATCAAGCATGCAACATTTTCCTGTAAGAAACAAAAGCCTTTTCACGTTCTGAAGAATCCATATATATCCACAGACAAGTCACTTAACCAGGCAATAATGACCATTATGAACCTGCTTTTGAAGCATTGCTCGAGTAAGTTCCATTTCCAAAATAAGAATTCAACAGTAAAAGCTCTACTGTACAAGAATGGAGGAAGTTTTTTGGTTGTCTCGCTAGGAGAAAACCACCTGCAAAATGTAAACAGAAAAATAATAGGTTAAACATATCTGCCCCATTAAATGTTGAAGTTTTTGACAAAAGGTCACTAGCATCTATCCAACGAAGAAATTGATTGAAAACTAACTTAGATTAAAACCATGGAAAGTCAGTATGAGGTTGATGATATGGCAATATTTGGTTAAGAATATTGATTAGTGTTGAGGGAATATTTGATTAAAGAAATATGTTCATATGAGAAGATAAAACACCTCAAAATTACAAAAGAGATATAGATGAGTGATGAATGAGTCATGTAATACATTACATGACAGAATAAGATGCAAATGCATTACTTGAAAGTTCAAGTACATGGCACCAACAAGCAAATGATTTAGCAGGCTAATCTGACCATCTTCAATGAAAACCAGAGGCCTTCGGGATCCTTGAGTTACAAGAGATTTGGTTCAGAAGGAAGATGCTACATGGAAAATAATCAAAACATGAAAGTATATAAGAAAATATTTAAGTCCACAGAGAGGGAAAAGAATGAAATAAGCCAATTAGGAGGACGAATTAAGGACAAAAAGTTATTGAAAACTTAGAAGAATATGATGTTACTTTCAGAGTCCTTCCATAATCAGCTTGGTCAGGAAGATTGCTTTCTTGTTCAACCCTCCTACAAGGCACAGCACCCCATCCCTGTGATAAAAATAGGTTCAGCAGTGTAGATAGAACACTAATGTCAAACAATATAGCCAGAGACAAATACTGATTTCACTTAACAAGATTAGGTTCATAACAATGCAACATAATCAAATATCGGTGTGTAATGAATTCTTAATTTCAAGTCTTGAACAACAGAAGTCTTTATCCTAACCTAAAACAAACCTTGTCAAACAGACCTAATTGTAGCTCCAGTATTAAAATTGAAAAATCGCATTCTGTAAACCAGAAAAATACATCAGGGACACAACCAAAAGCATAGATCATCACACTAACACTCTGTATATGCTTCTGGCTACTGCACCTATTGTCTTCTCAGCAATAACCTATTGAGTTCAACAACTGATTTAGGAGGTTCAATATAAAAGTGAGCTGTATATGAAGATTTAGGTAGGAAACTTGAAAGAGGAAAATAGAACATCTTTTGACCTCTTACATTGGACTGTCATGGTCTCTTGGACTCACAAATTCCTTCAGTACCTTCTTCTCCAAAACCAGGACAAAAAGGTTGCTTCCTCAAACCTCAGTATTTTCGAGTTAACCCCAAAAATCCTTGATGCCAAAGCAACACTTGCACCTTCGGCAGCCTAGAAAAACCCATTAAATAACAGACAGGAAAGGAAATAAAAACAAAGTCTAAGGATTACTGGTATCAACAAAGTTTTCTCAAGACATAAGACCCAAGCCAAAAACAATAATTGGTTATCCCTCCTCTGGTTTTGCTACATTCAGAATGGCACCCATCCCTACATTACACAAACTATTACATAAATCATATCTCTTTGAATGTAACAAATAACCTGTTGACATGACACAAATGAGAATGCAGACTATCCAAAGGCACCGACGGATTGATCTTGGTAAGGCAGCCTGAATGTAAGTTGGTACCTCCTCAAACCTAGGACAGGGTAAATAACTTCAAAGCAACACTGCTCTTTGTGGCCAAAGAGGCGTGGGAAATAGTTGTCTGTCCCTGAAGTCCTACAACACAGAGATATATGAAACTAGTAAATAAGCTGAAAGCTTAACAGGGTGGAAGTTAACCTCATGTCTAAGGAGGAAAAACATAAGAAAACTGACCATAAGAGCAAAAGCATTATTCAAAGACTATTTCATTTTGTAAGTGAAGATGTGCTACAGAACTTTGTATAGATACAAAGTCACAAAAAAATGCATTATTCAGTCTTTGTAAAGGACCTTTTTTGTGAATTCACAAACTATAGGCATTCTATTCCAACACTACAAATGAACTGACATTAAAATCTAGCAGGCCTTGAATCCAGTTAATTGTCAGTTAAAATACAAAAGAGAGTCTAGTGTATGCGCAACACGCCATGCCCCTAACTTTCCTAAACTCTAGGTTTCACGCAGCCACCTTCCTGATTTTATTTTTTCTGGAGGTATTTTGGCTTCTTTGGAGGAAGAGTGAGTGCATAGGTGGTGTTTCTTCATGAGAAAGGTGTTACTGATCAAACAACAGTGTTTATATTAGGCTTGATATATAGGCGTATTTATAAGGCCAATAAATAAATTATTTTGCTCAAGCTAATGTGAAGCAGTACTTTCGCCAAACTGCTTTTGATCATAGCCCTCTCCTTCACTGATGCTTATCCGAGACCATTTAGGTTTGAGGCAATGTGGATGCAACAAGATAGCTTTGGGGGGTGTGATTCGAAGTATCTAATTTTCGAGTGTTCCCTACTGTTTAGCTCAAAGCTTTGTAACTTGTAAAAGGGGTGACCTCCCGAGTCTCTCTTACTAGAGGTTATTTTGACCAAGGCTGTTATACTGTTAGTCTTCTATTCGCATATAAATGCAAACTGTGCAGCTACCTATGGCTGTAGGACTTCCCAGAATTTGAACAACTTTAAACTGAATTTTATTTTCATGGGAAGCTATGAAGGATCAGTCAAGGTCCATTTGGTTAAAATAAGCAAGCAAACAGGATTACAGACACCATTTGATCCCTTATCAGTCAATCCCGGAGCATCAATAATTTGTTTTAAAGAGAGAAGACATACAGCCCTTGGCAAAATCGATCACTATTATGAGCGATTCTCCGAGCAGGTCGATTTAGCAAGCAAAGCACCACCTCTCACGTCTCTAGCTCTTCTCGAACCAACGCCACTCAAGCTCTCTCTCTCTCCCTCTGTGTATTGATAGGGACTAAGAAGGGTTTTGGTTTAATGTCTTTCTCCTTTCTCACTGTGCTTTAACAAAATTTTGCTCATCTTTTGAGCTTCTACTTGAATACAAAATTATAATAACAATAATAAATAGATAAAAATTGTTGATTAAACTTCAACTGTTTCTCCAAGTCAGAAACTTTTCTTCTCTTTGATATTTAGACCACACAAGTTATATTAGGTCATCAGAAGTTAGCCAGGCACCTATTGCAAAACTTCGCTGATAGATATAAAAATGTCTTGCTCTTTGGATGCTGAATACCATTGTGAAACTTTTTGAAAGAAAATAATGGATTGTTCAATGTGAAAACAAAGGATTTCTAAGGAAGCAAATTATGTCATCTATCCACTTTAAGAGACCAAATTTATGCAATTATGCCATATATATGGAGAACCATATGCCTCCAAACACTATAATAGCTTATTATCGAAACGATGAGTGGTGCTGTACGCCACAATGAAACCAACTTTACTGGCTCAAAAGTGTAAGATTTCTAAATCAACAGGTGGATGTCAATCACTCAATCATCAATTGGCACCTCTGAAGATGTATCCTCGTTGGCAGGACCCGGTTCATTCTCAGTTATTGTGGGGGTTGGCTCAGACGATGAAGGTTGACTGACAGCAGGAGTGTCAACAGTGGTGGTGGTTGTTGGAGTTATTGGCGAAACACCATTGGTGACGGTGACTGGTGTTACACTTTCTGTAGTAGATTTTGAAACAATTCCTCGTGCCTCTGCAGCCTCACGTGCTGCTTTCTCTTTAGCTTTCTTGGCTCTGTCCAGTATGTCTGCCTGTGTATAATCAGAAATGAATGAATAGGCTTCTTTAATATTCTGAGGTAAATGCACAAATGATGTATAGCAACTAATTTCCGCTATGATCAATATCACTGCCAAACAAAATCTATGACAACCAGTAAGAGAATTGTTTAACTGACAATCCAACACTATATGGTATATATGCGTGATGATATGGTCATCTGTTGCAGTGTAGAACTGTAGATCAAAGTGACTCCAAAAGTGAGTGCAATCAAGTATAGAAGCAAAGGGATTTTAACTTGGTTTGCATTTAAGCTTCAGCCCCTCAAAATTGGAACATGGAAAGGTAGTTTTTGTTTTGAAGAAGCACAGCAACAAATTCATAAAGCAGAATGGTGTAAAAAGAAAGAGCAAGAGTTACTGTATGGAAAGGAAAAAGAGTAGCAATTATGAAGAGAGATTGAGAAATTAAGTAGTGCATCAAGAATAGGAACAAAGGATCTAAACTTGATTTCAGGTTTAGCATCAACCCCTCAAATTGGGATCATGATAGACGTTTCTGTTTCAAGACAAACAACAATTTAGTAATGAAAAGAAAGAGCAACACTAAATGTATGAATGTATGGAAAGGAAAAAGACCAGTACTGATGTAAATTCAGGAAACAAGCTTGAAAGAAACTATCCAAAATTTATTGAAACCAACAGATGAGAGAGAGGAGTTCATGAATAATTTCAAACACAAGCAACTTTTATTTGCTCACCTGAAACTCCTCTACTTGCTTTTGTTGCTCAGCTTGCAGCCTACCAATTGTACTCAAAAACTCGCCGACACTGGACTCAATTCGCTCATTTACCGCTTCCGCTAGAGCTCTCCCCAAGAAAAAGGCATCCAGAACACTCTTGCTATCACCCTCACCTGCAACACCACACATATACTTCCTCAATTCTCTTGCTATCACCAATCAAAAATGACAAAGAATGAAGAAAATTCTCTTCCTTTTTCCAATCCATCCATGAAATAGACAGTATTTACAAGCCACAACCCAACTCACTTCACTATGAAATGAAACCTACAGTTATAGCGATCCAAGACTCTAAATTTTCATTTCTCACCTCAACAAAAATACCAAAGCGACAAAATTTCCAACTTTCAATTCCAAACCAACCAATCTCAGCCATAAATTTCCATGAACACCAAATCACAGAACAAGATTTGAACCAACTTGTTCTTGATTTCCCCAAGTTTAACAAACAACCCAGTTCACACAAGCCAATTTCAAGTCAAGAAAAAGTTTGAGAACAGAGTTAGCCATACCAGGTCCGGCAGTGCAGTGAACTCTGCTGCCTCTCCTCGACCCCTTTACTCCATAAAGTCCAAAGCTTTCAAGCTTCGGATCCAAGAAGCTTAGCCTGGCAACACTGACAGAGGTGGAAGCATAGCTGTAACAGCTGGTTTTGGGTTTAGATACGAGAGATGATGAAGAAGAAAAAGTTTGAGGGGAAGCTGAAGCTAAAGCCCCACTAATCATTTTGAGTTGAGTTCAGGGTGTGGTCTCCGTCTCTTTCTTTTCTCTCTGTTTTCTCGCGCTTTTGCTTTGTCAAAATCTGAGACCGAATAAAAGAATCCAGCGGGGTTCGGACAGGGCAAGAGTAGGAAAACGTGGGTCGGGTCGAGATAGATAGATCTGACATGCCCGACATTGGGGCCCACTGAAGAGAAGGAGAGAAAGGGTTCAAGATTTTTCCGCAAATAGGCAAAACGTATAAGGAACGACGCCTCCGCAGAGGTGGATATCATTCCATTGTTTAGGGATGTGTAAAAATCAAAGTCGTTATCACAATGAGTTTGATGATCTTACCCAGAGTAAAGTGTAATCTAATTATTTAGAAAATAAAAAATATATATAATACGGTAGTAACTTTGAATGACTGTAACAATATGAGGATCATTTTGATACAAAATAATGATTTTTTTTCGTGAGTTGGATTCATGATTGATCATTCTCCATCAAAATGAAGAAAAAAGAGTCACTTCCGATTTTCATGTAAGCTGTATGTAAACTAGATTGTCCTTTATGCTAGGTCGTAAAAGGCTGAGGGCGAATTTGAGGTTTTAATAGAAATTGGTTATGTATGAGAAGGTCCAACTCTCTGAGGTTATATGTATTAGGGTTCTTCATAAAGTCTCAACTCGAATGTGGAAGAAGCGATCCTTCGCTCTCTTACATATTTCAAAGTGGATGTATTTTTTTTTATCTATCGTCGTTGACTGATGCTCCAAGTGTGAGTTGTTGGAACATACTTCTGGTAGTTGCCCATGAACTGCTAGATTAGTTCATCTATAGCCATTCCTTGTAGTTCTTGATTTTGACGGCTAGAGTTTTAGGTATGTCAAACGCTACATCCGATCTTAGTGTTTCGGTTGCACTTTTAAAAACTACCTCATAACTATTTTCTAGCAAGGCCTTGTATTTGATTTAGTGAAAGTCTGGTATTCAAGTGGTTGTACGTGGTAGAGAAATGAGCATTCACAAGTAGATTTTAGGCTTGTATTCCACGTTTTAAGATGTATTCCGCCTTTGGCTACTTTCGTGTCTAGTTCTCTTTGGGACGATTTAGTGCACCGATCGATATAAATAGATGGTTAGATCGATTATATTAAATACACTCTTAGGTTATTAATAAAAATATCAATTATAAATATTGAGATCATCTTATAAGTGTTGGGTCATTTGCACCGTCGGTGCATATAAGATCATCTTATAAGTGTTGGGTCATTTGCATATAATAATTTCCATTAGTTCTCTTAAGAATTAGGTCGAAACATTATTTTTGGATCTCCAACCTCTATTGCAAATGGTACGTCACCGCCAATGTTCTAAAAATCGGCCTAGGCGGCCGTCTAGGCGCTGGGTGCTTCCTTACCGTTCGGATTTTAGGCTAATCGATTGAGCTGGGCGCCGGGCTGAAAATCGGCCGCCTAGTAGGGCTAGGCGGAGCCTAGGCGGCCTAGGCGGGTCGTCTTGGGCGCTGGGCACTGCTTCCCTTTTTTTTTTAAAAAAAAAAAAATAAACTCAAATAAACACTCACTGTCGAACACTTGAAGTCAATGTCGAAACCTAACCCAGACACTCACTATTGCCGTCTCTCCACTCTCTCTCTCTTTCTGCAGCACCGCGACATGGCCTCTCTCCCTCTCTCCGTCAAGGCTGCACGACCACACGGGCTCACGACCTCTCTCCTTGAGGACCTTGACTGACTCATCTCCCCTTCTCTCATGAATTTCTGGGTTTAATTTTTGGGTTGAAATTGTTGAATTGCAGAATTGATAAGTTGAATTTCTGGGTTTTGAATCGATCTGTTATGGGTTTTGACTTTTGAATTGATCTGTTTCTCACTCTTTCATGAATTTCTGGGTCATGGTGAAAGAGATAGAAGGTGCTTGGTCTTCTGGTGTAGTGGGGCGAAGGAAGAGAAAAGACACAGGGATTGGTTTGGCTATTGGAACCCAGCAAAGGTTATTTCAAGTTGACACGTTTGCTAAACCTAACAAATGTGTACTTGCAGTTTGACATACGTGTGGTTTGTTCATTGAATCAAATCATATAACAAACCCACTAATATTGAGACTTTATCTTAGGCTAATATTAAGTATGTTTATTAAATTCTTAATTTTTTTCTCTATTTTGATCAATTAAACTATTTTCAATTAATTTTGAGATTTTAAATATTTTTATTTATATAATTATATGTCATAAAATAATTAAAAAACTAAAATAATTAAAACCGCCTAGTCCCCGCCTAGGCCCCTAGGCGCTAGTCTCCTGGATACCGCCCGACTAGCGCCTAGCGTTTTTTAGAACCATGGTCACCGCTAGTATGCATCCGCCAAGGAGCCGGGTTTCTCCAATGTGAAGTTGTTGTGTACTAGGTTGACCGAAAACATTGAATTTGGTGAGAGTACATGTTTCACCGTAAGCCTTAGCTCGATTTATGATGCTTCGGGACAATGAATCCAAAGTAATGATGGAACTGAGGGGGCGTTTACTAAACTTGAATGAGCTTGAGAATAAATCGGAGAGAAAAAAAAAGGGAGAGATAAGGAGAATAAAAATCACTACCAACCCCTTCCATGGAATGAAAAAAGAGAAATCATTCTAAATTTTGGTGTGGATCCCATACAAATTTGATTCATCCTCATTATTAGTAACCACAAGATTATAGGAGAATAAGAATGACTCCTCCTAGTTTCATTCCCATTACTTATTAGTAATTAGCGCCCCTGAAACCATTGCCCTATTATCCCTAAGATGATAATTTATTGATGTCGTTTAAGAAGAGAAGATGTGAAAGTTGGTTATGAAAAACCCTTGCCCCAAGTCCTAAAGTTTCCAATTTAGCATTTGCTAAAGGCTTTCTTGATCATGCATTGATGTCTCGTACCATCATCACATGCTTTGGAGAGAGCTTTTTTTTATAATCACTTTAATGATGTTGTTGCTCTTGATTGAGGTGTCATTTAAATTTTTCGTTTTGCTTTTCAAATAAGTGAGCTTACAAAATTGTAATCAAATGATACTGGGCGTGCATTTGGTAATTGTTGTTATATTATTTCTTTTCTAAAATAACCTTATACATTTCTTATCTTAAAATAAAAATAAAAATAAACCATGGTGCTTTGAGTTTATTTTACTTATCATCATCATCATCTATGTATTTCGTATTTTCGTGGGTCGGGGCGAGACCTATACAGTAATTAGATAGGTCTGACATGCCCGACATTGGGGCCCACTGAAGAGGTGTATCAATTGTTTTCCATAAAAGGAACAACACCTCCCCGCAAAGATGGATATCATTCCGTTGTTTAGGGATGTGTAAAAATCAAAGTCGTTATCACAATGAGTTTGATGATCTTACCCAGAGTAAATTGTAATCTAATTATTTAGAAAATAAAAAAAATATAATACGATAGTAACTCTGAATGACTGTAACAATATGAGGATAATTTTGATACAGAATAATGATTTTTTTCGTGAGTTGGATTCACGATTGATCATTCTCCATTAAAATGAAGAAAAAAGAGTCACTTCAGATTTTCATGTAAGCTGTATGTAAACTAGATTGTCGTTTATGCTAGGTCGTAAAAGGTTGAGGGCGAATTTGAGGTTTTAATAGAAATTGGTTATATATGAGAAGGTCCAACTCTCTGAGGTTATATGTATTAGGGTTCTTCATAAAGTCTCAACTCGAATGTGGAAGAAGCGATCCTTCGCTCTCTTGCATATTTCGAAGTGGATGTATTTTTTTTTGTCTATCGTCGTTGACTGATGCTCCAAGTGTGAGTTGTTGGAACATACTTCTGGTAGTTGCCCATGAACTGCTAGATTAGTTCATCTATAGCCATTCCTTGTAGTTCTTGATTTTGACGGCTAGAGTTTAAGGTATGTCAAACGCTACATCCAATCTTAGTGTTTCGGTTGCACTTTTAAAAACTACCTCATAACTATTTTCTAGCAAGGCCTTGTATTTGATTTAGTGAAAGTCTGGCATTCAAGTGGTTGTACGTGGTAGAGAAATGAGCATTCACAAGTAGATTTTAGGCTTGTATTCCACGTTTTAAGATGTATTCCGCCTTTGGCTACTTTCGTGTCTAGTTCTCTTTGGGAGGATTTAGTACACCGATATTAATAGATGGTTAGATTATATTAAATACACTCTTAGATTATTTGTAACGTCCCGTATCTTAATTTACTTATTTACTAGTCATTTGGACGGTAAACGATAACTATTTTCACTTTTACTATCGTTTCAATACTTTTAGTGGCCCTAAAAGTTGACTTTTTGTTTGGCTCAAAATTTGAGAAAATTTCCTTCATAAAAGTTGTAGATGACGTTAAACCAAGAGCGTGCATATGTGGTACGTAAAAATCGGAGTTCGTATGTGAAAGTTATAAGTGAAATTCATGGTAACTCTATATATATGGAAACTTACCGAGGTAAGTTCCCATTTCAGAACTTACCCGGACCCTCTCGCTCTCCTCTCCCTCTTCCCCCGCGTCGCCCTCCCTTTTTCTTTTTCCGATTTCTTCACCATCCGGTGTCCGATTGACGTGATTCCAGTTGTCCTTGGACCGTCTCTTCCTCCTCTATACGATGATATTAGTGGGTATCGGTGATTTGGCCGGAAACCCCGAATTTATGCAATCATTGTTACTGTAGCAATTTGCTTCTCCAGCGAAATTCTCCAGTTTTTGGCTATCTCCGGCGGTGAAATTGGTTCTATTAGGAGCACCTCGAGTCACTGATCATCTTCCCTCAAGACTTCTAGCTGAAATTTCCACGTTTGGAAGGTGAATTTGAAGGATTTCCAAATTGGTGGGTTTGGAGATTTCCGGGTTTGTGTTCATCGGCAAAATTGGAGCACTTCAAGGTATTTTCTCACTTGGTCACAGTTATGAAAAATGCTTAGATTGTTGAGATGATTATGTGGTTGAAATTTGGTGGTTGGAGGAGGAGCTAGCCGCCGTATGAACAGTGTCACGCGCGAACAGTGCGGTGCATGAACAGTGGTGGCGTTTAAACAGTAATTTAAATTCTATTTTTGTAGCTAGTTAAATCCTATAATTTTTGTAGAGGTTGAATATGTGAATTTGGTTGGAATTGGAGAAGTTTTTAATCGATTATGAATTTCTGAAAATTTAGGATTTCGATTATCGATTTACGAGAATCCGACCGTCGGATATCTCTTGGTTCTGCCTTGGAACTTTTAAGATAACGAATTGGTATTAGAGGTAAAAGTTGGGATGAATCCCATAAGAATTGGAGAGATGATGAGGATTTGATTTTGAGAATCGTATTTAATTATAATAGTTATTAACAGAATATATTTGTGTACAGGGCGGCGTACCGAGCTATTGCTCGACGAAGGTACTCGTACGCGTGAACGCCTAAATAGTACTGTGAGTGGACTTTTGTTTTAAATAATGATGCATGCATTTATTTTGAAATTATTGATTTATTTAATTATCATTTTATTTATTGAGCATGATATTTTGTCTTTGATTATAGTTTGACATTGATTTTTCATGAGTTTCAGATATGAACTTATTATGCTAGGAGTTGGATTTATGATTTATTTTTGAGAATATGAATTGATATTGTTTTACCTTTGATTATGATTTGGGAAATTGATTTAGTGATTTAAATTATTGTTTTAATTTATCGAGAATAATAATTAGATTTGAATAATTATTACCATATTATTTGGACTTTCGAATCAAAGTTTATTATGCTTGATTTGGAGAATATGATTATTATATGGTTTCCAGCGATTTGTTTTCCGAGGAAATTCCCGGGATTAAATATATTTTTAATTGCCGACTTTAGATTTCTGAAAGATTTTCGAGATGAGATACTTTTGACGTGTGGGACACGTTGATGATACTTTCGGCTTACTGTGAGAAGTTGGGGAAGCTTTATGGATTTACTTGGTTTTTGGATTTCCTTTGCCATACTTTGGGTGATTATTTATCATGCTAGCATTGATATGTCCGCCTTTGTGGCGCTGCTTACTGTGTTTGTGACAGTGATGCTGAAGCCCAGTATCCTAATCGCTACACTTAGTGGCGTGTGGGTATATAACGGGAGTATATGGGAGTACTTTAGCCTGGGAGGCTATCACCCGAGCCTTGGAGGCTCATTCGTATGGCTATCTTCTTCCCCTACTTTTATATTATTTTTGGGCTAGCGGGGTCT
Source organism: Rosa lucieae (assembly GCA_024704745.1). Classification (NCBI taxonomy): domain Eukaryota; kingdom Viridiplantae; phylum Streptophyta; class Magnoliopsida; order Rosales; family Rosaceae; genus Rosa; species Rosa lucieae. Next base: position 47,110,547 of record CM045497.1, read on the forward strand.
AGTCCGATGATACGATACACAGCAGGTTTGATTTACAGTTTCCAGTTTCCAGTCTCCTGATTTTAAGAAATAAAGTTTTATAAACGTTGCATGCATCGAAGTTTTATAAATTTAAATAAGTGGGAAAAGTATTTAAGTTTGCTTCATTTAAATCATCTTATTCATTTATTTTTGTCCACTCACACTAACGTGTTTTTCAATATTTTTCCCCTGGGCCCTTCGGTTTCAAATGCCCAGTTTGCAGGCGAAATTAGTTGAGGTCGGGCGTACATGGAGTTGAGGCATAGTCAACAGCATAGCTTCCGCAGTTTCCTTTGAATTAGGTTTTCCTTGTTTACCTTTTATTAGAATTGCTCTGATTACATGTGAGATTAATGTTATTAAGTTGAGATTTGTGTAATGTGAATTGGAAGATGTTGTGATTTGGGGAGCAGGGTGGCTCCAGGAGAATAAGGATGGGTAACTTTGAAGTGTAAATTTCATTTCTCCCGGTTTTGGGTAGTCCATTTTAGGAGAAGTTCTGCCAAATTTTTGGAAGAATTTCTTCTAAGGTGGACCCTGCAGAGCCACTTTGGATTTTAGGGTGAAATCCGGGGGCTGGTCCTGTCATTATTAATAAAAATATCAATTATAAATATCATGGGTTGAGATCATCAGGGCCAGACTTGAGGCAAGGCCCGTGAGTCGGCTGCCTCAGGCCCTGAAATTCGGGAGGCCCAAAAATATATTTCACATCTTTTTCTACGTCTGTGACTGAAGAAGCAACTACCTGTCAGGTTATTAACTGAATGCAGTCCTTTACGTAATCAAAGGAAAGCACTGACATCCAACCCACATTCATGGGCCCAAGAAAACTTTTATACAATTATATGTGGATAAATAACTAAATAAATGTTATAAATGTGCACATATGTATGCCTTGCATCTCAATCTCCACAAGACAGACAACATAAATGAATGTTAAAGCCCATAATCCATCAGTACTCAAAAAACAAAAAAAAAACAAAAAAGGTAGAAAGCCGTACAAAATTTATTATATAAATAAAATTACCTAAAGATTTATTATATAGATTGGATTCTCAAAACATCAAGGTTTATTTTGGAGCTACATACCTTGATGTTTTGGTAATCTTTTTTATACAATAAATCATTTGGTAATCCTATTTATATAGAGAATTTCGGTTTAAAACATCTCTAATTCATTTTTTATAATTTTAACATGAAACATTTTAAAATTTTAATTTGGAATATATTCGGCTTTATTATTTAATTATAATATAAATATTTTAGAATCTTATACATTGTTTGTTTTTTTATTGTTGTGTTAAAACATTAGTTCTGAAAAATCCTTATGAAAAAAAAAATTAAATTAAATGCACACTATAATTTGATGGCCCAATTTTTAGAGTTGCCTCAGGTCTGAAAATCTCAGGTCCGGGCCTGGAGATCATCTTATAAGTGTTGGGTCATTTGTACTGTTAGTGCATAGAATAATTGCACTAGTTCTCTTAAGAATTAGGTCGAAACATTATTTTTGGATCTCCAACCTCTATTGCAAGTGGTAGGTCACCGCTAGTATGCATCCGCCAAGGAGTCGGGTTTCTCCAATGTGAAGTTGTTATGTACTAGGTTGACCTAAAACATTAAATTTGGTGAGAGTACATGCTTCACCGTAAGCCTTAGCTCGATTTATGATGCTTCGGGACAATGAATCCAAAGTAATGATGGAACTGAGGGGGCGTTTACTAAACTTGAATAAACTTGAGAATAAATCGGAGAGAAAAAAAAAAAGGAGAGATAAGGAGAATAGAAAGAGAAATCATTCTAAATTTTGGTGTGGATCCCATACAAATTTGATTCATCCTCATTATTAGTAAACACAAGATTATAGGAGAATGAGAATGACTCCTCCTAGTTTCATTCCCATCACTTATTAGTAAGCGCCCCTGAAACCATTGCCCTATTATCCCTAAGATGATAATTTATTGATGTGGTTTAAGAAGAGAAGTAGTGAAGGTTGCTGTTGGTTATGAAGCAAGGTCCTAAAGGTTCCAATTTAGTATTTGCTAAAGGCTTTCTTGATCATGCATTGATGTCTCGTACCACCATTACATGCTTTGGAGAGAGTTTTTTTTTTTTTATTCACTTTAATGATGTTGTTGCTCTTGATTGAGGTGTCATTTAAGTTTTTCGTTGGGCCGTGACCACTTACCCAATTTTAACCAAAAAATTGCCCACTTGCTCCACTAAGGGTTTTTTGACCCCATTTACCCAATCTAACTTCTACTGACATAATTACCCTCATTTTAATCTCTCTCCTCCCCCCTCACCGATCTCTCTCTCTCTCTCTCTCTCTCTCTCTCTCTCACATCCGCACCACCGGTGCGGCGTCGAAATTAGGATTAGCGCTTTCTCTCTCCGGTGCGGCGTCGAACTCCAGATCATGCCTGAAGCTCTCTCTCCGGTGTGGCGGTGCGGCGTCGAACTCTGAATCACGCCTGAAGCTCTCTCTCTCCACCGGCGGGGCGGCCTCGAACTCCAGATCTTGCCCGAAGCTCTCTTTTCACCTCCGGTGCCGCGTCGAACTCCGGAATCACCTTGAAGCTCCAGTCGGAACTATCAGAGTTTAACTAAGTCTAGATGCAGAGCGTCGACGGCAAGGCCGATAACAGGTTGGTGTAGACCATTGCTTTGCTTATGCTGCTCTTCGCAATTCCGTTCACTGTTTCTGCTATGGGTATCGGGCCTCACCCATCTTCAATCTGTTTTGTCCATGGCAATTCCCTTCACTGCTTCTGCAATGGGTCTCGGGCCTCACCCATTGAAGTCGGAGAAGGGAGATCCGCAACCGTCGAAGTCAATGATGGGAGGAGAAGAAGAAGTGGGTGCCCGGACTTTTTTTTTTTCCGGCATCCTGAGTTTTTTTTTTTTAAATTTTTTTCGGCAGTAGACACATTATTGGCCCCCAGTAGACTTTGATACGATGGACAGGGATCACTATAGTGTGGTGTTTTGATAAGTTACCTGTTATTTTCTATGTATTAAAGTCAAATTATTTGTGAATCCTACAAAATGGTGCATTTTTGGTGGTCTATTGGGAGGCAGTAGAGACATTGGACTTTGTATTGGGGGGGCAATAATATGATTACTGGGGGGCAGTAATATGATTATAAATTGATCAATTGTGCCTGTAGTGTATTCATTTTGGTTTTGGGAGTTCATACAATTCACTGGACGGCAATAATATGATTTTTGAAAGGCAATAATATGATTACTGGGGGGCAGTAATATGATTACTGGGGGGCAATAATAGCCGGATTCCGGTCATCGGTCGCCGGATTTCGGTTACCGGTTTCCGGAATCCGGTCATCGGTCGCCGGAGACCGCGCCGACCACTGGTCACCGGAGCACAGCAAGGTGGAAGGTGACTTCTCTCTCTAAGTGAGAAAGAAGGAGAGGGCAAAAAAGTCTCAAAAAAAAAGAAAAAAGAATTAATTGGGTAAAGGGGAAATAATCCCTTAGAGTGTTTTGGGTAAATGGGGTTAAAAAACAGTTGGTGGAGCAAGTGGGCAATTTTTAGCCTAAAATCGGGTAAATGATCATTTTCCCTTTTTCGTTTTGCTTTTCAAATAAGCGAGCTTACAAAATTGTAATCAAATGGTACTAGACGTGCATTTGGTAATTGTTGTTATATTATTTCTTTTCTAAAATAACCTTATACATTTCTTATCTTAAAATAAAAATAAAAATAAACCATGGTGCTTTGAGTTTATTTTACTTATCATCATCATCATCTATGTATTTCATTCATCTAGGTTGCCTCTAAATTTTGCTTGAAGCTAAAGACATACGGTGGTAAGAGATGTAGTGCATTCTATTATTTTCATTCATAGTAGCCTCAAGTTGAAGTGATTGCCAACTCTGACCCCGAATTCGCACCAGTGACTGCCATGCACAACGCCCCAAATTAACATTCATCTAACTGCAGGAAACTGCAGGAAACAAATAAAAGCCTCTCATTATACCCCCCAACCATTTGGAGCAGCAGCCTCAATTGTAAGTATTCGCAACAAGTCTCATCATCAATGAAACTTCAGTTCTTTATGAGGCTACTGGGCAAGCAAAGCACCCCATGTTTTGCATATCTTGCTCATCAATTCATCATGAATCACCAAACCTTCCCCCAAGAATAATAATACGTCGAAATACGCGCGAGGGAATGATGAGCATGAAAGTGGCTATAAACTCTTACATCTCAGATTCAAACTTTCATAACAGTTAATCATAACACGGGTGACTTAGAATTTGGATTGATCAAAGTCTTACACTCTTACCCCAATGAAGAAGAAGTCTGTTACCCTAGACAATAAATCTTGGTTTTCCAACAATCGGCAATGTAGAAAAATAGAAACAAAGAGGGTAGCATGCTAGCTACTTGCGGAAATTCCGATTCATTGACAATGATCTATGCTATTTTAATTTTATGTCAATAGTTGCAATTGGTCGATTGCTTACGCAAGATTAGATTCGCCGGTCAATTTCTAAATAAACGAACAATACTAGTTTTTGTTTAGTATAAAAGTTTAAATAAGATAGAGGGGACAAATTATTTCTTAGGTGCGTCTTGGTTGGATAAATTTTGAATCTTGAGGATCATGCTGGGAAACCACTCTGGCGCTAGTTAGCTTTTAACCTATTATATTTGTACTTTTCACACAAACAAAGCTAGACCATGGTAATTGTTGAGCCACACATTCTGCGTTTCCTAGGTTTAGGCATGATTATCTACTTATCCCATTTAGTTCGTAGAAAAAAAAAAATTTATATTTTTCGGTAACACTAGCATCATATTTTATGTGGCAGTTGATATAACACAATCATGTCATTTAATAAAATTGTCGGATATAAACTTTGTGCTACATCAGCTGCTACATGTGAAAGGAAATGCAAAAATTATATCCTCACAATAATTTACAGGACAATAGATAAAATTGCAAATAACACAAAGAGAAAGAGAATCAAATTACGATTATGATTTCAGAGAAATGTTATAGAGAGGAACTATCTTAGAGATATTCTGGAGTTGTAAGGTTAAAAAAAAAAATTACATAGTTTATTAATTTTACATTCAATTTTTGTAATTTGTCCTATTTACATAGGTGTTGGTGAATTGTGACATACCAGTTAGTTGACCTAATTAACATTGAGAAAATCAAAGTTTTGAGTCTCAATTAAAAAAGGCAAAGACCCTTTTAAGCTAAGACCCATGAATTTACGACTGACTCGAAGGAAAAAAAATCACACATATTCCATTAGCAAAGACATCCCGGATACGAGCTCAGCGGTAGTAAGCTTTCTCAATTAAGAATCTAAGTTCCGACATTGCACACTTATAAAACACAACTATGTGACAACTACAAAAAACACATACTATCACTTTACAGCTATTTTATAAAACTATCATCATCGAATAAAAAAGTCTTTAGTGAGGCTGTCGTGCCATATAGCTCGTCAAATATACCTAAATCAAACTAGCACACATTTAATTGATAATGAAACAAACGTGTTATATCGTTAGCAGTAGAATCCAAAACCTCCTCGACGGAAAGAAGATCGGAACATCAGTAGTGTTTCCAAAAACACTTATTATCCTTTGGGTAAATAATTTTCAACGCGGCCGAACAAAAAAAAAGTTTTCAACGTTTTTACACCAACCAAAAACTCGGGCGGCGCTTTGAATCAGTTGCACTTTCTAGAGGGCCCTCGTTCTCTTCTCTTCTCTCTGCGCGTCTCCTTGACTTTTGCTTTGAAACAATTTCAAAAATTTCAAATTGAGACCACAAAACCCAAACAGCGTGGCATTTCCGTTATTTCCACGAAGCTCGAGGGCACCTTTAATACCCCAAAACAAAGACCATCTTCGCTACCTAGCTTCCCATCTAAGCAAAAAAAAAAGAAAAAAGAGCTAAACCCAATAACACCCCCCATTTCCTCTTTCTCTCTCTTATTCTCTCACAATCACCAGACCCCTCCGCCTCCTCCTCCTCCTCCGCCCCTCTCTGAAACTCGAAGCTCTACCGTCTCGTCTTTCTCCTAGGGTTAGGGCTTTCGCGGAAATCGGAATCCGATGGGGCAGCAGTCGTTGATCTACAGCTTCGTGGCGCGTGGGACGGTGATTCTCGCCGAGTTCACCGAATTCACCGGCAACTTCACCAGCATAGCCGCTCAGTGCCTCCAGAAGCTTCCCGCCACTAACAACAAGTTCACCTACAACTGCGACGGCCACACCTTCAACTACCTCGTCGATAATGGCTTCAGTAATTCCCTCTCCGATCTCCTATTCGTACCTTTCGCTATTGCTTTGCTCCGATCCACGACTCGATCGTGTTCTTTGATTTGATTTGAATTGTCAAAGTCGTTTCTCTGCTGAGTCTCTGCTATTTTTTTGTTGAAGTCGTTGAATTTTTTTTTCGATTGGTTTCGTGTGCGATTTTGTGGTGGTGTAGCTGGAAAAACGTTTGATTATTCTTTCTCATTTAAGAAACTTTGTGTTTGGTGGATTTTATTGATTAAATGTGTAAGTGTTGTAAGTTTACTAAATTTAGCTGAAGTTTTCACAATTGAAATAAGTGAAATAAAGATAAACTTCATAATCGGTTAGCTGTATTTATAATTAGTTTTTCGTTTGATCCGAGTCAGTGACTTGAATCCTCATAAGAGAAGAGAATGAATGATATATTGAATTTAGGTAAAGCGTTAGATTTCATGATGATTAGTTGGAGTGGGTTTTGATTTTCTTATTGCAGTTTGTCAAACCTATGCTATCCAATTTTAGGTTCCTTATAGATTGCTTGAAAAATTTTCCTGCAGCCAAATGAGCATAGTTTCTATTATGTTTGTCACAGCTAGTGATACTTGTGCATTTCAGTGGCTTGAGAATCTTGTGCTGTTTGTTTTCTGTTCAATTATAAGGTACTTAAAGTTCCTTATATTCATTGCTTCCATATTAAGGTTTAAGAATTGTGCAAGGGTAAGCTAATGTTTTTCATGGTCTTAGACACTAAATTAATTGAACTGAGGTTTATTTACGAGCATTTATATGATTATTGCAGCTGGTTGTGAAATTAACGTTTCACAATTTCATATGCAAACCAGAGATACTTTTTCCTTTTTTGATTTAGTCTTATGTAACTCGCATCTATAGTGTTTTCGCTAGTTGCTTTCTTGTCACCAAATTGGTCAAAAGCGTGCCAGCACTAATTATTCATTTTAAAGCAGTCGATAAAAGATTGTGTCATTTTAAGGAGCCTGTGAAATTGAGATGTAATGATAAGAGTACTGAGAATAGCGGTTATTGACTAAACTTGTTTCTGAAGTCGTTGTCTGATGCATGGCCTTGAACCTTACTTTTATGAAGTGCAAATTTTAAAGAAAAGGACTACCTAAAGCTACTAGTTATAGATAGTTTCAGCTTATTGACCACAAAAACAAGAAGACAATTTCCTGTTGGGTAATTATTTGTGATGATATGTGGTATTTATAATAGAAGAAATTGATCACTGTAAATGCATGATTAGGTAATAGGATTTCTTTATCGTTTTGCTCACTGCTTTGATCTTTACTACATTTAGTGTGTATGAGTTGAACTAACTTTAGCCTTTGAATGCCACAGCGTACTGTGTAGTTGCAGTTGAGGCTCTTGGTCGACAAGTTCCTATTGCCTTCCTTGAGCGAATCAAGGAGGATTTTACCAATAGATATGGTGGAGGAAAAGCTGCAACGGCAGTTGCAAATAGTCTGAACAAGGAATTTGGGTAGGAGTTGTTTTATCTTTTCATTCTTCAAACGGAATGTGCCTCTCCTTTGCTATTAAGTTTTCTAATGCACAATGTTGGTGGCAATTATATAGGCCCAAGCTGAAGGAGCATATGCAATATTGTGTGGATCACCCCGAGGAGATCAGCAAACTTGCTAAAGTGAAAGCTCAGGTCTCAGAAGTCAAAGGAGTTATGATGGAAAATATTGAGAAGGTAAGGCTTTGATATCTCTTCCCATGGATGGGTATCAACCTATAAGTTGTGATTAAGTTGGTGTAATGTCTGTCGACATGTGATTGATGGTTTTCCCTTCCAGGTTCTTGATCGTGGGGAAAAGATAGAACTTCTGGTAGACAAAACAGAGAACCTTCGCTCACAGGTCAGGAATTGATATTGTTACTTATTTTGGCTGAAAGTTGAGTTATTTTATTGTACAGTCTAATGGTATAAATAGAGCAATGCTCTGAATCTAAATTGGAATCGAGTAGTACACATTTAGACTTCTCAAATATGTATAATTTACGGTAGTGTAATATGTCAGATGTCAATAGCCAATTCAATTACGTATAATCAGCTGAACCTTTTCTATGGTATTTGTGATCCTAATTATTCTATCATTGCTGTATTGCTGACTGCGATGGTGTGATGCAGGCACAAGATTTCAGGCAGCAGGGAACCCAGATGAGGAGGAAGATGTGGTTGCAGAACATGAAGATCAAGCTGATAGTTTTGGGAATCTTAATCGCCTTGATTCTCATCATTGTTCTATCTGTTTGCAAAGGTTTCAACTGTGGTGGATGAATCTGTAGAATCTTTTCGGGAATTTGGTGGAGTTTCTACTGCTGTTATCTACAGCGCCGGTCTACGTCTTATTATTTTTGGTTACACACTCCACCTTCTGGCATAATTCCTATATTGAAAGACAAGCTTGTATAGTTTGTATCCGTGAATTATTTTCTATATTAGTCTCTTGGATGTGTGAATGGTTTTTGATTCCCCTTGTTCCATTGAACTTGCGTTGTAGCAGAGAGAAATGGCAAATCATTGTGATTGGTTTCAGATTTGTTATTCAACCATAGCCAGGTGGATCATAGGAAGTTTCAGTTGCATCTTTTGTGCTTTCTAAAACCCCAAAAACAGGTGTAAGTCACGAAACAGGGGTTTCTCAACTCCTAAACAAAATTTCCTGTATGCATTTATGCCAAAACCAAAAGGTACATCAATGAAAAGTCATTAAAATATTACGACTTATGTTCTTATTCGTCAACGATCAAAATAGGTCACTTGTTCATTCCGGGTAAAAAGTTTAAAGCAGAATCGTGGAAGTTGGATGAACAAGTCTCTTATTTCTTCTTGTCTAACATGTCATCATCTCGTATAATCTTGATTGTTTTTCAAAGAGAAATTTCTCCAAGTGAACAAGCTAAAAACTCCTTGATCTTGACAAGATAACTATGGAAAACTCGATGTGCACCATTGTATGAATTTTCCTTCAGTTGCTAGCTCCAGCTCCAGCACCAGCTCCAATACTTTTCACCTCAGTCTATTCACTCGTAGCATGCTAATGTAGAGTAAGTTGTAGACATTTGCTTACCATGACCTGCAACCCGGCACCAGAAGCATTTGTATGTGTTCCGATTTAGTTGTGAATCCAGTAGTCAACACATCAGGTGTAAATGTTGTGGCTTAAAACTGTAGGAACGATGTGCTTCATAACAGCTACAGGGACCTGGTGATCGAAGCAATGAAATATGTGGTTGGAAGCAAAAGTTCTAGGGGTTTAGATGTTGAGTTTTTAGAAGAGGTACACTCTAATGTGTGTCAGGACTCAGGAAAGCTGCTCAAGAATTAGGTGTCAACAAAAGGCTTTTAACATCTTATTACAACTTGTACGATCCAATTACCTAGTCGGAAAAGGCCTATATACCAACCAGAAACAAAGCTTTACCAATTGGACTAATCAACCGATTCAATTACTTCATTATATGGGTTTTTGTCCCCTTACCCTAATTTCAAGTTTTTTAATTTTAATTTTATAATACTTATTTATATAACTAAAAATACATAAAGACTTAAAAGAATAATAAATTTTAATATAGAATATTTAATAGTCCTCAAAAATCATAACATGCAAACCGGAACCATCGTTGCCCCTGTGAATATGTAGATGGAACTATGTAAACTGATGCATCACTGTCAATATGTAAATTGTGTGCATCATTGTGAGTATGTAAACTATGTAAACGAGCTACTGTCCTAACTTTCTAACATAACGAATGAACATGATTACATGAAACATGTTACTTTCTTCCATCCCTTCATTGCTTATTAACAATACCTGTATATTCAACGAAGGCTCGGCGGCTTTAAACTAATGATACGATATTCAACGATCATATTAGAAGCCCATAATTAGAAGCAGTTTACCAAATTCACAATCCAACCTAGTGAGGATGGGAAAAAGTTATGATCAAAGATGAAACTTTTGTTGGATGTTTCCTTCTTCTTTCTAATTTAAGTACGGTGCAATTAGTTTTTGCTACTGGATTTGATTGTTGACATCATTTATTTACATTCTGGAATCAATGGTGAAACAGGGAAATTGCACTGAATGATGTGTTGGCTAGAATAAAGGCTCTGAAAAAATCAAGAAAAACGAAAGAGTACTTGAGGAAAAGAGTTGTTCGTTTTGAAACTAAAGGATCTGGATCCTCTCCCTGGCACTAGGTTGTCGTTGTTTATCCTTGACTTCTAATCTTAGCCGTTCAAATGAAATGTAATAGCTAGTAATTTAGCAGCTTAGCTAAAACCATTACATTGTTATTAAATATTATCTTTTAGAGAAACACCACTACTACAATAATATTAATAGACATCACGTCGATTAAATAGCTCGAGATTTCACGCAATGCAAAAAAATGTTCTAAAATTGGTTTGTTGTTAAAGGAAAAACATATTGTGTGCCTTCGTCAAAGCAACTGACGGAGAGGGAATCAAGGAATGCAACTGACAGAGAGGAAATCAAAGAATCAGTGGTTACCATCAATCAGCGCAATTACGGATCAATCAGCATTGAGTATCATTATTGTAATCGATATTTCCGTTGTAATTCTATCCCTATATAAAAGGACTATGAAATGAAATGAGTAGACCAATTAAAATCTCATTTTACTTTAACAAGTTATCAGCACGCTCAGAGCAAAAAGCCAAGAAAAAATCAGTTTTTTTTTAGTTACTTTCTTCTTCTTGATGAAAAAAAAAACCTAGAAGAAAAAGAAAATTTAAATTTTCTTCTCTGCCGTCACCACTGCAGTACACCACCACCACCAGCCACAGACCGGTCTCCAGCCTGCCAAGTCAGATCGCCTGCTGCATAGATCCCACCACTGCCTCCAGACAACCAGATCGATCTTCCGGATCGATCATTCAACCTCCAGCCTCGCCAAGCACTGCACCTGCACCTCCGCCTCATCCCAAATTGCGCGCGGCCTCCCACCTGCACGCACACCGCCAAGCGGACTGCTGCAGCAACCCAGCACCCACAGCCGACTAGATTAGCCTCCAAATCCTTCTTCCCTTCACCGGCCTCAATCAGCCTACACAGTCCACCCAACCCCCCGCGCCTGCGCCTGCGCAGCCCACCCACAGCCCCGCGTAGCAAAACCCCGTGTTCTTGCAGATCCCATCCGCCTGCAGATCTCCGGGCCAGTCCAACCCGCCCTTGCAGCAACCCAACCTGCCCTTGCAGCAACCCAACCGTCACATCCCAGCCCCGGCGCTGCTGCACACCAGGAGGCCAGATCGACAACACCCTTTCTACCCAGAAGGAGAAGAGAGAACCAGGAGGAAGTAAGAAGACACGAAAAGGAAGAGAAAAAAAAAAGAGAGAAAAAGAGGGAAAAGGTGTGACCCGGCCCAACAATTCAAAAAAAAAAAAAAAAACAAAAGAAAAAAGCCTTGTGGATGAAGCAACTCAGTTTTTTTTTTTTTCAAGCCCAAAAATATCGCTACGCACGCCTGCATCAATACGCGCGTGCGCTAGGATTGTTTTATTTTCTCGTAACCAAGTATGTTATCTTTTATTTATTTTCATACTATGGTATATTTCATTATTTATAATTAGAACTTTTGAGCATGTTTAGTTAGATAAATTTGATCTTTTTAAGCATGTTTTGTTATTTATGTTTTACATAATTATGTTTAAGCATGTTTTAATTATGCTATAGTTTATACTTTATTTTTGAACATGCCAATTATATCTTGTTACAATGCATAGAGTTAGAATCATACAAGGAAAGATAATCTCTAGATTCTTCTAATTAAACTCTATTACCACTAGGTCAAGTAACCTAAAGTTTGGGCCAAACACAAATAGAATAGAGTTAGAATCATACAAGGAAAGATAATCTCTAGATTCTTCTAATTAAACTCTATTACCACTAGGTCAAGTAACCTAGAATTTGGGCCAAACACAAATAGAGATATCCTTAAACACTAGTTTTATTGAAACTGATAAAGTAATCTGGGGTTCACATCCAAAACCAATTGGCAATGGATGGAGTGGCCCAAATCCTTATAAAACCATAGGTAAGGTCCTATTTTTCCCATGTGGGATGTATATATTCTCAACACGCCCCGGCACGTGTGGCAAATTTTCAAGCCATACATGTGAACAACTTTTGGGTGACGTGAAGCCCGTGTGGCCTTTAGGCATGCACACGTGGATAACCCGCTCTGATATCATGATAAAGTAATATGGGGTTCACATCCAAAACCAATTGGCAATAGATGGAGTGGCTCAAACCCTTATAAACCCATAAGCAAGGTCCCATTAGAAACTCTTGAAGATGGGGATGAAACTAGGTAAGTTTTCTATTGCACCCATCTCTTTGAACCTCATTGGGAGTATCAGTTTACTTTATCAACCTTATTTATTACAACTACTCGCATAAAACAACTCCACATTTAGAAACGAAGTCTGTTTATGAAAAGTGTGATAAATATTTCTATCTGGCCTCAACCCTCGCTGGTCCTCATATCCACCATAAATTGCCAAACTATTATTCTCAACGAACGTCTTTTGCAGAAACTCAAGCTACAGCTGCTTCATTCTCCTCTCAAGCAAGTCTATGTACTCCTTCCCATATAACAATGCTTTTCGGTATCTGCCATTCATTCCTCCTGGTTAAAGGAATAAAGGGTACACCTATACAAAGCTTTAGTTCATCACATCAAGGGAATTCAAAGTGAGGACTCTCTTATGTATCATTCATTCAATCATCGAATACAGATCATCTTCTTCATTTTTCTTCAAGAAATAAACAAAGCTTTCACTTTGAAGGTTTGAAGTGATGAAGAAAAAAAAATTGTATTCTTGGAATTCAATCGATCAATGATAATCACTTTCTACATAATTACAAGATGCATAGGATCTGATCAAATTAATTTAGAGAATTCTAACTTGATTTGGTAATTCGCTAACATATTGATTGAAAATCTTCGGAAGAAACTCTGAAGATGGACAGTGATTTTTAAGAAGGTTTACCTGTTGGTAAGTTATAAATCTAACATTGTAAAGGTTATGAGTTTGATTCTCATTGACATATGTATGGGTGGGTGTGGGCTAAGAGCAAGTTCACATGTTGGGTCACCGGGTCACCTACTATGCACTGCTTTTTAGTGTTAATTTCCACTCTCTGGGTCACGAGCACAGTTCCCAATAAGACCTGGGTCATCAGGTCATCTTGCAGGTCACCAGGGTGACCCAGAAAGTGACTCACGACACGAAATGAACTGTTCTCGTGACCCAAAGAGTGAAAAATACACATAAAAAGCAGTGAATAGTAGGTTACTTGATGACCCACGGGTGGACTTGCTCTAAGGGTTTTTTTTTTTTAAAAAGAAAAAGAAAAAAAAGAGGTTTTATTAAAAAAAAAAAACCATTATTTTTAAGAAATAAAAAAACATGTGAGATATATGACGAAATAGTATTGCCATGGTCATCCAGAGATTTTGTGGTCACTCACTCACTCACCTTTGGATTTAATTTCAAGGGCAACATTTTGAAAACTCAACCCTTGATATTACATCCAAGGGTTAGTGAACATAAATTTTTTGTCAACCGGTAACCGAGTAATTATGACTTATATAGAGTAGACAATTTAATTTTAAATCACTAAAATTTTAATTCCTTACTAAAGCACATATAAATATATGAAAGAACAAGAGATCAACATGGTGACATTTTCAAAACAATGTGCAAGAGTGCTAAGAAAAACATATATGTCACTTTGATGTTTTGAGCTCTGGTGGTCGTGATGTATTTCTGGTTACCATTTTTATTGTCTGCAGTGTGTGTGTCTATATATTGTAAACATCTTTATTCAATAGTAGAATTTGGGTAATAGCAGCTCAACGAAATTGCCCCCTACTACATCAGGTTGATAAGCTTTCATCAATAAAATTGAGTAACCAAGTAATTAAAAACATATATGTCACTTTGCTCTTTTGAGCTCCGGTGGTCGTGATGTATAACTAGTTACCATTTTTTTGTCTGCAGTATCTATATTTGTTTTTTTGTTCTAAACTATGCGTATTAATCAAGTACTTAAGGCTTAAAGTTTTTTTTTTTTTAATATTTTTTTATATATTTTTTTATGTAGCATATGTATTCTATACTAAAAACTAAGCGCTACACGCGCCCCTAAAGTTTGAAGTCTTCCTTCTGTGCGATCTTGCTTGTCTCGCACAACGGCTGGACTGGTCTTTGGCCTTCTTGTCATTTGTGGTATGCTACCGACGAATGACAAATGACAAGGCTCGGGGCAATTTCCTTGGGATTGTGGTTGCTTTTTGCCCTAGGCCCATAGTATTAGTTAGATCATCTTTCTATTAATTGATTTTGTTTTAGGGAACTTATGTTAGTAGCTGAGTCTATTTTCATTAATTCTCTACAATTTTAGGGAGCTATGCACTTTTATGTGCTTTTAGCGAGTAGTATTGAAGGAAGATATCCATTTTTTGATGTATTTGATTCTAATAAGTGGACCTCGTTGTATGTACGTACCATTGTGGGTACTAACACAATAACACATCTTCTTGTTTGTCTATAAATGGCAGCGAAAGGGTGTGTAGTGACCATTTTACCTTGAGATGAATGATATTAGCGCCCTTATGGATTTGATTCAAAAAGGTTATTTTTAGAAGGAAAAAAAAAATCCTAGCCGCTTACGCGTGACCAGAGGAAACAAAAAACCCTAGCTTTCTTTGTTGTGCAGTCGATGGCGTCCGTGTATGAGATGGTTGAGTGGCTTGCGACTTCATAGGCCTTGGCTAAAGGAAAGAAATCAGTGGATTTCCGTCCCTCCAAGGGAGAAGGTCTATGACGGCAGCAATCCTATATGGTGGGTAAGCTGCTACAAGCATTTAACAAAATCTTCTTCAAGGGCATGTTCTGGCAAGCATGGGTGTTGAATGGAATGTTCACGATGCAGAAGCATGGAGACCAGCTTCTCTTCACATTGTCTGAGGCTTCTTATCAGAACCGCATACTCCGTGGTGGTCCTTAGGATTTTGACCACACACTGGTGGTGTCAACAACGAAAGATGGTGTTACTTCATCTGAAACAGTTCTGCCGAACACACTGAGTTTTTGGGTCAAGGACCATACTGACCACTGCATCAGGCTGGATGGTAGTTCTTTGGGTCGGTTCAATTTCAAAGATGTTGCGTACTTCGTGGTGGGGATGACTCGGATCCAAGTGAAGGTAGACTTGATGTAGCCTTTGGTTTTAAGGTGGAGGATGGCATCCACCTAGATATGAAATTCTTTTCTAAAAACGTGTATGGGCTGTGGGAATGTGGTATGCTCACACATATGGTGTTGCCTTGCTCCGGTCCTTCGCTGCCATAGTAAGTCAAGACAACAATTCCACCAGCGTTCGTAATCTGGATTAGGCCTTAGATAGTCAATTATATTAAGAGCTTATGTTCCCTCTTTTGTACCATCTACCTTGCCTACGACGACTTTTAGAGGTTTTTCGGTGATTGCACCTAAACCTCATCGTTTGATTACAATCGAAACCTTAAAGTCTCCAGTGGTAGCGTGAAGGGGTGGACGAATCCTCGTTGCTCCGCAGGAAGGCCCTAAGACCATCTCCAACAGATAGGTCTTTTGCCAGATGGACACCCAACGATTACTTTTGACTAACCAAACTATTCTCCAACCCATATGCCTTTTACACGTGGATTTGACATATGACTCTACTCTGTCAAATTTGACAGCTTCTTCTCCTTCTGTCTTTTTTTATTATTATTTCTCTCTCTCTCTCTCTCTTTCCCTTTCACGTCTTTCTTCCTCTCCTCTCACCCAGAACTTCAAGCTTCCTCTCCTCTTACCCAGAACTTCAATCTTCCTCTCTTCAAGTTTCTTTTCTCTTCTTGAATATTAGGAACATGGATAAAAAATTTTCAGATTCTTCTTCAAATGCTGCAGATGAGGAATTTTGGAATCTTGCCAATTCATCATCAGACGAAGAATTGATGAATCTGCAGATTATTGCTCTACAAGAGAATGGAAGAACCTTTCTCCGTGGATTTGAAGACTGGCAAAGGATTTGAAGCCATTTCTCATCAGTTTGGTCCGGTCAGTTCTCACCCCGTTGAGCAATTTCTTGTATATATTGATTGGGATTAGTGATCTTAACATGTGGGTGTTATGATTTGGAGTAATGGGTGTTGTGGAAGGTCAATTTTGTTTACTTGATTTGAATTTTTTGAATGCCATAATGCCCTGTTCAACTGTTGGGTTTGTACCTTAACTGCAATGTACTAGCTTTAATGGGTTTTGTTTTGTTGTTGTATTAGATAATTGCTATTCTTTGGTTCCATTTTTCGGAGTTGAGACCTGTGCATTAGTATGGTTCTGTAATATGCTTAGGGAAACTTAAAATCTCTGAACTTGCTAAAACAATCAAGTAAGCAACTTTTAAGTGCTGAGAGGTGTATTCAGTTGAATTCCCAACCTGATGTATTTGCCTAATTGCAATGATCTAGCTTGCATGGGTTTGTTTTCTTTTTATATGGATGATTGCTATCCTTTTGTTCAATTTTGAGTTGACATGTGTACAAATGCCATTAGTTGTTTAGGGGAAACCTACACTATCTGAAGTGCTAAAAGAACATGCCTTCTGGTATGCGATTTGATATTGTTGTTCAAGTAAACAACTTTAAGCGCTAAGAGTTGTGATTTGAATTCCCAGCCTGATGTGGTAGTAAACTGTGCTGCACTTTCGATTCCTCGTGCCTGTGCAATGGATCCTGCTGTAGCTATGTCAGTTAATGTGCCATCTTCTCTTGTTAATTGATTATCGAGCATAGAAGAGAGTAATTATCTTCTGATCCATTTGTCAACTGATCAAGGTAAGTGACTCTTAATTGTTTCATATACTGTAATTTGTTCATATTCCTAGTTCAGTTACTCTATAAAGATGGATCAATAAAAGCAAACAGGAGAAACTGGTAAGAACTACAATGGCACATAGTTGCTTTCCAACGAGAGCCTATCATTTTTTAAGCTCCTTGGAGGGAAGTTGGAATAAGGGTTAGGATTAGGATAGTTGAATGTTCTTAGGGTAAATAAATAAAATAAAGTTTTGGCTTTTGTCGATTAAAAAACCCTTGTTCTTTATGTTCCAAAAATGTAAATAAATAAAATAAGGTTTTGGCTTTTGTCGATTAAAGAACCTTGGCTTACTATAACAACCATGAT